>CM038671.1:188655000-189349406 GCA_021605145.1 Aegilops bicornis | reverse complement strand
TACCCAAAGGAAACTGTTGGGTATACCTTCTATCACGGATCCGAAGGCAAGACATTCGTTGCTAAGAATGGATCCTTTCTAGAGAAGTAGTTTCTCTTGAAAGAGGTGAGTGGGAGGAAAGTAGAACTTGATGAGGTAACTGTACCTACTCCCTTATTGGAAAGTAGTTCATCACAGATATCTGTTCATGTGACTTCTACACCAATTAGTGAGGAAGCTAATGATGATGATCATGTAACTTCAGATCAAGTTACTACCGAACCTCGTAGGTCAACTAGAGTATGTTCCACACCAGAGTGGTACGGTAATCCTATTCTGGAGTTCATGTTACTTGACCATGACGAACCTACGAACTATGATGAAGCGATGATGAGCCCAGATTCCGTGAAATGGCTTGAGGCCATGAAATCTAAGATGGGATCCATGTATGAGAACAAAGTGTGGAATTTGGTTGACTTGCCCAATGATCGGCAAGTGATGTCTACTACACAACCTTCTTCTTGTAGACGTTGTTGGGCCTGCAAGTGCACAGATTTGTAGGACAGCAGCAAATTTCCCTCAAGTGGATGACCTAAGGTTTATCAATCCATAGGAGGCGTAGGATGAAGATGGTCTATCTCAATGTAGCCACCAGATCTCAAACAGTCTGATCTCTGTGCTCAGTGTCATCCCTGGATCAGTAATGCTGACACCACACAGTACTCGGAGGATTTATAACAGAGTAGCAATCAGACACTTATTACAATCGAATGTCTCAAGAGAGAACTTAATAAAATAAATATGGCTTAAGTCCATCTAATAACGATAACAGCGGAAGGCTTGGAAGAAAAGCGAGTCCATCAACTCCAACAAAGATCACCGAGTATAGAACCACGACCTAAACACCATACTGCTGCTCGAAAAGTCTGCAACATGAAATGTTGCAGCCCGAAAACGGGTCAGCACATGGAATATGCTGGCAATGTAACACATAGAGAAAAATGAAATAATAAGCCTATACTACATGCATATTTGGCTGGTGGAAAGCTCTATGGTTACAGTTTTGCGTAAAGCCAATTTTTCCCTACTGCAAAGGAATACATTTATTTAACTATCATGGTGGTTGTGAAACATTGAGAATGGTTGACAACATTCTCAATCCCAATTAAAAGTACTCATTAACAACCCAACAATATTAATTAGAAGTAACATGATGAGATTCACATGATAATCCAAGTACTAGATACTCAAGATGTCCATAACCGGGGACACGGCTAACCATGATTAGTTTATACACTCTGCAGAGGTTTGTGCACTTTTCCCCACAAGACTCGATCTCCTCCGCTTGATTTCTCGCACTACATGGTGTTTGAGAAACGGATGACCGATACATAGTCTTCGTAAGCGCTTAGCACCTTACATGTGGGTAGACCGTACCAACCTACAACCCCTACATCAGCTAGTCTACCCGTAAGAGTTCGCACAACTTAGTCAACTATGCTAGAGCCCATAGTAGCATGTGGCTGCACACGGAAGTTTCTAGCATGAAATAATCTCATGATCCCTTTGAGCCTGGGTGGCGGTCCGAAGAAATACAGGCAAGTCCTGATAGAAACCAGGTGCCTCATCAACCCAGATGTGTGTTTTAGTTTTCACCTTAAATAAACCATTAATTTAACAATCTCACATCTGTCATGGATACACTCACCCAATCCACGTCTACTAGCATAGCATGGCATAATAAGCAAACGTAGAAGTAACTCCCAAGGGTTTGATAGTAAAACATGTAATAGGTACTACCTCAAACTACTTCCCATCCCACAATTTAATTAGATCCTAATCATGCAATGTTTGAGGATAGATCTAATGCATAAAACTGGGTAGTAGAAAAGGTATGATCAAAGTGTTACTTGCCTTGCTGATGATCCGCGAAACCTAGAGACTCGAAGTAACAGGCGGCGCACTCCGGGTATTCAATCGCAGACAAACAAGCATACAATAAGTACTCATCTAATGCACAGGTGAAACTCAAATAGATCTAACCAGATAGTTCAACTTAAGAACTCCGGTTTGCAAAAAGAATCAAATCAAACGAAGCAACGAAAGTCAAACGGCGAAAGAAAACAACTTCGTTTTACTAATCTGGATCTAGGTCAAATTTTACATAAGCAAAAACTTGTTTAAGTTGGTTATTCGGAAAGAGGGTTTCGAGAAGAAACTCCATGCGCTTGAATCGCCTGATTCCGACAAACGAGCGAAAAGTTATACTAAAACGAAAATCGGATCAGGAATCGCGATCAGAAAAATCGCGGTTTAAATCCGAGAAAAAGAAAAACGACGAACAGGTTAACGAACAGACATTCGTTAACTAAACTAATGTGACGAACGCGTTCTTTAAAAACGAAGAACGAACGTTCGCTATTTAACCGAACCGTAAAAAAACCGATCTAAAAAAACGAAAACTAAAAAAACCGAAAAAAAACCGAAGAAAAACCGCCCGGTTTTTAGAAAAACCGGCGGCACGGTTTTTGAAGCAGCGGCGAACCTCGGCGGCGGGGTCCGGCGATGGCGGCGTGGGTCCGCGACGGCGGCGGTGGCGGCGGATCGGGCGCGACTAGGGTTAGGGTTTCGGCGGGTTGGGCCAAGGCGCGGTGGGCTGGGCGGCGGGCGGCTCGGTGGGCTGGGGGCGGGCGGCGCTATATAGTGCCCCGAGCGGAGTCCCGCCGGCACGGCCCAAGGTCGGTGCTGCGTTTTTTAAATAATTCAGCAGAAGAAAAATAAAAAGAAATACTAAACGAACTCCAAAAATCCCGAAATAAATTTTCCCCGGCTTCTAAAATCAAGGCGGACTAGATGAACATTTGGGGCCTAAATGCAATTTTGAAAAATGCGCATTTTTCCTAAATTCAAATAAAAAGGCGAAAACTCCAAAATAAAATCTTATTTGATTTTATTATTAAATCTTCATTATTTCTTTATTTTGGGAAAGTCATTTTATTCCCTCTCTCATATTTTTATAGTAGAAATAATTGAAGATAAAATAATTAAAATCAAATGATCCTATTTTCAAAATTTGAGAAAACTCAAATATGAAAATAACGAAACCCCCAACTCTCTCCGTGGGTCCTTGAGTTGTGTAGAATTTCTAGGATCGAGCAAAAATGCAACGAAAAAATATGATATGCAATGATGCTCTATGTATAACATTCCAAATTGAAAATTTGGGATGTTACAAACCTACCCCCTTAAGATGAATCTCGCCCTCAAGATTCGGGTTGGCTAGAAGATAGGTGAGGGTGGTCCTTAAGCAGATCTTCCTCTCGCTCCCAGGTGGCTTCATCCTCAGTGTGGTGGCTCCACTGAACTTTGCAAAACTTAATGACCTTGGTGCGGGTGACTCGGCTGGCAAACTCGAGAATCTTAACTGGTTTCTCCTCGTAGGTCAAATCGTTATTCAACTGAATCGCCTCTAGTGGCACAGTATCTCTTAGTGGTATATCAGCCATCTCTGCGTGACACTTCTTCAACTGGGAAACATGAAACACATCATGAACTTCTGACAATCCTTCGGGTAATTCCACTTGTACGCAACTTCTCCCATACGTTCCAAAACACGATATGGTTCTACAAATCGGGGTGCTTACTTTCCTTTAACACCAAAACGCTTAACTCCTCGGAGCGGCGATACTCGAAGATAAACTCTGTCTTCGACTTCGTATTCTGTCTCCTTGCGTTTTGAATCCGCATAGGTCTTCTGTCTTGACTGGGCTACCTTGAGCCTATCGCGAATTAACTTTACTTTCCGTTCAGACTCCTTAATCAAATCCGGTCCAAACAACTGGCGGTCTCCAACTTCATCCCACAACAACGGGGTCCTGCACCTCCTTCCGTACAAGGCTTCGAAAGGGGCCATCTTCCAACTGGTTTGGTAGCTATTGTTATAAGAAAACTCCGCATAGGGAAAATTATCATCCCAACTTGATCCATAGTCCAAAGCACATGCTCTCAGCATATACTCAAAAATCTGGTTGACTCTCTCGGTTTGTCCATCTGTCTGTGGATGAAAAGCTATGCTAAAGTCCAGTCTGGTTCCCAAAGTTTCGTGCAAATGCTTCCAGAACTTTGAGGTGAATTGGGTTCCTCTATCTGATACGATACTCCTCGGAACTCCATGCAAGCATACAATCCTTGTCATGTATATCTTAGCTAATTTGGCCTTTGCTGTAGGTAGTCTTTACTGGAATGAAATGAGCTACCTTTGTCAAACGATCGACTACAACCCAAATCGAGTCATAGCCTGAACGAGTCCTGGGCAATACCGTGATGAAATCCATACCTAGTTTATCCCACTTCCATTCGGGTATAGGCAATGGCTGTAACAATCCTGCTGGCTTATGATGTTCTGCCTTTACCCTCTGACATACATCACAGACTGCTACATACTCTGCAATATCCTTCTTCATTCCGGTCCACCAGAAAGTATCCTTCAAATCCAAATACATCTTGGTATTTCCTGGGTGAATCGAATACGGAGAATCGTGTGCCTCTTGCAGAATCAACTTCCGAATCTCCGGGTCATTGGGCACATAAACACGGTCTTCAAACCATAAGGTATCATGCTCATCCTCACGAAATCCCTTTGCTTTTCCTCTGCTCATCTTCTCCTTAATAGAAGCAACTTCCTTATCTGTCCTTTGAGCTTCTCTGATTTTGTCCATCAGAGTAGATTGAATCTCCAATGCTGCTACATAGCCTCGCGGAACTATTTCCAAACATAGCTCCCGAAATTCCTCGGCTATTTCCTTTGGTAAACCTCCGGTCATTAGGTTGTTAACATGACTCTTACGGCTCAACACGTCTGCTACCACGTTAGCTTTTCCGGGGTGGTAATGCAATCTCATGTCATAATCCTTGATGAGCTCCAACCATCTTCTCTGCCTGAGATTTAACTCCTTCTGCGTGAAGATGTACTTCAAACTCTTGTGATCCGTATACACCTAACAGTGGTTCCCAATAAGAAAATGTCTCCAAGTCTTCAATGCATGCACTATGGCTGCTAACTCCAAATCATGCGTGGCATAGTTTAGCTCATGAGGCTTAAGTTGTCGTGAAGCATACGAAACAACTCTTCCCTCCTGCATAAGCACTGCTCCAAGTCCTGTACGTGAAGCGTCGCAATAAACCTCATAATCCTTGGTCTGATCTGGCAGGATTAACACCGGTGAGGTAACCAAACGCTTTCTTCAACTCTTGGAAACTAGCTTCACACTCCTCAGTCCATATGAACTTGGTATCCTTCTTCAACAATTCTGTCATAGGCTTCGCAATCCTTGAGAAATTCTCAATAAATCTCCGGTAGTATCCTGCGAGTCCAAGGAAACTCCGGATCTCTCTAACTGTTGTTGGCACTTCCCAGTTTGTCACAGTGACAACTTTGGTGGGGTCCACTGCTCTACCTTCTCCAGATATAACATGTCCGAGAAATCCAACTTCCTTCAACCAAAACTCACACTTGCTGAACTTGGCATATAACTGGTGTTCTCTGAGCTTCTCAAGTACCAAACGCAAGTGTTCCTTATGTTCCTCTTCATTCTTCGAGTAAACCAAAATATCATCAATGAACACCACGACGAACTTATCCAAAAACTCCATAAACACTTTGTTCATCATGTTCATAAAATAGGCAGGTGCGTTAGTCAGACCAAATGACATAACGGTATACTCATATAGCCCGTACCTGGTGGTAAAAGCCGTCTTAGGTATATCCTGCTCTCGAATCTTCAACTGATGGTACCCTGATCACAAATCGATCTTAGAAAACACCTTTGCTCCTTGCAATTGGTCAAACAAGTCATTGATCATCGGCAGTGGGTACTTGTTCTTAATGGTCACTTCATTCAGTCCGCGATAATCAACAACCATTCTTAATGATCCATCCTTCTTCTCTACTAGAAGTACTGGTGATCCCCAAGGCGAAGAACTTGGGCGAATAAAACCTTTATCCAAAGAACTCCTTAATCTGCTTCTTAATTTCCTCCAAATCTTGGGCTGGCATCCTATTCGGTCTCTTAGATATCGGCCCGATGCGCAGCGAGTTCAATCAGAAATTCAATGTCTCTCGTCGGCGGCATGCCCGGCAACTCTTCCGAAACACGTCCGGGTAATCCCTTACCACTGGTACTTCCTCTGCACAACTCCTGTTAAGGATTTTTCATGTGCTCTCCTCGGCTCATGCCGTGATACAAACTTGATTCTCCTCCCTTCTGGGGTGGTAAGCAAAATTGACTTACTGGCGCAATCTATGTTCCCTCCATACTTCGATATCCAATCCATGCCTAATATCACATCCAATCCTTGCGATTCCAGAACTATTAGGTCCGAGGGAAATACATAGTGTCCAATCCTTAATGGCGGTCGATCACACCATATACTAGCCATGTATTCTGCTCCGGGTGAGGTTACTAGCATGGGTGACCTAAGGGCTTGGGTTGGTAGGTTATACTTATCCACAAATCCCCTTGATATGTATGAATGCGATGAACCAGTATCAAAAAGAACAACTGCAGTAAAAGTCTTAACCAAAAACTTACCTATTACTTCGTCTGGCTGAGCTTCAACCTCCTCCACGGTAACGAGCTTCACTTGTCCTATGTTGAAACGGTTCGCCTTTTTTTATGAGATTCCATTACCATTACAATATTGGCCTTACGGACAATCATTTGCATAATGCCCGGTCTTGCGGCACTTAAAGCAAGTGATATGGCTCAGTCTACCTTGGATGGTGTTGACGGGTTGGTGCGGTTTTGTCCATTGCTTCCTCCATTCCCGTTCCCATTCTTGGTGCCATTATGGTTGTGCGAGCTACCTCCTCCGTGGGTATGCTGAAATTGTCCTCTTGGCTTCGGGGTAAAGTGAAGTTTCTGCTGAGCTCCAGAGTTATTCTTCCCCTGTCCATACTTTCTCTTGCGATTGTCAATCTGCTGCTGCTTCCCTTCAATCATAAGAGCACGATCTACTAACTCCTGGTAGTTATTGAAGGTGGCTACCATCAACTGCATGCTCAGCTCATCATTCAGTCCTTCTAGAAACTTCTCATGCTTACTGCGTCCGTAGCAACGTCATCTGGGGCATAACGTGCTAACTTACTGAAATCATCCACATACTGGCCAACTGTCCGTCCTCCTTGGCGCAAGTTGCAAAACTCACGCTTCTTCATGGCCATAGCTCCTGCTGAAACATGGGCAGTACGGAAAGCTTGTCAAATCGATCCCATGTGGCGTGTCTCTGAGTGGTAAGTGGTCAGAAATTCTCCCACCATGCTGCTGTGGGTCCTTCGAGTTGGTGTGCGGCAAACTTCACCCTTTCTCCATCTGTACATCCTGCAGTGGTCAACTCCCTCCCTACTTTGCGGAGCCAATCATCTGCAACAATTGGCTCGGTGCTACTGGAAAACACCGGCGGATTCAGCCTTAAGAAATGGGTCAAATGGTCAACAGGTGGTGGTGCCGGTGGGTTGTTGTTGTTGTTGTTGTTGTTGTTGTTGTTGTTGTTGTTGTTGTTGTTGTTGTTGTTGTTGTTGTTGTTGTTGCCTTGGTTTTGTACCAATGTTTGAATCAGGGCATTCTGCTGCTGAATCAACTGAGTGATCTCTGGCGGGAAAACAAATCCAGGGTCGCGTCTCGGAGGCATCTGAGGGTTTATAGAAAAGACGAGAGTTAAGAATAGAATGAGGTCTAGGGAGAAAACACTACTCATATGCACATGAGACAAATCACACAATATCACTCCAATCAATCCAAACAAGGGCATACAATGGTCTATCTATCGTTACAAAGTGCTGGAACTAAAACTAATTATAATGGGGGAAATCTACTACTGTTATGGTGGTCAACTAGAAAAACTGCTCCGATGAAGACTCCATGATATCTGCTCCAGCTTCATCTTCGAAATCATCATCACTAGGATCGGAATCGGTGTCGTCGATGATGACGTAGTTCTCTGGACAGGTGCAATCTTCATCTTCTTCTCCGGGTGCTGAATTTCCCATGAGTTCTTCAATCTTCTCCTTAAGATCGCCGTTTTGTCCCACTAGAGCTACAATCTCCTCCATGTAGTCCTTGCGAGTGGCCTTCGGTTCTCCTTGTAGTTCGATAATCTTGGCTTTTGCTGTCTTCAACTCCATCATGTCTGCGCACATCTGGTTCTCCTGGCGTCGAATGTGTTGATTTAACTCCTGGATGAAAGCTGCAATGGATCGATCCTTCTTGGTGCCAACTATCTCCCATTGTTCATCTCGGCGCCCGCAAATCTGGTAGATAGTATCCTTGAGGTCTTCTTTGTAAACTTCTCCAATGCGTCCCATGGTTATGTGAGCTGCCATGCTCTTTCCCAGACTCCAGGTTGGTGCATTGAAAACAATCTCAATGGGCTCCGTGATTGGCGCAAACGTCCTTCCGGGAACTTGAGCTTGAATCTTCCAGCGCTCTTCTTCGGGTAAAGTGGAATTGTAGGTCCCGGTGAAGCTTGGTATTCCGATGTTCAGGTACTTAGTGACTTCCTTCAGGTGTCGTCCAAAGGGTATATCTTCATCCGGCTGGGTGAACTTGATCCTCGCTTCCGTCATCCTAAAAGAGTAGAAAAGATGAGGAGTTAGAAATGAGAAGAGAGAGTAGTGATCTAGGGCTTTTAGCTTAAGGGTCGTGTCCTACAGTCAGCGTGTGCTCTGATACCATCTTTGTAGCGACCAGATCTCAAACAGTCGATCTACGTGCTCGGTCATCCTCGGATCAAGAATGCCGACACCACACAAGACTCGGAAGATTTATAACAGAGTAGCAATCACACACTTATTACAATCGAATGTCTCAAGAGAGAACTTAATAAAATAAATATGGCTTAAGGCCATCTAATAACGATAACAATGGAAGGCTTGGAAGAAAAGCGAGTCCATCAACTCCAACGGCATCACCGAGTATAGAACCACGACCTAAACACCATACTAAATAAATGCGAAAAGTCTGCAAAATGAAATGTTGCAGCCCGAAAACGGGTCAGCACATGGTATATGCTGGCAATGTAACACATAGAGAAAAATGAAATAATAAGCCTATACTACATGCATATTTGGCTGGTGGAAAGCTCTATGGTTACAGTTTTGCGTAAAGCCAATTTTTCCCTACCGCAAAGCGAATACATTTATTTAACTATCATGGTGGTTGTGAAACATTGAGAATGGTTGACAACATTCTCAATCCCAATTAAAAGTACTCATTAACAACCCAACAATATTAATTAGAAGTAACATGATGAGATTCACATGATAATCCAAGTACTAGATACTCAAGATGTCCATAACTGGGACACGGCTAACCATGATTAGTTTATACACTCTGCAGAGGTTTGTGCACTTTTCCCCACAAGACTCGATCTCCTCCGTTTGATTTCTCGCACTACATGGTGTTTGAGAAACGGATGACCGAGACATAGTCTTTCAGAAGCGCTAGCACCTTACATGTGGGTAGACCGTACCAACCTATAACCCCTACATCAGCTAGTCTACCCGTAAGAGTTCGCACAACTTAGTCAACTATGCTAGAGCCCATAGTAGCATGTGGTTGCACACGGAAGTTTCTAGCATGAAATAATCTCATGATCCCTTTGAGCCTGGGTGGCGGTCCGAAGAAATACAGGCAAGTCCTGATAGAAACCAGGTGCCTCAATCCACCCAGATGTGTGTTTTAGTTGCCACCTTGAATAAACCATTAATTTAACAATCTCACATCTGTCATGGATACACTCACCCAATCCACGTCTACTAGCATAGCATGGCATAATAAGCAAACGTAGAAGTAACTCCCAAGGGTTTGATAGTAAAACAGGTAATAGGTACTACCTCAAACTACTTCCCATCCCACAATTTAATTAGATCCTAATCATGCAATGTTTGAGGATAGATCTAATGCATAAAACTGAGTAGTAGAAAAGGTATGATCAAAGTGTTACTTGCCTTGCTGATGATCCGCGAAACCTAGAGACTCGAAGTAACAGTCGACGCACTCCGGGTGTTCTATCGCAGACAAACAAGCATATAATAAGTACTTATCTAATGCACAGGTAAAACTCAAATAGATCTAACCAGATAGTTCAACTTAAGAACTCCGGTTTGCAAAAAGAATCAAATCAAACGAAGCAACGAAAGTCAAACGGCGAAAGAAAACAGCTTCGTTTTACTAATCTGGATCTAGGTCAAATTTTACATAAGCAAAAACTTTTTTAAGTTGGTTATTCGCAAAGAGGGTTTCGAGACGAAACTCCATGCGCTTGAATCGCCTGATTCCGATAAACGAGCGAAAAGTTATACTAAAACGAAAATCGGATCAGGAATCGCGATCAGAAAAATCGCGGATTAAATCCGAGAAAAAGAAAAACGACGAACAGGTTAACGAACGGACGTTCGTTAACTAAACTAATCTGACGAACGCGTTCGTTAAAAACGAACAAACGAACGAACGTTCGCTATTTAACCGAACCGAAAAAAACCGATCTAAAAAAACAAAAACTAAAAAAACAAAAAAAACCGAAGAAACACCGCCCGGTTTTTAGAAAAACCGGCGGCACGGTTTTCGAGGCAGCGGCGAACCTTGGCGGCGGGGTCCGGCAACGGCGTCCGGCGACGGCGGCGTGGCCGTGGCGGCGGATCGGGCGCGACTAGGGTTAGGTTAGGGTTAGGGTTTCAGGCAGGGTGTGGGCCGGCGGCGGGCGCTGGTGGGCTGGCGGCGGCGGCTCGGGTGGGCTGGGGGCGCGGGGCGGCGCTTTATATAAGTGCCCCCCGAGCGGAGTCCCGCTCGGGCACGGCCCAAGGTCGGTGCGCGTTTTTTTTAAATAATTCCGCGCAGAAGAAAAATAAAAAGAAATACTAAACGAACTCCAAAAATCCCAAAATAAATTCTCCCCGGCTTCTAAAATCAAGCCGGACTAGATGAACATTTATTTGGGGCCTAAATGCAGTTTTGAAAAACGCGCATTTTTCCTAAATTCAAATAAAAAGGTGAAAACTCCAAAATAAAATCTTATTTGATTTTCTTATTAAATCTTCATTATTTCTTTATTTTGGGAAAGTCATTTTATTCCCTCTCTCATATTTTGATAGTAGAAATAATTGAAGATAAAATAATTAAAATCCAATGATCCTATTTTCAAAATTTGAGAAAACTCAAATATGAAAATAACGAAACCCCCAACTCTCTCCGTGGGTCCTTGAATTGTGTAGAATTTCTAGGATCGAGCAAAAATGCAACGAAAAAATATGATATGCAATGATGCTCTATGTATAACATTCCAAATTGAAAATTTGGGATATTACACTCAAACAACCCTGCAACCAAATAACAAAGAGTCTCTTGTGTCCCCAACACACCCAATACAATGGTAAATTGTATAGGTGCACTAGTTCGGCGAAGAGATGGTGATACAAGTGCAATATGGATGGTAGATAATGGTTTTTGTAATCTGAAAATATAAAAACAGCAAGGTAACTAATGATAAAAGTGAGCACAAACGGTATTGCAATGATAGGAAATAAGGCCTAGGGTTCATACTTTCACTAGTGCAAGTTCTCTCAACAATAATAACATAGATAGATCATATAACAATCCCTCAACATGCAACAAAGAATCACTCCAAAGCCACTAATAGCGGAGAACAAACGTAGAGATTATGGTAGGGTACGGAACCACCTCAAAGTTATTCTTTCGGATCAATCTATTAAAGAGTTCATACTAGAATAACACCTTAAGACACAAATCAACCAAAACCCTAATGTCACCTAGATACTCCATTGTCACCTCAAGTATCCGTGGGCATGATTATACGATATGCATCACACAATCTCAGATTCATCCAACCAACATAAAAGTACTTCAAAGAGTGCCCCAAAGTTTCTACCGGGAGAGTCAAGAAAACGTGTGCCAACCCCTATGCATAGGTTCATGGGCGGAACCATAAGTTGGCCACCAAAACATACATCAAGTGGCACGTGATATCCCATTGTCACCACAGATAAACACGGCAAGACATACATCAAGTGTTCTCAAATAAAGACTCAATCCGATAAGATAACTTCAAGAGGGAAACTCAATTCATAACAAGAGAGTAGAGGGGGAGAAACATCATAAGATCCAACTATAATAACAAAGCTTGCGATACATCAAGATCGTGCCATAGAGAGAACACGAGAGAGATAGAGAGAGAGAGAGAGAGATCAAACACGTAGCTACTGGTACATACCCTCAGCCCCGAGGGTGAACTACTCCCTCCTCGTCATGGAGAGCGTCGGGATGATGAAGATGGCCACCGGTGATGGGTTCCCCCTCCGCCAGGGTGCCGGAACGGACTCCCGAAAGGTTTTTGGTGGCTACAGAGGCTTGCAGCAGCGTAACTCCCGATCTATCTTGATATTCGATGGTTTTAGGGTACGTAGGGTTATATAGGCGAAAGAAGTCGGTCGGGGGGGTGCTCGAGGGGTCCACGAGATAGGGGGCCGCGCCCTGTGTAACACCCCGAGTGTCATGCTACAGTAATCCCCTATTAATGGTGCCATGTCATCATGTTACTGTTGCTAATCTTCACTTGATCCAAATCACAATTCAAATTCAAATCTAATCTGAAGTCAAAAATTCATATTTGCCAAACCTGAAAACTAAAATGTTCAAAGTGTGGCAAATAATCTCTAGTTATTTGTCATGTTGAAACCTATATTTTAGAGTGTGTTTTTAATGCCCTAAGCTAATAAAAGCGATGGCCAAGGCTTTATTTAAAATGCTTTTCTAATTTATGAAAAATCCAAAACATTTCAAAAGCCTCCCAAACTTTTTGTGGCAACGCTCATTATTTGCTAGTATTTGTTACATCCCACCTCCACATTTTTGCAAAGTCATTTTGTGGCTTAAATTCAAATGGAGGATGTTAAAAGAAAACAGAAAATAAAAGGAGAGCAGAAATAAAAGAAAAGGAGCAAGGCCCCAACCCGACTGGCCTCGACCACCCGACCGCCCAGCCACCAACCACCGCCCCGGGTCACCTCTACTCCCTGTTCCTCCGATCGGGGTCGCAACAGGGGCGAACCCCGTTGGACCCGTTCACCGGCGTCGGCAAGGGGATAAGGTCCCCGGCTCTCTCTCTTCCTCCCCTGCTCCACTCATTCCCCGCGTCTCCCCTCTCTCGCCTCCCAGATCCACGCTCCTCCCCTCTCTGTCTCGCTCGCCCGCCTCACCCAGCGCCATCGCCGCCGTCCCCGTCGTCACTGCGGCCACCGTCGACCCGAGCTTAGGCTGCACGTCCACGAAGCTCCGCTGGATCGACTTTCGTCTTGATGGCCTCAGCTGGAGCTCGGAGGCGCTGCAACACCGGATCCCCTTCGTCCTCTTCTCCGGCCGCCGCGGAACTCCGTCGACCTCCCCCGACTGCTTCTGCTACTAAACTGAGCACCGGCTTTCGTGAGCCCCTACGTGAGCGTCTCTCCCTCTCCTCTTCCCCCTCTGTTTGCGAAGTTCTTGCCCGTAGCTACCCGACACCGGGTTACGCGCTGCCGTCCGCCATTGCCGGCAGCTCAAGCGCACTTGCCCGAGCCCTTCCGTCTTGACTGTCATGCTTCTGGCGCGCCCAGGAAACCGCCCAGCCACCTAGCTCTCTCAAGACCCCCCAGGAGCCGCGTTCTGTTCACACCCGAAGGACCGCCGCCGCAAACCTCGTCGCCGGCGCCGTTTCCGGCCAAGTCCGGCCGTGCCTCTGCCACCGTTCGACGCGGCGTCGTTCGCCCGTTCGAACGCACCCTCGCGCGCGCGAAACGACCCCCTGTGGACGAATCTCGCGGCTCTCCCGTTCACTCGGCCGTCGAAATGGTCGCCGGAGTTAGCTCTGACGCATGTCCGGCCGGTGCCGAGCTGGCACCGACGTGGCACCGCCCCTGCCAGCATCGATCGGGTGGCCCCAGTGGACTCATTGACCCGACCGGGTTTGACCACCAATCAGCCGTCTTGACGGGCAGCCCCTGTGCACCGACATGTGGGCCCCCCTCTGTTATATTAGTCTAATAACGTCTTATAAATAAAAATGATTAGTTAACCTAAAACACTCGCTGACGCCCGGGGCCCACGCCCCTAATTAACCCTGTTAGTTTAGTTAATCCACTATTAAGCCAGCAGAGGCTGACATGTGGGTCCCAGTGGCCCCATTGGTCAGCTTTGACCAGTCAACCGGACTGTTGACTGCTGATGTCACACCTATGTCATGCTGATGTCATAATTCCTTTTCTGTTAATTTGAGTAATTCCAGAAAAGGCTTTAATCTTTAGAAATTCATAGAAAATAAACCTGCCTCGGATGAAAAAATTTTCTATATGAAAGTTGCTCAGAAAAATCCAACGAATCCGAATACGCGGTCCGTTCATCTGTCACATGCCCGTAGCATGCTGAAAATGGGACATTATCCCTCCGGTCATCTGTCTGACACAGGTCCAGAACCGGGAAAACATTCCCGGTTGAATTCCCCGTTCTCCTAGGTCGTGTAGCCTTACGTTAGATCACACCCGGCACAACTTATTGCCATGTTATGCTTTGTGATGCTATGCTTGCTTTATATTTACTATTTCTCCCCCCTCTTCTCTCCGGTAGACCCCGAGACCGATGCCGATGCCCCTGTGATCGACTACGTCGACGACAACCCTCCTTGCCAGAGCAACCAGGCAAGCCCCCCTTTGATCATCCCGATATCGCCCATTCCATTCTCTCATGCTTGCATTAGATTTTGCTACTGTTACTGTTTGCACCTATTCTGATGCATAGCCTGCTTTTGTATCTGCTGTTGTACCTTACACCTTATCCTAAACTGCTTAGTATAGGTTGCTTAGAGATCCATCGCTGACCCCACTTTGTCCCGATCGCCTACCGATAATCGGAAGACCCGATCAACGGGATCAAAGACCAGGCCCGACCACCGCACATCACTTCCCTTAGTTGCTCGACACTCTTGGGTTACTATCGAATACCGAGGGTGAGACCTCATCAAGACTTCGATGTTAACCCTGTAGTGTAGTTATTCGGTCGTGGTCATCGAGGGTGATTTCCTCTTTAACCACTTCCGATACGACTCTGTCGTGCAACCCCTCAAGTGTGGACCTCGAGGGTGAATCCTCTTACGTTCACCTTGATGACTACATCGAGTGGAATTCACCGGGGGTGATTCCTCGGGTTTACCCCTTGATGTTTGGACACACAGTTACTATGATTACTGACTTTACACAGAGCCATGTTACTAAAGACGGGTCGACCCTGAGGGGTGCCCGCGCGAGCTTAATTGCGAGTGATGTGGAGTCGGGTTGACCTGGAGGGTGCCCGCGAGATAATTACGAGGCGTGGCCGGGCATTCCTAGCCCTTGCCGCAAGTCCTCGAGACGGGGCAACGGGGTCACATTTTCGTGAGTCTCTGCTTGTTACCGCGCGTTCCTAATCCACTACGATTTGGATATTTGATCCGAGGGGCCTCGGCACGATAGCACTAACCATCACGTGGGCATAGTATGGGCGTTACTGCGTCGTGTACATCAGCCGAAGCTTAATAGACGCGTCGATCGAGCGACGCTACGCCGGGTTGGATTGCGTGGCGCTGCCTTGTTGAAGGAGGTAGCTAGGTCTGCTCACCGGCCGCCTCGCAACATGCAGGAGTTCGGGGAGATGGCCCATGACCCACGGGGCATAGGTTTAGTCCGGCGTCTGGCCTCTCTATTAAGCCTAGGTCGGGTTGCGGCGTATTGTTTGGCGAGGCCGGGCATGACCCAAGAAAGTGTGTCGGCCGGAGTTAATCGGCGTGGTGGGTAAGTTGGTGCACCCTGCAGTGAAGAAAACATCTATCGATAGCCTGTCCCTACGGTAACAGACACTTGGAGTTGTATCCCGATCGATACAACTAGAATCGGATACTTGTGATGAGAATTGGATGGTGATGAGTAATGGATTGTGATAATAACTGGATAGTATGGCTCGGGATTACTTTCTCGCAGGAGTCGAGAAAGGATCTCTGGCCGAGGTTGATAACACTACTACTACTTTACTTTATGCTACTCTACTCCCCTGTTCTTTGCAAGATGGTGGTTCCGAAGATGCTAGTCTTCGATAGGACTAGGCCTTCTCTCTATTCTCGCATTTCTGCAGCCCAGTCCACATATATAGCCTTCCTTTGATAATGTTGCATATGTAGTGTAGATCCTTGCTTGCGTAGTACTTTGGATGAGTACTCACGGTTGCTTTGTTTCCCTTTTCCCCATTCTTTCTTCTTTTCGGTTGTCGCAACCAGATGGTGGAGCCAGGATCCGCGACACCACCGACGACTACTACTACCCCGAGGGTACCTACTACTACGTGGAGGCCGCCGACCGGGGAGTAGTTAGGAGGCTCAGCAGGAGGCCTTGCCTTTTCGATCGTTGCTGCTTTTGTGCTAGCCTTCTTAAGGCAAACTTGTCTAACTCATGTCTGTACTCAGATATTGTTGCTTCCGCTGACTCTTGTATAATCGAGCTTATGTATTCGAGCCCTCGAGGCCCCTTGCTTGTCATATAAAGCTTGTATTATTTTAATTTGTGTATAGAGTTGTGTTGTGATATCTTCCCGTGAGTCCTTGATCTTGATCGTACACATTTGCGTGCATGATTAGTGTATGATTGAACCGAGGGCGTCACACCCTGTAGGGGGGGGCGTGCCCCTATCTCCTGGGCTCCTCGAGGGTCCTCTGACTTGATCTCCAAGCCTCCAGGATGATATTCTTCCAAAAAATCACGATGCTGAAGGTTTCATTCCGTTTGGACTCCGTTTGATATTCCTTTTCTTCGAAATACTGAAACAGGCAATAAAACAGCAATATGGGATGGGCCTCCGGTTAATAGGTTAGTCCCAAAAATGATATAAATATGTAAAATAAAGCCCATAAACATCCAAAAGGGGTAATATAATAGCATGGAACAATCAAAAATTATAGATACGTTGGAGACGTATCAAGCATCCCCAAGCTTAATTCCTGCTCGTCCTCGAGTAGGTAAATGATAAAAAGATAATTTTTGATGTGGAATGCTAGTTGGCATAATTTCATTGTAATTCTTCTTAATTGTGATATGAATATTTAGATCCGAAAGATTCAAGACAAAAGTTCATATTGACATAAAAATAATAGTACTTCAAGCATACTAACAAAGCAATCATGTCTTCTCAAAATAACATGGCCAAAGAAAGTTATCCCTACAAAATCATTTAGTCTGGCTATGCTCTATATTCACCACATAAAGTATTTAAATCATGCACAACCCCGATGATAAGCCAAGCAATTGTTTCATACTTTTGACATTCTCAAACTTTTTCAATCTTCACGCAATACATGAGCGTGAGCCATGGATATAACACTATGGGTGGAATAGAAGGGTGGTTGTGGAGAAGAGAAAAAGGAGAAGATAGTCTCACATCAACTAGGCGTATCAATGGGCTATGGAGATGCCCATCAATAGATATCAATGTGAGTGAGTAGGGATTGCCATGCAACGAATGCACTAGAGCTATAAGCATTTGAAAGCTCAACAAAAGAAACTAAGTGGGTGTGCATCCAACTCGCTTGCTCACGAAGACCTAGGGCAATTTGAGGAAGCCCATCACTGGAATATACAAGCCAAGTTCTATAATGAAAAATTCCCACTGGTCTATGAAAGTGACAACATAGGAGACTCTCTATCATGAAGATCATGGTGCTACTTTGAAGCACAAGTGTGCTAAAAGGATAGTAGCATTGTCCCTTCTCTCTTTTTCTCTCATTTTTTTGTTCTTTTTTTATTTTTTTTATTAGGGCCTTTTCTCTCTTTTTTTATGGCCTCTTTTTTTATTTATTTTTTATTTTTCGTCCGGAGTCTCATCCCGGCTTGTGGGGGAATCATGGTCTCCATCATCCTTTCCTCACTTGGGACAATGCTCTAAAAATGATGATCATCACACTTTTATTTTCTTACAACTTAAAAATTACAACTCGATTCTTAGAACAAAATATGACTCTATATGAATGCCTCCGGCGGTGTACCGGGATGTGCAATGACTCAAGAGCGACATGTATGAAAATTATGAAGGTGGCCTTGCCACAAATACAATGTCAACTACATGATCATGCAAAGCAATATGACAAAAGTAAAGTATGTCATGATGATGAACGGAATGGTGGAAAGTTGCATGGAAATATATCTCGGAATGGCTATGGAAATGCCATAATAGGTAGGTATGGTGGCTGTTTTGAGGAAGGTAAATGGTGGGTATATGGTACCGGCGAAAGTTGCGCGGCACAAGAAAGGCTAGCAATGGTGGAAGGGCGAAAGGGTGCGTATAATCCATGGACTCAACATTAGTCAAAAGAACTCATGTACTTGTTGCAAAAATCTAGAAGTCATCAAAAACCAAAGCACTACGCGCATGCTCCTAGGGGATAGATTGGTAGGAAAAGACCATCGCTCGTCCCCGACCGCCACTCATAAGGAAGACAATCAATAAATAAATCATGCTCCGACTTCATCAAATAACGGTTCACCATACGTGCATGCTACGGGAATCACAAACTTTAACACAAGTATTTCTCAAATTCACAACTACTCAACTAGCATGACTCTAATATCACCATCTTCATATCTCAAAACAATTATCAAGCATCAAACTTCTCATAGTATTCAACACACTCATAAGAATTCTTACAAATCTTGTATGCCTAACATATTAGGATTATTTAAGCAAATTACCATGCTATTTAAGACTCTCAAAATAATCTAAGTGAAGCATGAGAGTTCATCTATTTCTTCAAAATAAAACCACCATTGTGCTCTAAAAGATATAAGTGAAGCACTAGAGCAAACAACAAACTACTCTGAAAGATATAGGTGAAGATCAATGAGTAGTTGTATAATTATACAACTATGTGAAGACTCTCTAACATTTAATAATTTCAGATCTTGGTATTGTATTAAAAAAGCAAGCAAAACAAAATAAAATGACATTGCAAGGATAGCACAACTCATGTGAAGAAGCAAAAACTTAGGCTCAACCGATACTAACCGATAGTTGTTGAAGAAGAAAGGTGGGATGCCTACTGGGGCATCCCCAAGCTTAGATGCTTGAGACTTATTGAAATATTATCTTGGGGTGTCTTGGGCATCCCCAAGCTTGAACTTTTGTGTCTCCTTAATTCCTCTCATATCATGGTTTCTCTTCTTTTTTATCAAAAGCTTCATTCACAACAAACTCAACAAGAACTCGTGAGATAGGTTAGTATAAACCAATGCAAAACCTTATCATCTTCTACTGTAAAAAATCACTAAAATTATTATTCAACATTGCATACTAAATGCCTCTGCATATTTAATACTCCTATCCTTAAATAGAATCATTAAACAAGCAAACATATGCAAACATAACAGCAATCTGCCAAAACAGTACAGTCTGTAAAGAATGCAAGAGTATCAATACTTACCTGACTCCAAAAATTATGAACTAAAATTCCCACTGTAATAAATTTATCAGATCTCAGTATGCAAAAAGATTCAACATTATACCACTCTCTGACTTTTCTAGGGAATTTTTGCAACAGCGGTAAACTTTCTGTTTTCAAACAGCAACATGTATAGTAGCAAAATAAGCATGGCAAAGGCTATCCTTGACTTTTTTATTGAAACTAAAGACGCAAAACATTATTCTAAATACCAGCAAGCAAAAACTAACGAGAGAAAATGACGCTCCAAGCAAAACACATACCATGTGGTGAATAAAAATATAGCTCCAAGTAAAGTTACCGATGAACGAAGACGAAAGAGGGGATGCCATCCGGGGCATCCCCAAGCTTAGGCTCTTGGTTGTCCTTGAATATTACCTTGGGGTGCCTTGGGCATCCTCAAGCTTAGGCTCTTGCCACTCCTTATTCCATAGTCCATCGAATATTTACCCAAAACTTGAAAACTTCACAACACAAAACTTAACAGAAAACTCGTAAGCTCCGTTAGCGAAAGAAAACAAAACACAACTTCAAGGTACTGCAATGAACTCATTATTTATTTATATTGGTGTTAAACCTACTGTATTCCAACTTATCTATGGTTTATAAACTATTTTACTAGCCATAGATTCATCAAAATAAGCAAACAACACAATGAAAACAGAATCTGTCAAAAACAGAACAGTCTGTAGTAATCTGTAACTAACGCAAACTTCTGGAACTCCAAAAATTCCAAAATAAATTGGTGGACCTGAGGAATTTGTCTAGTAATCATCTGCAAAAATAATAAACTAAATAGCACTCTCCACTAAAAGGTTGAAGCTAATCTCGTGAGCGCTAAAGTTTCTGTTTTTTTACAGCATGATCATAAAGACTTCACCCAAGTCTTCCCAAAGGTTCTACTTGGCACAAACACTAATTAAAACATGAAAACACATCTAACCAGAAGCTAGATGGATTATTTATTCCTAACAGAACCAAAAAGCAAGAAACTAAAATAAAATTGGGTTGCCTCCCAACAAGCGCTAACGTTTAAAGACCCTAGCTAGGCATGATGATTTCAATGATGCTCACATAAAAGATAAGAATTGAAACATAAAGAGAGCATCATGAAGAATATGACTAGCACATTTAAGTCTAACCCACTTCCTATGCATAGGGATTTTGTGAGCAAACAACTTATGGGAACAATAATCAACTTGCATGGGAAGGTAAAACAAGCATAACTTCAAGATTTTCAACACATAGAGAGGAAACTTGACATTATTGCAATTCCTACAAGCATATGTTCCTCTCTCATAATAATTTTCAGTAGCATCATGAATGAATTCAAAAATATAACCAGCACCTAAAGCATTCTTTTCATGATCTACAAGCATAGAATTTTTACTACTCTCCACATAAGCAAATTTCTTATCATGAATAGTAGTGGGAGCAAACTCAATAAAATAACTATCATGTGAAGCATAATCCAATTGAAAACTAAAATCATGATGACAAGTTTCATGGTTATCATTTTTCTTAATAGCATACAAGTCATCACAATAATCATCATAGATAACAACTTTGTTCTCATAATCAATTGGAACCTCTTCCGAAATAGTGGAATCATCACTAAATAAAGTTGACACTCTTCCAAATCCACTTTCATCAATATAATCATCATAAATAGGAGGCATGCTTTCATCATAATAAATTTGCTCATGAAAACTTGGGGCACAAAAAATATCATATTCATCAAACATAGCTTCCCCAAGCTTATGGCTTTGCATATCATTAGCATCATGGATATTCAAGGAATTCATACTAACAACATTGCAATCATGCTCATCATTCAAATATTTAGTTCCAAACATTTTAATGCATTCTTCTTCTAGCACTTGAGCACAATTTTCCTTCCCATCATACTCACGAAAGATGTTAAAAAGACGAAGCGTGTGACACAAACTCAAATCCATTTTTTTGTAATTTTCTTTTATAAACTAAACTAGTGATAAAACAAGAAACAAAAATATTCGATTGCAAGATCTAAAGGTATACCTTCAAGCACTCACCTCCCCGGCAACGGCGCCAGAAAAGAGCTTGATGTCTACTACACAACCTTCTTCTTGTAGACGTTGTTGGGCCTGCAAGTGCACAGGTTTGTAGGACAGTAGCAAACTTCCCTCAAGTGGATGACCTAAGGTTTATCAATCCGTAGGAGGCGTAGGATGAAGATGGTCTCTCTCAGAAAACCCTGCAACCAAATAACAAAGAGTCTCTTGTGTCCCCAACACACCCAATACAATGGTAAATTGTATAGGTGCACTATTTCGGCGAAGAGATGGTGATACAAGTGCAATATGGATGGTAGATAATGGTTTTTGTAATCTGAAAATATAAAAACAGCAAGGTAACAAATGATAAAAGTGAGCACAAACGGTATTGCAATGATAGGAAATAAGGCCTAGGGTTCATACTTTCATTAGTGCAAGTTCTCTCAACAATAATAACATAGATAGATCATATAACAATCCCTAAACATGCAACAAAGAGTCACTCCAAAGCTACTAATAGAGGAGAACAAACGTAGAGATTATGGTAGGGTACGGAACCACCTCAAAGTTATTCTTTCGGATCGATCTATTAAAGAGTTCGTACTAGAATAACACCTTAAGACACAAATCAACCAAAACCCTAATGTCACCTAGATACTCCATTGTCACCTCAAGTATCCGTGGGCATGATTATACGATATGCATCACACAATCTCAGATTCATCCAACCAACATAAAAGTACTTCAAAGAGTGCCCCAAAGTTTCTACCGGAGAGTCAAGAAAACGTGTGCCAACCCCTATGCATAGGTTCATGGGAGGAACCCGCAAGTTGGTCACTGAAAGGACATGCGGTGCCCCCATGTGTGGTTTTGGTAATTGATGACATTCTCTATGGACTAATGGTTGCCTTAAGTTTATTTGAAGGTTTTGTCCATAGGCTTTTCTTGGAGTACATGTGTTGGTTTCAAGGAGAGTTTTGTGTCGACCAAGGTGCTATTCAAGGAATTATCCAAAGATTGGTCATGTGAGTGTTGAGCTTATTGCAAGCATGTCTTGAAGAATAAGATTGTGTGATCATTCATGTCCACCTTCAAGACATCATCCAAATGAAGAGAGTTGGAAAGATTCAACACACAAAGCGCATAAGATGTATGAGAGGGATCAAGTGATCCCATGGTATGGTAAGCATTGTCCATTACGCTTTGTGTACTAACCCATGGTCTTCGTGAGAGTTCTTTGTGGGGTTAGGTTGCGGTGTGCAAGTTCAAGTAATGCATCACGAAGAGATCAAGTGCTTGAAGCTTGCCGTCCATTATGGTGACAATGGACTTGTGAAGATGAGCGGAAGAGAGGCTCACCCACGGTAGAGTATGGGGAGCAATCAACTAGTCTTCATCCCGCCAATGCAATCAAGAAAGGTGGTCCAACTTGAGGGAGTCAAGATCGTCATCATCTAGCTCAAGTGGACCATGTGCAAGGCAAAGGTTTGCCCTTGATAGGTTTTCTATTTTACCGGTCTCATGGTAGTTGTGGAAGACCGGGTTATAGGATCGTTTTCCGTACTATCAAGGGGGGCTCTCGATGAGTTGCTTGATCGTATCGTTCGTAGAGAGCTCAAACCATTGCATCCTTGCATCATCTTTTTGGTTCTTGTTTGGTTCTTATCCTTGTGAGATTTGGAGCTTATGGTCATTTTTATGACAAGCTCGAGTTCATCGAAAACGGAGTTCTCATGCATCTTCTATGATGTTTTCGATGTTGGAGGGTATGCCGGTTCTTCTCGGTTGGAGGTTTCACTCCTTTGTTTGCTAAGCATACCTCCCCTGCCTCTTCTCGGTTGGAGGGTCACTGTTTTGATGCTACTCGTTGTTTTGTTTCAAACAAGCTTGAGTTTGCTCAATTCAGAGCTCATTTGCAGAAGTTATGGCAGTTTCGGTTTCGCTCACTGTGCGGTAGTAGTACTGCGACCTACAATGTAGTACCGAAGCCCCTAGCGGTAGTACCGCTCCCAGCGGTAGTACCGCTCCGATGAGCGGTAGTACCGCTCGCGGGCTTTGACTATACTACCTCAGTAGTACCGCGCCTACTACCGCCTCGATTCGAGACGATGTTTTCTCGTGTCGGGTTTTGCGGCACTAGTTGCGGCGATGGGAGCGGTAGTACCGCCTGAGCGGTAGTACCGCTCTACTCCTGTAGTACCGCCTGTGGCCGATGGCCTGCCTCTCTCTTTAAGCGGTAGTACCGCTAGGTAGGAGCGGTAGTACCGCCCTCGGCGGTAGTATCGCCCTTCCTTAGCGGTAGTACCGCTCTGTCTTGGGCTGTTCGATTGGGGTAACGGTTGGATTTTCCCTCCTATAAAAGGGGTCTTCTTCCCAATGTACCTTATCCTTTGAGCTCGTGTTCTTCCCCCATTGTTGACCTTCTCTGAGCTTGCTATCTCTCAATCCCTCCATGGATTCTTGCTAGTTTTTGAGGGAAAAGAGAGAGGAGATCTAGATCCACATTTCCACCAATCACTTTCTCCTCTATGTGAGGGGAACCCCTTGGATCTAGTTCTTGGAGTTCTTGGTGTTCTCCTTCTTGTTCTTCCTCTCATTTTCCTCCCTAGCATTAGTTGCTTTGGTGGGATTTGAGAGAAGGACTTGGGCACTCCGTGTGCCCTTGCCATTGCATTTGGTGCATCGGTTTGAGTTCTCCACGGTGATACGTGGAAGTTACAAGTTGAGAAGCTTATTACTCTTGGGTGCTTGGTGCCCTTGAGCTTGTTCCTCTTGGGTGCTTGGGCGCCCTAGGCAGTTGGTGGTGTTCGAGCTCAATCATTGTGGTGTAAAGCTCCGCAAGCGTCGGGTCTCCAATTAGGTTGTGGAGATCGCCTGAGCAACTTGACGGGTTCCGTGACCGCCCCCAAGGGTTGCCAAAGTGTACGGGTTCGGTGACCGCCCCGTGGGTTGCCATTTGTACAGGTTCGGTGACCGCCCTCAAGGGTCCCTTAGTGGAATCACGGCATCTTGCATTGTGCGAGGCGTGAGGAGATTACGGTGGCCCTAGTGGCTTCTTGGGGAGCATTGTGCCTCCACACCGCCTCCAAGCGGAGATTAGCATCCGCAAGGGTGTGAACTTGGGATACATCATCGTCTCCGCGTGCCTCGGTTATCTCTTACCCGAGCCCCTTTACTTATGCACTTTACTTTGTGATAGCCATATTGTTCTTTGTCATATATCTTGCTATCACATAGTTGCTTATCTTGCTTAGCATAAGTTGTTGGTGCACATAGGTGAGCCTAGTTGTTGTAGGTTTTGTGCTTGACAAATTAACCGCTAGGTTTATTCCGCATTTGTTCAAGCCTAAACCGTAATTATTTTAAAGCGCCTATTCACCCCCCCCCCCTCTAGGCGACATCCTCGATCTTTCAGTCACCAAAGCATACATCAAGTGGCACGTGATATCCCATTGTCACCAAAGATAAACACGGCAAGACATACATCAAGTGTTCTCAAATAAAGACTCAATCCGATAAGATAACTTTAAGAGGGAAACTCAATTCATAACAAGAGAGTAGAGGGGGAGAAACATCATAAGATCCAACTATAATAACAAAGCTCGTGATACATCAAGATCGTGCCATAGAGAGAACACGAGAGAGAGAGATCAAACACATAGCTAGTGGTACATACCCTCAGCCCCGAGGGTGAACTACTCCCTCCTCGTCATGGTGAGTGCCGGGATGATGAAGATGGCCACCGGTGATGGGTTCCCCTCCGTGAGGTGCGGAACGGACTCGCGAAAGGTTTTTGGTGGCTACAGAGGCTTGCAGTGGCGGAACTCCCGATCTATCTTGATATTTGATGGTTTTAGGGTACGTAGGGTTATATAGGCGAAAGAAGTCGGTCGGGGGGTGCTCGAGGGGTCCACGAGAGAGGGGTCGTGCCCTGTAGGGGGGGGGGCGCCCCTATCTCCTGGGCTCCTCGAGGGTCTTTTGACTTGATCTCCAAGCCTCCAGGATGATATTCTTCCAAAAAATCACGATGCCAAAGGTTTCATTCCGTTCGGACTCCGTTTGATATTCCTTTTCTTAGAAATACTGAAGCATGCAATAAAACAACAATATGGGTTGGGCCTCCAGTTAATAGGTTAGTCCCAAAAATGATATAAATATGTAAAATAAAGCCCATAAACATCCAAAAGGGCTAATATAATAGCATGGAACAACCAAAAATTATAGATACGTTGGAGACGTATCAGCAAGCCATAGAAAATAAATGGATCTTCAAGAGGAAGACGGACGCTGATAGTAGTGTTACTATCTACAAAGCTAGACTTGTCGAAAAAGGTTTTGACAAAGTTCAAGGTGTTGACTACGATGAGATTTTCTCACTCGTAGCGATGCTTAAGTTTGTCCGAATCATGTTAGAAAATTGCCACATTTTATGAAATTTGGCAGATGGATGTCAAAACTACATTCCTTAATGGATTTCTTAAAGAAGAGTTGTATATGATGCAACCAGAAGGTTTTGTCGATCCTAAAGGTGCTAACAAAATGTGCATGCTCCAAAGAATCCATCTATGGACTGGTGCAAGCATCTCGGAGTTGGAATATACTCTTTGATGAGTTGATCAAAGCATATAGTTTTATATGAGACTTTGCGATGAAGCCTGTATTTACAAGAAAGTGAGTGGGAGCACTACAACCTTTCTGATAAGTATATGTGAATGACATATTGTTGATCGAAAATGATGTAGAATTTTCTGGAAAGCATAAAAGGAGTGTTTGAAAGGAGTTTTTCAAAAAAAGACCTCGATGAAGTTGCTTACCTATTGAGCATCAAGATCTATAGAGATAGATCAAGACGCTTGATAAATTTTTTCAATGAGTACATACCTTGACAAATTTTTGAAGTAGTTCAAAATGGAACAGTCAAAGAAGGAGTTCTTGCCTGTATTGCAAGGTGTGAAATTGAGTAAGACTCAAAGCCCGACCACGGCAAAAGATAGAAAGAGAATGAAAGTCATTCCCTATGCCTCAGCCATAGGTTCTATAAAGTATGCCATGCTGTGTACCAGATCTATTGTATACTCTACACTGAGTTTGGCAAGGGAGTACAATAGTGATCTAGGAGTAGATCACTGAACATTGGTCAAAATTATCCTTACTGGAATAAGGATATGTTTCTCGATTATGGAGGTGACAAAAGTTCGTCATAAAGGGTTACGTCGATGCAAGTTTTGAAACTGATCCAGATGACTCTAAGTCCCAATCTGGATACATATTGAAAGTTGGAGCAATTAGCTAGAGTAGCTCCGTGCAGAGCATTGTTGACATAGAAATTTGCAAAATACATACGGATCTGAATATGGCAGACCCGTTGACTAAACTTCTCTCACAAGCAAAACATGATCATAGCTTAATACTCTTTGGGTGTTAATCACATGACGATGTGAACTAAGATTACCGACTCTAGTAAACCCTTTGAGTGTTGGTCACATGGCGATGTGAACTATAGGTGTTAATCACATGGTGATGTGAACTATTGGTGTTACATCACATGGCGACGTGAACTAGATTATTGACTCTAGTGCAAGTGGGAGACTGAAGGAAATATGCCCTAGAGGCAATAATAAAGTTATTATTTATTTCCTTATATCATGATAAATGTTTATTATTCATGCTAGAATTGTATTAACGGGAAACTTAGTATATGTGTGAATACATAGACAAACAGAATGCCACTAGTATGCCTCTACTTGACTAGCTCGTTGAATCAAAGATGGTTAAGTTTCCTAGCCATAGACATGAGTTGTCATTTGATTAACGGGATCACATCATTAGAGAATGATGTGATTGACTTGACCCATTCCGTTAGCTTAGCACTTGATCGCTTTAGTATGTTGCTATTGCTTTCTTCATGACTTATACATGTTCCTATGACTATGAGATTATGCAACTCCGAATACCAGAGGAACACTTTGTGTGCTACCAAACGTCGTAACATAATTGGGTGATTATAAAGGTGCTCTGGTGTGTCCCCGATGGTACTTGTTGAGTTGGCATAGATCGAGATTAGGATTTGTCACTCCGATTGTCGGAGAGGTATCTCTGGGCCCTCTCGGTAATGCACATCACTATAAGCCTTGCAAGCAATGTGACTAATGAGTTAGTTTCGGGATGATGCATTACGGAACGAGTAAAGAGACTTGCCGGTAACGAGCTTGAACTAGGTATTGAGATACCGACGATCGAATCTCGGGCAAGTAACATACCGATGACAAAGGGAACAACGTATGTTGTTATGCGGTTTGACTGATAAAGATCTTCGTAGAATATGTAGGAACCAATATGAGCATCCAGGTTCCGCTATTGGTTATTGACCTAAGATGAGTCTCGGTCATGTCTACATAGTTCTCGAACCCGTAGGGTCCGCACGCTTAAAGTTCGGTGACGATCGATATTATGAATTTATGTGTTTTGATGTACCGAAGGTAGTTCAGAGTCCCGGATATGATCACGGACATGACGAGGAGTCTCGAAATGGCCGAGACATAAAGATTGATATACTGGACGGCTATATTCGGACACCGAAAGTGTTTCGGGTGATTTCGGAGAAAACCGGAGTGCCGGAGGGGTTACCGGAACCCCCCGGGGAAGCATTGGGCCTTAGTGGGCCTTAGGGGAGAGAGAGGGCAGCAGCCCAGGAGGTGGCACGCCCCCTCCCAAGGGGAGTCCGAATTGGACTAGGGGAAGGGGGCGCGGCCCCTCTTTCCCTCTCCCTCTCCCTATCTTTCCTTCCCCCTTCCTCCACCTAGTTGGACTAGGAAAGGGGGAGTCCTACTCCTACTAGGAGGAGGACTCCTCCCCCTCCTTGGCGCGCCCCAAGGCGGGCCGGCCTCCCCCTTGCTCCTTTATATACGGGGGCAAGGGGGCACCCTAGAGACACAACAGACATTGTTATTAGCTGTGTGCGGTGCCCCCCTCCACCATAATCCACCTCGGTCATATTGTCGTAGTGCTTAGGCGAAGCCCTGCGCCGGTAACTTCATCATCGCCGTCATCACGCCATCGTGCTGACGAAGCTCTCCCTCGAAGCTCTACTGGATCGTGAGTTCATGGGACATCACTGAGCTGAACGTGTGCAGATCGCGGAGGTGCCGTATGTTCGGTACTAGGATCGGTCGATCGTGAAGACGTACGACTACATCGACCGTGTTGTCATAACACTTCCGCTTTTGGTCTACGAGGGTACATGGACAACACTCTCCCCTCTCGTTGCTATGCATCACCATGATCTTGTGTGTGCGTAGGATTTTTTTTGAAATTACTACGTTCCCCAACATCTAGGGCATATTTCCTTCAGTACCACACTTAAACATAGCAGTTTTCAAGCAAAGCAGTACAATATTGTCGATACTAAACCAGCTGGAGCAATGGTGAGTGGTCCTAGACGTTCACGGCAAGGGCCTTGTCGTGCCTCCCGCACTTGGTCACCACTTCAATGCCATCGTCGTTGAAGATGATGACCTTGAGCGTGTCGGAAGTCAGCAACTTGCAGGTCACCATGTACCCGATCTTGATTTGGTGGACAACAGTGAAGGTGGCCCAACCCTGATCGAGGGTGACCCTACCGTTCATCAGCCTCATAGTTACCCTCCATGAGCATCCGGTGTTCGTCTTGAGATTGAACTCCGTCGGCACGGCCGGGAAGTTCTTGGTGAAGTCTAGGGGCATTGGAATGCACTCGAGCTTCGGGGCAAGGATCACCTTGCAGAAGTGAGTCCTCCTCATGGTAGTGCCCGTACTTCCGACGCTTGTCGCTGTGGGGTTCCTCCGGTGCCACATTATCGTCCGTGACCGACACCTCCTCAGGCATGGTTGGCACAACATCCAAGGGCGGCACCACCTTCTTGCCTTTCTCCATGGGCGGCACCACCTCCTTGCCCTTGTCATTGTTCTCCATATCGATCTGTGTTATGAACAACACAAAGTGTATAGTGTTATGAAGAGCACAAAGTTCAAAGATTGATAAGCATTAAAACCTACCATCCAAAGCCCCTATATTGACCCACCCTGACAATCACTACTTACCCAGAACCGCACTCAGTTAATCCTCTCTCCTCTATGTCTATCACTCTTCCTCCTATCCATCACCATGAACTCCAACTCCAACCCCAACCCCTTCCCTTGGGGCATTGGATGGAGGGCTTTTCTTCCTCGTGTGCTCGCTCGGTTACCGCACCAAGTTCGAGAACGCCATGGAAGTGTGCTCGAACTTCAGCAACATCAAAGACATGCACAAGGAGGCAGATGTTGTGGTGAAGAGGGCGACGATGGAGGAGTTGAAGATGCTGATTCCTGACCCAGTGAAGGGCGCTATGTCGTCTGACATCCTTCGCTAGACAGATGGCAAGATGGGCCAAGAACAGGG
The DNA here is from genome assembly GCA_021605145.1 of Aegilops bicornis. Lineage (NCBI taxonomy): Eukaryota > Viridiplantae > Streptophyta > Magnoliopsida > Poales > Poaceae > Aegilops > Aegilops bicornis. The sequence goes on along the minus strand of CM038671.1, from coordinate 189,319,418 downwards.
AGTACAGGGCTCCTCATGACCAACGTGCCGCAGCATACTGGAATAGGACTTTGGTGGCGCCAGAGGTCATTGGTTTGGAGCCCGAGGAGGAAGAAGAAGCGGTGGAGATGGTTGTCAGGGCATCGGAGCTAAGCTACCATACTTTGCCAATCGACCTGGACTCCGGTGAGGACGACGAGATGATGGTCCAGCCGGAGAACAAGAACAAGAACAAGGCCAAGGCCACCCGTCGCTCCAACCGCCTCAAGGGTCGTCGGGGCTAAGATTAGAAATTGTTGTGTAAGATTTACCCCCAATCGCCATTCCCCTTGTACTCAATCCGAATCGGAACCCTAAAATACATCTCTACTAGGAACTCATGATGATGTTATAATCAGTACTATGGCTATTTACCCTGATTACCCATTCCCCTAGAATGTGGATCAATGCGAAATAGTAAGTGAGGATGGTGAAAAAAGTGCTTGCCGCCATTGCCGAAGTGTTGCGGGTGATGTTGCGGATCGGATACCGTTGATGAAGGCCGATGGTCGCCTTGCTGTTCTCCGATCCGCTGAACACCGTCGCTGCTGGTGAGAGTGAGAGAGTGGGGAGAGGGGAGAGAGAGTGGTGAGGAAAGGTGATGGCAATTATTGTCGGTGCTTCGGGAAGCAACTCGGCTTCTCAAGCGAGGCTCCCCGCGTGTAGCTGCCGCCGCCCACGTGCATCGAGCGGGCCTAGCTCTAGAAAAATCGCCGATTTGAGCGTTCCCAGCGGGCCTGGCTGGGAGGTGCTTTAAGGTCCGTGCGATGCAGACCCACCAATGAACGCAGGAAACCAAACAACCCATTTTCCTTCCCGTGCGGGTCTGGTTGGCCTCTATGCAGGCTACCAAACATGTCCTTATGTGATTCAGAACTCAAGAGTGTGGAAGCATCTTTGCTCACCAAAATGCAGAGTAGGGCTTGTGTCCATGGACGGGATGTTTGGCTCTCGGGTGTAATTACACCCAATTTTAAAAAATAGTAATTTGTAAGAAAGTTAAATAATTTTGAAACTTCTTGCGAACAAAGTAGATTTATTGTTGCACTCGTATAAAATCTTTCACGAAGAAATGACTTCCATGTTGTTGTGGACGTAAAAAGTTAAATTTGTCACTATATGCGAGGTATTGTTCATGCTATTGTCAGGGAATATTTGTCATTTTTGTCAAAGAATATTTCGTTATAGAATATTTTTGTACGACAGAAACGACAGCTCAAGTTTGTTGGGAAAAAAATGGGAGCGTTTTGACTTTTACTGAATGTTTTAAAAATAAAATCAGTTATCATGTGTAATTACCACCATGTTCCAAAACGTATTTTCCTTGTGTCCATGCATGTAATCTGAGCATTTTTCTCTGTACGTGTAGTATTTTTTTCTCCATTTTGTTTTTACTACACATACAAGATGATTCATACAAAGCTTTCAGGGAGACAACGTGACCTCAACTAATTGCGGGTCGGCCCTCCTAATTAGATCTCTGGCTCTCTGCCAATCACACCCCTCAGCCCCGTAAACTCTCCGTAGGTCTAGCATTGCTCTACTTTCCTCTTCTCGAAAAACACATGCATGTAATAAGCGAGCGAGATTACAGGCTAAAGATGGGAAGTTCATCAATGCAGAATTTTACAGAACTTGACTAACTGTAAATTGCATCGGCACAACTCTGGAAAGCTGCTTAATAAGGCAGAATTGGGAAACTTAGTAACTTGACAGAAACTTGCCCCACGAGAATTTAGAGCAGTAACCAACTCTAGAGAAGTGCTTAATCAGACACAATTGTAGGAAACTAGTACTCCCTCCGTTCCTAAATATAAGTCTTTGTAAAAATTTCACTAGATGGATTACATACGGAGCAAAATGAATGAATCTAAACTTAAAATGCATCTATATATATCCGTATGCGGTCTATAGTGGAATTTCTACAAAGACTTACATTTAGGAACGGAGGGAGTACAACGTACATACTGTAGTAACTTGACAGAAACTAGCAAGAACCATTAATAAAATACTGAAACTTAGGTCAGCAACCGACATTTCTGGTACACACTGGAATTTAAGCAATGTAAGGTTCACGAGTCAAAACCAGCATATGTTTTTTTTTTTCGGGGGAAAACCAGCATATGTTGATCGATCATGTACACAATGGTGACTATAACAAACTGAAGTACACAAAGAAACACGAGATCGGATCATTAAATGGTCATCCAATTTACTCCACATCTTAACATAACAGAAACAGAATGGTCACTGCATGAGCCAAAACCGAAACGGCAATATAAAAGATTTTCAGCTAGCATAATCCTGGATGACATTGGGGCTGCGTATGCTCCATGATGGAAAACAGGGAATATACAGATGATACTGATGACCAGAACAAACTGAAGTACACAAAGATCCTGGAGATCAAACCATCACACATCACAGGATCATCCCACAAACTCAATTTAGTACAGTACTTCTTATAACAGAACAAAATGATCACTGCGGCGAGTTTGGGTCATGCCCGATCAAACACACATGCGCTTCAAACAGAATCTTACCAACTGAACAACATTCCCACGCATGCAGTTCAAGATTCGGAGTAAAAGTTGGAAATACTCTGGAAGCAAACTGAACCATGCATATTATTACTAAATGGTATCTGATGCATGCAGGACAAAAATTAGCACAAGCAAGAGTGCAAGACAGACAGTCGGTGTAAGCCGAAATCTGCAAACGAACATGAACAGAGCCACAGAGGCAGAGCAACCAGATCAATCAAATTCGTACCAAAATTCATTCAAGCAATACTGGATAAGGCGCAGCAACCATTCCGTGTCACAAAAATGTGACCAGAAGTAGACCACATTACATTACTCATCACGACACCATACGACTCCCAGTCTCTCGTTCGAACTACTCTAGAGGCGGAGGTGAGCTCGGAGTAGGGGTACTGGTTGATCATCTAATGATCCGATCTCATTAGATAATCATCCAATTTACTCTAGAAGCCGACGGAGGCGGAGGGGATCTTCATGGTGGCGGCGGCGGTGAGCTCGGAGTAGGGGTAGTAGCCCATGGCGATGTGCTGCTCGAGGAGGTCTCGGCGCGAGCACATGGGGCAGGAGGCCTGGACGAAGGCGTCGGGCGCCGCGAAGACGGTGATTGCCCCGGGCCACCTCGCGAGCGGCGGCGAGAGGGCGAGGAGCGGCGCCTCCGACGCCAACTCGTTGTACCCCAGGGAGGCGAGAACCCTGGAGAACAGCTGCAGCCCCTGCTCGGCGTCGGACCCGGCGAGAGGCGGAGGCGGGCTCGCTGCCGCCACCGTGGCAGGGAGCGGAAGCAGCGTCGTCGATGTCGACGCGGACCCCTCCTCTTGCGACTGCGGCGTCGCCTCTGCGAGATCCGGCGCCGCGACGAGCGTGGGAGGAGGCGAGGCCGCGGCCGCTTGGGGCGGCACGGCCAGAGCGGGACGGGCATCCGCCGACTCCGTGGCCTGCGCGTCGGCGAGGACGGGGTCGACGACGGCGAGCAGAGACTGGGTGTCCGTGTCGAGGTGGTTTTGGTGCATCGAGGGCGCGGCGCTAGGGACGGGGTGGAAGTGGGCGGTGGCCGTGAGCGTGACCGTCGGGGGCCGGTGGCGGTGGTGGTGGCTGCGCGCGGTGCTCTCCGGCGAGTGGGTGGCGGAGGCGGTGGATCGGAGTGGGGTGAGCACGAGGAGGAGGAGGAGCAGGTGGTGAAGATGAAGAGCCATGGCTGGCTGGCTGTAAGCGAACGAACGATTTGAAATGGAATGGGGAATGGGATAGATGGATCCACCGAGCCGGGGTTTAAAGCCGCGCTGCGCTACGCTGATGGGAGGGAGCGGAGCGGAGCACGCCGTTTGCACTTGGAAGCTTGGTGTTGCAGCCTTAAAGGACGGTCAGCGCAACTTGGGGCAGAAGCCATACGCTCACGTCACTCACGTACCACCGTCAAGTGTCCAGACAGATTCACTTCACTTTTTCTCTAACAACTCTAGCCGATCCCTAAACAGCTATCCAACACCTGGCGATCTCCTAAACCGTATAGCAAAGTACTCCCTCCATCCTAAAATTCTTATCTTACATTTGTCTAAATACAGATGTATGGAGTCACGTTTTAGTATTATTTTGGGACGGGGGAGTAAATATTTTAATCATCGGCTCGGCGGGCGACTAAAAACACTCGGCCGAGTAAACTTTACGGCTTCTCTACCACCTCCCCGCCCCCATTGCTACGTCGCCGGCTAGCCTCCCGGCGACCGTCCACCGCCCCCGCCTCTACCTCGCAGCCTCCTTTGGCCCTCGCCGCCCTTTTGCCCGAGTCTGAGCCCTTCGCCAGCCGTAGCCATCGCCGGAATCAAGGTGAAACACCGCCGCCGCCTAGATCGAATTGAATTGAGCGGTTTGAACTAAACATGAAGAGGCTAAGAGAGATGATCTTCAAGGACTCATTGTCATTCGAAGAGGAAGAAGACGATGATGACTTCGAAACTGTTCTTGGCATGATTTTCAATGATAATATTCAGCGGCCGAGGAGAGGATCGTACTTTGGCCGCATACAACTCAACCGTGATAGAGCGAAGGGCCATGCCAAGATCATGAGAGATTATTTTGATCCAAATCCAACCTATCTGGAGAAGTATTTGAAGGAAATATGCCCTAGAGGCAATAATAAAGTTGTTTTTTCTATTTCCTTATATAATGATAAATATTTATTATTCATGCTAGAATTGTATTAACCGGAAACTTGATACATGTGTGAATACATAGACAAAACAAAGTGTCCCTAGTATGCCTCTACTTGACTAGCTCGTTAATCAAAGATGGTTAAGTTTCCTGACCATAGACATGTGTTGTCATTTGATGAACGAGATCACATCATTAGGAAAATGATGTGATGGACAAGACCCATCCGTTAGCTTAGCATAATGATCATTAAGTTTTATTGCTATTGCTTTCTTCATGACTTATACGTATTCCTTTAACTATGAGATTATGCAACTCCCGAATACCGGAGGAACACCTTGTGTGCTATCAAACGTCACAATGTAACTGGGTGATTATAAAGATGTTCTAAGGTGTCTCCGAAGGTGTTTGTTGGGTTGGCATAGATCAAGATTAGGATTTGTCACTCCGAGTATCAGAGAGGTATCTCTGGGCCCTCTCGGTAATGCACATTCATGATAAGCCTTGCAAGCAATGTAACTAATGAGTTAGTTGCGGGATGATGCATTACGGAACGAGTAAAGAGACTTGCCAGTGACGAGATTGAACTAGGTATGAGGATACCGACGATCGAATCTCGGGCAAGTAACAAACCGATGACACAAAAGGGAATGACGTATGTTGTCATTACGGTTTGACCGATAAAGATCTTCGTAGAATATGTAGGAACTAATATGAGCATCCAGGTTCCGCTATTGGTTATTGACCGGAGATGTGTCTCGGTCATGTCTACATATTTTTCAAAGCCGTAGGGTCCGCACGCTTAACGTTCGATGACGATTTGTATTATGAGTTATATGTTTTGGTGACCGAAGATTGTTCAGAGTCCCGGATGAGATCACGGACATGACGAGGAGTCTCAATGGTTGAGAGGTAAAGATTGATATATTGGAAGATGGTATTAGGACACCGGAATGGTTTCGGAATGGTTTGGGTATTTTTCGTAGTACCGAGGGGTTACCGGAACCCCCCGGAGAAATATTGGGCCTACATGGGCCTTAGGAGAGAGGGTAGGCAGCCCACAAGGGGTGCCCACGCCCCCTCCCATAGGGAGTCCGAATTGGACTAGGGAAGGGGGGGGCGCCCCCCTTTCCTTCTCCTCTTCCCTCTTCCTTCCCCTTCTCCCCTTCGTAAGAAAGGAAGGGGGCCGAATAGGACTTGGAGTCCTATTCGGTTTCCCCCCATGGTGCGCCCCTCTAGGCAGGCGGCCTCCCCCCTCCTCCTTTATATACGGGGGCAGGGGGCACCCCAAAGGACAACAGTTGTTCTCTTAGCCGTGTGCGGTGCTCCTCCACAATTTACTCCTCTGGTCATAGCGTCGTAGTGCTTAGGTGAAGCCCTGCGCGGATCACATCACCATCACCGTCACCACGCCATCATGCTGACGAAACTCTCCTTCGACCCTCTGCTGGATCAAGAGTTCGAGGGACGTCATCGAGCTGAACGTGTGCTGAACTCGGAGGTGTCGTACGTTCGGTACTTGATCGGTTGGATCGCGAAGACGTTCGACTACATCAACCGCGTTAAACTAACGCTTCCGCTTTCGTTCTACGAGGGTACGTGGACACACTCTCCCCCTCTTGTTGCTATGAATTTCCTAGATAGATCTTGCGTGATCGCGGGATTTTTTTTGAAATTGCATGCTACGTTCCCAACAGTGGTATCAGAGCCAGGTCTATGCGTAGATGATATGCACGAGTAGAACACAAAGAGTTGTGGGCGATCATGGTCATACCAACGTCTTATTTTGAGTCGGCGGTATTGTTGGATGAAGCGGCCCGGATCAACCTTACATGACCACGTTCATGAGACCGGTTCCACCGACAGACATGCAACTTGTTTTGCATAAAGGTGGCTGGTGGGTGTTTGTTTCTCCAACTTTAGTTGAATTGAATTTGACTACGGCTGGTCCTTGTTGAAGGTTAAAACAGCACACTTGACAAAAAATCGTTGTGGTCTTGATGCGTAGGTAAGAACGGTTCTTGCTAGAAGCCCGTAGCAGCCACGTAAAACTTGTAACAACAAAGTAGAGGACGTCTAACTTGTTTTTGCAGGGCATGTTCTGATGTGATATGGTCAAGACATGATGTGATATACTTTATTGTATGAGATGATCATGTTTTGTAAAAGTTATCGGCAACTGGCGGGAGCCTTATGGTTGTTGCTTTATTGTATGAAATGCAATCGCCATGTAATTGCTTTACTTTATCACTATGCGTTAGCGATAGTTGTAGAAGCAATAGTTGGTGAGACGACAACAATGCTACGATGGAGATCAAGGTGACAAGACGGTGACGATGGAGATCATGATGGTGCTTTGGAGATGGAGATCAAAGGCACAAGACGATGATGGCCATATCATGTCACATATTTTGATTGCATGTGATGTTTATCGTTTATGCATCTTATTTTGCTTAGTACGGTGGTAGCATTATAAGATGATCCCTCACTAAATTTCAAGGTATAAGTGTTCTCCCTGAGTATGCACCGTTGCTACAGTTTGTCGTGCGGAGACACCACGTGATGATCGGGTGTGATAAGCTCTACGTTCACATACGACGGGTGTAAGGAAGTTTTGCACGTGCAGAATACTCAGGTTAAACTTGACGAGCCTAGCATGTATAGACATGGCCTCGGAACACTAAGACCGAAATGTCGAACGTGAATCATATAGTAGATATGATCAACATAGAGATGTTCACCATTGAAAACTACTCCATCTCACGTGATCATCGGACATGGTTTAGTTGATATGGATCACGTGATCATTTAGATGACTCGAGGAATGTCTATCTAAGTGGGAGTTCTTTAGTAATATGATTAATTGAATTTAAATTTATCAGGAACTTAGTCCTTATAGTTTTTGCATATCTATGTTGTAGATCAATGGCCCGTGCTACCGTTCCCTTGAATTTTAATGCGTTCCTAGAGAAAGCTAAGTTGAAAGATGATGGTAGCAACTACACGGACTGGGTCCGTAACTTGAGGATTATCCTCATTGCTGCACAGAAGAATTATGTCCTTGATGCACCGCTAGGTGAAAGGCCTGCTGCAGGAGCAGATGCTGATGTTATGAACGTCTGGCAAGCTCGATCTGATGACTACTCGATAGTTCAGTGTGTCATGCTTTACAGCTTAGGATCGGGACTTCAAAGACGTTTTGAACGTCATGGACCATATGAGATGTTCCAGGAGTTGAAGTTAATATTTCAAGCAAATGCCCGAGTTGAGAGATATGAAGTCTCCAACAAGTTCTATAGCTGCAAGATGGAGGAGAACAGTTCTGTCAGTGAACACATACTCAGAATGTCTGGGTACCATAAGCACTTGACTCATCTGGGAGTTAATCTTCCAGATGATAGTGCCATTGACAGAATTCTTCAATCACTGCCACCAAGCTATAAAGGCTTCGTGATGAACTATAATATGCGAGGGATGGAGAAGACTATTCCCGAGCTCTTCGCAATGCTCAAAGCTGCGGAGGTAGAAATCAAGAAGGAGCATCAAGTGTTGATGGTTAACAAGAACACTAGTTTCAAGAAAAAGGGCAAAGGAAAGAAGGGGAACTTCAAAAATAATAGCAAACAAGTTGCTGCTCCCGGGAAGAAGGCCAAGTCTGGACCTAAGCCTGAAACTGAGTGCTTCTACTGCAAAGGGACTGGACACTGGAAGCGGAACTGCCCCAAGTATTTGGCAGATAAGAAGGATGGTAAAGTGAACAAAGGTATATTTGGTATACATGTTATTGATGTGTACCTTACTAATGCTCATAGTAGCGCCTGGGTATTTGATACTGGTTCTGTTGCTCATAATTGCAACTCAAAACAGGGGCTACGGATTAAACGAAGATTGGCTAAGGACGAGGTGACGATGCGCGTCGGAAATGGTTCCAAGGTCGATGTGATCGCCGTCGGTACACTACCTCTACATCTACCTTCGAGATTAGTTTTAGACCTGAATAATTGTTATTTGGTGCCAGCGTTGAGCATGAACATTATATCTGGATCTTGTTTGATGCGAGACGGTTATTCATTTAAATCAGAGAATAATGGTTGTTCTATTTATATGAGTAATGTCTTTTATGGTCATGCACCCTTGAAGAGTGGTCTATTTTTGTTGAATCTCGATCGTTGTGATACACATATTCATAATATTGATGCCAAAAGATGCAAAGTTAATAATGATAGTGCAACATATTTGTGGCACTGCCGTTTAGGTCATATTGGTGTAAAGCGCATGAAGAAACTGCATGCAGATGGGCTTTCGGAATCACTTGATTATGAATCACTTGATGCTTGCGAACCATGCCTCATGGGCAAGATGACTAAAACTCCATTCTCCGGAACAATGGAGCGAGCCACTGACTTAGTGGAAATAATACATACTGATGTATGCGGTCCGATGAGTGTTGAAGCTCGCGGCAGGTATCCTTATTTTCTGACCTTCACAGATGATTTGAGCAGATATGGGTATATCTACTTAATGAAACACAAGTCTGAAACATTTGAGAAGTTCAAAGAATTTCAGAGTGAAGTGGAAAATCATCGTAACAAGAAAATAAAGCTTCTACGATCTGATCGCGGAGGCGAATATATGAGTTGCGAGTTTGGTCTTCATTCAAAACAATGTGGAATAGTTTCAAAACTCACGCCACCTGGAACACCACAGCGTAATGGTGTGTCCGAACGTCGTAACCGTACTTTATTAGATATGGTGCAATCTATGATGTCTCTTACCGATTTACCACTATTGTTTTGGGGTTATGCATTAGAGACAACTGCATTCACGTTAAATAGGGCACCATCTAAACCCGTTGAGACGACACCGTATGAACTAGGGTTTGGCAAGAAACCTAACCTGTCGTTTCTTAAAGTTTGGGGTTACAATGCTTATGTGAAAAAGCTTCAGCCCGATAAGCTCGAACTCAAATCAGAGAAGTGCGTCTTCATAGGATACCCAAAAGAAACTGTTGGGTACACCTTCTATCACAGATCCGAAAGGCGAGATATTTGTTGCTAAGAATGGATCCTTTCTAGACAAGGTGTTTCTCTCGAAGAAAGTGAGTGGGAGGAAAGTAGAACTTGATGAGGTAATTGTACATTCTCTCGAATTAGAAAGTAGTTCATCACAGAAATCAGTTCCGGTGATGCCTACACCAATTATTGAGGAAGTTAATGATGATGATCATGAAACTTCAGATCAAGTTACTACCGAACCTCGTAGGTCAACCAGAGTACATTTCACACCAGAGTGGTACGGCAATCCTGTTCTAGAAGTCATTGAAGGAAATATGCCCTAGAGGCAATAATAAAGTTATTATTTATTTCCTTATATCATGATAAATGTTTATTATTCATGCTAGAATTGTATTAATCGGAAACATAATACATGTGTGAATACATAGAAAAACAGAGTGTCACTAGTATGCCTCTACTTGACTAGCTCGTGAATCAAAGATGGTTAAGTTTCCTAACCATAGACATGAGTTGTCATTTGATTAACGGGTCACATCATTAGGAGAATGATGTGATTGACATGACCCATTCTGTTAGCTTAGCACTTGATCGTTTAGTATGTTGCTATTGCTTTCTTCATGACTTATACATGTTCCTACAACTATGAGATTATGCAACTCCTGTTTACCGGAGGAACACTTTGTGTGCTACCAAAGCGTCACAACGTAATCGGGTGATTATAAAGGAGCTCTACAGGTGTCTCCAAAGGTACATGTTGAGTTGGCGTATTTCGAGATTCGGTTTTGTCACTCCGATTGTCGGAGAGGTATCTCTAGGCCCTCTCGGTAATGCACATCACTATAAGCCTTGCAAGCAATGTAGCTAATGAGTTAGTTACGGAATGATGTATTACATAATGAGTAAAGAGACTTGCCCGTAACGAGATTGAACTAGGTATTGGATACCGACGATCGAATCTCGGGCAAGTAACATACCGATGACAAAGGGAACAACGTATGTTGTTATGCGGTTTGACCGATAAAGATCTTCGCAGAATATGTAGGAGCCAATATGAGCATCCAGGTTCCACTATTGGTTACTGACCGGAAACAGTTCTAGGTCATGTCTACATAGTTCCCGAACCCGTAGGGTCCGCACGCTTAAGGTATTGATGATGCTTATATTATGAGTTTATGAGTTTTGATGTACGAAGTTTGTTCGAGTCCGGATGCGATCACGGACATGACGAGGAGTCTCGAAATAGTCGATACATAAAGATAGAAATATTGGACGACTATATTCGGACACCGGAATAGTTCCGGGTGTTATCGGATATATATTGGAGTACCGGGGTTACGGAACCCCCCGGGAAGCTATTGGGCCTTATGGGCCTTAGTGGAAAGGAGAGAGGGAGGCCAGGAGGTGGCGCGCGGCCCCCCTTGCCCCAACCCGAATTGGGAATGGGAAGGGGGCGGCGGCACCCCGTCTCCTTCCTTCTTTCCACCTCCTCCTTCCCCCTTCTCCTACTTGGAATAGGAAAGGGGGGGCCAAACCTACTTGGAGTAGGATTGCCCCCTCCCCCCACCTAGGGCGCGCCTCTCCCCTTGCCCGTCCCTCTCCTCCTCCCCCCCTTTATATACAGAGGAGGGGGGCACCCCATAGACACAACAATTGATCTCCAAGATCTCTTAGCCGTGTGCGGTGCCCCCTTCCACCATAGTCCTCGATAATATTGTAGCGGTGCTTAGGCGAAGCCTTGCGACGGTAGAACATCAAGATCGTCACCACGCCGTCGTCTTGTGGAACTCTTCCCCGACACCCTGCTGGATCGGAGTCCGGGGATCGTCATCGAGCTGAACATGTGCTAGAACTCGGAGGTGTCGTAGTTTTGGTGCTTGATCGGTCGGGCCGTGAAGACGTACGATTACATCAACCGCGTTGTTCTAACGCTTCCGCTTTCGGTCTCACGAGTGCGTGGACAACACTCTCCTCTCGTTGCTATGCATCACCATGATCTTGCGTGTGCGTAGGAATTTTTTGAAATTACTACGTTCCCTAACGATCATGTTACTAGACCATGACAAACCTACGAACTATGAGGAAGCGATAATGAACCCAGATTCGTGAAATGGCTTGAGGCCATGAAATATGAGATGGGATCCATGTATGAGAATAAAGTATGGACTTTGGTTGACTTGCCCGATGATCGGCAAGCCATAGAAAATAAATGGATCTTCAAGAAGAAGACTGGCCGACGATAATGTTACTATCTACAAAGCTCGACTTGTTGCGAAAGGTTTTCGACAAGTTCAAGGAGTTGACTACGATGAGACCTTCTCACTGTAGCGATGCTTAAGTCTGTCCGAATCATGTTAGCAATTGCCGCATTTTATGATTATGAAATTCGGCAAATGGATGTGAAAACTGCATTCCTTAATGGATTTCTTAAAGAAGAGTTGTATATGATGCAATCAGAAGGTTTTGTCGATCCTAAAGGTGCTAACAAAGTGTGCAAGCTCCAGCGATCCATTTATGGACTCGTGCAAGCCTCTCGGAGTTGGAATATACGCTTTGATAATGTGATCAAAGCATATGGTTTTATACAGACTTTTGGAGAAGCCTGTATTTACAAAAAAGTGAGTGGGGAGCACTGTAGCATTTCTAATTTATATGTGAATGACATATTGCTGATTGGAAATGATATAGAATTTCTGGATAGCATAAAAGGATACTTGAATAAGAATTGAGTCAGACTCAATGCCCGACCACTGCAGAAGATAGAGAGAAAATGGAAGTCATTCCCTATGCCTCAGCCATATGTTCTATCATGTATGCAATGATGTGTACTAGACCTGGTGTGTGCCTTGCTATAAGTTTAGCAGGGAGGTACCAAAGTAATCCAGAGTGGATCCTTTGGACAATGGTCAAGAACATCTGAAATATCTGAAAGGACTAAGGATATGTTTCGCTTTATGGAGGTGACAAAGAGCTCGTCGTAAATGGTTACATCGGATGCTAGCTTTGACACTGATCCAGATGACTCTAAGTCGCAAACCAGATACGTATTTATATTGAATGGTGGAGCTGCCAGTTGGTGCAGTTCCAAGCAGAAAGCCGTATGGCGGGATCTACGTAAGCGAGTACATAGCTGCTTGAAGGCAAATGAAGGAGTCTGGATGAAGGACTTCATATCCGATCTAGGTGTAATACCTAATGCATCGGGTCCAATGAAAATCTTTTGTGACAATACTGGAGCAACTGCTTCAGCGAAGGAATCCAAATTTCACAAGAGAACTAAACACATCAAGAGACGCTTCAACTCCACCCGCGATCAAGTAAGGAGGGAGACATAGAGATTTGAAAAATACATACGGATCTGAATGTTCCAGACCTGTTGACTAAGCCTCTTCCGCGAGCAAAACATGATCAGCACCAAGACTCCATGGGTGTTAGAATCATTACAATGTAATCTAGATTATTGACTCTAGTGCAAGTGGGAGACTGAAGGAAATATGCCCTAGAGGCAATAATAAAGTTGTTATTTATATTTACTTATATCATGATAAATATTTATTATTCATGCTAGAATTGTATTAACCGGAAACTTGATACATGTGTGTATACATAGACAAAACAAAGTGTCCCTAGTATGCCTCTACTTGACTAGCTCGTTAATCAAAGATGGTTAAGTTTCCTGACCATAGACATGTGCTGTCATTTGATGAACGGGGTAACATCATTAGGAGAATGATGTGATGGACAAGACCCATCTGTTAGCTTAGCATAATGATCGTTAAGTTTTATTGTTATTGCTTTCTTCATGACTTATACATATTCCTTTGACTATGAGATTATGCAATTCCCGAATACCGGAGGTACACCTTGTGTGCTATCAAAGTAACTGGGTGATTATAAATATGCTCTATAGGTGTCTCCGAAGGTGTTTGTTGGGTTGGCATAGATCAAGATTAGGATTTGTCACTCCGAGTATCAGAGAGGTATCTCTGGGCCCTCTCGGTAATGCACATCATGATAAGCCTTGCAAGCAATGTAACTAATGAGTTAGTTGTGGGATGATGCATTATGGAACGAGTAAAGAGACTTGCCGGTAACGAGATTGAACTAGGTATGAGGATACCGACGATCGAATCTCGGGCAAGTAACACACCGATGACAAAGGGAATGACGTATGTTGTCATTGCGGTTTGACCGTTAAAGATCTTCGTAGAATATGTAGGAACCAATATGAGCATCCAAGTTCCGCTATTTGTTATTGACCGGAGATGTTTCTCGGTCATGTCTACATAGTTCTTGAACCCGTAGGGTCCAAACCTTAACGTTCGATGACGATTTGTATTATGAGTTATATGTTTTGGTGAACGAAGATTGTTCGGAGTCCCGGATGAGATCACGGACATGACGAGGAGTCTCAAAATGGTCAAGAGGTAAAGATTGATATATTGGAAGATGGTATTCGGACACCGGAATGGTTTCGAAATGGTTCGGGTATTTTTTGGAGTAGGGGTTACCGGAACCCCCTGGGGAAATATTGGGCCTACATGGGCCTTAGGGGAGAGGGGAGGTAGCCCACAAGGGGTGGTCGCGCCCCCCTCCCATAGGGAGTCCGAATTGGACTAGGGGAGGGGGTGTGCCCCCGTTTCCTTCTCCTCTTCCCTCTCCCTTCCCCTTTTCCCCTCTGTAAGAAAGGAAGGGGGGGTCGAATAGGACTTGGAGTCCTATTCGGTTTCCCCCCATGGCACGCCCCTCTAGGCTGGCGGCCTCCTCCCCTCCTCCTTTATATACGGGGGAAGGGGGGCACCCCAAAGGACAACCGTTGTTCTCTTAGCCGTATGCGGTGCCCCCCTCCACAGTTTACTCCTCTGGTCATAGCGTCATAGTGCTTAGGCGAAGCCCTGCGCAGATCACATCACCATCACCGTCACCACGTCGTCGTGCTGACGAAACTCTCCTTCGACCCTCTGCTGGATCAAGAGTTCGAGGGACGTCATCGAGCTGAACGTATGCTGAACTCGGAGGTGCCGTACGTTCGGTACTTGATCGGTTGGATCACGAAGACGCTCGACTACATCAACTACGTTAAACTACCGCTTCCGCTTTCGGTCTACTAGGGTACGTGGACACACTCTCCCCCTCTCGTTACTATGCATCTCCTAGATAGATCTTGCGTGATCATAGGAATTTTTTTTGAAATTGCATGCTACGTTCCCAACAGTATTTTCGTCGGCACTTTTGGATGAATACAAGTCTTTTCTCACCATTGTAAAAGTCATTAGTAATTGGTTCAAGCTTAGAAGGAGTGCATGCTGGGAGATAAGTGCAAGCCCTATGATGAAGTGCATTGCAAATCTTTGAGTTTTTGGCATATGAGTGTTTGGCCGATGGAATTGAAAACTATGTCTGCACAGGAGAAGACACAATCCTGGAGGCCGTTCGAAGGTTCACAAAAGAAGTGATCGATGTTTTTGGACCGGAGTACTTGAAGTCACCCAACGAGAAGACACCGAGAGGCTTATGGCATAGAGTGAGGCAAGAGGGTGGCCATGGATTCTTGGATGAGTTGATTGTATGCACTGGACCTGGAAGAATTGTCCTGCGGGGTGGAAAGGGCGGTACAAATGCCACTGAAACAATCCAACAATAATTCTTGAGGCGGTTGCATCGGATAATCTATGGATATTCACATGTCGGTTGCATCGGATAATCTATGGATAATTCTTCACTAAGCTTTGCCAAGGCAGTTTACTCTATATTTTTAGGGAATCGGCTAGAGATGCTCTAAGCACGCAAAAAAAAAAAGAACACACACTGGAATTTTGTGTTCTTCTTTTGTTGTGAAAGGAATTTTGAGTTCTTATTAACTAAGCTGCTTTAGTATTCACATGTCTGCACATATATTCTCTAGCCCTAAAGTACATACTCATAATGTACACACTCATACATTCCCTCTTTGTTCTTTTTTTTCTTCCCTGACTCAGAACTGAAATTGTGGTAAATAATGCATGTGATTTTCTCCTTCTAGTAATGGCATTAATTCATCTTTTTCTAACTGGATGTGCTGATAGTCATAATCATGTGATGATTGTAGAATGGAAGTAGCACTCGACTTTGTTTATGTTTACCTCTTGCAAATTGAAACCACCTAGTGGCACACATATTATACATCTCCTCTTACTTCTTCTTTTCTCGTTGTAGGATTCTCCCAAAATAATAACTGTATATATATCGGGCTCTTTTGATGGAAGAATTTCCAAAACTCAAATATGTAGCATTAGATTGTTTCGCTAGGGTTTTGCACTAAATTGAGGGTTGGCTACACCATAGGGAAAGCAGAAATTTAACGGAAAAAATAATATAGGATTCAATTATGTGAATCAAGTAACCAACATAAGAAAAATTTCTAAGGATCCTAATCTTCCAAAATTCTATACAAATCATTTCAATCAAAGGAGCCCTTAGCATGCACTCAAACCGCTTGGAAAGAATCCTTTATTGTTTATATGGGCCAATCAAACAAACCAAAATCTTGTAGGATTCATATGGGCATGACATTGCAACTCTATATTTTTCCTATTCCTGTGTTTTTGGAAGCTTGCGTATCAAAGAGACCTGAAATGCCTAAGTAGTTGAGCACTATAACCGGTTGCTCTTGGTTAAAAGAACAAACTCGGAGCTCGGTATTTTCACGTTGCACCTACATTTTCACTTGATATCTCTTTCATTTTGCGGAAAGTGCACATGGGAAGAACCAGAGATTTGGAAAATCTAGAGGTCGTGTAGGTAGTGGTGAAGAATCTGTTGCTGTTGCTTGGTGGAGGACGGTACAAACAACTTACTCTGTCTCATACCCTGTTATTGTTCAAACGGATGTATCTAGCATTGAAATATGTCAAGATACATTCATTTTAGCAACAACTAATATGAGGTAGGAAGTAATTACTATTATTCAAAAACTAGTTTAATCAGTGCATGGTTGTTGCTATACATGGAAATACATTTCATGCTTTTTATTTGTGTGGACTTTTGTTACGGAGAACCGAAGAGAGAGGAATGGTTGCATGCAACATTCCGCGGTCTTGCTCACCATAAAAAGGCAACCGTTTCTTTAGGGAAACAACAGGGCTCTACGGCGTATTTTTATTAATTTTTAAATAAATAATACAAAGAAGGCTCCGAAATAAAATAAAAGAGCTATACAGGTCCTAGGGCAAGAAAAGCATCAGAAAAAAGAAACAAAAACAACAATACGACAAATACAAAGGTTGTGATCATCTGAAGGCATTGACCCGGTCTACTAGACCACTGTACTCTTTCCTCTTGGCCCTGTATGTGATCCATTTCATCTCCATCTTGGCAACCATTTTATTTCTTTTGGTGTTTTTAGATAGTTGATATATTTTGAATCAAAGTTTATGGATTTCTGACAACAAGACCTTATTTGAAACAAGATCAATCTAGGGTACATTTAAAACTAGTTCAAATTTAAGTCTCACTACAATTTTAGTAATTTATTTACATGGTGAAATTGAAACCATTTGACTTCCTATCAACCCCATCATCATTATTTTTTCACGCAAGTGGCAGGCCTAGATTTGTGCTCAGTCTCTGTATAAGTAGTTGAGTAGTTAAACAACAGCAACAAAAAAACTTTGCTACCCCTGAAGCGCTAGTAGCGTAGGGCGACCGGGCCAGCCGAGCTGACTCCCCCTGATCCATACTAGTTGTCACTGAAACGAATGTATCTAAACTTATTTCAGTGCTAGATACATCTGTTGGAGTGACAACTAATATGAATCGAAGGGAATATCGTAGGAGTATTTGGTTAGGCATCGGGTTGGTGTTTTGATGTGGTCATCTATGCATTACTGGTCATTGATTATTTACCAGCATAATAATCATAGGATGCGGTCGGAATATGCCAATAGCTTGGTCGCCGTTCCAACTTCCAAGTGAGGTCAATGGCAAAAATGGACACACTGGCATGAGGACCATACAGATCCTTCTCCAAAGTACAGCGAGAAAGATTGGAATGTTATAACAGATTGGAAAACAATAGTGCCTTGAGATTCATAAGAACACGTGGTACGTTCTAAACTAGGTCTAACTAGACAGAGAGAAATATCATGCCTAATAGGAAAAGTGGGTTTGCAGATCCGGCTACATGTAGCCCTTTATTTTTAAAATTGAAGACGTTATTTCTACACCTCAAATTAATCTTAAAAGGGGTACATATACACACAAAAATGTGTAGATATAATGGTTTTTTTCCGAGAAAGAAAATATATTAATATCGCGAAGATATCAATTACACCCGGCCTCTGCACCAACAAGATATCCAAAGATATCAAGGATGCACACAACCAAGAAAAAAATAAACAAGAGAGAAACAAAAAAAGACCCCGTCACAGTGATGAAAACTCACAACAGCAACAGTCTAACCACCACCGAAGACAACACCTGAACTGCAAAAAGGGATTCTCCAAAAATGATGCCTTCAAGAAGGAAACAATGCACCAGCATTGTCGTCGTCCGATCGAAGATCTTGAGTTTTCACTCACGAGAAAATCCAATTTCACAAAACAATGCCTTCTGCAAGGCCATTGCCAGGCACAACCAATGAAGGCCAGACCTTGGGCTTTCACCCTGGAAATCGCGACTCAATGCAGTTCACCTGTGCTGCCGCCCCCTCTTGCCAAGATCGCTGCAGCAAGTCATCAACACCTGACACACATCGCATTGTTTAACTACACTTTGCATACACATAGAGAACATTTGTAATTATTTTTCAAAAACATAATTATAAAAAAATCAATATTTTTTAAATGACAGCCTCCAAAATGCCACACTCGTGTCTCATAGATTATTCTCCCTCGTAACATCTCACATACAACCTTGTTCTTGTTTCATGTAAAAGATGTATATATAATATAAAAGTTTTAGGTCAACAATGCTTATATGCAAGTGTAATTCATGTAAAGCAAGACATGCGGTACTAAACATGAAGGCGTTGCATGGAAGCACAACTAAAATCTTGTCAAAAATATATGAAATGAACTATATATATGAATCTATTTACTTTTCCTGGAAAAGGTAATGACCTTTTGGTTGTGCTCCCATGACTTGTGAGCACAACATCGTCCCAAGCCTAGGAGCAAGAGATATGCTTCTGCCAAAGGGGTCCACTTTACATTAACTTTTGGCCAATATTAGTCAAATCCGCAAGTAAAATTTTGACAACAAAATATGGATAGAGGTCAAACCAATGCCAAATCCAGTTCTACACTTTATGCCAAAAAGCTGGCATTTTTTCTAAAGAGAATGTGAATGGATCGAGCTATGCTTCTTTTTTATTTTATTTTATTCAGTTTTTTCATATTTTTATGTTTTACTTTCTTGTTTCTTTACTCTTTTTTCACCCTTTTCGTTCATGCTTACTTTCATTTCCAATTATATTTTATTTTATGTTTGCTTTTTATGGTGGCATACATGATCTTCTTAAAATAATATTAACATTTATTCATACATGCACGAATAACTCTCTTTAACAAATGGGCCTTTTCAAATACATGCATATTTTATTGTATACAAGAACATTTTTAAACACATAAGATAAAACTTCATCTCAAATATGTGAACATTTATTACATCCTAGTCCATGAATTTTTTTCCATTTTTTTGTAGTGTATGATTTTTTTACTTTATATCTTAACATGGTTTCGAGAGCATGTTAAATGAAAAACATAATTTTCGACATATAATAATGTAGGAGTATCTGTTAATGGGCCGTGTGCCAGTTGCCAGCTCATTTAGAAGTTGTTGAAGCGAAATGCTGACTAAGTACTCCCTCCGTCCAAAAATACTTGTCTTAGAAATGGTTGAAAATAAATGTATTTATAACTAAAATAAGTCTAGATACAACCATTTTTAAGACAAGTATTTTCGGACAGAGGGAGTACATGTTATGGCCCATGTCTGTATCTCGCACAGAAACAACAACATAGCCCGAAAAGGAAACCGAGAAAATAAGCCCGGAAATCATAGCCCAGTCCAAAGCAGTTCCCCCCGCCGCCATGTCCGCCGCCGGCGAAGCCTCCACCACGGTCCTCCGTTTCTTCTCCTTCATCGGCGCCGGCGGTGCGCATCCTGCTCTCTCTGTTTTACATTCCTGTACTCATATGCTTTAGCCAGCGGGGCCTAACGCCTCTGTCACCGCAGTGATCTGCACCAAGGCCATCAACATGTATCTCGACCACGAGCGCAAGCAGGAGGAGGCGTCCGCCGCGGCTGAGGCAGCAGCGGCCGCAGCCACTTCCGACTCCGCCGTGTTGGTAGCAGCCGACACGTCTCCGGCGAGCGCCGTCGCCGCCGCGAAGCCCTGACCTCGGAGGAGAGGCCGTCTTTGCTGGTTAGGGTTCCCGCGATGTTGCTTGCCACTCGCGAAAGGGGAAAAAATAGTACCACTTATTCTGTTTGTATAATGTTTTGTTATGACATGAACCGATGACCATCCTTTTTTTTACAATATGAAATTGTGAATGATGCGAGCTTGAATCCACCTGCTCAGCTGTGTCCTGATGAATAATTACACTTTTTTTCGCTATTGAGTCGTGAGGTCGCGATGATTTACATGTTATTAGTTCTATCAGAAAAGCTTTCAATGTTGTTTTGTCCGATGTTCATGTGGTAATTTGGCAGAACCGCTCATCAAACCATAGGTAGTTTACTGGTAAAACCTGAGTTGCAGCATTCTCCTAGTTATAAACGTTTTTCTCTTTTACTTCAACATTATGCACAGATTGAAGTAACATACAAACACTCTGGGGCTTTTTTTCTGTCGAGATTCTGTGATGCTTAGGATCAACTTTTGCCAAGTATAAGCATATGCAATTAGGGATTCTTGATTTGCAGTTATGGGTTCCGTGAATTGATCTTACAATGGTGAAAACTACATTTATTTCATGCTGCAAGGGATTTTTAGGATCCTTAGGTTCTTGTTGTTGCTCTATCAGATTCTTGCAGCAACTAGGGTGAATTTAAATTCTATGGAAAAACTCTTCTTTATAGCAACTAGACAGCTAAATGTTTGTGTGTGTACCATGTAGGTTTCCTTCTAGACCAGGTCTTGGGACACTCTTGATTTTAGTATGGAAATTATCCACTTCCTTGATAACATCTGTGCTATAGCATTTCAGGAGCCATGGTATTATTCTTGCTTTCTACTCCCTCCGTCCGGAAATACTTGTCACCAAAATGGATAGAAAAAGATGTATCTAGAACTAAAATATGTCTAGATACATCTCTTTCTATCCATTTTGGTGACAAGTATTTCCGGACGGAGGGAGTATGTGATTTCAGTGACCACGGCAGATTTGATGTTATCATGAAGAGTTTTTTTAATGGCTATGAATAATTGTTAGTGTAACTGCTTGAGTAGGTGATATGTTGGCAGTCTTCAAATACATAAGAGTATTATGTCTTCAGATTCGCAAAAGGGCTCTTTATAAACTATCTAATTCTTGATTTACCCTGTGGACTTCTCCAATACAATCCGCCTCTGTCAAGTTTGATTCAAGGTTCTTTCCTGGTTTGGATCTGTCGCAAATAAAGTTATATCAAGAAGTTTGGGTGGGTGAAAGGTCATCAACTATGTTGTTCAAATTTCATTTGGAGTTGGTTTATTTTGTATGTCAACTGGTTTGATAATGTTTATTACTCAATTAGAACAATAAGTCAATAATGCCATCATAAGACCGTGATTTCATATTTTCCGTGTATGGACAACAAAGATAAAGCTCTCTGCTTCTTTGACTTCTGGTGATGTCACTTTGTATATCTCGCATGATTTTGATAATATATAAGTTGATTGTGGCTTGTTTCTGCTGAAGAATTCTTATCCTAAGTTGTTTGACCAGAATCATTCATTTCTGGTAGAAGCATGCATTTGTAACATCACCAAGTGAAGAGGTTGATTATTTTGTATGAGCAACTCTGGTGGTTAATAGGTTATATATAATATTGGTCCCGTGATTTATTTCTGCTTTAATATACTCCCTCCGTCCCAAAACAAGTGACTCAATTTTGTACTAACTTTGTACTAGTACAAAGTTGAGTCACTTATTTTGGGATGGAGGGAGTATTTCAGTATAACACGTAAATAAATAATTGTTGAGCACTTCAGAATTTTATTTCTGCGCTCCATCAAATCCATGCTACTTGTTTAATGCATCTGTATTTTACTTAGAACTTCATAACAAGTAGGATGCACTCAAGTCGCAAGACAACATACCGGGAATATGACACAGAGAGGAATCTGTTCTATGCTATCTGCCAGGTCATTTATGAAGTTCTAATCATCCTATAATAGCTTTGGCTCTTACAAGATCTTTTTTGCAGGTGATGGTATGCTTGTCCCAGAGCAACACTGTAAGAGTGTTACCGTCACCTTTTGTGCTTCTATTGGTGAACAGAACAGGAGAACCATATACTAAAATTGCTACCACAAATTGGAAACTGCAAAAAAAGATTAACAAAGAGCCCTAAAGCTTGATGCTCAAGTGAGCAAAGTCTCAGCTCTTTGAGGATGGAAGAAAGAGAGAGGAGAATAGATTGTAATTGCAACTCAGAAGATATCACACTTAAATGCCATTTCTTTTGGTCGACTTGGAGGACGGAGTTGGAGGTACTGACTCCGATACTGATGGAAGCTTTTCCTCTGACGGACCGTTCCAGCAGATGTCCTTGAGAGAAGGCCGTAGGCCCTTCTTGCAGAACCGTTCGTACTCCAATGTGTCTCCTGCCGACTTCTTCACCTCAACAACATAGAAGGATGGAGTCACTTCAAAGATCTCCGCATCAATCGCAAGCTGCCCCTTCCTCCCTTCTTTGGATCCCTGCAGCGTCACCAGTCCGTCCTGCTTCTTCACCTTGAAGGACTCTGTCTCAGCTATCTGCTCCAGCTTTGACACTATTGCTGATGCGGGTTTTTGGGTCATGAACCGCGAGTTCGACTTCTGCTCTTGGTCCTTCTCAAATAGGCCAGAAAGATCAAAACCTTTGGAGAGGGAGATTATGTCAAACGCATTCAAGCTCGCTGGCTTCAATGGGCTATTTGGTTGTTCTGCCCTGTTGCCTTTACCATCCTTTTGGTCCGTGCTGAAAGCAGCCTGGACATCATTAAGATCCTTTGAGGCACGTGGCGTTGCCAGAGTCACTGCTGGTTTGTACCCTTTCTTGAACCACGGGTGCTCAATCAGCTTGTCCATGGTGATCCTAGTGTTTGGATTTGGGTCGAGCAGCCTGGATAGAATCTTCCGGGCATCAGAACTGAACCACTGTGGATGCCTGACATCACCTTTGCTGATCTTCCGGTACATCTCCATCAAATTTGAGTCTTGGAATGGGAGGTAACCAGCAAGCAGAACAAAAAGTATGACACCACAAGACCATATGTCTGCCTTTTCTCCATCATAGCCCTTCTTGTTGATTATCTCCGGCGCAACATATGCAGGTGTGCCACACGTTGTGTGCAGCAGCCCGTCTTGCTTCTGACACTCCTTGAGGGCACTCAACCCGAAGTCGGACACCTTGAGGTTTCCATGCTCATCCACGAGGAGGTTCTCCGGCTTGAGGTCCCGGTGATAGACATCACGGCTGTGGCAGAAGTCCACAGCCCCTATCAACTGTTGAAAGTACTTCCTTGCAGCATCTTCCTTGAGCCGGCCCTTGGCCACCCTGGCAAAGAGCTCGCCGCCCCGGACATACTCCATGGCAAAGTATATCTTGGTCTTGCTGGCCATGACCTCGTGCAGCTGGACGATGTTTGGGTGGCGAACCAGGCGCATGATGGAGATCTCCCGCTTGATCTGGTCAATCATGCCGACACGCAGCACCTTCTCCTTGTCAATGACCTTGATGGCGACGCTCTGGTTGGTCGCAAGGCTCCTGGCATGGTACACCTTGGCGAAGGTGCCTTGCCCGAGCATGCGACCAAGCTCGTACCGGTTCATGAGAATGGTGGACTTCCTCTCCATCCTATCGGATCCTTGTGCACAAGAGCAGCAGCAAGCTGGGTGGAGGTAAAATTGGGTGTTCACAAGCGTCTACTCTGCGCCACTTCGTGCCTCTGTGTCCCTCCCTCCCCGAGAGGGAGGAGAGGTGAAGGGCGAGAGCGCGCTGTGATTGGGGGGAAAACTAATACACGACTGGTCTGTTTTCTCAGAATCCTCCAAGGATGAAGGAGAGGATGGTGGGAGAGGAGAATAGTCTGCGGTGGCTAGAGCTTTCCTCGCGACATGAGGCCAGGAGCTCGCCCTTCCCTCTCTGGAGCTGGAAAAGGCCGCCTAATAATAAGCCGGGTACGTTGCGTTGGATGGCTGTGGTTTCTGGTGCTATTTGTAGGCAGGGGGAGCTTCACCGGCCTGCTCTGAATGAATCCATCCACACATCCTGGCCTTCCATCCCGGCCTTCCATCTTTCTGTGCAACAATTACATGTGTCTTTCGTGATGGGAACTGCTGCTGGTGCATTGCATTATGTGAATAGTAGTAATTGAATGTCATATCCATGATTGGCTTGTTTAACAAGGTGTGGGGTGGGTGAGGTGTTGGGCTGGTGACCGACCAACTTAGCTCGGGCCGCGCATGTGGCCATCACGGTTGATGTCTCCGAGCAAGGTGTTAGGTTTTCCATAATCGACCAGTTTGCCGAGCTGAGGGTGCAACAATGCATGTGCTGAGCATATGTTTCTGGGGTGGTTTGGCCGTGGCCTTGCGTGATCTGGATGCAACTGATGCCAACCTCCCTTTGCTTCTTCCTTTGTTTTTCATTTACATACATTGATTCTTTTACTTGAAGAATTCTCACTTCTCCACAATCAGAGACAGAACCACACGCATGATGTACATATGCGTTCAGGTGCTACTTTTCTTTTCTTTCTGAATCCTGGCAATAGGTGTCCATCCTTTTTTCATTTTTAGCTGACAAATGGACGATGATGAGAACCTTCCAGGACATTGAGCCTAGTATAGTCTCTTGCCACAAACGTCAGGTGCCATATTTGGTTGGCTGAAACTTGATACAGAGAATGCAGCACTCGCCTTGTCACATCCAATCTATTTATTTCTTGAAACTCATGTCACACTCAGATGTTGATTAATCAGTAACCCACATCCAATCCATCCCGTCATGTCCTTGCGTGGCCAGTTCTTTCCCATGGGTTTCTGCGGTATATTTTTTCGACGACAGAATCGGCATGTTTCAGCCGTACACTAGATCGCGCCGTTCCTTCCCCGACCATGTGATCGGCGCATGTAGCTCGCTAAATCCACGTGTCAATCGCATGGCATTTCTTTCACCATACTGATTTTTCAGAAGAAAAAATTGCCACACATGAATGTCCAATTTGGTGTGGTTGTAGGTCATGGTGGTGCCATGTGTCGAGTGCATGATTTGCAAGAAGCTAGGTTAAAAATAACACGATTTCACCGAGCAATAGAGAGACAGACAAGAAATGAACATAGTTGAAATGGATGAATTTTCATATGGAAAACTTAAACCATGCATTGGTTAGACCTAGTTTTATCATCAGAGCTTTGAATCAGGTGGCATATTCAGAAACTAAAAACTGAAGATTCACATGGTAGGTAGTAGCACCAGGCACTTGTTCGAAAAAAAAATTACACCAATAAAAATGAATAATACTCAGTAGTACTGTACATGCCCATGGTATTCCCTCATCTTGAGTAAAGATCAACATGTGCATTTAAATCAGTAGCTGCATCACATCTGTCATTTACAACCTTTTCCCTGCACGGGTGATCACAGCGCTCAGCCAAAGTTTACAGCGAAACTGTTCGTAGGATCAAGAGGGATGATGTTACAACGGCACGTTGGTGCCCACCCAAACAAATGGTATACATATGCAGCAGCAGCATCCTACTAGGTCGACTTTATGGACAGTAACTCGAGCTCAGCCCACCAGAGGGGCGAGAGCCGCGGCGCCGCCGCCTCCGGCGAGACGCCAAGAACCTCCCTGAGCTTTCCCGTCACGTCTCGCATTGCTGGCCGCCGCGTCGGGTCGGGGTCGGTGCACTCCTCGATCACCTCGCAGACGGCCTCCAGCTCGTTGGCCTTGTGTTCCTCGAGCACAGTGTCGACGAGCTCGACATAGTTCTTGGCTTTGAGATGCTTGGCAGCCTGCACGGCAGAAAGCAAGTTGACAGTTGTAACGATGCAATGTTGTCGGAAATTAAGTTTGGAGTTTGGAGTTGCACGGTTCGTTCGTCGTGTTATACCCAGATGCAGGTCACTTCATGGCCACCTGGTTCAGGAAGCTTTCCGGATATGATCTCCAGCAGAAGCATGCCGAAGCAGAAGACGCTGCCCGCGAGATCGGGAGGAGGTTCAGAGCGGCTGCTGCCGTCCTGCTTTGCAGCCTTTGCTCTGTCCGCGAGTTCTTTCCACATGCCAACATCGGCAATCTGCAAATCAGTGTCCATCTCACTCAATGATTGTGTTAATTATAATGTGGTAGCTTATTAATGAACCATGCCTGCACTGAACTCCGTGTTTCAGAAGAAGAAAAAAAACTGATTTCCTTCAAATGGATACCTTAGCAGCATAGTCATCTGTCATAAAGATTGCGTCGGAGCGTATATCGTTTATTGCCACAGGCGGATTGAGCTCATGGTGCATGTACTGGAGGCAGTACGCCAGGCCCATGATGATCCTCATCCTCGCAGCCCAGTCGAGATCCTCAAACACCTTGACTGCGAGGTTAGTAATTCAGTTTGGAGGCGGATATATAGAGTATACATAGCTTAGGCGCAAGGAAGTAATGCGAAAGTAAAATTCCTTACGATGAAGATGCTCAGAAAGAGTTCCATTCGGAGCATACTCGTACACCATCATCCTCATGAAGGGTTTATTTTCTATGCAATATCCGAGGAGATTGACAAAGTTCTTGTGGTTGACTCTTGACACTGTATCTATCTACACAAGGAAATGGGGTGATTAGAAAGGTTACTAGAACTTGCAACTTGTTTATTGTTGGCTACTACTAGAAGATGTTCGGAATCACCTTTTTTCTGAAGAACGTTTCTGAACTCTTGGACCACTCCTTGACCGATGAAATGGAAGTGGAGACAACACAGATCTCGACTCCACTGGATAATGTCCCCTTGAACACGGTACAGAAAGGCAGAGCGTTGAGAATGTTGCTGAAATCCTCGCAAGCGGCTTCGAGTTCTAGTCTGTTTAGCTGTGGAACACCTGAATGAAAGAATTGAGCTATCGAAAGTTAAATTGTATTACCCGGAGGCAATGGCATCTCAACAAATATAATGGAAGCAAAAGCGTCCTGAGCTGATCATGTGCCAGTTTTAAAGTAAGAATATCAGGTGCATATAAAATACAAATTGTATCACAGAAGACCCACATGTTCTTGAAATGTTGTCAGGCTATGCATGTATTTATTATGTTTCTTTCATGAGATATATTGACTTCATAAACAATAAAAGCCAATAGGATAGTTAGAATGTTTGCCTGTTACAAATGCCTTCCGAAGTTGGCCGCTTAGCCCCGCTTTCCAGGGGGCTATTGATCCATCCCCTCGCTTCCGACAGACCAAGATCGGCGCAATAATCAGGCTAATGAGCAGTATTGCAGCTAGAAATATGAGGACATAAGTCCAAATGCCATACTTCGCACCAGATGACTCTTTGTCGTCTGATTGGGTCACTGCGGCAGGCACCTGCTTTGGTGTTGCAGCATCAACATTCTCAACTGATTCTGGAACCGAAGGCATCAGGATTTGGCCATCCGACTTTGGGAACGCAGGAAATGAACCAGTCCCTAGAGATAGGACATCAGCAGGTCTCTGGATTCCTGTTGAATTTTCCAGGTCATTATTCCCTGAAAGAGCAGGCAGATTGCCAGCTTCAAGCAGCCTGCGGCGCATCGCACTTGCTATGGACTGCAAATTCTGCATTATGTGTGACTCGGTAAAACCTGACAGACAAAATGTAATTGTTTAATGATGTGTAACACATCAGACAAAAAATGTTGAGCCTACATCCTGACAATGCCCAATTACTTGGTAGATTGTTGCAATATTTCCCACGGAGGACGTTGAAAGAAATCCAATTCTTAGACCCCAGCCTGTAAAACGAAAATCTGTTAGGATGTGAAATAAAACTTTCAGAAATGAAACCTATGAATAGTTGAAGGCTAAGTTGAGTGACCACAAAAGTAGGGCCGGGCACATCCATGTAGCCACTTACCAGCAACCTAGTTTTCTGCTCAAGCAGCATGTCTGCTCAGCAGCTCCACCTTGTATGTTGAAAGATAAGACGCCTTCTTGGAACTGATTATTGTGAAGTGATCTGAAACACAATGGTACTTCATTCTACGAAGCAAAGAAGAGATCACAAATGATGCAATTGGCCTTACAGCTGTTTGAGTAGTGGCATCGTCCCTAGTTCTTTTGGAATTGTTCCATCCAAGTTGTTGGCACTCAAATCCAGTACTTCAAGGGCAGATAACCCTCCAAACTCTCTGGGGATTTGCCCATGGAAATTGTTCTTTGGAAGTAAACTAGACAGAAATAAGAATTAAGCCAATATCACCCAACACACGTATTCACATAATATTGATCAAACAAAAGAACATTTTGCGCAAACGCTTGCTAACATAGGTGCAATGGTGCATCTAGAAATTTTCATCAAAAACTAACATCATTTTTGACATGTACAAATAAACAAGAGATAAGTGAATAGTACCCGATACAGTTCATTTATGTCCTTTTGTTTTTGTACAAGGTACAAAAACTCATAACTTTAAATGAAAGTTTATAGGTGCACATGATATAGCGTAATGTATGTCCATGCTTTTTTGCATGATTTTTCGAAACCATCAAGGCTGTAAGTGCGACATGCAATGCTCGCAAATGCAACCGTCTGTGATTCAGAATTATCCTGATCGAATACGCCATTATATAGAAATAAGCATCAAACAATGGGATTCTAAATTAACCACTTATAATCCAGATAAGTGTAGTTAAAATACTCACAGTGATCTTAGACATTGTAAGCTTCCAATCTCAGGTGCGAGGGTTCCAGCCAGTTCATGACCTGTTAAATTCCTATATGTTGAAGAAAATAAGAACTAAAGGTACATGATGCACAATTAATACACTACCTTACCTAATCGTAATGGCACAAATGATTTGCAAACATCTTAATTTCAACGTGGAAACAAAACTATTTCCTGGCATTGTTGTGTTTGTGTCGAATATTTTGTACTAGTTGGGTTACGTTTGGACTTGGTGTTGTAGTGTGGGTAGGATACTTGTAGTGTCGGAGTCGGACACGTTGTACCCTTGGCCTCTTATATATGAGGAGGCACCCCACGTTGTAACCTATGACGACTAGATAGCGACAGGTTCGCAAGGGGGTGCTTGCGGCGTGTGCCGGTGCCCGGATGACCGGTGTTGCGGTATCTCGGGGAGGAGCGCCCGTAGTCATTGCCCCGGGGAGTAGGCGAGTTTGCCGAACCTCGTTAACAAATCTTGGTGTCGTCATTGTGCTGTGATTGCTTGTTCCTCGGTGGATCGACTGCCTACCTCGGATTTATTCTAACAAGTGGTATCAGAGCAAGGTTACAAAGAGGTTGTTGCGCGTTGATCGACGAGACAGATTGTCGTTGAGCTCGTTGCGGAGTTGTGTACCGCGGTCGACTTATTCGACGGAAACTCGACGAGATCGGAAAGCATCAAGCGGTGGCAGCAAGAGCGGCTCGGATCGGAAGCGCCTGGAGCCGTGCAACGATGGAAGTCCAAGGCGTGGACGCGCACGTGAGGGCCAGCTGGGCTAGCCTTGCCGACCAAGTCGGGCGCAGGCGTGCGGCCCAGGGACTCCAAAGGCGTGCGGCTGGAGCAAGGCGTGACGACACGGTCCAGCGCGTTGCATGCAGGCCAAGTTATATGAGATCTGTTTTGGAAACAAAAACAGGACCGAGTCCTGGAAGACCTCGTGTCATGTTGGATACGGAAACCTGCAGGTGCGCTAGTATAATTAGTCGCACGGGCCGGGTCACCAGACGGGACAGAGGCAAAAGTAGATCAGATCGGCAGAATAGAAAATCCATCGGGGTACTCGCATCCATCATGGAGAGCAAGAGGCTTTGGCAGAAAAAGCAATTACCTTAGCAATCGAGAGTTGAGCCAAGGCAGGAGCAATGTCACGTGAAGACCAGCTAGTTGAATCGCTAGTAGTACACGGAGGTTCCCTTCGTGTATTTGGGGATCACGAGAAGACTGCGCGGTTATTTTTCGCAGGGTCAGCCATACAAAGAACCATGGCGCCATCGGGTACCAGGTTTGAGGTGAAGAAGTTTAACGGAACTGAAAGCTTTGGGTTATGGCAGACAAGGGTGAAAGATTTGTTGGCACAACAGGGATGCTTGAAGGCGTTGTTGCAGGAAGCCAAGCCAGCTAAGATGGAGGCTGATGACTGGGAGGAGTTACAGTTGAAAGCGGTCGGGACTATACGGTTGTGTCTGTCGGACCAGGTTATTTATCATGTGATGGATGAGAATTCGCCAAAGAAGATCTGGGAGAAGCTGGAAAGTCAGTTTATGTCCAAGACTGCGACGACCAAGGTGTATCTGAAGCAAAAGTTGTATGGGATGAGGATGCGGGAGGGGTCAGATCTTGTGGAGTATATGAACGCCTTTAATCAAGTCATGACGGATCTAGCACGCTTGGGTGCGACGGTTGACGACGAGGATAGGGCAATTCTGCTTCTTTGTTCATTGCCATCATCCTATGACCACCTGATCACTACTTTGACGCATGGCAAGGAGACCGTCAAGAATGAGGATATTACTGCGGCATTGCTATCTTATGATATGAGAAAGAAGAAGGGAAACGTTTCCAGCCGGGGCACCGGCCGAACCGTTACGCCGGTCTCACGCAAGCTGCGAGATGGATCGTAATCATGCGGCCAGAAACAGCGCACCCCTTCCCTTATCTGCAGCACATATCCTTCTTCCTTCTCCATCGCTCAGCTCCCCCGCCCCATCCCCACAACTCCGTTCCCTGTCCTGCACCACCGGTGCCGCCGCAACTCCGGTCCCCTGTCCCGCACCACTGCCTTCGCTGCTGCGACCCTCCTCTTCCTCCTCCTCCCCCCACCCCCTCGCCCTCAATCTCCCTCCTCCTTTTCCTTTCTGTGATGGCCAACGCCGCCACGAATCCCGTGATCCCCGACGACCATCTCTCATCGGAGATGGACACGACGACAGGGGGAGCCCTGCGATGCCGGAACCAGCATCTATTTTTGCTGCAACCTGCCGGCCAAAACGCTGGAACCGGGCCAGCTCAGAAGCTGAAAACGGACGAGACTAGATGCTACGAGTGGCGAGGTGGATCTCAGTGACGAGCTTCAAATGAGAGGCGACCGGTGCTGCAACCAGCGTGGATTTGAGCTGGAACCGGCCGAAAAAATAGCTGCATCCAGCGTGGATTTTTGCTACCATAAACAAGGCGTATTTTGACCGGCAACAGGCATACTGCTGAAAGCTTCAAGCGGCAAGGAAAAAGGCTTCAGCCGACATAAAAAATGCTTCAACCATGAAAAATCATAAACAAAAAAAGCTTCAACCCGTGCAAACAAATTGACTTGCGCGGCATAGGCTTCAACCGGTGTGTAAAAAAGCTTCAACGGGCGAAGGAAAAAGCTTCAACCATGAGAAAAAGCTTCAATGGGGTGGGAGAACAGTTTCAACCAAGAAAAATATCTTACGAGCGATGCTGGAAAAAGCTTCAACCGCTGTGTGAAAAAGCTTCAACCGTTGAATGAAGAAGCTTCAACCATGGAAAAGCTTCAATGGGCCTGGAAGAAAAGCTTCAAACGTGGAAAATGTTTCAACCGGAAATAAAAAGCTTCAACCGACAAGGAAAAAAGCTTCCACTAGGCGGCGGCATGATGACGGGCGGGAGACGCGGTCATGGCGGCATGGCGGTGCTACTGACGGCGGCGGTTAATTGCAGCAACGACGAAGGGGTCGGCAGTCTTACGACGACGGCGTTGCTACAGACGAGGACGGAGTGCTGCGATGAGGTCTCTTCGCTGGAACCATCGAGCACGAGTGTTGCGAGGACGACGATTGGCGGCGGCAATGGCGACCGGCGGCAAGGATGGCCGGCGACCAGCGGCGAGGACGCCCGACAAGGACGCGGGAGCACGCGTGGTTGGGGTATGGTGGACGGGGCTAATCAGGGGGAAGCACGTTAACTCAGATTGAAGACGACGGGAAGAAAGAAGATGGGATCCGATCGGACGGCTCTGCGCGCATGCATCGGGCGGCTGCGGTGCGACCGGCCGAAACTTTCGGCCGGCGCACCGGCGCAGATTACTGCCCAAAGAAGAACACGGTGGAAGTCTCTCATGGTGAAGGTTTGCTAGTCAAGGGAGAGGAGTGGCGGAAGGGATATGAGGCAGAGAAGAACAAGAAAAAGAAAAAGAATATACAGTGTCACAAGTGTAAGCAGTGGGGACATATGAGAAAGGACTGTCCAGAACTCAATGGCGGGGCAAGTGCTAATAAGGCAACTCATGGTGATGACTCAGACAACAGTAGTGATGTTCTCATGGTATCAAGCAATTGGTTAACCAAAGGTGAAGCGTGGATGTTGGATTCACTTGCTCTTTTCATGCGACACCCAATAGGGAGTGGTTCTCTTAAATGCAGTGAGTTTGGTTTAGCCTATGTGGGCGATGACACAGGTTATCGTGTTGCTGGAGTAGGTGACATCAAAATCAAGATGTTTGACGGAGTTGAGCGGATGCTTCGGGAAGTCAGGCATGTGTCGGGGCTAAGGAGGAATCTAATTTTGCTTGGTGTTCTTCAGGATGGTGGTATGGTATTCCGTTGTGATCGAGATAGGAAGACCATGAGAATCATGGAAGATGAGGTGACCGTGATGATTGGAGAGAGGGCGGCTTCGCATCTTTAGAAGTTGCAAGGGAGCACTATTGCAGGTGGAGTCACGGAGACTGGAGTTGCGGGAGTAGCAGCGGGGTCTCAGTAAGCTCCGAAGAAGACAACACAAGTCCGGAATACATGGAAGTTTGACGCATGGACAAATTCAAGGTGGTGGAGAATATTCGTCAAGGTGGGGTTTGTTGTGTTTGTGTCGAATATTTTGTACTAGTTGGGTTACGTTTGGACTTGGTGTTGTAGTGTGGGTAGGATACTTGTAGTGTCGGAGTCGGACACGTTGTACCCTTGGCCTCTTATATGAGGAGGCACCCCACGTTGTAACCTATGGCGACTAGATAGCGACAGGTTCGCAAGGGGTGCTTATGGCGTGTGCAGTGCCCGGATGACCGGTGTTGCGGTATCTCGGGGAGGAGCGCCCGTAGTCATTGCCCCGGGGAGTAGGCGAGTTTGCCGAACCTCGTTAACAAATCTCGGTGTCGTCATTGTGCTGTGATTGCTTGTTCCTCGGTGGATCGACTGCCTACTCGGATTTATTCTAACAGGCATAAATTTGGCACAAATATGATTTGAACAATGTAGGCAATTACAAAATTGGGCGCTCAAATAATCATGTGGAGGCATTGCGTCAACATTTGGGGAAAAAAATAGAGGGGAAAAAACCAGACTTACAGAATCTCCACATTGCCGTCAGAGCATTGGACGCCGGACCAGCTGCAGGGATTGTTGTCCATGGGATCCCAGTCATGGAAGACTCCATGGGGATCTCCCTCCACCCTCGCCCTCAGCTCCAGCAAAGCCAATCCTAGCACATGTACATGATTGCACCACACCCATGAATCATCCAGGCACAACCACAAATCGAGCGCTACCATCGGTCTCTCGTGTGATGGCATTGTGAGTTACCTTCGCCGTTGAGCGGAGCGGCGCCGGCCCATGCCTGCGCCTGGAGCAGCACGACGAGGACGAGGAGCAGCATGAGCCCCCGACGCGCGCCACCCATGGCTACGACGCGGGCGCTTCCCGGCGGCCACTCGCTGGCTGGAGACACCGACGCCGTCCTCGGACGGACACCCGCGGTCTCTCAGAGCGGGGCAGAATAAGGCGAGTAACTAAGACGGAGACCGGTGGACGAACAGCACGGCCGGCCCGGAGGAGCTAGCTAGCTCCGGTGGGGCCTTGCTTCAGGGCGGGCGTTTCTCCTTGGCTTGGCCATCTATCATGCCGGGAGAGCAGAAGAGGGGGAGGGCAGGACGCCGCGGCGTGCGCAGGTTCCGGCGAGCTATTCGCCGGAGGCCATGGGTGGATGAGGGAGGGAGGCAGCTGCTGCCCGGGTTTGGCCTCCTGCTCCGCGAAAGCTGGGGGGTTGTCCCGGCGGAGCTGGATAGGTTCCTGCCGGGATGTGCGGTTGGCGGCGGCGCGAAGGGGGCGGGGGATTTCGCGCGCGAAGGCGGTGGGTGGTGGTCAGATTCGGACGGGGGAGGGAGGGAAGGCCACGAAGACGGTTGGCGGCGGCGCGTCCCCGTCGCCGCCGCGCGCGGCAAACCGCAGAAACAGAGCATGGCCATTTCAGGTCCTCTTTGCTTCCAAAGAATTCTACACTGCCTCCGTGTCTTTTTAGTCCGGATAGTATAAGCTTTTTTTAAGTAAAACTTTTTAAAATTTAACTAAATCTGTAGGAAAAAATAATATATTTTCATATTGTACCTATTTGATATTCTAATATTTTTTTTCTACAAGCTTGATCAAACTTCAGAAAGTTTGATTCAAGACAAAGCTACTATGCAGAGCTAAAAAAAAAGGAGGGAGTACCAGAAATGGGGGAGTATGCTCCATGTGACTTTTTCCATATTGAAAACCGTGTTATTTTTTTCTCCATACTCTAGTGCAACTTCAAAAGAAGATTTTCATAGATATTTTCCTTTCTTTCAATGACAAATATGGCATGCACTTACCATGCCATTTCAGTTCTTCCAGAATTCTTTAATAAAAATTATGTGTTTTCTGTGTGACACACCCAAAACATCTTATTCATGTTCAGTTCTTCTAGAATTCAACATGCCATGGCATCCAATTCATGCATTTTCAAAACCCAGTAATAACATCCTACTAGTAGAAATAAAAACAGACCGAGTCGCAGAACTACAATCATCTATAAAAACTAAAAATAAACACACGGGAGCAATTAAGTGTTAATAATGCAGAGACATTTGGTAACAGAGACAAGTTATATAAAGGTTCAGGCATTCAGAACAGTTCACATTGACGAAGACACACTGACGAGACGAAACCCAGATACACAGAGTTGTTCACAGAAGCTAATAATTACATTCACTCAAACCTGAGCGAAATACCAAACTCCAGGGTTTTCTTAAGTCGCATGATTTAGTAGACAAGCTTTATTTAGCGGTAAACTTGCCCAGCCAAGCTCTCTCGAAAGCCTCGACTCCTGTCAGATGCACGCGGCTTCACTTCTTGCCTCGCAGCTTTGTGCCAAGAGCCCTTTCCAGCTTGCCGATGATCTGTTGGTTTGGGATAGCCTTGCCTGACTCGTACTCCTGGATGACTTGTGGCTTCTCATTGATCAGCTGGTAATCAAACAATGTGTCTTAGCGAATGAAGGCAGAGAGATGTTACAGATTTCAGGTTGGCAGTGAAGTAAGATTCATCATACCTGTGCAAGCTGTGCCTGTGTGAGCTTCTTGTCCGTTCTAGCCTGCATAATGCTCTTCTTCAGGTCTGACGGCACACGCTCATCTGTTGAAGATAACCCCCAAGGGTTAAAAAGCAATAAAAGACGTATTGGCATTCAATAACAATGAAAAGTAAGGACCATTGAAGGATTCAAATTCAAATTCCTTTGAAGTAAAATTTCATAGAATAACAGTCCTATAATATAACTTTAAGTTTTAACAGTGTAGCCCTAATAAAACCACAGGTACACAGATACAAAAATCATGATTACCATATTTATAGAATATGAAATCAAAAGCAGCAGAACACACACGGCTTCTAAACAGCAAATTTGCTCTGAAAAGACAGTACATGTACATTATAGAGGAAACTTGATTTTCCGTGTGATCAACAGTTGAATTGGCTACAGACAGAGAATATCAGTAGAAACTAAGAAAAAACTGACTTTACATCACAACAAATTATGCTTATACCAAACCTCAAAGAATTCATCCAACAATTGGGTAAGTCATGAGTCCATGATAGTAGATCAATTAGGAAATTTTGTTGCCTCAATAGTGTGGAACACTCAAGCAAGCACAACGTTCTTTACTAGGTAGATATATACAGAAATGCATGTCAACACATTGAGAAACAAGGGAAACTGATCAACTAAGAAGCATAATAATGTATAATTCCTTTTAACCAAAGGAAAAAAGCTTTGCCATATTTCACAGATATTATCAGATTTAACTGAGACATACACGCATCACATAAACAACATGATTGCCATACACACATCACATAAACAAGATTGACATACACACATCACATAAACAAAATGATTGGACAATAAACAGCTATACTAGGTAGTTATTCCTTTTTGAAACATATAGAAGTAAAAAGTGTAAGGAACTCACGAGCAAGATTCTCTGTATCGTCACATAAACAAGATTGACATACACACATCACATAAACAAAATGATTGGACAATAAACAGCTATACTAGGTAGTTATTCCTTTTTGAAACATATAGAAGTAAAAAGTGTAAGGAACTCACGAGCAAGATTCTCTGTATCATCATCAAGCCTCTTTGTATTGAGCGATGTGGTGCTATGAGCAGCTTTGTTTGTCCCAGCATTATCTGCATTCATCAACAATGCCACCCAAGTTAAAGCAATATATAAAACTCACATATCTATCTCGACAAAAGTGTGCAAAAGATATGCACAGATAGATATTCCGATTATACGATGGAAGCCTCTCTTTTACAGCACCGCCTATTATACAAGATATCACATACTGATCATGTTCAAGCATTTATGATGGCCATAACATGCATAAGAGAACTAGAAAAATAACTCATCATAAAAGAGAAAGGTATTCCATGACAGGCTTAATTAAACCTCTTCAATGGCAATCACTTAACTGACATGAGCAAGAAAGTACTGTTCAATGTTGGCATGAAGTGTGTTATTGCAAAGGAAACCAATATAGTATACATCACTAACTCCCGTTATCCACAAAAATAAACAGTTAAACATATGGATCATATAATCCACACTTAAACACAATAGGTGTGCACTAGGAACTAGGCACATGAGGTCTGCAGGTGCACTAAAAGCATAATTAAAACTTCTAATAGTCATGTAGAATTCTGATTATAATTTAGAAAAGATTAATATAACACGGATCTACCAACACACTAATTTTCAGATCCAAGCTCAACCCACACATCACAGAAAAAAGGGACAAACATTGCTGTGAATAGTAGCAGAAATCTACCATTCACTTCAATTTTAACCTTGCTAATGTCCACACCATGATTGTCACTTCTATTTCTCAGCGTGTGATTGAACTTTTTTCGTAAGGTACATAAATGTTATATTAATATTGTTCTTTCTCTTCCGAAAAAATTCATAAACTTTAGACATGCTAATTGACAAGACACTGGTGCACCGTAAACCAGTTAGTGCACACAACATCCCCTGAATATACTATTACAGTTTTACTTCCATCCAGAACCAAGACAACATGAATGCAACATCATTCTACTTATACAGATCTTGCCCCAACATATCACAGGTTCTTATCAACACTTTTTGACGATTTTACATGCTGCAAAAGAGTGTAGATATTTTAACTTTCAGTACCAAATCCGAATGAATGATCACATCAGAGATGCAATCAGAGCCACTCCTGCAATACAGACTACAAGGATTAAACTCCACTAACTGTATGTTCTAACCTCAGATTCAGTACAAGTGCTGCATCATCACCAATCAAACAAGTGAATCGTAAAAGAATAAAGAAAATCTCATGAAAATAAGATGCTTAGCACTAAAAAATGACCAAACAAGAACATGCTCTAGTCTTCTAAAGCTCACATATAATTTATTCTTCCAAAAATTCCTAATATTTCATTCCCCTGGAAAAAACGGCCAAATAATCCATTCTACCGAAAACCCTCGCGTGAAACATGAACATGCTTCGTATTACCACACGCCGATGTACGAAAATCAAGGAGACTCTATCCAAGGCCCTAAGATTCGCAGCATCGCACGCCAATCTGACGAAAAACCCGCGCCTACTCGAAGACGAACTAGCCACTAGGCGGCCAAACCAAATCCACCGCCGCGTCAAGCGATTCCTTTCTACTCCGAGACAAGGGGTCGAAAAGGCCGGGCCAGGAAGGATGCGTACGCTTCTTGGCGATGTCGATGTCGACGCCGGCGCGGCGGGCGGCGTTGACGGCCTTCTCGTCCTTCTTGGCGGCGGCGTTGGGCAGCTTCTTGCGCACGACCACCGGCTCCCAGTCCTGGGCGATCGGTCCGGTGCGAGACATCTCGGGTTGCTCCGGCTTCGGGGGGGCTTGCGGTTCGGTGGGGCTAGCTAGGGTTTCGCCGAGGTTGGAGACGATGAGGATGTGGTCGGTGCGAATGATCGGGGTTAAGGTGGCGACGGTCTCGTGACTCCTCTTGAGGTGAACGCAAATGGGCCCTTCCGCGAACCTCATGGCCTGGTAACTTGTCGGAGCGGACTTGGACCTCTCTTTTTGTTCTCAGTTTCGGTCGCAGTTCACCTTGGGTTCGGCCCATTTATTTATTTTTCTCTTTGGTGACCGCATTTTTCCCTTCATTTCCGCAACTCACACTCGCTCCTGAAATGAAGCTTCCCCAAACTTTCACGACCGCATTTAGTTTTTTAGATTGTTATATTCGGTATTTTATCTTTTTTTGTTTCACGGTTTTTTCCAATGTATATAAACTTTTCAATCAGTGAACTTTTTCAAATACATAAATTTCTTAAAACCCATGAACTTTTTTCAAATTCACGAAGTTTTTCAAATCCCAGAAACTTTTTTCAAATTTCATGAACTTTTAGCGTTAAACTTTGTTACAACTTTGTGAAATATTTATTAGATCTGTGAACTTTTTTCAAATTCATAAATTTCTCAAGTTAGTGAACTTTTCCAATTAACTTTTTCAAATCCGCGAACGTTTCTCAAATTAGTGAACTTTTTCTCAATTTCATGAACTTTTTCTCAATTCCATGAACTTTTTCAAAATCTAGCTGCAGAAAATAGAATCAGGCAAGAAATTGCGGAGAAACTAACACATGCGTCTTGAGCATCAACAAAAACATACTCCCTCCGTTCCAAAATAGATGACTCAACTTTATACTAATTTTAGTACAAAGTTGGGTCATCTGTTTTGGAACAGAGGGAGTACATCACAACAACACACGAGCAACTCACAAATCTGAGCAACGAAAAAGTAAATTTAAATTAGGAACAAAGGAGAGAAATGCAAGGATGAGGAGAGATGAAACCAACCACAATTGTCTCAAGAGCTCCAGACGTCTCACCACCAAACCCTTTTTTTTCAAGAGTACGCCAGTGGCGTACCTTAGCTTTATAAAAGAGAGAGACATAATGAAAAAAGAAAATTGCCATGTCTCTCTGAGCTATCGTTGGAAAAAGAAAAAAGGGGAGGAAAAAATGGCGGCTACAGAAGAGAAAAAAAAATTTAAAATGAAGGGGCACTCAGCCAGAAGACGCCAGGCGCGCAAAATACTTGATCTCCTTGGAAAAGAATGCGGCCTGGTAACAACCAACCAACCCGGAGCCAAAAAGAAAAGGAATAGCAAGAATTTCAACATATAGATGGCGGACAAAAAATATGATTGAACGCCAATTGATTTCATCCAACTAAACACTAGTAAATCTGAAAATAAATAATATACATATAACAGTGATAGACGATGCACCCGTCCCTAGCCCTTGTTTGTCACGTGGCAAAACTCTCTAGTCTCGCCCTCACGGTGCCGTTGAGCTCGCTCATCTACCTCATGGAGGCCGTGAACTTGGCCGCCCATTCCCACCGGTCCCCCGTATTGTCTTTCACCATCCGCCTCGTCTCTTTAATATGTCCTTAGTAAATTTGTATCAATTTTTTTTAATACGTCCTCAATAAATTTGCGCCAATTTTCAATGGGCGCTACTCTGCGTCGGCACACCGGCCCAAACGATTCGGCCGGTCGCCCTAGGACCGTACGATGCAATGACTGCTAGCCGTTAGATATTTCTTCTCGCTTCGTTCCTTTTCTCCATCGTCTTCCTGAAAAATTGCAGCGCACAATGACAAGAAGCGAGTGCCATCGGCGTCCGCCGTAATTTGCCGCCGCCATGGCGATCGCCCGTTCTCGCGGTGGTCGGCGCCTCCATACATTTCTCGTCGATGCCAACCGGTCGCCGCCCTCGCTCTTGTCTGCGTCGAATCTCCTCCTCACCTCCCACCGGCCATTGTTCGAGCAGCCCGGCGACCTTGCGGTAGCGCCTACGTATTGTGGCCGTCGCGATTCGCTTGTGATGACATCACGGCTCAAAAAAAAAAAGCTTTGTTGCGACTTTGGAATTCTGGTTCCGGCAAAATTAGAATCTTGGTTGAAGCAAATTTCTCCCGGTTGTATCAAAAATTGCTTTGCATCTCTGAAAAACATAGGCTCCAAAGAAGAAATCCAAAGGTTCCAGCAAAAAAGGTGTTGGTTGAAGCAAAACTGCTAGCCGATTGTATCAAAAATTGCTTGCCGATCCCATCGAAGAAGAAAGACATTGCTGCCATGAACAAACACCGCCATGAGTGGATGTAGCAAAATTTATCTTCGATTCCAACAAAATCATAATATGGTTGTAGCAAAAACTCCACTGTCATGGAGATAGATGTAGCACAAATCCGCAAAACACCGGTAGTAACAAAAACCAAAAACGGTTGTAGCAAAATGGTTCATCGGTTCCAACAAAATTAACGTGGTAGCAGCATTTTGATGGGTGGATGGTAGCAAATACATGGGCTGGTTCCAGCAAAAAGAAAACATGCTTGTAGCAAATCCTGCTGTGGCGGCCATGAAGAGAAGCACAACTAGCTGAGATGCCATGGCGACAAAGCGCTGGTTGCCGCACGCTTGTGCTGATGGATGGGCAGCCGCTCGCTGTATTGGGTGAGGCGGGTGGATAATGGCCGCTCACCGGAGCACTGTGGATAGTGGCCGCTCGCCGGAGCAGCACGGGCAGGTGGTGGTGGGCTCGCCGGAGCAAGGATGCGGCGGCGCGAGCCAGAGGCAGAGGCGAGGCAGGCGAGATGTGAGGGAGAGGATGAGTGGATGAGGATGTGCAGTTGCTGGGATAAGATAAGGACGTGGGGTGCCTGGCTATTGCGCGTGGGACCCATGGTCACGTGGTGTGCGTGAAGCACTGCAGTAGTTGTGCTGTGCAGGA
This sequence comes from Aegilops bicornis, assembly GCA_021605145.1. Lineage (NCBI taxonomy): Eukaryota > Viridiplantae > Streptophyta > Magnoliopsida > Poales > Poaceae > Aegilops > Aegilops bicornis. The sequence continues at coordinate 189,278,250 of CM038671.1, read as the reverse complement.
CGAGAGCGGCGCGACCGGCCGAAAGTTCGGCCGGCGCGCCGGATACAAGTATTTTCCATTTTCAATCTCATTGCAATGCACGAGCGTGATCCACACTAAATTTGCATCGATTTTGTGCCCTATTGCAACGCAATGTTTTTTATTATGGTCACTCGATAGTTTTTTTTTTCCGACAGTGAAGAGTCGTTCCCACTATATTTTCACCCAAAAATGATTTTCCACAATCACATGTATCAACAAAAAATACGAAAACAAAAGCTACAAATAAATAAAATCAAGTCGACCGTGATGGACGATCCCCCCGTCGCTAGCCTCTGTTTGTCACGTGGCAGAACTCCCTGATCTCGCCCTCGCCGGTGCCGGTGAGCTCGCTCATCTTCCGCATGGCGGCAGCGAACTTGGCCGCCCACTCCACTTGGTCCCCCGCGTTCTCCTCCACCATCCGCCTCGTCTCGCCGTCGTCGATCAGCGCCCGGTCTGAGTTGAAGGGCACCCTCCCGGCGAGCACGTTCTCGAAGTACCGGCCGTCGAGGTCTCCCGACGTCGCCTGGTCCTGCTCGACCCGTTCCTCCGCCCCGGCGTCCTCGGGGCACCGCGACCGCATGTCGGCGCCGTAGCTGGGGTCCATGGTCTCGTGCACGGCGGGGTGGATCCGGTCCCTGAACGACGAGCAGTGCGCGCGGCCGATGGAGTGCGCGCCGGAGAGAGCGACGAGCTCGTCAATGCCGAAGCCCTTGGAGGCGAAGGCGCGGACGAGGTCGCCGAGCTGCGCGAACGGCGGCGGCAGGCTCTGGCTGGCGTCGGACGCGTCGGAGGTGAGCCCGTCGCGGCGGCCCGAGGGGACGTCGTAGCTGATCGCCCGGAGCTGAGGACGTAGGCCGCGTCGCGGGCGGCGAAGGCGAGGATGTCGGCGCAAGACACGGTGCCGGGGCACGTGGCCTCCAGCCGCCTCTTGGCCTCCTCCACCACGTCGATCCCGCGGAGGCCGCCGTTCGCCGGCGAGGCCTTCTCGGGGTCCGGGTTGACGGGGCTCGGATCGATGAGGACGGAACCATCACAGCTCTGTAATGATGCATCAACAGAGCGCTGCTAGATCAGTTTCTGTGCATTTGACACACACAAGATTTAACTCACGTAGTACGTTACGTACCTTGACAAAGCAATCATGGAAGTGGAGGCGGATGAGCCCCGCGCCGGAGCCACCGTCGCCGGACCGGGAGACGTGCTGCTCGACGACGCCCCGCACGACGGCCTCGACGTCGACGGTGCAGTTGGTGCTGGTGCCGTAGAACCCGTCCTGCAGGGCGGCGTGGGTGGACGGTGGCAGCAGCCCATGCAGAGCCATCAAGAACACCATTGCCAAGTTCACGCGTCCTCCCGCCATCTCCTACTACACGCAATGCCTAATCAAGATATGTCAACTCTAAAAAGAGGAGCTGCAAGATCTACCAGATGATGAAGAAGTACTAGCGATCAGCTAGCGCCAGTGGTAGCCTTGTACGTGCGCATTTGTATATAATTATGGGGATCTAAGTATCCAAGTGACTTGCTTGATGTGGAGGTATATATGGACTACGGAGACGCTTGGAATGTGGCCCGTCGCGTCCACGTCCAGCAAGCTTGGAACATGGCGCGGGCTCTGCAAGCTGCCCGCTGACAATCTCGGCATTCAGGTTGCAACTTGCAAGGAATGATGGACAGCGAGGATCCGCAGATGGGAGAATATATTCTCGGTATCACCAGCTAATTCGATCTGAAACAGACAAGGTACGCCCGCGGTTAATTAATTCTTGGCGCCATGTACGGATGCACAGAAGCAGCTAGTACCGTACCGAAATTCGTAGATCCAAGGGTGTCGAAGAAATAATTCGTAAATATCATCTGCGGTTAATTAATGCATCTGAACCGTGGACAATCTGTTAATTAGTGAGGTGACATGGCAAGGCAGAAGGCCTCTCAACATGCAGACCTTGGATTTAAGGGTGTGCCATGGAGATACAGAAACAAGAGACTTGGATTTAAGGGCGTGGCATGGAGATACAGAAACAAAGGGACGAGGCAGAAGAAATGTCCGTTTGGACAGACGAAAGAGCGGTGGCTTGTCCCGGATGTCTGAACCACTTCTCGGGGTTGAGCGCTCTACATCTGATCTCCTTCAGGTCTGGCCACTTACCATTTCAGTGCAGCTTGCAAAGCTTAATCCTAGCATGCCCTTCCCTCTAGAGCTTATTATTCTGGCTTCTTTGGTAATTTGGATCACAATAAATAATTATATTTTTCAAAGGCAGCACTCCCAGCTTATACTCCTCCATGTATTGATGTATTACTTTGTAATGTATTGATGAATAATTAATAATATGGCTGCACGCATCGCCCTGATGCAGCAGAGGCCGGGGTCATCCTCCATTCTGAAAAAAAAAGGGTTATACTCCAGCAGGAAAGCTTTCAAGGAAGATGTACTGTGGCTTACTCACAGCCTCACAAGGCTATCAGAAAGGAATACAGGCTTCCAGGATTGGGTCGATGCATTCAGATGACTATCTGTAGTTAACCTGTACATGTCGTATGTATCTTTTCCTCTTGCTTTTTTCTAGGGCCTTTTTTGCAGGATGTTAGTCCTTTTTTTAGGGAAGGATGTTAGTCCTGCTGCTTTATAGATAATTCTTACTTTTTCTGTATACTCTTTGTACTTAAAAAACAATGAGAATACGCAGCAGAGGCCTGCTGTTTCCCTAAAAAAAAAACTTAACCCTAGCAGTCAAGAGTCAGAAGGACATAATCCAAGGGGGCTACGAGGTGGTGTGGGAAAAAATAACCATCCTTTGCTGCATTAATTTCGACTGACAAAGCCAAGTCTCCAGCGGAAGTTTCAATTGCTGAAGACAACAGTGAGCTCAGTCACCATAAAAAAAAAACTGTGAGATCAGCGAAGAACGTGCGGCAAACAGAAGTTTCGTTCTGTACAAAAGGAACTTGAAAGGCTAAGAAAGAAAGAAGTTGGCTGGAAAACGAACCACTACATCAATGGAGCAGTAGCACTTCGTTTTCCAATGTGAGCAATTAGTTACCTCCGCCTCCGCACATAGCGTTGCACCACTGCTCAGGAGATATGAACATCTTTTCTATGAATGAACTGGAAGAACATCTCCAGCACTGCATATTGCAATACCCATCTTGTGAGCACGCTTTCTTCTTCCCGGTGTCACTCGAGAGATCTTTTTGAGGGGCTAGGGCTTCTTTTTTGTGCGAGTAAATGGCTCTCCATTCTCCAGCGATGAGCGATTGAGTTGGAGATTGGAACAGACGCAGCAAGGCCAAAATGAGATCCGGTCAGATTCTTGTGAACATGCAGAAAATAATGTAATCAGTAATAATGCCAGAAGCTTGATTATATTAAGTAGTAAAAGTGTCAATGATAATCATAACCTGTGCGGAGTAGAATCATTTCAAACAAAATTAAAATGTCACTGATACATTCGAAAACAGTGAGTTTAAATTGAAATTTCCAAGATTTCTACCTACCACACGAGGCACAAGATAAACTATGCAAATCTTATTCTCTAACTTGCGGTGCAGTTCGATCAACGGATCGTCTAAACTAACTGGAGGGAATCTGGAGCCTTTAACTTGTGATCCCTTTAAGCATGAGCCATCAGAGTGGTCGAAAACGATAGTGTAGTTCTTGCTGCTGACATCTCTGGAGTAGCATCCATCGGTACCCACATATTTATACACCTGATGGTTCTCACCGGACCCAGAAGTCACCAAGTTCCCCTTCACCCTCATACTACCGCGTGCCGACTGCGCATTCCACAGAGAGCTGTAGGAGAAGCCTTGCTCCGCACCAGAGACCCTCTTCTCATTGATGCTCAATTTGACAGCTGAAACCAGCGAGTACTCATCACCCACTTCGTCTGAGGTCCCAGAGAAAAGATAGAGTGGGAAGACCTGGTGAACTTCTTCCGAGAGCAGCGCGGCGCCGTTTGTGGTGGAAACACCTGACTTGGCGTCGATCGTTTGGTTCACCACTTGCTCACTGCCGTTCTTGCTATACACAATGCTGTTTTTGTAGCTGAATCTCTGGTAGAAAGTTGTCATGACCTTTCCGTGCGACGATTCCACCCACCCGGTGGCGGAGACATGCCGGCTTGCGCTCGTCACGAACCGCCCGTCCAGCCCGCTGAACTGCGAGTCCACATTTGACGACGACGCTGCATCATAGCTGATCAAGCTCCCGACTGTCTTCTTGCTTTTGTGATCCAGCCACAGATGCAAATTGGCATCAATGTACCACATATCCAATGCATTGGTCACAGCAAACCCAAAATTGTGCTCCTTGCCGTCCATGAGCTTGCCCAAGAATGGCGTGATGTCAATGTCATAGGTAGGTAGGTTGAATGAGCCAATGCCGGTGATTGGCCGCCAGAGAAGCGGGTTGACACCGCCGGTGTAGATGACAGTGAACGGCCAAACAGCACCGACGACATTGTCGTCGACTTTAACAATAACCTCCCGAAACGCGCCATTGCCAGGCACGCCGGACAGATTGTTGGCCTCAATGTACTCGTTGGGGGGGTTGGTGTACCAGAACTCGTCACTGGAGTGGAACGAAACGAACACCTCCAGGACCGCCCTGTAGGTGTTCGACGGAATGGCCAGCTTCTTTGAGTGCGCATCAGTGGAATCCTGGATGGCGAACCACTGCCCGTCGTTCAGAGGCAGGCTTCTCGAGATGGGCAGGATCAAATCGGCGTGCGGCGGCGGCGGCCGTGACGGCATTGTGGAGTGGAAGTAAAGATGGAGGGTGAGGTTGGCATGGTAGACACCGGTGTACGTGCTGTCGACGATGTTGCCGAGGTACACCGAGACCTCGCCAGGCTCGGAGAGAAGGGCCGCGTACCTCGTGACGTCGCGGGAGACCGACCAGAGGATGCCGTTGGGGCGCGGCTCGGCGGTGCAGCTGCGGAGGAGCTCGGCGCCGGAGAGCCAGACGCCGAAGATGCGGTCGAACTGGCGGCCGCGGCAGTCGGCGGTCCACTCGAGCACCGCGAGCGCGAGCGACGCGCCCCGGGAGCACGCGGCGGCGAGGCACTCGGGCGGGGCGTAGGCGGCGGTGGCCGGAGGACGGCCGTAGGTGTAGCCGAAGGATTCGGAGAGGAGCAGCGCGGAGCAGGGCCCGACGCTGCCGCGCGGCGGCTGGATCGGGCGGTCCACCTCGAAGAAGGTGGTCGGTGGCTCCGAGGCGTTGACCGGGGCGAGCTGGAGCGACGGAAAGCGGTGTCTGCGCGGCACGGCGACCGCGGCGACGGGGAGGAGGAGCGCCAGGAGGAAGATCAGGCAGGAGCTGGTGGTCCGCGATGCCATGGCTGGAGCTTGGAGTGAGTGGGTGGAGTGGGTGGGAGCGGAGCTGGTTTAAACAATTGTCAACAGTAAGCCAAAATCTACCAATCTACTACCCCTCCTGACGATTGGGCCCACATGTCAGGCCCCTAGGTGGTGCCACTATTTTCAGGCCCACATGTCAGGCCCTAGGCCATATTGACATTGCATCAGGAAATCACAAGATCAATCAAAGCATATTTTCTTGCATAACAAGTACTAGAAATATATGTTCCAAAATAAGCTTCATCAAGAAGAAGAAAATAGACTAGCAATAGTGTTCTCTAAGGCCCAACAGGCTGACATCTGAGAACACAATCTGTTGGATCATACTTGAAATTATCTACTGGCATCAGTAATTGGTGAAAGCCTAATGGATGCCCAGTTCGCCGGTGGCCCTCCAAATGCAAAAATGGTGTGCAGCGCCGTGCACGTACACATTCGGCCAATACAGGCCATTAGTGAAAAGATGGCCGGGAAGGTCACCGTCGTGCAAACATGGCTTCATACATACAATCTTGACAGGTTACATCATGTTGGCCGGCTTCGAGGGTGAGATAGCAGCCACAGGTAGTGCAACGTTCAGCCTGCAAGAACAGATGCCCACATCAGATCTTCACTCAAACCCAAGATATATACTGCCAGTGAGTTAACCAATCACACAACTACAGCTTTGGACAAATTCTGCATCTCATGAAAATCACAGCATTAGCATCATACATTCTTGATATGTCATTACCAATCTACATGTGACATGAAGATGAAATAGTAGAGTAGACAATCTACCAATCAAACATTGCTGGCAGTTTATTTCAATTCATTGGACAAAATATGTATGTGTACGTGCCACTAAAGAGTAGACAAACTATTTGGAGAAGAAAAAAGTACACAAGCTAGACCAACATAAAATGTAGGTAACCTGTCAATCTATAACATAATTAACCAGTAAAGCCTAAATAGGATGAACAGCCAAAAAAGTAAACTGGACAAGTCTGAACACTGGTGCTGTAAATATGTTTGTAGCGACCATTGTGAATCAGACCCTCAGTTTCCTGACTCTTTTTCTTTTGTGTTGAGAGTGCTTTGACACACAACTCTAGAAAAAAAAACTTGTTAGATGTGATATTCTCTCACTGGTGGACCTTTGAATAAAAACTAAGAAAGCTTCAGCAATCTAAATTAATGCGACAATAATTTCCATTCTCAAAAAAGAAGGGATCATAATCTGCGGGTACCAAAACTGCACAGCTTGATAGGAGAAACTGATTCAAAACATGACCACGGATATAGAGAAATTCATATACTAATGTTATGCATCACACCTATGACACTGCAACAATTACTTTTCCTAAAAATGCATCTACAATTCTTTAATCCCTAATAAATGTTCCTTACATCGCCCTCACGATACAAGAATAAAAGCAAATAATACTAAGGACAGGACAACATATAAAAATTCACAAGCACATGAGGATAACACTCACCTCAGAAGTGAAGGTGCTCTCAGAAGACAACAGATTTCCAGTGTAAGTACCAACTGATGTGGAATTTCTCATCCCAAAATCAATGTAAGCCTTGGTAATTGGATTATAGTGTCTTAGTGATCCTGATGCAGACAGGATTATCTTCCCGTCATTTAGAATTTCCAAGGGTTGAGCAAAGAGATTTTCAGGCTGGAAATCCAAGCTGTACCTTTTATTCCAGAGACATCTCTCAATATCCATCAAAAACCATAAGTCCAAAGAGCAACCTTCAGGATTGTGTGCCATGACTAGGAACCCATCCAAATTTACCAGTGATAGATCCAAGTATAGACTAAAGTAACCGCACCTGCCATTGCTGTCCTTAACAAAGCTGCGCACTGGAGTTGGACCTTGGACAATCCTCATCCACTCCTCTGTCTCAAGGTTGAACAAAGCCATGCTACCCGGTTTGACACGGACCCCAGAAAATGTGAAACGTTTGTATAGAAAATCCAACAGGAAATAAACGACTCCGCTGACAACAATACTTCTGTTACGGTTACTTGTGACAGGGGCCGGAGGGCCCTGTTTGCCCCTCCATCTTGCACGGCGACCATCATCAAGGTTGATGACCTCACAGAGCATCGGGCTGGACTCATGATCAGAATTATCTATGCTAACACAACGTAGGGCCTTGTATTCTCCCGTGGAGACAACCTGTCCAAAGTCAAATGATTGTGGGAAGAAATGTTGCACATGTGCATGCTCCTTTGCACGGGAACTGGGCAATGCATAAGTATCGCCCGTGGCAGGGTTGATCACATGGCAGCCCTTACGTCCGGTGACACAAATAATGTCCAAGCGGCGTGTGCGCACCATCCTGGCATCCTTCATGGTGATGGCTATCCGCTTAACGACATGGCCAGACAAGTCCATAATGTTAATGGCGCCTCTTTCAAACATCTCACTCTTACATGTGACGATTAGTGGCCCAGGGTGGTTGGACTTGTGCGCCGCAACGAAGAGTGGATCTGTGAGGAGGGACCTCCAGGATCGGCAAACCGCTCGGAAGCGGCACACCGTCTTCGCCGGGAGGCGCACAAGGATGTGACGCAGCATGTCTACAGGCAGCGCGCCATCGTTTGAGGCGGCGACGGACACCTTTGGCGGCATCACTGAGGCGGCACACTTTGTCTGCAACAACAGCAGGGGAGTACGTTTATTATGTTGCTCAGTAATCAGTCGAGCAAGAACACCCAAATATGCACAGAGACTACAGGTACGCGTCAAGTGGGGATTTTTTTTCCGATTTTCATTCTACTATTCACCAATCTCGTGTCTCACGTAGTTCCCTTGCCTATGATTACGAGGCTACGAAATTAGTATGTGTCGTTGCACACGTCTAGGGTTCCCCAAGCTAATTAAAACCTAGACTAGATCCAAGCCAGCGAATCATCCATTTGGTGACGTCTCAGAGATGGGGCTTGAGCGTAGATAAGGTATGGCCGTGGGGAGGGGAGGGTCGTTACCACGGAGGCGAAGGCTGGTGAGGTGCGCAGGCGTGCGGCCGGAGCGGATGGACGGCGACGAGATCGGAGGTGGCGAGCGGAAACTGGGTTCCCTGAACCCAATCGGGAGGCGACGCTGGTGAGGTGTGCAGGCGTGCGGCCGAAGCGGGTGGATGGCAACGAGGCCGGAGGCGGCGACTGGCGAGCAGAGAGGGGAGACTGCCGACCGCCGTCGCCGAGTCGACTGTGTTACTAACTTTGGGCCGACCTAACTGGGCCTTTGGTTTGGTTTGGTTTGGTTTGTATCCTTGGTCTCTGCATTAGATTTGTTTTTTTGCGAGGAAGCCTGTATTAGTTCTCAACATGGGCCATATGTCGTCTTCATGCGTCCTCAGAGAGAAAAAAACTGTTGTCTTCGTTCACCTTACACTCCCTTTCCTTTATAGAATCAGCACAAGCCAATAATCCATTCCTTTCCGATTCATAATCTCAACATCATACCAGATTGAGGTTGCTCTCCAAAATGAATACATATTTTTTTCTAGGGGTCATTGTTGCCCATTTTGTCCGAGAAGGAGTTGCCATTACGATCGAACATGCATACTGGAGTACTCCCTTCGTTTCATGATGCTAGGTGGTTAGATAAGTGCTGAGTAAACAAATCAATTTTAAGCACGAGTGCATATCTATGAAGTGCTGGTGATTATTTAGAAACCTCGACAATACAAATTTATGGTTCCAATTTTTCTTAATGAAAATTTTCGGATTCTGTCCTGTTTTTGTGGAACATTTTTCTGTCAAAAGCAAAAAGGCCATTTAGATTGCGCAATTTTTTTCAACAGGAAGCTACATTATTCAGACAGAGAAGTAGAGAACCCAAATGACTGAGATGGCATATTGTAGCTCATCCATAAAAAATAATCAATCCTGTGCCAACAACCCCATTGCAAATCTTGAGCAGGGAAAAAGGAAACCAGTCTCTTTATACTTCTCCGTCTAATAAGTTCAGAAATATTTGATTGCATCTACTCCAACTTGGAATATTTTGAAATCCAAGCGCCACTTTTATTGATTTATATACATTCCAGAAGAGAAAGTTGTCTTCTACTAGAAGACTTACAAAGTGGGATGCTTGTAGAGATAATTCCAAACAAATTTCTTACCTATTACATGAGCGATAATCTAACCTAACAAATCTCGAGTGAAGAGACAAAGTACACTGAATGATAGATAATTCAGTTGCCCACCTTCCCAGTTACCGTTTCAGCAACCTTTTCCTAGCTGGTTGATTTTATTGAAGGAGAATTTGACACCACTAGACGGCGATCTCTTGGAGCAAGAATCACCAGAATCGTCAGACATTATAGTGTAATTCTTACTGCTCACATCCCTGAAGTAGCATCCATCAGTACCCACATATTTGTACACCTGATGTGTCTTCCCCAGCCCACTAACCACCAAATTCTTCTTCACCTTCATAGTGCCCCGTGCTGACTGTGCATTCCATGAGAGAGCGGTACGAGAACCCCAACTTCCCACCTGAGACACTCTTCTCGTTGACGCCCAATTTGACAAGTGAAATCAGTGAGTACTCATCGCCCACCTGGTCTGAGGTTCCAGTGTAGACATACAGCGGAAACACCTTGTGAACCTCCTCCGAGAGAAGAACAGCAGAAGTGTCCTTCACAAAAACACTAGACTTTGCATCAATCGTTTGATTCACCACTTGCACAGTGCCATTGCTCGTATATACATTGCTGTTAACATAGCTGAATCTCTGGTAGAAAGTTGTGGTCACCTCCCCATATGATGATTTCACGGACCCGGTTGCAGAGACATGTCGGCTTGCGCCCGTGACGAACTTACCATCCAGCCCACTGAACCCAGAGTCCACATTCAGTGCCAATGCGGGTGCATCATAGCTGATCAAGCTCCCGACTGTTTTCTTGCTCTTGTGATCCAGCCACAGATGTAAATTGGCATCAATGTACCACACATCCAATGCATTGGTGACTGCAAACCCAAAATTGTGCTCCTTGCCGTCCAGGAGCTTGCCCAAGAACGGCGTGATATCAATGTCATACGTAGGTAGATTGAATGAGCCAATGCCGGTGATTGGCCGCCAGAGAAGCGGGTTGACACCGCCGGTGTAGATGACAGTGAACGGCCAAACAGCACCGACGACATGGTCATCGACTTTAACAAGAACCTCCCGAAACGCACCATTGCCAGGAACGCTGGACAAATTGTTGGCCTCAATGTACTCGTTGGGAGGGTTCGTGTACCAGAACTCATCGCTGGAGTGGAACGAAACGAACACCTCAAGGACCGCCCGGTAGGTGTTCGACGGAATGGAGAGGCTCTTGGACTGCACGTCAGTGGCATTCTGGACGGCGAACCACTGCCCGTCGTTCAGAGGCAAGCTTCTGGAGATGGGTACAATCAGATCGGCGTGCTGCGTGAGCGGCGGCGGCGCAGGGTGGAAGTAGAGGTGGAGCGTGAGGTTGACGTGGTAGACGCCCGTGTAGGTCTTGTCGACGAGATTGCCAAGGTACACCGCGACCTCGCCGGGCTCCGCGAGGAGGGCCGCGTACCTGGTGACGTCGCGGGAGACGGACCAGACAATGCCGGTGGCGCGCGGCTCGGCGGTGCAGCTGCGGAGGATCTCGGCGCCCGAGAGCCAGACGCCGAAGATGCGGTCGAACTGGCGGCCGCGGCAGTCGGCGGTCCACTCGAGCACCGCGAGCGCGAGCGACGCGCCCCGGGCGCGCGCGGCGGCGAGGCACTCGGGCGGCGCGTAGGCGGCGGTGACCGGGGGCCGGCCGTAGGTCTCGCCGAAGGAGTGGGACAGGAGCAGCGCGGAGCAGGGCCCGACGCTGCCGAGCGGCGGGCGGATCGGGCGGTCCACCTCGAAGAAGGTGGTTGGTGGCGCCGACGCGTTGAGCGAGGCGAGGTGGCGGGACGGGACGCGGTGCCTGTGCGGCGCGGCGGCCGCGGCGAACGGGAGGAAGAGAAGCGCGATGAGGAGGAGGTGGAGGTGGCTGGAGGCGGCCGCGGCCGGCGACGCCATGGCTGCTGGGCTGGAGGGCGGGGAGCACGAGATGCGGGGCGGTGGGAGTGGAGCCGGGGAAGTAAACCTGGGGGTTTAAACGAGGTGAAAGATGGCGTATAATAAGAGAGGTTGTTGTCGTTGTTATACGCCGTAATCTTGGAGATTTGGGTCGGAGGCGGGCCTAACCAAGGGGTTTGGTGTGGATTTTTATGTTTGATGAGTCGTGTAAGTTACAATATTATGTGTTGCGTGCGCGTGTCCACTGCATCTGGATCTGGATTCTGGATGCTCCCGTGTGTGCACGTGCGGATGATGAGCCTACTCCGTCCGGTCCGGATTTGCGACAAACGCAAGTAATTGGTATTTCTCCTGAGTGCCACACTTGCGAGGATTAAAATCATAAGTTACACTATTAACCGGAGTGAAGGCATCGGGATTCTTCTCCCCGCCACGGCCGGAGAGGAAGTTTTCCCTAGTCACCTAGGGTTAGGAAAGGAAATCTCGAGAGGTGTACGTAGATACGTTGGTATTTCTCACTTCCTGTCATCGTTTTAGCCCTAGGTGAGGTGGACTATGTATCTTTTAATTTAAAGTGCACATAGTTTTGGCCCTAAGGACATCTACATCCGCCTCCCTTAAATTTTACTCCTCAAATGTTCACGACTGCGTCTGATCATTGTCAGAATGTGTATGTTTTAAGCCTCATTGTACATGCATGCAACCATGTCCCGACACTTTGTCTCACGGGCGAAGCCAAGAAAAAAGTCATTGGTGTCAAAACGAATAACTAGCACTAATGCATACTCTAAAAAATAACATATCTTTTTTTTCTCGAATATACACGAGCGTGCATATTATATATTAAAGAAGAAAGGCAAAGATTGCCTCCACCATAGTTTACAAGAGTTCTGTTACACTTTACCCTTCCCTCCGCGCCCACCTTTCTAAACTACCAAAGAAGGGGTCAACATCCCCTTTGAACTTGCCGGCTACTGACCATATCCTCCCTTCGGACTTCACCCTACCAAGAAGCACATCCATCGAAGGGGATGCTCCGTCGAACACAATAGCGTTGCGATGCTTCCACAACTGCCAAATGGTAAGGATGAAGATGGTATGTAGATCCTTGCGTCGCAAATTGTTCGGCCCTTGCTTATCTGGAAGCCAAACGCCAAGTGTGTCTTGCGCCGTCGGCGTCCAATCCATCTTGCCCAACGCCTCACAAATCACAGCCCATGTCGATCTAGCAAACACACATGTTAGTAGCACATGATTAATCGTTTCCTCCTCCTGGTCACACAGAGGGCATGCATCCTGATGCGGTAACCCTCTTCGTGCAAGTCTGTCCGAGGCCCAGCACCGATCTCGTAGTGCTAGCCAAGTAAAGAACTTGCAATTAGACGGCACCCGAGATGCCCAGGTCAGCTCCGCCATGGGTTCCACCGTTCAGCCCCAAAACCTTGCGCATAAGCCGACCTCACCGAGTAGCATCCGTTTGTCTCCCAGGACCATGATACCGTATCCGGCACATCGGCATCCAGCTCCCACGTGCACAGGCATAGCCATAGCGATAAGAATTACCTCCATGCTTGCTCCCTAAGCTCCGGGCCGACATCCAGAGCCCAAGAGCCATCCTCGATGGCCGGTGCCACATGTCTCATCCGTCTGACGCGCCGAGGGATCATGTCATATATAGTTGGTGCAATCTCCTGCACCCTCATTCCATTGATCCAACGGTCCTCCCAGAAAAGGGTGTTTAGCTCACAATGCGCCTCACTCCTAGTTGCTACCTGGAACAGAAGTTTCGCTTCCGTTGGAACTCTAATTCCGAATTCGCTCCAAGGTCTGCTCGAGTCCATCTGTTGAAGCCCTGGCCACATTCAGCCATATGAGGTTTGGTATTCGCAGTCCTCCAGGCCATTTTGGTGCACATACTGAATCCCAGTTGACTGCACAATTGCCGCCGTTCGCATTAGCTCGCTTGCACCAGAGGAACCCTCTGCACACTTTGTTCATTGCAGCAATAGTTTTCATCGGAAGATCCAAGGCCATCATGGCATGAATGGGCATGGCACGTAGCACCGACTGGACCAAGGTCAACCGTCCACTCTTCGGCATCAGAGCCGCCTTCCACTTTGGGAGATAATTCACCATCTGATCCACCAAGTATTGCAGCTGCACCGGAAACTGCTTCCTTAATGCCAATGGCAGGCCCAGGTATTTGATAGGAAAGGACCCTCTCGAGCATCCTGATACGTCTCCAACGTATCTATAATTTTTGATTGCTCCATGCTATATTATCTTCTGTTTTGGACATTATTGGGCTTTATTATACACTTTTATATTATTTTTCGGACTAACCTATTAACTGGAGGCCCAGCCTAGAATTGCTGTTTTTGCCTATTTGAGTTTCAGAGAAAAGAATATCAAACGGAGTCCAAACGGAATGAAACCTTCGAACGTGATTTTCGGAGCGAACATGATCCAGGGGACTTGGACCCTACGTCAAGAAAGCTACCAGGAAGCCACGAGGTAGGGGGGCGCGCCTACCCCCCTGGGCGCGCCCTCCACCCTCGTGGGTCCCACGTTGCTCCATGCTACGTCTTGAGCTTGCATTGGTTTTCCCCGAAGAGGAGAGGATGATGCAGCAGAGTAGCGTAAGTATTTCCCTCAGTTTTTGAGAACCAAGGTATCAATCCAAAGAGGAGGCCACGCGCAAGTCCCTCGTACTACACAAAGCAAATAACTCCTCGCAACCAACGCGAATAGGGGTTGTCATTCCCTTCACGGTCGCTTACGAGAGTGAGATCTGATAGAGATGATAGATAATATTTTTGGTATTTCTGGTATAAAGATGCAAAGTAAAATAAAAGGCAAAGTAAAAAATCAAAGCAATAATAAAGCGTAGGAAGATTAATATGATGAGAATAGACCCGAGGGCCATAGATTTCACTAGTGGCTTCTCTCAAGAGCATAAGTATTCTACGGTGGGTGAACGAATTACTGTTGAGCAATTGACAGAATTGAGCATAGTTATGAGAGTATCTAGATATGATCATGCATATAGGCATCACGTCTGAGACAAGTAGACTGACTCCTGCCTGCATCTACTAGTATTACTCCACTCATCGACCGCTATCCAACATGCATCTAAAGTATTAAGTTAATGAAAACAGAGTAACACCTTAAGCAAGATGACATGATGTAGAGTGATAAATTCATGCAATATGATAAAAACCCCATCTTGTTATCCTCGATGGCAACAATACAATACGTGCCTTGCTGCCCCTACTGTCACTGGGAAAGGACACCGCAAGATTGAACCCAAAGCTAAGCACTTCTCCCATTGCAAGAACTACCAATCTAGTGAAGGAAATATGCCCTAGAGGCAATAATAAAGTTATTATTTATTTCCTTATATCATGATAAATGTTTATTATTCATGCTAGAATTGTATTAACCGGAAACATAATACATGTGTGAATACATAGACAAACATTATGTCACTAGTATGCCTCTAATTGACTAGCTTGTTAATCAAAGATGGTTATGTTTCCTAACCATTAACAAGGAGTTGTTATTTGATTAACAAGGTCACATCATTAGTTGAATGATCTGATTGACATGACCCATTCCGTTAGCTTAACACTTGATCGCTTAGTATGTTAATGCTTTCTTCATGACCCATACATGTTCCTATAACTATGAGATTATGCAACTCCCGTTTACGGAGGAACACTTTGGTACTACCAAACGCCACAACGAATCGGGTGATTATAAAGGAGTACTACAGGTGTCTCCAAAGGTACTTGTTGGGTTGGCGTATTTCGAGATTAGGTTTTGTCACTCCGATTGTCGGAGTGGTATCTCTAGGCCTTCTCGGTAATACACATCTCTTAAGCCTTTCAAGCATTACTACTTATGAGTTAGTTGTGAGATGATGTATTACGGAACGAGTAAAGAGACTTACCGGTAACTAGATTGAACTAGGTATTGGATACCGACGATCGAATCTCGGGCAAGTAACATACCGATGACAAAGGGAACAAAGTATGTTGTTATGCGGTTTGACCGATAAAGATCTTCGTAGAATATGTAGGAGCCAATATGGGCATCCAGGTTCCGCTATTGGTTATTGACCAAGAATAGTTCTAGGTCATGTCTACATAGTTCTCGAACCCGTAGGGTCCGCACGCTTAAGGTTTCGGCGATGCTTATATTATGAGTTTATGAGTTTTGATGTACCGAAGGAGTTCGGAGTCCCGGATGAGATCGGGGACATGACGAGGAGTCTCGAAATGGTCGAGACGTAAAGATCGATATATTGGACGACTATATTCGGAGTTCGGAAAGGTTCGAATGATTCGGTATTTTTCGGAGTACCGAGAGTTACGGGAATTCGCCGGGAGAAGTATTGGGCCTTATTGGGCCTGTGGGAAAGAGAGAGGGCTGCCTAGGGCAGGCCGCGCTTCTCAAGGCCTAGTCCGAATTGGACTAGGGAGGGGCCGCACCCTTCTTCTCTTCCCTTCCTTCTCTCCTACTCCTACTAGGAAAGGAGGAGTCCTACTCGGTGGGAGTAGGACTCCCCTTGCGCGCCTCTCCTTGGCCGGCCACCTCCTCCTTGCTCCTTTATATACGGGGCAGGGGGCACCCCATGACACACAAGTTGATCTACGGATCGTTCCTTAGCCGCAGCGGTGCCCCTCCACCATATTCCACTTCGGTCATATCGTCAGAGAGCTTAGGCGAAGCCCTCGCCGGAGAAGTCATATCGTCATGAGCTTAGGCGAAGCCTGCGTCGGTGGAGCATCAACATCGCCACCACGCCGTCAGGCCGACGGAACTCATCCCCGACACTTTCTTTGGATCGGAGTCCGGGATCGTCATCGAGCTGAACGCGTGCGTAACTTCGGAGGTGCCGTGACGTTCGGTGCTTGGATCGGTCGGATCGTGAAGACGACGACTACATCAACCGCGTTGTTATAACGCCCGCTTTCGGTCTCACGAGGGTACGTGGACGGACACTCTTCCTCTCGTTGCTATGCCATCACCATGGTCTTGGCGTGATCGTAGGAAATTTTTGAAATTACTACGTTCCCCAACAAAGGGCATCCGAGCCCGGTTTTATGCGTTGATGTCATATGCACGAGTAGAACACAAGTGAGTTGTGGGCGATACAAGTCATATCGCCTACCAAAGCATGTCATACTTTGGTTCAGCGGTATTGTGAGATGAAGCGCCCGGACCGACATTACGCCAGACGCCACGCCGAGACTGGTTTCACCGCTCCGAGCACTCGTTGCTTAAAGGTGACCGGCGGGTGTCATCTCTCTCACTTTAGTTGAACTGAGTGGCTACGCCCGGTCCTTGAGAAGGTTAAACGGAGTCTATTTGACGAAGTATCGTTGTGGTTTTGATGCGTAGGTAAGAACGGTTCTTGCTCAGCCCGTAGCAGCCACGTAAAACTTGCAACAACAAAGTAGAGGACGTCTAACTTGTTTTTGCAGGGCATGTTGTGATGTGATATGGTCAAGACGTGATGCTATATTTTATTGTATGAGATGATCATGTTTTGTAACCGAAGTTATCGGCAATGGCGAGAGCCATATGGTTGTCGCTTTATTGTATGAAATGCAACGCCATGTAATTGCTTTACTTTATCACTAAGGAGTAGCGATAGTCGTAGAAGCAATAGTTGGCGAGACGACAACGATGCTACGATGGAGATCAAGGTGTCGCGCCCGGTGACGATGGTGATCATGGCGGTGCTTGGCGATGGAGATCACAAGCACAAGATGATGATGACCATATCATATCACTTATATTGATTGCATGTGATGTTTATCCTTTATGCATCTTATCTTGCTTTGATTGACGGTAGCATTATAAGATGATCTCTCACTAAAAATTATCAAGAAGTGTTCTCCTCGAGTATGCACCGTTGCCAAAGTTCGTAGTGCCCGGACACCACGTGATGATCGGGTGTGATAAGCTTCACGTCCATCTACAACGGTGCAAAAACAGTTGCACACGCCGAATACTCGAGTTAAACTTGACGAGCCTAGCATATAACAGATATGGCCTCGAACACGGAGACCGAAAGGTCGAACGTGAATCATATAGTAGATATGATCAACATAGTGATGTTCACCATTGAAACTACTCCATCTCACGTGATGATCGGACATGGTTTAGTTGATTTGGATCACGTAATCACTTAGAGGATTAGAGGGATGTCTATCTAAGTGGGAGTTCTTAAGTAATATGATTAACTGAACTTTAATTTATCATGAACTTAGTCCAGGTAGTATTTTGCAAATTATGTTGTAGATCAATAAGCTCGCGTTGTTGCTTCCCTATGTTTTTTATATGTGTTCCTAGAGAAAATTGTATTGAAAAATGTTAGTAGCAATGATGCGGATTGGATCCGTGATCCGAGGTTTATCCTCATTCTTGCCTGAGAACAATTATGTCCTTAATGCACCGCTAGGTGATGAGGACCTATTGCAGAGAGCAGATGCAGACTTTATGAACGTTTGGCTAGCTCAATATGATGACTACTTGATAGTTTAGTGCACCATACTTAACGGCTTAGAATCGGGACTTCAAAGACGTTTTGAACGTCATGGAACATATGAGATGTTCCAGAATTGAAGTTAATATTTCAAGCAAATACCCGAGTTGAGAGATATGAAGTCTCCAACAAGTTCTATAGCTAAAAGATGGAGGAGAATCGCTCAACTAGTGAGCATGTGCTCAGATTGTCTGGGTACTTCAATCGCTTGAATCAAGTGGGAGTTAATCTTCCAGAAAAGATAGTGATTGACTGAATTCTCTAGTCACCATCACTAAGTTACTAGAACTTCGTGATGAACTATAGTATGCAAGGGATGACGAAAACGATTCCCGAGCTCTTCATGATGTTGAAATCGACGAAGGTAGAAATCAAGAAAGAGCATCAAGTGTTGATGATTGACAAGACCACTAGTCTCAAGGAAAAGGCAAAGGGAAGAAGGGAACTTCAAGAAGAACGGCAAGCAAGTTGCTGCTCGAGTGAAGAAGCCCAAGTCTGGACCTAAGCACGAGACTAAGTGCTTTTGCTGCAATAGAACTGGTCACTAGAAGCGGAACTACCCCAAGTATTTGGCGGATAAGAAGGATGGCAAAGTGAACAAGGGTATATTTGATATACAAAGTTATTGATGTGTGCTTTACTAATGTTTATAGTAGCCCCGAGTATTTGATACTTGTTCGGTTGCTAAGATTAGTAACTCGAAGCAGGAGTTACAGAATAAAAACTAGTTGAAGGGAAGTGACGATGAGTGTTGGAAGTAGTTCCAAGATTGATATGATCATCATCGCACACTCCCTATACTTTCGGGATTAGTGTGGAACCTAAATAAGTGTTATTTGGTGTTGAGAATAAATATGATTTGATCATGTTTATTGCAATACGTTTATTCATTTAAGTAAGAGAATAAATTGTTGTTCTGTTTACATGAATAAAACCTTATATGGTTACACACCCAATGAAAATGGTTCATTGGATCTCGATCATAATGATACACATATTCATAATATTGAAACCAAAAGATGCAAAGTTAATAATGATAGTGCAACTTATATGTAGTAATCGCCGTTTAGGTCATATTGGTGTAAAGCGCATGAAGAAAACTCCATCTTTGATGGACTTTTGGAATCACTTGATTATGAATCATTTGATGCTTGCGAACCGTGCCTTTTGGGCAAGATGACTAAAACTCCGTTCTCCGGAACAATGGAACAAGCTCTTGACTTATTGGAAATAATACATAACGATGTATGCGATTCAATGAGTGTTGATGCTCGTGGCAAGTATCATTATATTCTGACCTTCACAGATGATTTGAGCAGATATGCGTATATTTTCTTGATGAAACATAAGTCTGAAATAGTTGAAAAGTTCAAAGAATTTCAGAGTGAAGTAGAAAATCATCGTAACAAGAAAATAAAGTTTCGCGATCCGATCGTGGAGATGAATATTTGAGTTACAAGTTTGGTCTTCAATTAAAACAAAGTGGAATAGTTTCACGACTCACGCCACCGGAACACCACAACGTTATGGTGTGTCCGAACGTCAGAACCGTACTTTATTTTGATATGGTGCGATCAATGATGTCTCTTACCGATTTACCAATATCGTTTTGGGGTTATGCATTAGAGACAATTTGCATTCACGTTTAATAGGGCACCATCTAAATCCGTTGAGACGAGACCATATGAACTATGGTTTAACAAAGAAACCTAAGCTGTCGTTTCTTAAAAGTTTGGAGTTTTGATACTTATGTGAAAAAGTTTTCACCTGATAAGCTCGAACCCAAATCGGAGAAGTGCGTCTTCATAGAATACCCAAAGATAACTATTGGGTACTCCTTCTATCACAGATCTGAAGGCAAGTTTTTCGTTGCTAAGATGGATCCTTTCTAGAGAAGAAGTTTCTCTCGAAAGAAGTGAGTGGGAGGAAAGTAGAACTTGATGAGGTAATTGTACCTTCTCCCTTATTGGAAAGTAGTTCATCACGTAAATCAGTTCAGTGATTCCTACACCAATTAGTGAGGAAGTTAATGATGATGATCATGAAACTTCAGATCAAGTTGCTACCAAACCTCGTAGGTCTTCACGAGCAAAATCCGCACTGAGTGGTATGGTAATCGTGTTCTGGAAGTCATGTTACTAGACCATGATGAACCTACGGACTATGAGGAAGCGATGATGAGCCCAGATTCGCATAAAATGGCTTGAGGCCATGAAATGCGAGATAGGATCCATGTATGAGAACAAAGTATGGACTTTGATTGACTTGCTCGATGATCAGCAAGCCATGTTAAATAAATGGATCTTCAAGAGGAAGACGGACATTGATAGTAGTGTTACTATCTACAAAGCTCGACTTGTCACAAAAGGTTCTTGACAAGTTCAAGGTGTTGACTACAATGAGATTTTCTCAAATCAGAAGCGATTCTTAAGTCTGTCCGAATCATGTTAGCAATTGCCACATTTTATGAAATCTGGCAAATGGATGTCAAAACTACATTCTTTAATGGATTTATTAAAGAAGAGTTGTATATGATGCAACCGGAAGGTTTTGTCAATCCTAAAGGAGCTAACAAAATGTGCAAGCTCCAGCGATTCATCTATGGACTGGTGCAAGCATCTCGGAGTTGGAATAAACGCTTTGATAGTGTGATCAAAGCATATGGTTTTATATCTGAGACTTTTGGAGAAGTGCGTATTTACAAGAAAGTGAGTGGGAGCACTACTGACATTTACGATAAGTATATGTGAATAACATGTTGTTGATCGGAAATAATGTAGAATTATTCTGCAAAGCATAAAGGAGTATTTGAAAGGAGTTTTTTTTTAAAAGAAGGACCTCAGTGAAGCTGCTTACATATTGAGCATCAAGATCTATAGAGATAGATCAAGACGCTTGATAAGTTTTTCAATAAGTACATACCTTGTCAAGATTTTGAAGTAGTTCAAAATGGAACAGTCAAAGAAAAGTTCTTGCCTGTGTTGCAAAACGTATGAAATTGAGTAAGACTCAAATCCGACCACGGCAGAAAATAGAAAAGAGAATGAAAGTCATTCCCTATGCCTCACCATAGGTTCTATGAAGTATGCTATGCTATGTACCGGACCTATTGTATACCTTGCTCTGAATTTGGCAAGGAGTACAATAGTGATCTAGGAGTAGATCCTTTGGACATTGGTCAAGAACATCCTTAGTGAGGACTAAGGAAATATTTCTCGATTATGGAGGTGATAAAAGAGCCCGTCGTAAAGAGTTACATCGATGCAAGCTTTTTACACAGATCCAGATGACTCTAAGACTCAATCTGGATACATATTGAAAGTGGGAGCAATTAGCTAGAGTAGCTCCGTGCGAGCATTGTAGACATAGAGTATTTGCAAAATACATACGGCTCTGAATGTGACAGACCCGTTGACTAAGCTTCTCTCACGAGCAAAACATGATCATACCTTAGTACTCTTTGGGTGTTAATCACATAGCGATGTGAACTAGATTATTGACTCTAGTAAACCCTTTGGGTGTTGGTCACATGACGATGTGAACTATGTGTGTTAATCACATACAGATGTGAATATTAGTGTTGAATCACATGATGATGTGAACTAGATTATTGACTCTAGTGCAAGTGGGAGACTGAAGGAAATATGCCCTAGAGGCAATAATAAAGTTATTATTTATTTCCTTATATCATGATAAATGTTTATTATTCATGCTAGAATTGTATTAACCGGAAACATAATACATGTGTGAATATATAGACAAAGCAGTATGTCACTAGTATGCCTCTACTTGACTAGCTTGTTAATCAAAGATGGTTATGTTTCCTAACCATGAACAAGGAGTTGTTATTTGATTAACAAGGTCACATCATTAGTTGAATGATCTGATTGACATGACCCATTCCGTTAGCTTAACACTTGATCGTTTAGTATGTTAATGCTTTCTTCATGACCCATACATGTTCCTATAACTATGAGATTATGCAACTCCGTTTACGGAGGAACACTTTGGTACTACCAAACGTCACAACGAATCGGGTGATTATAAAGGAGTACTACAGGTGTCTCCAAAGGTACTTGTTGGGTTGGCGTATTTCGAGATTAGGTTTTGTCCTCCGATTGCTGGAGAGGTATCTCTAGGCCTTCTCGGTAATACACATCACTTAAGCCTTGCAAGCATTACAACTAATGAGTTAGTTGTGAGATGATGTATTACGGAACGAGTAAAGAGACTTACCGTAACTAGATTGAACTAGGTATTGGATACCGACGATCGAATCTCTGCAAGTAACATACCGATGACAAAGGGAACAAAGTATGTTGTTATGCGGTTTGACCGATAAAGATCTTCGTAGAATATGTAGGAGCCAATATGGGCATCCAGGTTCCGCTTATTGGTTATTGACCAAGAATAGTTCTAGGTCATGTCTACATAGTTCTCGAACCCGTAGGGTCCGCACGCTTAAGGTTTCGATGACGGTTATATTATGAGTTTATGAGTTTTGATGTACCGAAGGAGTTCGGAGTCCCGGATGAGATTGGGGACATGACGAGGAGTCTCGAAATGGTCGAGACGTAAAGATCGATATATTGGACGACTATATTCGGACTTCGGAAAGGTTCGAATGATTCGGTATTTTTCGGAGTACCGGAGAGTTACGGGAATTCGCCGGGGAGAAGTATTGGGCCTTATTGGGCCCTGCGGAAAAGAGAGAGGGCTGCCTAGGGCAGGCAGCGCCGCCAAGGCCTAGTCCGGGTGGACTAGGGGAGGGGCCGCACCCTTCTTCTCTTCCTTCCTTCTCTCCTACTCCTACTAGGAAAGGAGGAGTCCTACTCCGGTGGGAGTAGGACTCCCCCTTGGTGCGCCTCTCCCTTGGCCGGCCACCTCCTCCTTGCTCCTTTATATCTGAGGTGGGGGCACCCCATGACACACAAGTTGATCTACGGATCGTTCCTTAGCCGTGTGCGGTGCCCCCTCCACCATATTCCACTTCGGTCATATCGTCAGAGAGCTTAGGCGAAGCCTCGCCGGAGAAGTCATATCGTCATGAGCTTAGGCGAAGCCCTGCGTCGGTGGAGCATCAACATCGCCACCACGCCGTCTTGACGGAACTCATCCCGACACTTTGCTGGATCGGAGTCCGGGATCGTCATCGAGCTGAACGTGTGTAGAACTCGGAGGTGCCAGACGTTCGGTGCTTGGATCGGTCGGATCGTGAAGACGCATTTACTACATCAACCGCGTTGTTATAACGCTTCCGCTTTCGGTCTACGAGGGTACGTGGACGGACACTCTTCCCTCTCGTTGCTATGCCATCACCATGGTCTTGCGTGATCGTAGGAAATTTTTTGAAATTACTACGTTCCCCAACATCTAGTTGGCCAAACCAAATGGATAATTCGAAGAGACTTGCAAAGATAACCAATCATACATAAAAGAATTCAGAGAAGATTCAAATATTGCTCATAGATAATCTTGATCATAAACCCACAATTCATCGATCTCAACAAACACACCGCAAAAAGAAGATTACATCGAATAGATCTCCACGAGGGAGGGGGAGAACATTGTATTGAGATCCAAAAAGAGAGAAGAAGCCATCTAGCTACTAACTATGGACCCGAAGGTCTTAAGTAAACTACTCACACTTCATCGGAGAGGCTATGATGATGATGTAGAAGCCCTCCATGGTGGATTCCCCTTCCGCGGAGCTCCGGAATAGGCCCCAAGATGGGATCTCGTGGATACAGAAAGTTGCGGCGGTGGAATTAGGTTTTTGGCTCCGTGTCGATCTGTTGAAGTGCGTGAGGTATATATAGGAGGAAGGAGTACGTCGGTGGAGCTTGGGGCCCACGAGGCAGGCGCGCCCTAGGGGGTGCCCTCCACCCTCGTGGCCGCCTCCCTCCTTTCTTGACCGAGGGTCCAAGTCTCTGGATCTTATCTCGATGAGAAAATCACGTTCGAAGATTTCATTCCGTTTGGACTCCGTTTGATATTCCGCTTTCTTGAAACACCGAAATAGGCAAAAACAGCAATTTCGGGCTGGGCCTTCGGTTAATAGGTTAGTCCCGAAAGTAATATAAAAGTGGAAAATAAAGCCCAATATAGTCCAAAACAATAGATAATATAGCATGGAGCAATAAAAAATTATAGATACGTTGGAGACGTATCAGGCATCCCCAAGCTTAATTCCTGCTCGTCCTCGAGTAGGTAAATGATAAAAGGAGAATTTTTGATGCGGAGTGCTACTTGGCATAATTTCAATGTAATTCTTCTTAATTGTGGTATGAATATTCAGATTCGAAAGATTCAAGACAAAGGTTTAATATTGACATAAAAATAATAATACTTCAAGCATACTAACAAAGCAATTATGTCTTCTCAAAATAACATGTCCAAAGAAAGTTATCCCTACAAAATCATATAGTCCTGGCTATGCTCTATCTTCACCACACAAAGTATTTAAATCATGCACAACCCGATGACAAGCCAAGAAATTGTTTCATACTTTTGACATTCTCAAAACTTTTTCAATCTTCACGCAATACATGAGCGTGAGCCATGGATATAACACTATATGTGGAATAGAATGGTGGTTGTGGAGAATACAAAAAGAGGGAAGATAGTCTCACATCAACTAGGCGTATCAACGGGCTATGAAGATGCCCATCAATAGATATCAATGTGAGTGAGTAGGGATTGCATGCAACGGATGCACTAGAGCTATAAGTATATGAAAGCTCAACAAATGAAACTAAGTGGGTGTGCATCCAACTCGCTTGCTCACGAAGACCTAGGGCAATTTGAGGAAGCCCATCATTGGAATATACAAGCCAAGTTCTATAATGAAAAATTCCCACCAGTAATGAAAGTGACAAAACGAGAGACTCTCTATTATGAAGATCATGGTGCTACTTTGAAGCACAAGTGTGGTAAAAGGATAGTAACATTGTCCCTTCTCTCTTTTTCTCTCATTTTTTATTTGGGCCTTTTTTATGGCCTCTTTTCTTTTCTTTTTTTTATTTTTCGTCCGGAGTCTCATCCCGACTTATGGGGGAATCATAGTCTCTATCATCCTTTCCTCACTTGGGACAATGCTCTAAAAATGATGATCATCACACTTTTATTTTTCTTACAACTCAATGATTACAACTCGATACTTAGAACAAAATATGACTCTATGTGAATGCCTCGGTGTGTATCGGGATATGCAATGATTCATAAGTGACATGTATGAAAGAATTATGAACAGTGGCTTTGCCACAAATACGATGTCAACTAAATGATCATGCTAAGCAATATAACAATGATGGAGCGTGTCATAATAAATGGAACGGTGGAAAGTTGCATGGCAATATATCTCGGAATGGCTATGGAAATGCCATGATAGGTAGGTATGGTGGCTGTTTTGAGGAAGGTATATGGTGGGTGTATGATACCGGCGAAAAGTGCGTATTAGAGAGGCTAGCAATGGTGGAAGGGTGAGAAAAATGCGTATAATCCATGGACTCAACATTAGTCATAAAGAACTCATATACTTATTGCAAAAATCTACAAGTTATCAAAGCAAAGTATTATATGCATGCTCCTAGGGGATAGATTGGTAGGAAAAGACCATCGCTCGTCCCCGACCGCCACTCATAAGGAAGACAATCAATAAATAAATCATGCTCCGACTTCATCACATAACGGTTCACCATACGTGCATGCTACGGGAATCACAAACCTGAACACAAGTATTTCTCAAATTCACAACTACTCAACTAGCATGACTCTAATATTACTACCTTCATATCTCAAAACAATTATCAAGCATCAAACTTTTCTTAGTATTCAACACACTCAAAAGAAAGTTTTACAAATCTTGAATACCAAACATATTATTATTTTAAGCAAATTACCATGCTATTTAAGACTCTCAAAATAATCTAAGTGAAGCATGAGAGATCAATAGTTTCTTTAAAACAAATCTACCACCGTGCTCTAAAAGATATAAGTGAAGTACTAGAGAAAAACTATAAAGCTCAAAAGATATAAGTGAAGCACATAGAGCAAAACTATATAGCTCAAAAGATATAAGTGAAGCACATAAAGTATTCTAGAAAATTCCAATTCATGTATGGCTCTCTCAAAAGGTGTGTACAGAAAGGATGATTGTGGTAAACTAACAAGCAAAGACGCAAATAATACAAGACGCTCCAAGCAAAACACATATCATGTAGTGAATAAAAATATAGCTCCAAGTAAAGTTACCGATGGAAGTGGACGAAAGAGGGGATGCCTTCCGGGGAATACCCAAGCTTTGACTTTTTGGTGTCCTTGGATTATCTTGGGGGTGCCATGGGAATCCCCAAGCTTAGGCTCTTGCCACTCCTTGTTCCATAATCCATCAAAAGATTTCACCCAAAACTTGAAAACTTCACAACACAAAACTCAACAGAAATCTCGTAAGCTCCGTTAGCGAAAGAAAACAAAAGACCACTTCAAGGTATTGTAATGAACTCATTCTTTATTTATTTTGGTGTTAAACCTACTGTATTCCAACTTCTCTATGGATTATAAACTATTTTACTAGCCATAGATTCATCAAAATAAGCAAGCAACAAACGAAAAACAGAATCTGTCAAAAACAGAACAGTCTGTAGTAATCTGTAACTAACGCAAACTTCTGGAACTCCAAAAATTCAGCCAAAATAGGAAGACCTAGGAAATATTTTTTATTGATCAGAAGCAATTGGAATCACTATTTTATCACGTTCTGGTGATTTTTAACAATTATTTTCGTGAACCGAAAGTTTCTGGAAATTACAGCAAGATCAAATAACTATTATCCAAGAAGATCCTATAGGTTTAACTTGGCACAAACACTAATTAAAACATAAAACCACATCTAAACAGAAGCTAGATGGATTATTTATTCCTAAATAGAAACAAAGACAAAAAACTAAAAGAAAATTGGGTTGCCTCCCAACAAGCGCTATCGTTTAACGCCCCTAGCTAGGCATAAAAGCAAGGATAGATCTAGGTATTGCCATCTTTGGTAGGCAATCCATAAGTGGCTCTCATAATAGATTCATATGGTAATTTTATCTTCTTCCTAGGAAAGTGTTCCATGCCTTTCTTCAATGGGAATTGGAATCTAATATTCCCTTCCTTCATATCAATAATTGCACCAATCATTCTAAGGAAAGGTCTACCAAGAATAATAGGACATGAAGGATTGCAATCTATATCAAGAACGATAAAGTCTACGGGCACATAATTCCTATTTGCAACAATAAAAACATCATTAATTATTCCCATAGGTTTCTTAATAGTGGAATCCGCAAGGTGCAAGTTTAGAGAGCAATCATCAAAATCACAGAAATCTAGCAAATCACACAAAGTTTTGGGAATAGTGGAAACACTAGCACCCAAATCACATAAAGCATAAAATTCATGATCCTTAATCTTAATTTTAATAGTTGGTTCCCACTCATCATAAAGTTTTTTAGGGATGGAGACTTCCAACTCAAGTTTGTCCTCATAAGATTGCATCAAGGCATCAACGATATGTTTGGTAAACGCTTTATTTTGACTATAAGCATGCGGAGAATTTAGCACGGATTGTAACAAAGAAATACAATCACTTAAAGAGCAACTTTCATAATTAAATTCCTTGAAATCCAAAATAGTGGGCTTAGCAACATCTAAGGTTTTACTTTCTTCAATCCCACATTTATCAATTTTAGCATCATAATCTAAAAACTCCGAATTTTTAGAACGCCTTCTAGGTAAAGGTGTCTCATATTCAATCTCATAATTATCAAGATTCATATTGCAAAACAAGGATTTGATAGGGGACACATCAATAACTTTTAGATCTTCATCTTTATTTTCATGGAAATTGGAAGAACACGCTTTAATAAAGGCATCTTTCATAGCACGCATCCTAGCGGTTCTTTCCTTGCACTCATCAATGGAAATTCTCATGGCTTTGAGAGACTCATTGATATCATGCTTAGGAGGAATAGATCTAAGCTTTAAAGAATCAACATCAAGAGAAATTCTATCAACGTTCCTAGCCAATTCATCAACCTTAAGCAATTTCTCTTCAAGCAAAGCATTAAAATTCTTTTGAGAATTCATAAACTCTTTAACACAGTCTCAAATTCAAAGGGCATCTTATTAAAGTTTTCATTAGAATTGTTGTAGGAATTTCCATAATTATTAGAGGAATTACTAGGATAAGGCCTAGGATTAAAGTTTCCTCTATACGCGTTGCTACCAAAATTATTCCTACCAACAAAATTCACATCCATAGATTCATTATTATTCTCAATCAAAGTAGACAAAGGCATATCATTAGGATCAGAAGAAACACTCTTATTAGCAAATAATTTCATAATTTCATCCATCTTTCCACTCAAAACATTAATTTCTTCTATCGCATGCACTTTTTTATTAGTAGACCTCTTAGTATGCCATTGAGAATAATTAACCATAATATTATCTAGGATTTTAGTAGCATCTCCTAAAGTGATTTCCATAAAAGTGCCTCCCGCGGCCGAATCTAAAAGGTTTCTAGAAGCAAAATTCAATCCGGCATAAAAATTATGTATAATCATCCACAAATTTAGACCATAAGTAGGGCAATTACGTATCATTAATTTCATCCTCTCCCAAGCTTGTGAAACATGTTCACGATCAAGTTGCTTAAAATTCATAATATCGTTTCTAAGGGAGATGATCTTAGTGGGAGGAAAATACTTAGAGATAAAAGCATCTTTGCACTTGTTCCAAGAATCAATACTATTTTTAGGCAAAGACGAAAACCAAGCTTTAGCACGATCTCTAAGCGAAAAAGGAAATAGCTTCAATTTAACAACATCGTCAACATCTTTCTTTTTTTGCATATCACACAAATCCACGAAGCTATTTAGATGAGTAGCGGCATCTTCACTGGGAAGGCCGACGAATTGATCTTTCATAACGAGATTCAATAAAACAGCATTGATTTCACAAGATTCAGTATTGGCAAGAGGAGCAATCAGAGTGCTAAGGAAATCATTATTGTTGGTATTGGTAAAGTCACAAGCAAGCAATCCAACACATGAGCAAACAAGCGAACGAGAAAAAGGCAAACAGAAAAGAGAGGGCGAATAAAACGGCAAGGGTGAAGTGGGGGAGAGGAAAACGAGAGGCAAATGGCAAATAATGTAATGCGAGGGATAAGGGATTGTGATGGGTACTTGGTATGTTGACTTTTGCGTAGACTCATGACAGCGGCGCCGAGAAATCCTTCTTGCTACGCCTTGAGCTTGCGTTGGTTTTCCCGAAGAGGAGAGGATGATGCAGCAGAGTAGCGTAAGTATTTCCCTCGCTTTTGAGAACCAAGGTATCAATCCAAGAGGAGGCCACGCACAAGTCCCTCGTACCTAAACAAAGCAAATAACTCCTCGCAACCAACGTGAATAGGGGTTGTCAATCCCTTCACGGTCACTTATTTAGAGTGAGATCTGATAGAGATGATAGATAATATTTTTGGTATTTTTGGTATTTTTGGTATAAAGATGCAAAGTAAAATAAAAGGCAAAGTAAAAAAGCAAAGCAATAATAAAGCGTATGAAGATTAATATGATGAGAATAGACTCGGGGGCCATAGATTTAACTAGTGGCTTCTCTCAAGAGCATAAGTATTCTATGGTGGGTGAACGAATTACTGTTGAGCAATTGACAGAATTGAGCATAGTTATGAGAGTATCTAGGTATGATCATGTATATAGGCATCACGCACGAGATAAGTAGACCGACTCTGCTGCATCTACTACTATTACTCCACTCATCGACCGCTATCCAGCATGCATCTAAAGTATTAAGTTAATGAAAACAGAGTAACGCCTTAAGCAAGATGACATGATGTAGAGGGATAAATTCATGCAATATGATAAAACACTACAAATAAAGACACATCCGTGACATTTTGGGCCGAATGAATTTTTTTTCTGTCATACATATGACACTTCTATGACGATAATTGTGACAAAACCCGGTATCATCATAGATGTGGTGGGCTCCTACTTCTATTGTTGGGGAACGTAGTAATTTCAAAAAAATTCCTACGCACACACAAGATCATGGTGATGCATAGCAACGAGAGGGGGAGTGTATCTTCATACCCTTGAAGATCGCTAAGCGGAAGCGTTTATCAACGCGGTTGATGTAGTCGTACGTCTTCACGATCCGACCGATCCAAGTACCGAACGACAAAGACCTCCGAAGTTACGCACACGTTCAGCTCGACGACGTCCTCGCCTTCTCGATCCAGCAAGAAGGGCAAAGTAGTAGATGAGTTCCGGCATCACGACGGCGTGGTGACGGTGTCGGTGAAGATCAATCTCCGCAGGCTTCGCCTAAGCACTACGGAAACTATGATGAAGGATAAACTAGAGGGGACAGGGTTGCCGGCACACGGCTTGGTGTTTCTGGATGTCCCTTTGGTGCTAGCCCTACCCCTCTATTTATATGTTGAGCCTTGGGGTCGAAACTTGGAGTAAAAGCCTCCACAAAGTCGGTTTCACCCGAAAGGCAAGAGTCCTTCTCGGACTCCAGGGCCAGACGCCAGGGTTCCCGACGTCTGGACCCAGACGCCAGGGACCCTGGCGTGCCCCTTCGACTCATAAAACTTCCTTTTGCGCTTTCCAAAACCTTGTGGGCTTTCCCTTTGGCCCAAATAACGTGTTCTCGTACCTAAACATTTCGGAAACATTCGGAACCCCTTCCGTGAATTCCGGAACCCTTAGGAGATCAAACACTATTATCCCATATATCAAACTTTATCTCGGACCATTCCGAGTTCCTCGTCATGTCCATGATCTCATCTGGGACTCCGAACAACATTCGGTTACCAACATACATAACTCATATAATACTATATCGTCAACGAACGTTAAGCGTGCGGACCCTACGGGTTCGAGAACTATGTAGACATGACCGAGACACGTTTCCGGTCAATAACCAATAGCGGGACCTGGATGCCCATATTGGCTCCCACATATTCTACGAAGATCTTTATCGGTCAAACCGCATAACAACATACGTTGTTACCTTTGTCATCGGTATGTTACTTGTCCGAGATTCGATCGTCGGTATCTCAATACCTAGTTCAATCTAGATTCGGCAAGTCTCTTTACTCGTTCCGTAATACATCATCCCGCAACCAACTCATTAGTTGCAATGCTTGCAAGGCTTTAAGTGATGTGCATTACCGAGTGGGCCCAGAGATACCTCTCTGACAATCGGAGTGACAAATCCTAATCTCGAAATACGCCAACCCAACAAGTACCTTTGGAGACACCTGTAGAGCACCTTTATAATCACCCAGTTACATTGTGACGTTTGGTAGCACACAAAGTATTCCTCCGGTAAACGGGAGTTGCATAATCTCATAGTCATAGGAACATGTATAAGTCATGAAGAAAGCAATATCAATATACTAAACGAGATCAAGTGCTAGGCTAACGGAATGGGTCAAGTCAATCACATCATTCTCCTAATGATGTGATCCCGTTAATCAAATGACAACACATGTCTATGGTTAGGAAACATAACCATCTTTGATTAATGAGCTAGTCAAGTAGAGGCATACTAGTGACATTATGTTTGTCTATGTATTCACACATGTATCATGTTTCCGGGTAATAAATTCTAGCATGAATAATAAACATTTATCATGATATGAGGAAATAAATAATAACTTTATTATTGCCTCTAGGGCATATTTCCTTCAGTCTCCCACTTGCACTAGAGTCAATAATCTAGATTACACAGTAATGATTCTAACTCCCATGGAGTCTTGGTGCTGATCATGTTTTGCTCGTGGAAGAGGCTTAGTCAACGGTGCGCAACATTCAGATCCGTATGTATCTTGCAAATCTCTATGTCTCCCACCGGACTTGGTCCGGATGGAATTGAAGCATCTCTTGATGTGCTTGGTCCTCTTGTGAAATCTGGATTCCTTTGCCAAGGCAATTGCACCAAAGATTGTTACTGAAGATCTTTATTGGTCCCGATGCACTAGGTATGACACCTAGATCGGAAATGAACTCCTTCATCCCGACTCCTTCATTTGCGCTCAAAGCAGCTATGTACTCCGCTTCGCATGTAGATCCCGCCACGACGCTTTGTTTAGAACTGCACCAACTTACAGCTCCACCGTTTAATAAAAACACGTATCCGGTTTGCGATTTAGAATCGTCCGGATCAGTGTCAAAGCTTGCATCGACATAACCATTTACGACTAGCTCTTTGTCACCTCCATAAATGAGAAACATATCCTTAGTCCGTTTGAGGTATTTCAGGATGTTCTTGACCGCTGTCCAGTGATCCACTCCTGGATTACTTTGGTACCTACCTGCCAAGCTTATTGCTAAGTATACGTCAGGTCTGGTACACAACATTGCATACATGATAGAGCCTATGGCTGAAGCATAGGGAACATCTTTCATTTCTCTCTATCTTCTGCTGTGGTCGGGCATTGAGTCTGACTCAACTTCACACCTGTATGTCTGTGCAAGAACCCTTTCTTTGCACGATCCATTTTGAACTTTTTCAAAACTTTATCAAGGTATGTGCTTTGTGAAAGTCCAATCAAGCGTCTTGATCTATCTCTATAGATCTTGATGCCCAATATGTAAGCAGCTTCACCGAGGTCTTTCATTGAAAAACTTTTATTCAAGTATCCCTTTATGCTATCCAGAAATTATATATCATTTCCAATTAATAATATGTCATCTACATATAATATCGTAAATGCTCTGAGCTCCCACTCACTTTCTTGTAAATACAGGCTTCTCCAAAAGTCTGTATAAAACCATATGCTTTGATCACACTATCAAAGCATTTATTCCAACTCTGAGATGCTTGCACCAGTCCATAAATGGATCGCTGGAGCTTGCACACTTTGTTAGCACCTTTTGGATCGACAAAACCTTCTGGTTGCATCATATACAACTCTTCTTCCGTAAATCCATTCAGAATGCAATTTTGACATCCATTTGCCAAATTTCATAATCATAAAATGCGGCAATTGCTAACATGATTCAGACAGACTTAAGCATCGCTACGGGTGAGAAAGTCTCATCGTAGTCAACCCCTTGAACTTGTCGAAAACCTTTCGCAACAAGTCGAGCTTTATAGACGATTACATTACCATCAGCGTCAGTCTTCTTCTTGAAGATCCATTTATTCTCTATGGCTTGCCGATCATCGGCAAGTCAACCAAAGTCCATACTTTGTTCTCATACATGGATCCCATCTCAGATTTCATGGCCTCAAGCCATTTTGCGGAATCTGGGCTCATCATCGCTTCCTCATAGTTCGTAGGTTCGTCATGGTCAAGTAACATGACTTCCAGAATAGGATTGGCGTACCACTCTGGTGCGGATCTTACTCTGGTAGATCTACGAGGTTCAGTAGAAACTTGATCTAAAATTTCATGATCAATATCATTAGCTTCCTCACTAATTGGTGTAGTTGTCACAGGAACCGGTTCTTGTGATGAACTACTTTCCAATAAGGGAGCGGGTACAGTTACCTCATCAAGTTCTACTTTCCTCCCACTCACTTCTTTCGAGAGAAACTCCTTCTCTAGAAAGGATCCGAATTTAGCAACGAAAATCTTGCCCTCAGATCTGTGATAGAAGGTGTACCCAATAGTCTCTTTTGGGTATCCTATGAAGACACATTTCTCCGATTTGGGTTCGAGCTTATCTGGTTGAAGTTTCTTCACATATGCATCGTAGCCCCAAACTTTAAGAAACAACAACTTTGGTTTCTTGGCAAACCACAGTTCATAAGGCGTCGTCTCAACGGATTTTGATGGTGCCCTATTTAATGTGAATGCAGCCGTCTCTAAAGCATAACCCCAAAACGATAGCGGTAAATCAGT
Organism: Aegilops bicornis; assembly: GCA_021605145.1. Lineage (NCBI taxonomy): Eukaryota > Viridiplantae > Streptophyta > Magnoliopsida > Poales > Poaceae > Aegilops > Aegilops bicornis. The sequence goes on along the minus strand of CM038671.1, from coordinate 189,244,346 downwards.
AAGAGACATCATAGATCGCACCATATCTAGTAAAGTACGATTACGACGTTCGGACACACCATTTCGTTGTGGTGTTCCGGGTGGCGTAAGTTGCGAAACTATTCCGCATTGTTTCAAATGTAAACCAAACTCGTAACTCAAATATTCTCCTCCATGATCAGATCGTAGAAATTTTATTTTCTTGTTACGATGATTTTCCACTTCACCCTGAAATTCTTTGAACTTTTCAAATGTTTCAGACTTGTGTTTCATCAAGTAGATATACCCATATCTGCTCAAATCATCTGTGAAGGTGAGAAAATAACGATACCCGCCGCGAGCCTCAATATTCATTGGACCACATACAATAGTATGTATGATTTCCAATAAATTAGTTGCTCGCTCCATAGTTCCGGAGAACGGCGTTTTAGTCATCTTGCCCATGAGGCACGGTTACATGAAGTACCAAGTGATTCATAATCAAGTGATTCCAAAAGTCCATCAGTATGGAGTTTCTTCATGCGCTTTACACCGACATGACCTAAACGGCAGTGCCATAAATAAGTTGCACTATCATTATCAACTCTGCATCTTTTGGCTTCAACATTATGAATATGTTTATCACTACTATCAAGATTCAATAAAAATAGACCACTCTTCAAGGGTGCATGACCATAAAAGATATTACTCATATAAATAGAACAACCATTATTCTCTCGATTTAAATGAATAACCGTCTCGCATCAAACAAGATCCAGATATAATGTTCATGCTCAACGCCGGCACCAAATAACAATTATTTAGGTCTAAAACTAATCCCGATGGTAGATGTAGAGGTAGCGTGCCGACCGCGATCACATCGACTTTGGAACCATTTCCCACGCCAAGATCGTCACCTCGCCCTTAGCCAATCTTCGCAATCCGTAGTCCCCTGTTTCGAGTTGCAAATATTAGTAACGAAACCAATATCAAATACCTGGTACTCTGCGAGCATTAGTAAGGTACACATCAATAACATGTATATCACATATACCTTTGTTCACTTTGCCATCCTTCTTATCCGCCAAATACTTGGGGCAGTTCCGCTTCCAAAGGTGTCGATCGCTTGCGGTAGAAGCACTCGGCCTCGTGCTTAGGTCCAGACTTGGGTTTCTTCTCTTGAGCGACAACTTGCTTGCTGTTCTTCTTGAAGTTCCCTTCTTCTTCCCTTTGCCCTTTTCTTGACCCGGTGGTTTTGTTAACCATCAACACTTGATGCTCCTTCTTGGTTTCTACCTCCGCAGCTTTTAGCATTGCGAAGAGCTCGGGAATAGTCTTGTCTCCCTTGCATATTATAGTTCATCACGAAGCTCTTGTAGCTTGGTGGCAGTGATTGAAGAATTCTGTCAATGACACTATCATCAGGAAGATTAGCTCCCAGTTAAATCAAGTGATTATTATACCCAGACATTTTGAGTATGTGTTCACTGACAGAACTATTCTCCTCCATCTTACAACTATAGAACTTATTGGAGACTTCATATCTCTCAATCCGGGCATTTGCTTGAAATATTAAATTCAACTCCTGGAACATTTCATATGCTCCATGACGTTCAAAACATCATTGAAGTCCCGGTTCTAAGGCGTAAAGCATGGCTGCTTGAACTATCGAGTAGTCATCGACTTTGCTCGCCAGACGTTCTTAACATCGTCGGTTGCATCAAGCAGGTTCGGCACCCAGCGGTGCTTCCAGGACGTAATTCTTCTATGCAGCAATGAGGATAATCCTCAGGTTACGGACCCAGTCCGTGTAATTGCTACCATCATCTTTCAACTTAGCTTTCTCAAGGAACGCATTAAAATTCAATGGAACAACAACACGAGCCATCTATCTACAACAAACATAGACAAGCAAAATACTATCAGGTACTAAGTTCATGATAAATTTAAGTTCAATTAATCATATTACTTAAGAACTCCCACTTAGACAAACATCTCTCTAGTCATCTAAGTGATCACGCGATCCAAATCAACTAAACCATGTCCGATCATCACGTGAGATGGAGTAGTTTCAATGGTGAACATCTCTATGTTGATCATATCTACTATATGATTCACGTTCGACCTTTCGGTCTCCGTGTTTCGAGGCCATATCTGTATATGCTAGGCTCGTCAAGTTTAACCTAAGTATTCCGCGTGTGCAACTATTTTGCACCCGTTGTATTTGAACGTAGAGCCTATCATACCCGATCATCACGTGGTGTCTCATCACGAAGAACTTTCGCAATGGTGCATACTCAGGGAGAACACTTGTTGATAATTTAGGGAGAGATCATCTTAAAATGCTACCATCAATCAAAGCAAGATAAGATGCATAAAGGATAAACATCACATGCAATCAATATAAGTGATATGATATGGCCATCATCATCTTGTGCTTGTGATCTCCATCTCCAAAGCACCGTCGTGATCACCATCGTCACCGGCGCGACACCTTGATCCCCATCGTAGCATCGTTGTCGTTACGCCATCTATTGCTTCGACGACTATCGCTACCGCTTAGTGATAAAGTAAAGCAATTACAGGGCGTTTGCATTTCATACAATAAAGCGACAACCATATGGCTCCTGCCAGTTGCCGATAACTCGGTTACAAAACATGATCATCTCATACAATAAAATATAGCATCACGTCTTGACCATATCACATCACAACATGCCTGCAAAAACAAGTTAGACGTCCTCTACTTTGTTGTTGCAAATTTTACGTGGCTGCTACGGGCTGAGCAAGAACCGTTCTTACCTACACATCAAAACCACAACGATAGTTCGTCAAGTTAGTGTTGTTTTAACCTTCGCAAGGACCGGGCGTAGCCACACTCGGTTCAACTAAAGTTGGAGAAACCGACACCCGCCACCACAATGTGTGCAAAGCACGCCGGTAGAACCAGTCTCGCGTAAGCGTCTGGCGTAATGTCGGTCCGGCCACTTCATCCAACAATACCGCCGAACCAAAGTATGACATCTTTGGTGAGCGGTATGACTTGTATCGCCCACAACTCACTTGTGTTCTACTCGTGCATATAACATCTACGCATAAAACCTGGCTCGATACCTTTGTTGGGGAACGTAGGTAATTTCAAAAAATTTCCTACGCACACGCAAGATCATGGTGATGCATAGCAACGAGCGGGGGAGTGTATCTTCATACCCTTGAAGATCGCTAAGCGGAAGCGTTTATCAACGCGGTTGATGTAGTCGTACGTCTTCACTATCCGACCGATCCAAGTACCGAACACACGGCACCTCCGAGTTCTGCACACGTTCAGCTTGATGACGTCCTCGCCTTCTCGATCCAGCAAGAAGGGCGAAGTAGTAGATGAGTTCCGGCAGCACGACGGCGTGGTGACGGTGTCGGTGAAGAACAATCTCCGCAGGGCTTCACCTAAGCACTACGGAAACTATGACGAAGGATAAACTAGAGGGGACAGGGTTGCCGGCACACGGCTTGGTGTTTCCGGATGTCCCTTTGGTGATAGCCCTACCCCTCTATTTATATGTTGAGCCTTGGGGTCGAAACTTGGAGTAAAAGCCTCCACAAAGTCGGTTTCACCCGAAAGGCAAGAGTCCTTCTCGGACTCCAGGGCGACGCCAGTGGTTCCGGCGTACGGACCTAGACGCCGAGGACCTGGCGTCGGCCTCGGACTCATAAAACTTCCTTTTGCGCTTTCCAAAAACCTTGTGGGCTTTCCCTTTGGCCCAAATAACGTGTTCTCGCACTCCAAACATTTCAGAAACATCCGGAACCCCTTAGGTGAATTCCGGAACCCTTCCGAGATCAAACACTATTATCCTATATATAAAACTTTATCTCCGGACCATTCCGGAGTTCCTCGTCATGTCCATGATCTCATCCGGACTCGAACAACATTCGATTACCAACATACATAACTCATATAATACTATATCGTCAACGAACGTTAAGCGTGCGGACCCTATGGGTTCGAGAACTATGTAGACATGACCGAGACACGTTTCCGGTCAATAACCAATAGCGGGACCTGGATGCCCATATTGGCTCCCACATATTCGACGAAGAACTTTATCGGTCAAACCGCATAACAACATACGTTGTTCCCTTTGTCATCGGTATGTTACTTACCCGAGATTCGATCGTCGGTATCTCAATACCTAGTTCAATCTCGTTACCGGCAAGTCTCTTTACTCGTTCCATAATACATCATCCCGCAACCAACTCATTAGTTGCAATGCTTGCAAGGCTTTAAGTGATGTGCATACCGAGTGGGCCCAGAGATACCTCTTCGACAATCGGAGTGACAAATCCTAATCTCGAAATACGCCAACCCAACAAGTACCTTTGGAGACACCTGTAGAGCACCTTTATAATCACCCAGTTAGGTTGTGATGTTTGGTAACACACAAAGTGTTCCTCCGGTAAACGGGAGTTGCATAATCTCATAGTCATAGGAACATGTATAAGTCATGAAGAAAGCAATAGCAATATACTAAACGATCAAGTGCTAGGCTAACGGAATGGGTCAAGTCAATCACATCATTCTCCTAATGATGTGATCCCATTAATCAAATGACAACACATGTCTATGGTTAGGAAACATAACCATCTTTGATTAATGAGCTAGTCAAGTAGAGGCATACTAGTGACATTATGTTTGTCTATGTATTCACACATGTATCATGTTTCCGGGTAATACAATTCTAGCATGAATAATAAACATTTATCATGATATGAGGAAATAAATAATAACTTTATTATTGCCTCTAGGGCATATTTCCTTCATCTATGACAAAAAATCATGACAAAAAATGGGCTTTTCGTCCTGGGAGGGCCGGAGACGCAGCTGCATGACATTCTTTGGGCCGTCCATGACGGAAAAAACCGTGGTAGAAGCGAGGGGGAGGAAAATTTCGGGGAGTTCCCGGTTATGGTGGGAGGTCGGGGGCCAAGCGATGCGTGTTTCTCTCATACACGTACGCGCGTGTGTGCGAGGCGTTGGCTCTAAGTGAACCCGAGCGAGGCATTGGGCTCTAATCGAACCCGGCGATCAGACCGCAAGCTACGCGCATCGAACCCGAGCGATCGATCGATGGCTGTTAACTGAACCCGATCGAGTGATTCCTTCGCTACTGCTGCTAACTGAAGCCGATCGATGCTGCCTCTGGGATGAACAGTGAGCGTTGCGGGGGGATTTGGATGAACAGTGAGCGGTGGCGTTTGCCTCTGGATGAACAGGACCCCGAGGTGTGGTGGAGGGCTGGATGAGCGATGAGACGGTGGAGGGTGCCCGTGGAGGGGTGGTTGAACAGGACCCGTGGTGTGGAGGGCTGGATGAGCGATGAGCGGTGGAGGGTGGTTGAGCGATGGCCGGTGGAGTAGCGCGTGGTGGAGGCTGGATGAATAGGAGCCCGTGGAGGCCGGAGGAGGTCGACGGTAGCCCGTGGAGGCTGGAGGAGGTCGACGGTGGAGATGAATAGTATCCGTGGAGTCCCATTTTGCGACGCCACACCCCTCCGGCGAACAGGACCCCGTTTCGACCGTAGGAGGTCCGTTTCATCCGTTGGCAGCGCCACACCTCCCGATCAACGGGACCCTGTTTCGACCGTAGGAGGACCGCTTCCTCTGTTTTGCGATGCCACATCCCTCCCGATCAACAGGACCCCATTTCGACCGTAGGAGGTCCGTTTCCTCCGTTTTTGATGCGCCACACCCTCCCGATCAACAGGACCCGTTCCAACGTAGGAGGTCTGTTTCCTCCGTCAGGCGGTACACGTGCCTCGCTTCCATCGCTTTATTCCGTCCAAGCCGGTTGGCTCCCACGCGTTCCGTTGCCTCCCGATGAACACGACGCATTTCGTTGCCTCCCGATGAACACGACGCATTCCGTTGCCTCCCCATGAACACGACGCACTCCGTTGCCTCCCCATGAACACGACGACGACGCTGTTTCTCTGTTCTGACCCAGCCATGTACACGAGCCCTGGCCGTACGTATGTGCGAGTAGGTGATACGTCTCCAACGTATCTATAATTTATGAAGCATTCATGCTATATTACTATGTGTTTTGAATGATTATGGGCTTTATTATACACTTTTATATTACTTTTGGGACTAACCTACTAACCGGAGGCCCATCCCATATTGCTATTTTATTGCCTGTTTCAGTATTTCGAGGAAAAGGAATATCAAACGGAGTCCAAACGGAATGAAACCTTGACATCGTGATTTTTGGAAGAATACCATCCCGGAGGCTTGGAGATCAAGTCGAGAAGATACTCGAGGAGCCCAGGAGATAGGGGGCGCGTCCCCCCTGTATGACCCCTGTCTCGTGGGACCCCTCGAGCACCCCCGACCGACTTCTTTCACCTATATAGTCCCACGCACCCTAAAAACATCCACGTAGAAGATAGATCAGGAGTTCCGCCGCAAGCCTCCTCAGAGCCACCAAAAACCTCTCGGGATCCCGTTCGGCACCTCACGGAGGGGGAACCCATCAGCAGTGGCCATCTTCATCATCCGGCGCTATCCATGACGAGGAGGGAGTAGTTCACCCTCGGGCTGAGGGTATGTACCAAGAGCTATGTGTTTGATCTCTCTCTCTCTCTCTCTCTCTCTCTCTCTCTCGTGTTCTCTCTATGGCACGATCTTGATGTATCGCGAGCTTTGCTATTATAGTTGGATCTTATGATGTTTCTCCCCCTCTACTCTCTTGTGATGAATTGAGTTTCCCTCTTGAAGTTATCTTATCGGATTGAGTCTTTATTTGAGAACACTTGATCTATGTCTTGCCGTGTTTATCTATGGTGACAATGGGATATCACGTGCCTCTTGATGTATGTTTTGGTGACCAACTTGCGGGTTCCGCCCATGAACCTATGCATAGGGGTTGGCACACATTCTTGACTCTCCGGTAGAAACTTTGGGGCACTCTTTGAAGTACTTTTATGTTGGTTGGATGAATCTGAGATTGTGTGACGCATATCGTATAATCATGCCCACCCATACTTGAGGTGACAATGGAGTATCTAGGTGATATTAGGGTTTTGGTTGATTTGTGTCTTAAGGTGTTATTCTAGTACGAACTCTTTAATAGATCGATCCAAAAGAATAACTTTGACGTGGTCTCGTACCCTACCATAATCTCTATGTTTGTTCTCCGCTATTAGTGGCTTTGGAGTGACTCTTTGTTGCATGTTGAGGGATTGTTATATGATCTATCTATGTTATTATTGTTGAGAGAACTTGCACTAGTGAAAGTATGAACCCTAGGCCTTGTTTCCTATCATTGCAATACCGTTTACGCTCACTTTTATCATTAGTTACCTTGCTGTTTTTATTATTTCAGATTACAAATACCTTTATCTACCGTCCATATTGCACTTGTATCACCATCTCTTCGCCGAACTAGTGCACCTATACAATTTACCATTGTATTGGGTGTGTTGGGGACACAAGAGACTCTTTGTTATTTGGTTGCAGGGTTGTTTGAGAGAGACCATCTTCATCCTATGCCTCCTACGGATTGTATAAACCTTAGGTCATCCACTTATGGAAATTACTCTTGTCCTACAAACCTGTGCACTTGCAGCCCAATAACGCCTACAAGAAGAAGGTTGTGTAGTAGACATCGAGGCGTTTGAGACCCCGCCAGTATGTACACATACGGGTCAGATTTTCTTTCTTGCACCCTGGCCGCTATGCATACGCGTACATGCTACCTGCGCCTCTACTATGACACGCGGCGCCTCTACAATGACCAAGATGTACGCATTACCGTTCGCTACCCGAATGACAACGCCACGCACGCCGACCAGGTTGGTCCCGGATCGTCAGGCACTTCCTTGCGTGTGAAGATGTAACTGATGGGTCCCAGCAGTCAGGGGGGTGAATCGTTTTTTTGCCCGGACGCACTTCCTTGCGTGCGAAGATGTAGCTGGTGGGTCCCAACAGTTAGGGGGCGAATCGTTTTGTTTTTTTTTGCCCGGACGCACTTGCTTGCGTGCGAAGGTATAGCTGGTGGGTTCCAGCAGTCAGGGGGGAAACGTTTTTTTCGTGAAATATGGTGGCCCGTCCGGTGGGTCCCCGCTGTCAGGTGGAGGAATAATTATGTTGCGCGTAATAAGGAGGCACTTCCTTGCTGATCGTGGACCCGGTATCGGCGTCTCCACGCCTGATACTCCTCCGATGGAAGTCGGTCGTTGACCACATTGACCACGCCGCGCCGAGAGCACCACGGCGGTGGACGACGGCGAGGCCTAGGAAGGGGACGACACGGAGGCAGGGAAGACTCGGCAGTTGTTTTCAACACGGAGGGGAGTACGACTGTACCAGGGTTTACTGGTTCGTCTGCCGTCGCTAGAGAATAACAGCAGGTGTGGGTGAGTAGAAGGATGGCTAGGCTAGCGATGGGAGTACGGTGGGGTGGTGAGGTTGTCAGGACCGGTTTTCCAATAAAATATTTATTGAAAAATCGACCATTTTATCAGACCAGTATAGAAAAATCCTCCTTACTGGTAGACAAATCCTTGATACAGAAATCCAGAAGTACTAAATATTATACAAGGTTGAGCTGAGGCTGCTCAACAATTTTTTACAAGCATGCCGATATTATACATAAAGGCGGATATGACACAAAAAGTATGGTGGCATAACTACTGACTCGTACTAAAAGTGGTGGTGGATATGTCACAGTGAAGTGGGTGACATGACTCCAAAATCTTACATCTCATCAAGCGCCGGAGTGAGGCTCGATGATTTTATTAGGGTAGCGGAAGCGTATATAATACAAGTGACCAACTCCAGGATCGCATGGGACTGACTGGGACTCCTCTAGGCGTCGGACTCGCTATCGTACTCTTCATCCATAAGATCGCCTTCGTCAACATCTGGCCAAATCAACAAGCCAGGTGAGTACTTTGAATGTACTCGCAAGACAGTTTGGACATAAGATATAACAAATGCAAACATGATGCACATGAGCAGACTAGTAATGTGCACTCAGATAATAAATTTGCACTGCATGTTAAATAAAAAGGAAGTCAGGCGGTAGTCCTCTTGAAATCCCAATAAAATAACTGAAGACCGATCGGGTGTCTGAAGCGATGCCTAGAAAGGTAAAAATAAATCAACATGCCGCAGTCGGGCGTCAGAGCGACACCACCTAAAGGGCTTATATTGAAAAGTAAATGACAGTACGTTCCACAGTCAGACGTCTAAGCGACATCTCGAAAAGGGCTTATAATGAAAGTAAATAACAAGGATGTCGGACGTCTGAGCGACATCACATAAAGGGCTTATATCAAAAGTAAATAACAAGAATGCCACAGTCGGATGTCTGAGCGACACCACATAAAGGGCTTATATCAAAAGTAGATAACAAGAATGCCACAGTCGGACGTCTGAGCGACATCACATAAAGGGCTTATATCAAAAGTAAATAACAAGAATGCCACAGTCGGACGTCTGAGCGACATCACATAAAGGGCTTATATCTCATCATTCGAATTCAAGTAGCTCATGAAGGTAACATCATTACATGGAATACTCGGTACATGATAATAAATTGGTTAGTCCATCCACAGAAGTAACATTCAGCCGGTTACCACTCTCAGTTTCATGCTTATTCTCCGGAGGCATCACTTTGAGACCGACATCGAGACCGAGCATCGAGATTGACACTAATATGTTGATCAAAATCCTTGACCATGTACATGGTTACTCGAATGGTTTTGACTCTGCAGAGTTTGTACTCTTTAACCACAACCATCGGATTTCAGTAGTCACAAAGGACTAGTTCCGTTTACGGTATTTTAGGAGAAACACATCTAACCAGTACACACCCATTCCACATTCCGCAGCCAGGAATCACCCTATGCAACATTCAAGAAAAACTCTAAGACGGGGAGGCTACAACCTCGAATAGCATGGGATCAAATTTATATCGCACGCTCTAAGGGGTGCCCCCCTCTCGGTCCCAACCGGAAACACCCATGCCCCCTGACCGGATGACGGGCTTTAATCCAGGGCCATGGAACCCTCATCACGGCCCCTCTATTTGGTGTGTACAAGGAAAGAGGTTTGCAACTGACTAAACCGCATTCTTTGCAAAAGACATGTGGCGGCACGAAAAGGGGACGAACGGGAACAAGACTTGGTCCATGTTAATACTGGAGTTAAACGGTTGACATAAAACTAGCATGCTTCAACAATACCAGCTTGCAACCTATCATGCCATCACATGATCAGGTTATCTCACCATCATATGAACACATCAAATTTTGAAGCTCACTTGCAGCTTGCTTTGTGATACATCCATTTTGCATCATGCTTTTACATCGATATTTATTGCATTATGGGCTGTTATTTCACGTTATGTCACAATACTTATGGCTATTCTCTCTTATTTTACAAGGTTTACATGAAGAGGGAGAATGCCTAGAGTCGGAATTTGGCCGAAAAGGAGCAACTATTGGAGATCTATTCTGCAACGCCGTAAGTCCTAAAACTCCACGGAATATCTTAAAAGAAATAAATAAAATCGCCGCCAAAGATGAAGGCCGGGGCCCACACCGCGCTCACGAGGGTGGGGCGCGCCTCTACCACGTGGGCCCCCGGTGGCTCTCTGACGCCCATCTTCTCCTATATGAAGTCTTTCGATGAGAAAAAAACATTAAGCAACCTTTCGGGACGAAACTCTGCCGCCACGAGGCGGAACCAATCTAGGGCTCCGGCAGAGCTGTTCTGCCGGGGACACTTCCCTCCGGGAGGGGGAAATCATCACCATCATCATCACCAACGCTCCTCTCATCAGGGAGGGCAATCTCCATCAACATCTTCACCAGCACCATCTCATCTCCAAACCCTAGTTCATCTCTTGTATCCAATTCTTGTCTCCAAGTTCGGGATTGGTGCTAGTAGGTTGCTAGTAGTGTTGATTACTCCTTGTAGTTGATGCTAGTTGGTTTATTTGGTGGAAGATCATATGTTCAGATCCTTTATGCATATTATTACCCTCTGATTATGAACATGAATATGCTTTGTGAGTAGTTACGCTTTGTTCACGAGGACAAGGGAGAAGTCTTGCTATTAGTAGTCATGTGAATTTGGTATTCGCTTCGATATTTTGATGAGATGTATGTTGTCTAGCCTCTAGTGGTGTTATGTGAACGTCGACTACATAACACTTCACCATTATTTGGGCCTAGAGGAAGGCATTGGGAAGTAATAAGTAGATGATGGGTTGCTAGAGTGACAGAAGCTTAAACCCTAGTTTATGCGTTGCTTCGTAAGGGGCTGATTTGGATCCATATGTTTCATGCTATGGTTAGGTTTACCTTAATACTTTTGTTGTAGTTGCGGATGCTTGCAATAGAGGTTAATCATAAGTGGGATGCTTGTTCAAGTAAGAACAGCACCCAAGCACCGGTCCACCCACATACCAAATTATCAAAGTACCGAACGCGAATCATATGAACGTGATGAAAACTAGCTTGACGATATTCCCATGTGTCCTTGGGAGCATTTTTCCTATTATAAGAGTTTGTCCAGGATTGTCCTTTGCTACAAAAAGGATTGGACCACCTTGCTGCACTTTATTTACTCTTGTTACTTGTTGCTCGTTACAATTTATCTTATCACAAAACTATCTATTACCACTTATTTTAGTACTTGCAGAGAATACCTTGCTGAAAACCACTTATCATTTCCTTCCGCTCCTCGTTGGGTTCGACACTCTTACTTATCGAAAGGACTACGATAGATCCCCTATACTTGTGGGTCATCAAGACTCTTTTTTGGCGCCGTTGCAAAGTGTAGCGCCTTTGGTAGGTGGAATTTGGTAAGGAAAAATTTATATAGTGTGCTGAAATTTTCTGTCACTTGTTATTATGGAAAGTAATTCTCACGAGGGGCTTGTTCGGGTATCTTCACCCGTCCCAAGAGAGCAAAGAGTTGCTCCTCAACCTACTGAACCTATTGAAAATGAAACTCCTTTTGAAATTCCTTGGGTATGATGGAAAAACTGCTAGCTAATACTTTTACGGAGATGGAACAAAGCATCCCGATGAACATCTACTCTATGTGGATGAAGTTTGTGGACTATTTAAGCTTGCGGTATATCCGATGATGTTGTTAAGAAGAAGGTCTTCCCTTTATCTTTGAAGGGAGACGCATTGACATGGTATAGGCTATGTGATGATACGAGATCATGGAACTATAAAAGATTGAAATTGGAATTTCATCAAAAGTATTACCCTATGCATCTTGTTCACCGTGATCGCAATTATATATATAATTTTTGGCCTCATGAAGGAGAAAGCATCGCTCAAGCTTGGGGAGGCTTAAATCAATGTTATATTCATGCCCCAATCATGAGCTCTCAAGAGTGACAATTCTTCATAATTTTTATGCTCGACTTTACGATAACAATCGCACCATGCTCGATACTTCTTGTCTTTGGCTCTTTTATGATGAAGACTATTGAATTTAAATGGAATTTATTGGATAGAATTAAACGCAACTCTGAAGATTGGGACCTCGACGAAGGTAAGGAGTCAGGTATGACACCTAATTTTGATTGTGTTAAATCTTTTATGGATACCGATATTTTCCGTAAGTTTAGCACTAAATATGGACTTGACTCTGAGATAGTAGCTTCTTTCTGTGAATCTTTTGCTACTTATGTTGATCTCCCCAAGGAGAAGTGTTTTAAATATCATCCTCCCGTAGAATTAAAAGTAGATGCACCTATTAAAGTTGAAGAAAAGACTGTCACTTATGATGATCCTATTGTTCTTACTTCTTATGTTGAGAAACCACCTTTCCCTGTTAGAATAAAGGATCATGCTAAAACTTCAACTGTTGTTTGTAAAAGCAATATTAGAACTTATACACCTCCTGAGCAAGTCAAAGTATAACCTAATATTGCTATTGTTAAAGATCTCTTGTCTGATAATATCGATGGGCATGTTATTCAATTCTGCGGTGAATCTGCTAGAATTGCTAAACCTAGCGTTAAAGATAAACATAGACCTGTGGTAGGCGTGCCTGTTATTTCTGTTAAAACAGGAGATCATTGTTATCATGGCTTATGTGATATGGGTGCTAGTGCTAGCGTCATACCCATTGACTTATATGAAGAAATTATGCATGATATTGCACCTGCTGAGTTAGAAGATATTGATGTTACAATTAAACTTGCCAATAGAGATACTATATCTGCAATGGGAATTGTTAGAGATGTTGAAGTCTTGTGTGGAAAAACCAAATATCCCGCTGATTTTCTTGTTCTTGGTTCTCCACAAGATAGCTTTTGTCCCATTATATTTGGTAGACCCTTCTTGAACACTGTTAATGCTAGGATAGATTGCAAAAAGAATGTTGTTACTATTGGCTTGGATGATATGGTTCATGAGTTTAATTTCTCTAAATTTAGTAAACAACATAGTGAGGAAGAATTGCCTAGTAAGGATGAAATTATTGGTCTTGCTTCTATTGCCGTGCCTCCTAGTGATCCTTTAGAACATTATTTGCTAGACCATGAAAATGAAATGTTTATGAATGAAAGAAGGGATATAGATGAAGTATTCTTTAAACAGGAACCTATTCTGCAACACAATTTGCCTGTTGAAATCCTAGGGGATCCCCCTCCACCCAAGGGTGATCCCATGTTTGAGCTTAAACCGTTGCCTGATAATCTTAAATATGCTTATCTTGATGAAAAGAAAATATATCCTGCTATTATTAGTGCTAACCTTTCAAAGCATGAAGAAGAAAGATTATTGAAAACTCTGAAGAAGCACCATGCCGCTATTGGATATACTCTTTATGATCTTAAGGGCATTAGTCCCACTCTATGTCAACATAAAATAAATTTGGAAGCGGATACCAAACCCGTTCGTGATCCTCAACAACGTTTGAATCCTAAAATGAAAGAAGTGGTAAGAAAAGAAATACTTAAGCTTCTGGAGGCAGGTATAAGTTATCCCGTTCTTGATAGTCAAGGGTAAGTCACATCCATTGTCTCCCTAAGAAGGGACGTATTCGTTGTCCCTAATGATAAAGATGAATTGATCCATAAAGAATTATTACAGGTTATAGGATGGTAATTGATTTCGCATAAATTAAATAAAGCTACTAAGAAAGATCATTACCCTTACCTTTTATTGATCAAATGCTAGAAAGATTATGCAAGCATACACATTATTGCTTTCTAGATGGTTATTCTGGTTTCTCTCAAATACCGTGGTCGGCTAAAGATCAATCAAAGACTACTTTTACATGCCCTTTTGGTACTTTTGCTTATAGACGTATGCCTTTTTGTTTATGTAATGCACCTGCTACCTTTCAAAGATGCATGATGGCTATATTCTCTGATTTTTGTGAAAAGATTTGTGAGGTTTCCATGGACGATTTTTCCGTCTATGGTTCCTCTTTTGATGATTGCTTGAGAAATCTTGATCGAGTTTTGCAGAGGTGTGAAGAAACTAATCTTGTCTTGAATTGGGAAAAGTGCCACTTTATGGTTAATGAAGGTATTGTCTTGGGGCACAAAGTTTACGAAAGAGGTATTGAAGTTGATAAAGCCAAGGTTGATGCTATTGAAAAGATGCCATGTCCCAAGGACATCAAAGGTATAAGAAGTTTCCTTGGTCACGCCGGATTTTATAGGAGGTTCATTAAGGACTTCTCAAAAATTTCTCGACCTCGACTAATTTATTACAAAAAGATGTACCATTTTTCTTTGATGATGATTGTGTAGAAGCATTTGAAATACTTAAGAAAGCATTAGTCTCTACACCTGTTGTTCAACCACCTGATTGGAATTTACCCTTTGAAATTATGTGTGATGCTAGTGATTATGTTGTAGGTGCTGTTCTAGGGCAAAGAGTTGATAAGAAATGAAATGTTATCCATTATGCTAGTAAGACTCTAGACAATGCTCAAAGAAACTATGCTACTACCGAAAAGGAACTTTTAGCAGTTGTATTTGCTTGTGATAAATTCAGACCCTATATTGTTGATTCTAAAGTAACTATTCACACTTATCATGTTGCTATTAAATATCTTATGGAAAAGAAAGATGCAAAACCTAGACTTATAAGATGGGTTCTCTTCTGCAAGAATTTGATTTGCATATTGTTGATAGAAAAGGAGCTGAGAACCCGTTGCGAGATAACTTATCTAGGTTAGAGAATGTTCTTGATGACCCACTACCTATTGATGATAGCTTTCCTGATGAACAACTAATGTCATAAGCACTTCTCGTAGCACTCCATGGTATGCTGATTATGCTAATTATATTGTTGCTAAATTTATACCACCTAGCTTCACATACCAATAAAATAAAAAGTTTTTCTATGATTTGCGACATTACTTTTGGGATGACCCACATCTTTATAAAGAAGGAGTAGATGGTGTTATTAGGCGTTGTGTACCGAGCATGAACAGGAACAGATCCTACGCAAGTGTCACTCCGAAGCTTATGGAGGACACCACGCTGGAGATAGAACTACACATAAGGTATTGCAATCCGGTTTTTATTGGCCTACTCTCTTCAGGGATGCCCGTAAGTTTGTTTTGTCTTGCGATGAATGTCAAAGAATTGGTAATATTAGTAGACGTCAAGAAATGCCTATGAATTATTCACTTGTTATTGAACCATTTGATGTTTGGGGCTTTGATTATATGGGACCTTTTCCTGCCTCTAATGGATATACACATATTCTAGTTGCTGTTGATTGGGTTACTAAGTGGGTAGAAGCTATTCCAACTAGTAGTGCTGATCATAACACCTCTATTAAAATGCTTAAGGAAGTTATTTTTCCGAGGTTTGTAGTCCCTAGATATTTAATGACTGATGGTGGTTCACACTTTATTCATGGTGCTTTCCGTAAAATGCTTGCTAAATATGACGTTAATCATAGAATTGCATCTCCATATCACCCACAGTCTAGTGGTCAAGTAGAATTGAGCAATAGAGAGCTCAAATTAATTTTGCAAAAGACTGTTAATAGGTCTAGAAAGAATTGGTCCAAGAAACTTGATGATGCATTATGGGCCTATAGAACTGCATATAAGAATCCTATGGGTATGTCTCCGTATAAAATGGTTTATGGAAAAGCATGTCACTTACCTCTCGAACTAGAACATAAGGCATATTGGGCTATTAAAGAGCTCAACTATGATTTCAAACTTGCCAGTGAGGAGAGGTTATTTGATATTAGCTCACTCGATGAATGGAGAACCCAAGCTTATGAAAATGCCAAGTTGTTTAAAGAAAAAGTTAAAAGATGGCATGACAAAAGGATACAAAAGCATGAGTTTAATGTAGGTGATTATGTATTGCTATACAACTCTCGTTTAAGATTTTTTGCAGGAAAACTTCTCTCTAAATGGGAAGGTCCCTACGTTATCAAGGAGGTCTATCGTTCCGGCGCCATAAAAATCAAAAACTTCGAGGGCACAAATCCGAAGGTGGTAAACAGTCAAAGAATCAAACATTATATCTCAGGTAATCCCATAAATGTTGAAACCAATATTATTGAAACCGTAACCCCGGAGGAATACATAAGGGACACTTTCCAGACCGTTTGGACTCAAAAGGAATAGGTATGTGGTACTGTAAGTAAACCGACTCCAAAACAATTTATAAGGCAATATTTCTCTGTTTTGGAATATTTAGAAAAATAGAAAAATAAGTGGCAGTCCGGGAAGGACACGAGGGCCCCATGAGGGTGGTGGGTGCGCCCTACCCCCCTGGGCGCGCCCCCTACCTCGTGAGCACCTCGTGTGCCCTCCGGACTTCGTTTTCTTGCACGATACATATTTTGGTCGGTAAAAATTCATTATATATTCTCCCGAAGGTTTTGACTCTCGTATCATGCAAATATCTCCTGTTCTTGTTTCGAGCTGTTTTCTGACAAATCTAGATCATCATGACGTCCCCAAGTGCTTCCAAGGACAAGTTCTTCGAGAAGGTGATCAACCCTTACCTCGCGGAGGTGCTGCGACACCCTCAAACCATTGAGATGCGTGATGGGTTGCTGCACATCCGCCGATGTTGAGGGACCAAAGGGAACCGGAAGCGTGGAGGCGAGGCTCGAAGCAATGGAGCAACAAGTTTTCAAGTGCCAGGGGATGGTGGAGCGTGGAATTAACACTAGCCACAAGATGCTCATGGAGTTCACCAACAACTACGAGCCGGATGCCAAGAACACCGAGGAGGCTATCTTCAAGCTACATGAGAAGATCGAGCACCTCCAAGCCCAAATCTATGATCTGCAAAATCAAAACTGTGAGTATGAATATAGATTCAAAAGGATGAGTTTGGCTGCAGATTTGAGGATTCCAGAGACTCGATCATCCTTCTATGATGGTGAGCCTATGCCATGGAAGGTGGACGACAAGCCTGCATCATCAACAACACCTCCACCTTCACCGACAAAGAAGGAGACATAATCACATGGGTATGGGCACTCCCCTTGGCAACTTCCAAGCTTGGGGAGGTGCCCCGGTATCGTATCAGCATCACAACTCCTATCTTTACCGTTTTTCTTAGTTCGATCCTATTAGTAGTATCTTGATCTAGTAGAATAAAGTTTATGGCATGATCTAGTTTTGAGTTTTGCTTTATGATCCCTCTGTAATCGAGTCCGTGAGCTATATATATAATAAAGATTAGTGTTGAGTCAAGGGCTTTATTATTTTTCCATGATCTTGGGTAAATAGAAAGAAGAAAAAGAATAAAAAGAAACAAAGAGTTCATATTGATCTTATTGAGAGTAATGACTTCACATAGAAAGAGTATGATGATTAAAAGTTGTTGGGAGTTGGCAAATATAGCTTTAGTCATCGTTGCAATTAATAGGAAGTAATAAGGAAAGAGAGGTTTCACATATAGATATATTATCATTGACATCTTTTATGATTGGGAGCACTCATTAAAATATGACATGCTAAAGAGTTGATGTTGGACAAGGAAGACAACGTGATGATTTATGTTTTCTTATATCTGAGATAAAGTATGTTATCATGGATCCTCTAACATGTTGAGCTTGCCTTTCCCCCTCATGCTAGCCAAATTCTCAGCACCAAGTAGAGATACTACTTGTGCTTCCAAATACCCTCAAACCAGTTTAGCCATGAGAGTCCACCATATCTACCTATGGATTGAGTAAGATCCTTCAAGTAAGTTGTCATCGATGCAAAGCAATAATAATTGTTCTCTAAATATGCATGACTTATTAGTGCAGAGAAAATAAGATTTGTACGAACTTGTTGTGGAAGTAATAAAAGCGACGGACTGCATAATAAAGGTCCACATACAAGGGGCAATATAAAGTGACGTTCTTTTGCATTAAGATTTTGTGCATCAACCAAAAAAGCGCATGGCAACCTCTGCTTCCCTCTGCAAAGGGCCTATCTTTTATTATTATCCTCTACCTTATGCAAGAGTCACGGTGATCTTCACCTTTCCTTTTTCATTTTATCCCTTGGCAAGCCCAGCATGTTGGAAAGAACATGATATACATATCTAATTGGATGTAGGGGAGCATGAATTATTACTGTTGACATTACCCTTGAGGTAAAAGGTTGTGGGGCAAAACTATAAGCCCCTATCTTCCTCTATGTCCGATTAAAACTCCGTAACCACAAGTATAGCGTGAGTGTTAGCAATTATGAAGGACTAAGTGATAGTTGAGTATGTGGACTTGCTTTTAAGCTCTGACATAGACTCTTTCTGATGTTATGATAAATTGCAATTGCTTCAATGACTGAGGTTATAATTTGTTAGTGCTCAATAAGGTTTCTGATTCATACTTTCGCATTGTGAAAAGATCATCGCTTGAACATTAATCATATGACAAAATCTATATATGTTGCTGTTATGAGAATAACCATGATGCCTTCATGTCCGTATTTTATTTTTTATTGACGCCTCTACCTCTAAACATGAGGACATATTTATTGTTATCGGCTTTTCGCTTGAGGACAAGCGAGGTCTAAGCTTGGGGGAGTTAATACGTCCATTTTGCATCATGCTTTTACATCGATATTTAGTGCATTATGGGATGTTATTTCACGTTATGTCACAATATTTATGGCTATTCTCTCTTATTTTACAAGGTTTACATGAAGAGGGAGAATGCCGAAATTTGGAATGCAATTTGGAAAAGGAGCAAATATTGGAGACCTATTCTGCAACTCCAAAAGTCCCGAAACTCCACGGAATATCTTAAAAGAGATAAAGGAAAATCGCCGCCAAAGATGAAGGCTAGGGGCCCACACCACGCTCACGAGGGTGGGGCGCCCCGGGCGCGCCCCTACCTCGTGGGCCCCGGTGGCTCTCCGACGCCCATCTTCTCCTATATGAAGTCTTTCGATGAGAAAAAACATTAAGCAACCTTCGGGACGAAACTCCACCGCCACGAGGCGGAACCAATCTAGGGCTCGCAAAGTCGCTCGCCGGGGACACTTCCCTCCGGAGGGGAAATCATCACCATCGTCATCACCAACGCTCCTCTCATTGGGAGAGGGCAATCTCCATCAACATCTTCACCAGCACCATCTCATCTCCAAACCCTAGTTCATCTCTTGTATCCAATTCTTGTCTCCAAGTCCGGGATTGGTGCTAGTAGGTTGCTAGTAGTGTTGATTACTCCTTGTAGTTCATGCTAGTTGGTTTATTTGGTGAAAGACCATATGTTCAGATCCTTTATGCATATTATTACCCCTCTGATTATGAACATGAATATGCTTTGTGAGTAGTTACGTTTGTTCCTGAGGACAAGGGAGAAGTCTTGCTATTAGTAGTCATGTGAATTTGGTATTCGTTCGATATTTTGATGAGATGTATGTTGTATAGCCTCTAGTGGTGTTATGTGAACGTCGACTACATAACACTTCACCATTATTTGGGCCTAGAGGAAGGCATTGGGAAGTAATAAGTAGATGATGGGTTGCTAGAGTGACAAAAGCTTAAACCCTAGTTTATGCGTTTCGTAAGGGGCTGATTTGGATCCATATGTTTCATGCTATGGTTAGGTTTAACTTAATACTTTTGTTGTAGTTGCGGATGCTTGCAATAGAGGTTAATCATAAGTGGGATGCTTGTTCAAGTAAGAACAACACCCAAGCACCGGTCCACCCACATACCAAATTATCAAAGTACCGAACGCGAACCATATGAACGTGATGAAAACTAGCTTGACGATATTCCCATGTGTCCTTGGGAGCGCTTTTCCTATTATAAGAGTTTGTCCAGGCTTGTACTTTGCTACAAAAAGGATTGGGCCACCTTGCTGCACTTTATTTACTCTTGTTACTTGTTACTCGTTACAATTTATCTTATCATAAAACTATCTGTTACCACTTATTTCAGTACTTGCAGAGAATACCTTGCTGAAAACCACTTAGCATTTCCTTTTGCTCCTCGTTGGGTTCGACACTCTTACTTATCGAAAGGACTACGATAGATCCCCTATACTTGTGGGTCATCACTTTGCATGAAATATAACATTCACAAATGCTTATATAAACATGTCATGAGAAAACCACTCAAGCAATCATGAAAACACTCATCATATCAAAGGTTCAAACATGCTTGCCTGGTTTAGAGTATTCGGAGTCTAGCTCGACGAAGTTTGCGGCTCCGTCACTTCCTTCGGTATCTATGTTATAAAAGAAATCGGATACTAACGTAAATACCGTGCACGCATAAAAATTGTTCCAAATATTTTTCAAATAAATGTGATAAAAAACTAGATAGAAAAATAAAGATGACAGAAAAAGAATCAGCTCAAAATCATCTTTTATTCAAAAGTTATAAAGGTTTTAGTCCAGGGACTAATCTATGATGAAACAGAAACTTTCCAGGGGCTAGTTTAGAAAAATGGAAAACGCTTCAGTTGGAATACGCCTTCCAGAGGGGAAAACGTATCCGGGCCGAAGGTGCCAATGGAAAACGGTTCGAAGGGGGAGGGTGAGGCTGACGAGGGGGTCCCACCCGTCAGGTTTGAAATCTCACCTCGATCGAAGCAAACGATGATCGCCGGCGACGATCGACGGCGATCCAGAGGAGGGCAAGGGTATGGTTGCACTCACGGGACAATTCCGCGTCGGTGGGTGGTGGACTTAGTCATCGGCGAGCACCACTCCGACAGCGGCTTCCACTCCGGCGGACGGCGGTTCGGTCGAGGATGGATCCCTCCGAAGAGAGCTGCAAATGCCAAATCGGAGCGCGGGTTAGGGGAGTGGGTGCAATAGGAGGTTCCTCCCCAAGTTTGAGCTAGAGCTATGCAAGGAATCGAGTGAATCAAGTTGTCTACCAGAGTGGGTCGTGGCGGCTGGAGTTGGGGAAGAAGGCCTCCTCGAGGTCCTTCTAGCGGCTAGGCATGGCTCTGGTGAGGTGGAGGAGTGGTGCCGGATCGAAGGCGAGCTCGGGGCCTCTATTTATAGCCGGCCCGAGGCGGTTGCCGAGAACGGGATTTCTCCGGCGAGTAATTACGGCGAGGTGGTGGTCGAGCTGACGGCTTAGGTGACTGGGCAGCTGCGGATTGGTCCACTAGCTCCATTCAACAGCTAAGCTTGATCGGATTTGGCCTGCTCCCGTGGCTTCGACGGAACGGAGCTCACGGGCTCGTCGGCGGCAGAGAGCGCGCTCTGCGCTTCTCAGGCCAAGGTGACGGTTCTGCAGCGCGCACAGTGAAGAGGACGGCCACGCGAAGGCTCCTGGTGGTGTGGGCGGTGCTGGACAGCGCCGTACTACAGGGTTGGCCCCTGCTAGCCGCCATGGGCAGTTCTGCCACCGCGGGAGGCACCGGAGTTGACGTGACACGTCGCCACCGACGCTCGCAACCGGCCAAACAACCGTGCGGCGCACTGGATAAGAAGGAGGAGCAGTGAGCAAGGCGCCAATGCGTGCACTGGCGAGATCGACGCCGAGGTTCTGAAGAAAACGACAATCGCTTTGAAACTTAACACTGAATTACGAAACTTGACAGAACAAAGGCACACCAAATTGTTCGTTGAAATGATTTATGCACGTGGAAAACTTTTCTTGAGCTGAAACTTGGTGGGATGGCCTCTTGATGCATCCAGAGACTGCTTGAATTTTCTCAGAATTTTTGGAAAAGGAAAAGAATGAATTTCACCAAAAATGGCAAATCTGGTCCAAACTTGCAGCAAGCAAATTTTGAAAATTTTGAACTGTGGACCAGCAGATCTTGATGGATCTAGGTTGAGGGCACTAAGGACTAGTTAGGGAATTTATTTGGAACCAAAACTCAAAGGAAATCTAGTAGTTCCTTTGTAAATCACTAAGGTCCAAATAAATGGCAGAAAAAGATTTTGAGGTTAAAACAAATAGAAATAAAATCCAGGAGAAGTTGAACCTTGCTGGACTTGATGCTTGACTTGACCCAAAGTAGGGAGGTGGGTTTTGGAAGAAAGTTTTCTACACAGGCCATGTCAAGAGAGTACTTTTGAATAGGGAAGGATAAAATCCAAAAATTATAGGAATTCTTTTTAGTAAAAGGATTTGTAAGGTCCACTCAAAAGTATTTGTGTTGAGCCAACCCAAGATGAAAAATCTTCAAGACCAACAATCAAGGTTGGGAAGAACCCATAAAAATACTTGTCATAAAAGAAATTTTTTGAGAAGGAGATTCTTTTAGATTTTTTTTAAATAACCTCCTTCCAATTAATTAAAGAATTTGATAAAAACCAAATCAAAATTTTTGGAGTGCTATAGAAGCCTGCGCGGTAGCACAACTGGCCGCGAGGAGGAGGGAGCAGGCAGTCCCGCCGGCGCTTGTTTGAGCGACTTGAGCAGGAAGAGCAGAGATTGAAGAAGCACGACGGCCGTTGGATGGACATCCAACAATCACTGCTTGTGCGTCAACCTTTTTTTTAGGAAAGCCTCTAATCTATGGAAAACAGCATACAGCCCATCTGCCATTATTTCTAATAATTTACAGCCCATTTGCTAATTCTTAAGGTTTTTTTGGAGCCCATATTCTTTTTGTTAGCATTACAGCCCATACTGTGGCCACGGTTAAAAAATTATACGAAATTTTGCATATTTCAGTGCGGTCCGAACTGTTTTTAATCCCGAAATTTCGACTCACATTCAAACTGATTTTAAAAATAAATGTATATCAATATAAAATCCAACAAATTCTCCATTCATAAAAAATTAATGTAATTTAATATCTTGAATTGAAAAAAGATATTTGAAACTAATTGCGGTTTGATGTGTTTTAAAAGTGTACAGCCAATTTCTCATTCTTGATGGGCCATTTTCGCCACCGAATGAAAGCTCTCCTCGTCTTGAAAGATTTGCAGCCCAACAGGCCTGACAAAGCGACTTACTTGGCAAATCACAAAAAAACTGGGCTGTGGTCGTGGACCCAGCTGTCAGCCTCTCCACGTATAGTACTCTTCCGATGGAAGTCGTTCCTTGACCATGTTGACCATGCTGCGCGGAGAGCACCACGGCGATGGAGGACGGCGAGGCCTAGGAAGGGGACGACGCGGAGCCGGGGAAGACGCGACAGTGGAAACCCGCACGGAGAGGAGTACGAGGGTTCACTGGTTCGGCTGCGGTGTGAGGCTGCCGCCGCCGCAGGGCCTGGCCAGCGGTGGGAATAGTAGGGGGCGGTGAGGCCTCTGCGGCAGCAGAGCCGGCCACGGGAGGCAGGAGCATGCGGCACGACCGGCGCTGCTTTGGGCGGCTGGAGCACGAAGACCCGGAGGTTGAAGAAGCACTACGGCCGTTGGATGGACATCGACAGTCACCGGAGCTAGAATCGTTCATATTGACTAAGTTGACAAAGCCCTTTGTCCCCGTCAACTTAGTAGGCCCACAAGTCATCCTCCCACCAAGGTGGGTCCCAGCTAGCCGGGGGAGTATTCATTTTTTTGTGCGTAATAAGGAGGCACTTCCGGTGGGTCTGAGCTTACAGTGGGGGAAACGTTTTTTTCACGAAATACGGTGGCCCGTCCGGTGGGTCCCAGCAGTCAGGGGTAAATGATACTTTTCGCGAAATACTGGTGGCCCGTTCGGTGGGTCTCCGCTGTCAGGTGGAGGAATAATTATTTTCCGCGTAATAAGGAGGCACTTCCTTGCGGCTGCCGTGGACCCAGCTGTCAGCCTCTCCATGTATGATACTCTTCCGATGGAAGTCGGTCGTTGACCACATTGACCACGCCAGGCCGAGCACCACGGCGGTGGGCGATGGCGAGGCCTAGGAAGGGGACGACGAAGCACAGGAAGACGCGGCGGTGGATGCCCACGCGGAGAAATCTGGCGTTCTTGGTTCGGCTGCGGTGTGAGGCTGCCGCGCCGCAGAATAATAGGTGGTGTGGGTGAGTGGAGGGATGGCCTGGCCAGTGGTGGGAGTAGTATGGGGGCGGTGAGGCCTCCGCGGTAGCACAGCCAGCCACGGGAGGAAGGAGCAGGCGGCACGACCGACGTTGCTTTGGGCAGCTGGAGCAAGAAGACCAGAGGTTGAAGAAGCACTATGGCCGTTGGATGGACATCGTACGGTCACAGGAGTATTGACTAAGTTGACAAAGCCCTCCGGCCCCGTCAACTTAGTAGGCCGACAAGTCAGCGCAACAACATGGTGGGTCCCAGCTAGCAGGGGGTGATAACCCACAAGTATAGGGGATCAATTGTAGCCTCTTTCGATAAGTAAGAGTGTCGAACCCAACGAGGAGCTAAAGGTAGAACAAATATCCCCTCAAGTTCTATCGACCACCGAGACAACTCTACGCACGCTTGACGTTCGCTTTACCTAAAACAAGTATGAAACTAGAAGTACTTTGTAGGTGTTTTCGGATATGATTACAAGAAAGTAAAGAACGCGTAAATAAAGACTAGGGGCTGTTTAGCTGAAGAAGCAATAAAGCGAGTGTGGAAAAGTGGTGGTAGGAGTTGTGGAATTGTCCCTAAGCAATTAACTATGTTACTAGACCGGTAATCACTATTGCAATTCTATTTGCGGGAGAGGCATAAGCTAACATACTTTCTCTACTTGGATCATATGCACTTATGATTGGAACTCTAGCAAGCATCCGCAACTACTAAAGATTCATTAAGGTAAAACCCAACCATAGCATTAAAGTATCAAGTCCCTTTATCCCGTGCATAAACAACCTACTTACTGGGTGCGTGCTTCACACTCACGCCACCCACCATAAGCAAATCATAAACATATTGCAAACCCTACAGCGGGAATCCCTCACGCTTGCGCGACACGGAGGGCACAATAGGACAACACCAATAATAAGACATGCAATTCAAACCAATCATAGCAATTCATCAATCACCGATAGGACAACGAAAATCTACCCAGACATCATAGGATGGCAACACATCATTGGATAATAATATGAAGCATAAAGCACCATGTTCAAGTAGAGGGTACAACGGGTTGCGGGAGAGTGGACCGCTGAATATAGAAGGGGGAAGGTGATGGAGATGTTGGTGAAGATGACGACGGTGTTGGTGAAGATCGCGGTGATGATGATGGCCCCGGCGTTCGCCGCCACTGTAAGCATGGGGAGAGAGCCCCCCTTCTTCTTCTTCTTCCTTGACCTCCTCCCTAGATGGGAGAAGGGTTTCCCCTCTGTTCTTTGGCTCCCATGGCTCGGGAGGGGCGAGAGCCCCTCCGAGATTGGATCTATCTCTCTGTTTCTGCGTTCTCTTCTGGCTCTGTTTCACCGTTTCGCGTATATATGGAGATCCGTAACTCCGATTGGCCTGAAACCTTCGCCCTGATTTTTTCCCGTATATTAGCTTTCTTGCGGCAAAAGAAGAGCATCAACTGCCTTACGATGGGCTCACGAGGGTAGGGGGCGCGCCCAGGGGGGCAGGCGCACCCCCTGCCTCATGACCACCTCGGGCACTGGTTTGCGTTGATTTTCCTTCCAAATTTTCCATATTTTCCAAAAATAAGCTCCGTCCATTTTTATCCCGTTTGGACTCTGTTTGATATGGATATTCTGCGAAACCACAAACATGCAATGCATGTGGACTGCACTGGCACCTTTGGATCAATATGTTAGTCCCAAAAATAATATAAAAAGTTGCCAAAAAGTATATGAAAGTTGAATAATATTGGCATGGAACAATAAAAATTATAGATCTGACGGAGACGTATCAGCATCCCCAAGCTTAATTCCTGCTCGTCCTCGAGTAGGTAAATGATAAAAAGATAATTTTGATGTGGAATGCTACCTAGCATAATCTTGATCATATGTCTAATCATGGCATGAATATTAAGACACGAGTGATTCAAAGCAATAGTCTATCCTTTGACATAAAAATAATAACACTTCAAGCATACCAACCAAGCAATTATGTCTTATTGAAATAACATAGCCAAAGAAAGCTCATCCCTACAAAATCATATAGTCTGGCTATGCTCCATCTTCATCACACAAAATATTCACATCATGCACAACCCCGATGACAAGCCAAGCAATTGTTTCATACTTTTGACGTTCTCAAACCTTTTCAACTTTCACGCAATACATGAGCGTGAGCCATGGACATAGCACTATAGGTGGAATAGAATATGCTGATGGGGGTTATGTGGAGAAGACAAAAAAAAGAGAAAGTCTCACATCAACTAGGCGTATCAACGGGCTATGGAGATGCCCATCAATAGATATCAATGTGAGGAGTAGGGATTGCCATGCAACGGATGCACTAAGAGCTATAAGTGTATGAAAGCTCAAACTGAAATTAAGTGGGTGTGCATCCAACTTGCTTGCTCATGAATACCTAGGGCATTTGAGGAAGCCCATCGTTGGAATATACAAGCCAAGTTCTATAATGAAAATTCCCACTAGTATATGAAAGTGATAACTCAAGAGACTCTCTATATGAAGAACATGGTGCTACTTTGAAGCACAAGTGTGGTAAAAGGATAGTAACATTGCCCTTCTCTCTTTTCTCTCATTTTTTGTTTTTTGGCCTTTCTCTCTTTTTTTTTTTTTTTATTTTTTCGTCCGAGTCTCATCCCGACTTGGGGGAATCATAGTCTCCATCATCCTTTCCTCACTGGGCAATGCTCTAATAATGATGATCATCACACTTTTATTTACTTACAACTCAGTATTACAACTCGATACTAGAACAAAGATATGACTCTATATGAATGCCTCCCGTGAATGTGTAAGGGATGTGCAATGATCTAGAGTAGCAATGACATCAAAAAATAGACAAGCCATAAAAACATCATGCTAGCTATCTTACGATCATGCAAAGCAATATGACAATGAATGCTCAAGTCATGTATATGATGATGATGGAAGTTGCATGGCAATATATCTCGGAATGGCTATGGAAATGCTATGATAGGTAGGTATGGTGGCTGTTTTGAGGAAGATATAATGAGGCTTATGTGTGACAGAGCGTATCGTATCACGGGGTTTGGATGCACCGTGAAGTTTGCACCAACTCTCGAGGTGAGAAAGGGCAATGCACGGTACCGAAGAGGCTAGCAATGATGGAAGGGTGAGAGTGCGTATAATCCATGGACTCAACATCAGTCATAAAAAACTCACATAGTTATTGCAAAAATCTATTAGTCATCGAAACAAAGTACTACGCGCATTCTCCTAGGGGGATAGATTGGTAGGAAAATACCATCGCTCGTCCCCGACCGACACTCGTAAGGAAGGCAATCAATAAACACCTCATGCTCCGACTTCGTTACATAACGGTTCACCATACGTGCATGCTACGGGACTTGCAAACCTAAACACAAGTATTTCTCAATTTCACAATTACTCAACTAGCACGACTCTAATATCGCAAAACTATTGCAAGGAATCAAACATATCATATTCAGCGATCTACAAGTTTATGTAGGATTTTATGACTAACCATGTGAATGACCAGTTCCTGTCATTTCTCTAAATAGATATAAGTGAGGCAAGAGAGTTTAATTCTTTCTACAAAAGATATGCCCACGCTCTAACAAATATAAGTGAAGCAAAAGAGCATTCTACAAATGGCGGTTGTCTATGTAATGAGAAACAGGCAATCCAAACTTCAAATGATATAAGTGAAGCACATGAAGCATTCTATAAAGCCATACTCAAAAGATATAAGTGAAGTGCATAGAGCATTCTATAAATCAACCAAGGACCATCTCATACCAGCATGGTGCATAAATAAAAATAAAAACCTAATTGCAAAATATGCTCCAAGACTTGCACATATCGCATGAACGAAACGAATCCGAAAACATACCGATATTTGTTGAAGAAAGAGGGGATGCCTTCCCAGCATCCCCAAGCTTAGATGCTTGAGTCTCCTTGAATATTTACTTGGGGTGCCTCGGGCATCCCCAAGCTTGAGCTCTTGCCTCTCTTCCTTCTTCTCACATCGAGACCTTCTCGATCATCTAACACTTCATCCACACAAAACTTCAACAGAAAACTCGGTAAGATCCGTTAGTATAATAAAGCAAATCACTACTCTAAGTACTGTTGCAAACCAATTCATTTTTTTGCATTGTGTCTACTGTATTATAACTTTTTCATGGCTTAATCCACTGATATAAATTGATAGTTTCATCAAAACAAGCAAACTATGCATCAAAAACAGAATCTGTCTAAAACAGAACAGTCTGTAGCAATCTGAACATCCACCATACTTCTGGTACTTGAAAAATTCTGCCAAAATTAGGAAAAATAAAAAAATTGTACAACAAGACATTGCAAAAAGATTCAGAACCATTTGGCGTTCCATTAAAAAATTAAATTTCGCGCACTACAGCCAAAGTTTTTGTTCTGCACCGTACAAACCAACAAGCATTGTAAACATCCTAAAGGAAACCCTTGGCACATTATTTTTATAATACAATGGAATTGTACAAGGGGATAATTATTTTTATTGAAAAGTTTCTGTAATCAAGATTCACAAAGTTGCTGTGAGCATGAACAAAGTTCAAGGAGCTCTCCCACTTCAACAATGCTTGTCTCTCTCACTTTCACTTTCCTTTCTGAAAAGTTTTTGGTTTACCCTCTTTATTTTTTTGTTTTTAAACTATATGAAAGCACTCAACAGAAATAAATGACTCTCTAAAACTTCCGGGTTGTCTCCCTGGCAGCGCTTTCTTTAAAGCCATTAAGCTAGGCATATAGTGCTCAAGTAATGAATCCACGGATCCCAAGGTATATCAAAGCCAATTTTAATTAACAATGATTTGGCATTTAGTAGTGAGCACAAAGCAACATATATCATGTAATGACGAAGTCTAACTCTCTTCCTATGCATCGGCATGTCATAAAGAACAATTCATGCACACATAGTAAAGGCCAATGCATAGTATAAGCAGTTTCTTGCAATTTCATCATATTGGAAACATAAAGAGGCGGAGATATAGTTCCTCTCTCATAATAATTGCAAGTAGGAGCAGCAAGCACATGCATATTATATTTATCAAAATCATCATGTGCAATGGTAAAAGGCAACCCATCAATATAATCCTTACTAAGCGCAAACTTCTCTGATATAGTATAATCGGGAGAATTCGAAAAGATAATAGGACCATCATGCGTGGGTGCAATAGCAACAATTTGATGTTTAACATAAGGAACTATAGCAAGTTCATCTCCATAAGCATAATTCATATTGGCATCTTGGCCACAAGCATAGCAAGCATCATCAAAAAGGGATATTTCAAAAGAATCATAGGGATCATAACAGTTATCATCGCAATCATCCTTCGGTAAGCACGAAGGGGAATTAAACAATGTATGAGTTGAAGAGTTACTCTCATTAGAAGGTGGGCACAGGTGATCAATCCGCTCTTCCTCCTTTTGTTCTTCGCTCTCCTCCTCATCTTTTTCATCCAATGAGCTCATAGTTTCATCAATTTCTTCTTCCATAGATTCCTGCAAAATATTAATCTCTTCTTGGACAGCGGAGACTTTCTTAATAAGTGAATTAATATAGGCATTATATTCATAATTCTCATAACAATATTTAAGGATAGCTAAATTTTCAGATCTATAACAAACATCATCAAAATCCTCAAACTCTTTAAACATGGATTCAATTTCATAAGCACCCATAAAAGCAATAAATTCTTCTATTTGTTCCACATCATAGTAATCGTATATACCATTAGCATAAGAAGCTAAGGTTTCATTATCATTAAATTTGCATGAAAAGGGAAGGTGTGGAGCATTCATCCTAGAGCAACAAGTATAATCATATTCCGAGCATAGTTGTCTAGCATACCACTTCAATATATAAATTTGATCCCATAATAGTTTCCCTTTTTGAGTTAAGTGATAATCCCTAAAGTATTCACGTTGATCCAATGTTACTCCCATTACCAAATTGAATGAGGTTTTCTCAGGATTATCAAAGTGGTACATAATATTTTTCACATATTGAGCATCGAGGGTTTTAGGAGGTTCCTCATCTCCATGAGTAGTAAGTACACCTAATTTTTTGGTATTTCGTGTTCCATATCCATAACTAAAGATAGAGAACAACTAAGAACAACAAATAAAAATTACTTAGTGATAAAGCAAACAAGCACACACAAGAATATTCACCCCACGCTTATGACTCAAGAACGGCGCCGTAAAAAGGTCTTGATAACCCACAAGTATAGGGGATCAATTGTAGCCTCTTTCGATAAGTAAGAGTGTCGAACCCAACGAGGAGCTAAAGGTAGAACAAATATTACTCAAGTTCTATCGACCACTGATACAACTCTACGCACGCTTGACGTTCGCTTTACCTAAAACAAGTATGAGACTAGAAGTACTTTGTAGGTGTTTTCGGATAGGATTACAAGAAAGTAAAGAACGTGTAAATAAATACTAGGGGCTGTTTAGCTAAAGAAACAATAAAGTAAATATGGCGAGTGTGGAAAAGTGGTGGTAGGAGTTGTAGAATTGTCCCTAAGCAATTGACTATGTTACTAGACCGGTAATCACTATTGCAATTCTATTTGAGGGAGAGGCATAAGCTAACATACTTTCTCTACTTGGATCATATGCACTTATGATTGGAACTCTAGCAAGCATCCGCAACTACTAAAGATTCATTAAGGTAAAACCCAACCATAGCATTAAAGTATCAAGTCCCCTTTATCCCGCATTTAAACAACCTACTTACTCGGTGCGTGTACATCACTCATGCCACCCACCATAAGCAAATCATAAACATATTGAAAACCCTACAGTGGAATCCCTCACGCTATGCCGACACGGAGGGCACAATAGGACAGCACCAATAATAAAACATGCAATTCAAACCAATCATAGCAATTCATCAATCACCGACAGACAACGAAAATCTACTCGGACATCATAGGATGGCAACACATCATTGGATAATAATATGAAGCATAAAGCACCATGTTCAAGTAGAGGGTACAGTGGGTTGCGGGAGAGTGGACCGCTGAATATAGAAGGGGGGAGGTGATGGAGATGTTGGTGAAGATGACGGCGGTGTTGGTGAAGATCGCGGTGATGATGATGGCCCTCGGCGGCATTCCGCCGCCACCGGAAGCAAGGGGGAGAGAGCCCCCCCCCTTCTTATTCTTCTTCTTCCTTGACCTCCTCCCTAGATGGGAGAAGGGTTTCCCCTCTGTTCTTTGGCTCCCATGGCTCGGGAGGGGCGAGAGCCCCTCCGAGATTGGATCTATCTATCTGTTTCTGCGTTCTCTTCTGGCTCTGTTTCACCATTTCGCGTATATATGGAGATCCGTAACTCCGATTGGCCTGAAACCTTCGCCCTGATTTTTTTTTCGAATATTAGCTTTCTTGCGGCAAAAGAAGAGCATCAACCGCCTTACGGTGGGCTCACGAGGGTAGGGCGCGCCCGAGGGGCGCGCCTACCGCCTCGTGACCACCTCGAACCGGTTCGCGTTGATTTTCCTTCCAAATTTTCCATATTTTCCAAAAATAAGCTCCGTCTGTTTTTATCCCGTTTTGACTCTGTTTGATATGGATATTCTGCGAAACCAAAAACATGCAAATGCATGTGGACTGGCACTGGGCACTGGATCAATATGTTAGTCCCAAAAATAATATAAAAATTTGCCAAAAAGTATATGAAAGTTGAATAATATTGGCATGGAACAATCAAAAATTATAGATACGACGGAGACGTATCAGGGGGTGTATTCATTTTTTTGGGCGTAATAAGGAGGCACTTCCTTGCGTGCGAAGATATAGCTGGTGGGTCCGACCTGTCAGCGGGGGGAATGTTTTTTCACGAAATACAGAGGCCCTCCTGTGGGTCCTAGCTGTCAGGTGGAGGAATCATTATTTTGCGCCTAATAAGGAGGCATTTCCTTGCGTGCGGCCATGGACCCAGCTGTCAGCCTCTCCACGTATAGTCCACTTCCGATGGATGTC
The DNA here is from genome assembly GCA_021605145.1 of Aegilops bicornis. Lineage (NCBI taxonomy): Eukaryota > Viridiplantae > Streptophyta > Magnoliopsida > Poales > Poaceae > Aegilops > Aegilops bicornis. The sequence continues at coordinate 189,211,949 of CM038671.1, read as the reverse complement.
GTTCATTGACCATGTTGACCAGGCCGTGCCGTGAGCACCAGGGCGGTGGACGACGGCGAGGCCTAGGAAGGGAACGACACGGAGCCAGGGAATACTTGGCAGTTGTTTCCCACACGGAGGAGTACGAGGGTTTACTGGTTCGTCTGCCGTCGCCGGAGAATAACAACATGTGTGGGTGAGTAGAGGGATGGCTAGGCCGGCGACGGGTGTACCGTGGGGCCGTGAGGCCGCGGGAGGAGTGAGCAGGCAGTCCCGCCGGCGCTTGTTTGAGCGGCTGGAGCATGAAGAGCAGAGATTGAAGAAGCACGACAGCCGTTGGATGGACATCCAACAGTCACTACTCTCGTGTGTTCACTAAGTTGACAGGGCGTTGCGTGTGCGTCAACCTTTTTTTTTATGAAAGCATATGCGTCAACCTGTAGTAGGCGCACAAGTTAGCCTCAAATCTGTGGAAAACAACATACATCCCATCTGCCATTATTTCTAATAATGTACATCCCATTTGCTAATTCTTAAGAATTTTTTTGGAGCCCATCTTCTTTTTGTTAGCATTACACCCCATATTGTGGCCACGGTTAAAAAGTATACGAAATTTTACATATTTCAAAAGCGGTCAACTGTTTTTAATCCAGAAATATCGATTCACATTCAAACTATTTTGAAAAACAATTTATATAAATATAAAATCCAAATAATTGTCCATGCATAAAATCAATGGAATTTAAGATCTTGTAATGAAAAAAAAATTGAAACTAATTCCCGGTTTGATGTGTTTTAAAAATGAAACTCTCCTCGTCTTGAAAGATTTAAAGCCCAGCACGGCCGATAAAGCAAGTAGGCCTTGTTTGGGTATTTCTTTTAAAAATAGAACTGGGCTAGCCATTTTCAGCAAGAAAAAAACACAATTGGGCTCATGATGTGGTAAACATAAATAAAACCCTGGCTAGACGGGTCACAGACCCATACTGACCCGTTGTTACCCTCGATCCGTCGCTAAAACTAGTATAAATAACAATTGCTTGTTCCTAAAAAAAACTGCACGACTTCTTTGGGTCCTCAGTGTCACCGGCCGTAGTGTAATTCTCTCGTTTATTGACTACGTTGACAATGGCGTGAGCCCCAGATGTCCAACCATTAGGAGGAACCATATTTTTGGGCTTGTACTATAGAGGCACTTGCTTGCGTACTGCCATGACGCTGGTGGGTCCCTACTGTCATCCTCTCCACGTACAGTCATCTCCTTGTTCCTCTCGGTTGTTGATGACGTTGACAACACAAGAGGGCGGCGCACCGCGCAAGGCGGAGGACGACGACGAGGCCTCAGACGGAACGAACAGGAGCCGTTGAACATGCCCGGTCGATCGCGGAGGAGTACGAGGTTGGCTGGTTCGAGCGCGGAGTGCGTGTTGGGGCTGACGTCGCGGAGAATAACATGACATGTGGGGAATGGAGGGAGGGACTGGCCAACGTTGGAGAATGCGTACGACGGTAGGGCGGCGGAGGCGCAGCCAGCCATGGGAGGCGGGAGCAGGCGGAGCTGACGGGGTGGTTTGGTTTGGGCGGCTGGAGGAAGAAGAAGACAAGAGATAGAAGATACACGACAGATGTTGGATGTTAATCCGACGGCTAGTAGGCAGAATCGTTTGTTGACTGTCTAGTAAGTCGACACCACCTTGGATAGGCTATTTCCTCGCGGGTCCCAACTGCCAGAATCCAAATCTGTCACGGTCATGCAGACTTTACTATGAAAATTTACAGCCCATTTGATGTGCTAGTTCGAAATAAGTTTGTGGGTGCTAGTGGGGGCTAATCACTTGGCTTCTGTAATGCACAGTGAGCTCAAGCAGCCAAGTAGAGTGATGTTATTTCCGTTGGTTGGATTTGTTACAACATTTCACTATAAATTAAACGAATGACAAGCCATTTGCCTTGTTTCAAAGAAAATATGACAGTCACAGTCGAGTTGAAAAGGGCAGGAACATCTAACTCCAGCTTACAAACTGTACAAAAGCACGAGGGTTAATTGTTCATCAGGTTTACAAAAAAACCAGATTGAAAAGGGCAACAACATCTAACTCCAAAGACTGTTTTCGGCAAATACAAGTCAAATGGATCGGTCAGGTCCATAGAATGAACATCCTGGGTCGTAAAATTTACTGGATTATGACCACAATATGTTGTAAATAGAAGCCCGACACATTCAGAAGCTCTTTTGCCCACCTGAAACTCCTTTTTTTGCTCTTTGACATACCCATTCGTCAAAACCATGCTGCTGATAAACTTAAGCCTAATGGACAATAGTAACCTCGCATTCAGCAGGAAGAATGTGACAAATCTTGTGTTTGCACGGTTGGCTACATATCGTTCTAGCGTTATTGTCTTCAATCGAATCTCATGAGAAGTGAGAAAATCCCGATGCTTACGAATCCACCGATTGGTTATAACTTTCTTACCCCGTCCTGTTGCCTAAATATACATGAAGATTGAAAACAGTTAAGGTCTAAAAGAAGAGTGTCGAAAGAGCAACAGCTGAACGGTTAATTCTAGTACACTATATGCGGGCTTCCAATGTGCGTGAAATTATCACCTTTATATACAACTTCTCCAGACATGGAAAGCATTGCAGCAAGCCAATAATCTTGTTCAGATCAAAACTATTCATTTGGATATATAAGATCTTGACAGAATCCAGCACCATTGATAGGCCATCCATGGGGAAACTCTTCATTGAGCATAGAACATAATATTAGTACAAAATGTGTACTCCAAGATGATATATAAATTGTGCGCAGAAATTTAAAATGCAGCTTATGGTTACAAGTGTAGATGATAATATAAAGTACCTGAAGAACTATGGAGCCAAACACCATATTGAAATGAGCACAGAGATCATGTATTACACCCAAGGTCTCCAGTTTAGGCGCAGAGAGGACGATTATTTGCAACGGTGAATAACTAGAATCAAGGATCAACCTTTGAAGTGAAGGGGCATCTTGGATGATGAGTTGCCTTCCGTTAAAAGAAATTCCAATTCTTACAAGGTTAGGTGACTTTATTTGGAGACAACCATTCTAACTGTGAAAACAAGCACCAAGCACTCCAGCAAGGGCAAGCTGGAGTGGATGATGCTGTGCAATGAGGCCTCCGATATACGAACCCGTACAAGTGAAAGTTTTTTGAGAAATGGGAGTCGAAGGTTTAGTACCAAATTGTCAGGTAGGCAACACAACGCAAAGGTGGCGGTGTGGAGAGAGGAGGAAAATCGCGAGATGGACATCGGTCGAGGGCACAAGTTCATGGTGTTCGGTATGTGGTATGTGATTTCAGGGAATAGTAGAACTCAAGCAGCTGTAGTTCTGTGAATTGAGGGATTTCAGCCAAAGGCCCACCGTGCAGGTGGCATGGTATGCTTGCTCAGTAGCATGACGTGATGCAGAGGCTTTGAACGGAGCCCTGGTGGGAGGAGATGATGGCTCTGGGGATTTCAAAATCATTGAAGAGAGATAGCTGACGACAGTCGAGATTAAGGGGCACGACGCGCCATAGAGGGTGCCAGCGAATTAAGAGGACTTGGGTGCGGCAACAATCCTTGGTGGGGAGAAGCGAGATGATCTCCCCAAGGACGGCGTCCGAGAGATCGCTGATGCGATCCACCCGAGATTCTACGGGTTCCTAGGATCCGGTGGGGGCGGGGTCGCCGCTTCTCCCCGCGCTGCCGGGTGCGGGATCTACAACAGGCGTCGCCAAGGGAGCCTCATCTTCTTAGTGCTGGGGTCAGCCGACTCCATTTTCCTCGAGGCGTCGCGTCACGCCACGGATTTGAGCAGAGTAACTAATGACGAGCCTAGTTATAGTCTGACGAAGAAGAAAGGGAGCTGGGGTTTTCAGAGGAGTGAGAAAGAAGGGGAGCTGGGGTTTTCTCAGAGGAGTGAGGTGAGGAATTTGGGGTACGAGTGGAGCGAGCTGGCGTGAGGTGGGTGGGAGCGAGGAGGAAGAAGAGCACCTGTGTTTTTAGGGGGTGTCTTTGGGTGTGGGTAGCGCCTCTCATTCAAGAAATATATGGGCTTTTGAATTGATTTTACTATTTACTAGTGTGGATGGGATGTTTTGTCTTGGGCCCAGAGAAACAATTACTACTAGTGCAGTGGAGACACTCTGACTACCGGAAAAACAATTACTACTAGTACAGTGGAGACACTCTACCGCTTCGGCTCCTCCTAGGTCATTGAAACGTCTCCCTCTACTAAATGCCATTATACTTTTGTTCATCGACATGCGGGCCATGCAGTGAGCCCAAATGCCATCCACCAAATTAGAAGGCGATGCAGCGGAGAGTCACCCGGTCAGAAGGTGGCAAGAACGAGCCGTCAGATCACAAAACCCCACCTCGCAGTCTAAGTTTGACGGACGAAGCAACCATCATTTCACTCTTCGCTGAATCTCCTTCTCCCTCATCGTCTTCAAGAAAGGCAACACTCGCATCTGCCACTATTCTTCTCTCCGAACGAAGGGAAGGTAAGCGGATCCGTGATGTTGGTATATTTTCGTTCAGAGAAAAAAAATAACTTTTGCAAAGCAGTAACCGATCCTCACTCTATTTTTTGTTTCATTGTCATTGTGATTGTGTTTTCCTTTCGGTGGTCTCCTAGTATTCGTCAGTTTCATGATGGACCAAGGAGAACCAGGCAAAGATCTGTCGATATTGGAGCAGACGTGGGAGGCTGATCCCCACGAGACAGAGAGCTCCAAGAAGATGGAGGCAACCACCGAGCTGACCCCAGATACACACACGACCACTACTGAGATGGTCAACACCCCGTTTGAGGTTACAGACCTCGTGGAACTGCAGGAGCAGTTTTCCCCCTTCGAGGATGTGCCCCCCCCCCCGCTGAGCTGCCCAAGGTGATTTCCTTCTTTGCCGATCTCGATTGTGGTTTTTCATCTAAGTATGTGGTGATCTTTTTTAGAAAAGGAAGTATGTGGTGATTAATAATGCAAAATTTTATTAGCTTCGATGCCATGCTATACATAGTGGTTTAAATAACTTGTGTTTCTTATACTGAAAAGTAATTCAGAATTTTTTTCTGTTTCAATTAGAGCCCTGATGCAGACAAGGATTGTGTGGTTGTACATGTCACTCGCTATGAGGCAGATGACCTGAATATACACACTGGGAAAACAGAGTTCTTAGGCTGTTGGATCCTGGAGGCCATTTGCGGTTATACCAATGAAGAGTTGTATTCCAGCCTCACTGTTGTCAGGCGTGTTGTCCAGGGTGTACTAAAGCACAAGAAGTTCAAAGCTACTCCTTCGTTTGTGAGGCATACTGTTCTTGTCAAGCTTACACAGGAAGATGACGTGGCATGCCTCCACAAACAAGTTTATCGATGCTGGCAAGGCCACAAGGTTGTCTTCATGAAGGTTCACAGGATTGAGCTGCTGCGGGACGTCCTCGATGATGTTCATGGCAAGGTCCGTCTTGTGTCCAGCCCAAATTAGATTGAGGCATGAAACAGTTGCCCTAGCTAGTGTTTAACAGTAGTTTGGATTGTGTCTAATTATCCAAACCATTCCTGTTATCGACCCTCTGGGGCTAGTACTCTGTTTGAATCCGTCTATGGGAACTACTGCTACTTTTGTGTGCCCATGAATCATGTGAGAACCATCGTAATTGTTGCCGAAACAGATGCGTCCTCACTAGTTTTTTCATGAATATGGCATGGTAAGACATGAGTTGTCACGGATTATCATACGAGCAGTGTGTGTTTTGATGAAATAGAGCACTCGTTCGAGAACCATGCGCCGACGTATACATAAGTACTTGTAAACATTGTTGGTGCTACCCCACTTGTAAGCAGTTGTGCAAAACACGACACATTGGCTCATCTTGCTTCAACACTAGGCTATCGACCAGCTAACAATCAACAATCTGCTGTCTGACTTATAAGCAACTATGTATCTTGTTACAGTGGTTCATGCAGTTAATTGAGGCCACAATGTAATAAATTCCAAATGTTCACACGCTAGTCCAGTGCTCATGTGGAACACTCACATTAAACTTGTCTTCATAAAAAAACTTGAAAAGCATAAGTTAAGAAATTTTATACATCTCAAGGATTCATAGAACATAACAAACATATACTAGTTCACAGCAAAAGACAAAGTTGTGAGAAGGTTTACAAATCAGGAAAAACAAGCAAAAGGCTTCTACGAGCAAAAGGGCCTCCCGGCGATCTTAAATTTCCTGGAGTTCACTCTGGTTTTTTCTTGTTGCCACCATCCAGTGGTTAGGTTTTCTCATTCCGAATCAACCAGTTATAATTGTGGTCTCAATTTGGAATGCTGAATCGAACCATGCGGTGTCTTGACCAGCTGAAATGCTTGTGCATTCCACTAAATTTAAGCATCGCTATTTGCAGAAATAAGCAGACCACAATGCCTCTTGTTCACAAGACCTTTTGTCAAAAACCGATGCGTAGTGCCGGCTAGTCCTCGGTCCATGGATGAACTGGTAGAAAGTGCATTACGGACTAGGATGCGATTGTTTTTGCTCGTCCAGACCGCAATCAGGAAGTAAAATGTACGAATCAGCTTCTTTTAGATTGCGTTGGTCATTCTACCTTAGTTACTACTACCAATGTAGGGATACCTTGAAGACGGGTGGTTAGACGACGACAACGAGGGATAGCCATCTCATTTTGCGCAGTTGTACTAAAACTGAGGTGTGTGCTTTTGATTGCGCGGATAGAAACGATATGGAGACAGACATCCCTGTTTGCGCAAATACAAAATACGGTTATTTAAACAAAGGATGATATTACTATTTCCCCCCGTTTCCTCTTAGAACCAAGTCCTAGATTCATGCTACAACTTTCCCACTTTCTTCCCTGTTTGAATCAACGCTTTGAGTTGACTGTATGAACTAGCTTTACTTCTAATAATAGTAGAAGTCTAGGTGGCTTTGGAATAGCAGACGGAAGTAGAAAAGGATCCACACGAAGGGAGCTGGGGCAGTAGAGCAAGGCAAGTTTCGAAGGAATATATACTTGAGGGTCGTCGGCATGTGGCAAAGACGACGTCAAAGGCCGCATCTTGGCCACAATACCGCAGGGAGGAAGAAGGGGTCGGAGGCCCTCCCGAGCTGGCGCTCTCTCGGAGAGAACGGCACGGCCGCTGATCGGGACGAGCGGGCAGCCGTTGGTCTCCTCCCTTGCCACTGACGACAGCGTGAACGATGCACCTACACCCCTGCCCCGGTCAAGGTTGTCCGGCCGGATTTGTGACCAGCCGTGAGCTGAGAGAGAGTGTGGCCACCTAGGTCTTGCTTAGATCTGGAGAGCATGAGAGAGTGAACGAGAGGAACCCTAGTAAAGCAAGCACTAAGGCTCCTGCTTTTATATATAGTGGAGTGATTTTGTTGAACCAGCTTAAAAAAAAGCGCTCCTACGTGTACCCGCGAGTGGGTGTGAGAGAACTAGTGCGTGCGTGCACCGCTTCTCTTCGTGAGAGTACAATATACTATGCCCAAAGAACGTTCACCGCAAGAGTAATAGTATAAGTGTGTGACGTGTGAGCTAAAATAAAATGTGTGCGCCGTCTTTTGTTTTTTAGAAGTTCTGAGGGTAGGGTGTGAAGAGCACATATAGTGCGTTGTCTACCTGCAGATAGACGGTCGGTGCGACGTGCGAGTCTGCAAGAGGACTCGGGAGAGTCGTGATTCGTGAGGGTGCGTGTGCGTGAGAGAGAGGGGGGCACGTATCAATGCAATGCATGTGTCCGTAAATCATTATCCGACAAACGTTCGCCACAAGCCTTTTCCTGACGAAAGCCGTAAGAAACCGTTAGATCGGCATCCGACAGTGTCAGTTTTGCCATGTCATTTAACAGAACAACCACTCCTCCTACACACAAAACTTCCACGTGAGTGTTAGCAACTGCCGTATGCTCCCTCCGTTCCGAAATGCAGTGCATATAGCTTTATTGAAAATTCGAACCTCGCAAACTTTTACCGAGTTTTCATGTACCAAATTGCACATGTAGAATACCCTGTATATATCATTTCATTCATCTTCGAGAGGTAACTATAAAGATGGGTGAGGAGTCTACAAAGAAAGACCATCGTATCACCCACAGCAATTTCAAATCCTTTAGTGTCGAGGAATATCATAGGAACTCTATATGATATGATTTTTATAGGATTTTTTCCTTTAGAGCCAATTGGTTCATAGGAATAGATTCATATACTCCACATTTCAAAGTAAATAAACATGATATCATTTCTATAGCTTTAGAGCCACTTGGTTCATATGAATGGATTCCTATACTCCCTTAATTTCAAAGGAAAATAACCATTAGCGTATATTCAATAGAAAAGTTCCTATGATATGAACCAAATTACATCTATTTTCTAATCCCTCCTCATAGGAATTGAGATACATGTCATCTCTAGATTCAATAGAAAAGTTCCTATGATGTGAACCAAATGACATCTCTTTTCCAATCCCTACTCATAGGAATTGAGATGCTCCATGTCATCTCTTTCCCTACAACTTCCATGTATACATCTTCTATTCCTAAATAGATAGTACAACCCACTAGTAGTTTTTTTTCCAAAACATGCAACTATGGCACAAGAACTATATAGTGTGCCAATAACTTTGAAAGATGGTCGCTGGATGAAGCTAACCCGACAAAGGCAGTAGATAGGCAAATCCAAGCACTCGGGCCGTTGGATATCATCAACATTCCACCAGATCTGCCACATGTACAATTTAGAAGACTCCATGGTTGAACTTAAGCATAATGCACAAACCTCAAAACACAAGCACTTCTCCTTTGTTCTAGAATCTTCCATATCATAATTGATTATTTTTTTCTAAATGAATTGCCATTATTTGTTTTTTACTTTATGATTTACAATGCACAACCCCATGAATCTTAACATTTTTATAAAACTAATTGATTTTGAATGAGATGAACTATAAGAACTAAAAGAACATCAACATCATGCATATTTGACTCAAAGCTTTACATGCTATAGTGTATTTATTCATAATTTGGTTTCGAAATCTCATGCGTTCAATACATGTGTACCTTACTAGTTTTGAGTAGAGTAGCAAATTTCACGCGGCCCCGGGTATATCAAAATGCAGGGCCCATGCATCATTGCCTTTCGGTCGATCCTACGTCCACAATTTTTTGTACGTACTATATCTCCACTGGTCCTCGAACCCAAAATGCTGCCTTGTTCCCGTAAAACCAAGCGGCCCACACATATTTAAGGCGTCGACTCGAACCCGTTTACTACGACGTGGCCCCGCACGCCGTAGTACTCCTACAAACCCTACCGCTGCACTCATCATCGGTTTTCTTCAAGAGGACGAGGGAGAAGCCGATTAGTAGTGGAGGCGCTTTAAAAAAAGGATCTGTAGTGGAGACCCCTACCCTAGGGTGCCCTAGGTAGCTGCCGCACACATCATTGTTTTCTCTTTCTTTATGCTCTTGCGCCCTAGAGTGAAATGATGGTTGCTTCGTCATTCAAAGATTCCAAATTAATGCGGAAAGGTGGGGCTTTGTGATTTGACCCCTCATCGCTCATTTTCTACTATCGCGCGCCACGACCGGGTGCCTCCAATTCCAACCGCTGCTCGAACTGTAATTTGGTGCATCGCACGTGGAACAAGACGGTGGATGAGCCGCATGTCGGCCAAAGGGTCCTGTTAAGTGTGTCGCCATTTCGTGTGTGGATCGACCTGCTTGAGTTGTTACGCCAACACGGCTGTGAGCAGCCTACCACTTGGTTTTGCTCCTTGGTGAATCCCGACTATATTGATCTAAAAAGATACCTGCTGAACTACCCTCTCCGTCTCGGTTTTATTTTTATTTTTAGGCTTCTCGGTTTATAGGGCCTGCACGTAGTTCTAGGTCATCCATTTGACTAACTAAATATGAGTTACTATGTCACAAAAAGTATATCATTGGATTCTTAAGCGGATATAGTTGTATTTAAAAGTCGAGGGCGGGGCTTTTCCTGCGCGGTAGGCGGCGGGGCAGTTTCGCCTAGTCGGTTCGACAGAGACGCGAGAAGACGAGGGAGTAGGCTGCTGTAAACATAGGGTTGTGTGATTTGACAACGAGTTACTGCTGGACAGGTGAGGCCCCATGATTTGACTTGCCATTATCATTTTAACTGCGGCGCTACGACCGGCGTGAGTCTCCTGATTCGTGACCACCTCCATACAGGTGCCTCTCCCAGTGCTCCACCATGTAGTAGAGGCTGGCTCTTGCATGAGAGCCCACTTCTCCACTTTTCCTTGCCTCTCTTTCCTCCACATATGCAAAAATGTCATGTAGTAAAGCGCACTATTGTACTTACCGATGCATGTACACGTTCATGGAAATTTAGTGGTCATTCATGCATTCGTTCTAATTAATGCCTCGGTAAACATAACTTCTTGATAAAAACGAGCGTACTAATTACTTGTGCAAACTACGAAATTAATTCGACCACTCACCGTCTACCTTGGTTGGAGAGATTTTGAAATTGAGCCATAAACTGGAAAGGAGGGAGTAGTAACTTTTGTCTCGATTACTATTTGTGGCCTTGTATAGATGCAAAATGTATTTTTTATAGTGGCCTTGTATAAGTAAATGGAGGGAGTACTAACCAAAGTATACGTAGTAGGGACGCGGAGTAAACGGAGGGAGTAGTAAAATTTTCTCCTCGTCTTTGAGCCATCAAGCGATGGTGAGGAGCGAAGCGTAAAGGCGTCTGATAGTAGTAGTAGTAGTAGTAGTAGTAGTAGTAGTAGTAGTAGTAGTAGTAGTAGTAGTAGTAGTAGTAGTAGTAGTAGTAGTAGTAGTAGTAGTAGTTCTCGTAAGCAAGCTTCACCTCATCTTGCGAGCCACCGCACCCGTGGGCGGGGGAGACGGCGTACTAAGCAAGCTTCTCCTGGATTACGTGAGTTGATGGGACACATCAAAAGTACTCCGATGTATAGAGCCTTGCCTCTAAGGTAGGCCCCACATGGTTTGCCTCTTTTTAATTTAACATAACGTCAAGTCGCAATTTGTTTGTTCACCCGTGGTAGACGATCCTCCCTCCACCAAGTGGACAACCAAGACACGTGCCAAATTACCACGTGGGCTGCCTTTTTCAGACAGAAATGAGCTCCACCGTGTACCAGCAGTATGGTTGGGAAAGAGGCGGAGTACGTGCGCCATGCGTGCACCTCTTCTCTTCGTGCACATCCCCCACCCACGTGGGTGTGTGTGAGAGAGATACAAACCTAGACATAATGCGCCGTCCATCCCCATGTCTCCGCCTCCCCACCACCACCACCACCACGGCACCACGCCCACTCCTCCTCACCTTATCTCTCATCTTTCTCCCTCCATTTTTATATACAAGGGCCACTATCAAAATTACAATTTGCAGATATACAAGGCCACTAACACTAATCAATGCAATATTAATAGTGTTTGCCTCGTGGTACTAGCAAAGGGGGACATTAATTATCCCTTGCATGCATGTGGGAGTTTGTAAAAAATGCATCTTGATGTTCCGTGCAAAGCACGGGCATCTTGCTAGTCCATGAAAACAAAACATGGCAAAATTCCACGATCAACGAGGGATTTGAATCTGTTGGGAGGGGCTGTTTGGATCTTGCCCGGCGTAGCCAAAATATTGGCGACCCTTTTGTCCACCGGTGCCTTTGCCACCGATGAACGAGGAATGGCTCAGGTGCTCATGCTGTCATGCATCCTCCGGCGCGCATGTTGGAGACGAGCTCGCACGAGCTGTGTTTTTTTGTCCCACAATGCCGCCCGCAGACTGACCGGCGACCCGCAAATTACGCCATCCAACCGTAGCCGCACACATTATGACAAAGAACTCAACCAACCGAGCGAAATTCACGCAAACACGTAGACAAACTGATATTTCATATAAACAACGGCGGAAATCATATAAAATACCGGATTTTCATACAAACATGACGGATTTCATTACATTCAAATGAACTACGCGGTGCTAGTTCGACAGACAGTATATAATACCTGGCCTAAATGGTCGCCTCATGCGATCGATTTGTGTTCCTCATGTCCGCAGACGATCACCGGACTACCGGGAGCTCGAGAGGTATATGCTTCAGCGCAAAGGATGGCTCGCTTCCCCACCGCCTAACCGATATCATTGGTCGGTGCCAGGGATGATGGTGGCGGCACCGGTTCGAGTTCATCATCGGCCACTACTTCGCCATGGCGGCACCGCTCGATTTCATCCTAACATTCCCTCTTCCGTGGAGCCCATGCGGGTCGACGAAGGTCCTCGCAACAAAAGGATCCGGCAAGACACTGCTGTACGCCGGCGTCGCCTCCGCGGTGGCCTTCATGGGACCCAAGCGGCGTCGGCCTCCCGTGTTCTACTTCTCCTCGATGATGGCGGTGGACGCAGAGGCGCTGGCCACCGACTCGTCGCTCTCCGCGCACCCGGCTTCTGTCACTGTTTGCATGGCGCGGCCGCCGGCATGGGAGTCTTGGCCACAGAAACGGGAGACGCGGTACGAGGCGGCGGCGTGGACGGCAGCAACGACGCCCGTGCGCCGCTCCTCGTCGAGCTGGCCTGGAGCGGCGAGTTGCTAAACTGCGCGCCGGCTTGGGGCGGCAACTGGCTCCGTGGGGCGAGGGGAGGGAGGTGGATTAGCGAGCTGCATAGCTCCCGGCGGGCTACCCAGCCGGCTTGGATGCGAAATAACTACTCTTCGTAAGCCATTGTAAGAGTGGACAAAATGGTGGAGGAGATAGGGGAGTGGCGGAGGTGTGCGATTCTTTGCCGGCGTTTGGCCTCGTTTAAATAGGAGATTAAATAGACGGCGGACGGGAGGAGCTCGGCCGGCATTGCGTTTAACACCGGCCCGGTCATGAACGGACGGGTGTCCAGAGTGGGTTTCTCGGCTTCCACACGGGCGGGTTTCATGGAGGTGACGGCACGGAGGCGTGTTCAGCCGGGCGTGCCGCGAGTGGCACCCTCGACTCTGACCTAGGATACCGCGCCGTTCTTCCACTGACGTGTGGGCTCTTTGGGTGCATGGCCTGCATGTCAGTGACCCAACACAGGTAGCGCACAGCAGAGGAACCTTTGGTGGGCTAGGGCGGTCAGAAGCGGGCATTTCATAAACCGATGATTGTTCATTGAGTGTGAGGTCATCTTTTTCATGTAGATAAGCCTACTATGTTGATAGCCCGTTCGATACGTTGTGATTCATAAAGACCGCTGCAAACATCAATGTTTTGCTTATCACAGATAAGATTGATTAATACCATAACAATCCATGTCCTTAACAAAGTGTGCATGCACGTATAGGTTGAGCGTGTGTCTTACGTCAGGTGTTGTGTGCATGCGGCGTGCGAGTGTTGCGTGCGTGCAAAGTGCGTTTCAGTGTTGCATGCATGGGTGCGTACGTGCGTGTGTTCGTGAGTGCATGTGTACGTGTCAGTGTTGCACGCCAGCATGCGTGCGTGTGTACGTTATGTGTACGTGTCAGTGTTGCACGCCTACATGCGTGCGTGCGTGCATGTGTACGTGCGGGGTGAGGCTACACGTCAGTCGACTGACTTTTTCATCTCTGGTCATTAGATTTTCCAGCCGTTGGATACGAAATCAAGGGCCTCCAGTTTATCATCAAACTCCACCCCGCTGAGCCGCCAGCCACCACCGGCCGAACCACCAGCCCTGCGCTGCGGCCGCCTCCTCCGAAACCACTCCCCATCCGGTCCGCGCCGACCGCCATCCCTCTAGCCCCCGCGCCAAGCTTTTTCTTCGGGGATCCCCACCCCACCGCCCAATGAACACCCCCCAACCGCCGGTGACTGCTAACCAGAGGTCTCACGACTTCGAATACCCACTGACCACTAATTTATTACCATTTCTGTCCTTCGTATACGCGCTGATGGGTGGGCCCTATGGTAATGTGCGCTGCTGAATGTGGACCGTTTGACTGGTCAATTGATCATGTTATCAACAAATTATGGAGCTGTATGGTGAGCCAGTGACCGTATGATCACCCTAAAATGTACTCCTATTTTATTAACACAGTACAAACTCAAACTACCATTTCTTTCTTTCATATACGGGCTGACAGGTGGGCCCCACGGTTACGCGCCCCGATGGTGCAACACTAGTTGCGCCGCGTGGAACGTTTGACTGGTCAATTGATTGTGTCATCAACATAATACAGAGTTGTACGGGTGAGCCAAAGTGACCGTATAATCATGACATGTATTTGTTTAACACGGCATGCACGCATAAGGGCTCCTATATACGGCGCAAGCACTCACCGCTATAAGCGCACACACGCGAACCCTACCCCTATGAGCACCTTCGAGAGAGTGGGCCAGCATATATGATCTTGAGATTTTACGAAGTCACCATAGGTGCCTCAGAGTCGAAAGTGGAACGTCTCCTCCCACCGAATGTACATCGCGGAAAATACTGAAATTAACACAAGATAAATGCGAGCACCGGGACTTTAACCTTGGTGGGCTCGAGAAACCACTGTCCTCTAACCATCCAACCACATGTTGGTTAGCACGACAAAATGTATGTGGTGACCGTGATGAGATTATTCTAAAGTCCAATGACCATATCGTGCTTTCGCTTCAAATACAATGACCGTAAGTGTCGTCAACAAAATATGGAGCATGCATCAAATGCAAAGTCCATCAGTGTCATCAACAAAATATGGACATGTATCGTGAGCTATATACCGTTGTACTATTGTATATGCTTATTTTCTTAGTGGCCCATTGCATGTGTGGTGTGGTGGGCACATCATTTCTAGTTGTGGTGGGTCAACATCAAGATTCATGGGTCGGTTCCATCCTGCGCCACATATAGGTTGGACCGAGACATGTTACACGAAGACCCATGTGGAGGACTCGGCGTACAACACGAAGCTACCAGAGTCGCGGAGGACTCTATCCCCACTGGTGATAAGCCGACTATATATGATTTGTAACCCTAGACCCTTAGTATGTTATACAAGCTTGGGGGCTAGTTCGTCGATAGTATACACACACGCACAATGCACGGTATTCACGTGTACTTTGTACACACCCCTATCACTAATATACTGCACCAGGAGTAGGCTCTTTCTTCAACTGCAAGGGTCCGATCCGAACTAAGGTAAAACTTTGCCTCAGATTACCATCCAGCCTAACAACCAGGGATATCCTACCGAATGATATGATGAAATCATATCTGCCAACTACTAAGAGAGAGGTGTGTCGGGGGGGAAATGTGTGCGAGAGAGGCCTAAAGATAATGTGCGTGCGGGAGACACGTAGGCACATATATGTGCGTATAGAGGGCTAGTAGAGACCGTGCATGTGTATATATGCATGTGAGAGAAATAGTGTTTTCCAACTGAGATTAGTGAAAAGAGTGGTACATAGTAGTCAGAAAGAGAGAGAGAGAGAGAGAGAGAGAGAGAGAGAGAGAGAGAAACAGAGAGAGCATGTGCGTGAGACACCCCGACACCCTGAGAGAGATTGTGAGCATGTGTGGAAGAGAAATGCCGATGCATATAAAGTGTGTGCACTTATGCGTTAGATAGACAGATATATAACGCGTCTGTGAGAACGGGGCGAGGCATAGTGCATCTACGTGTAAAAGGCGGTTCTACGCATTAAATTAAAATATAAATGGTATTATTATTTTTGGATGAGATCATGAATTTTGCAAATTGCGTATGGACGAAAATCAGTCTATCAGACACCCTTACTCTATTGAATTCTAGCATGTGCATGTGTTTATTTCATATTATCGATCCATAGAGTGAGAGCGGTTTGAAATACAGAGCAATGGATGCTTTTGCAATTCATATATAAACATTAATTAGTGCACTCCATGTTGTTAGTGTGAAGCACTTTATACATTTGTCACTTGCATGGATACATTCCAAATTGCTAGCTACGAAATAGAATACATGTCGAATTCAACATAAAGGGGGTTTCGAAGATTCGAATTCATAGGAAGTGCATTCATCTATTTGAACCCAAGATAATGGCATTTGTAAATCAGATGTAAAAGGGGGCATCAATCTTTGTTGTGAGTTTGAACATGCTATATATATTCATACGCATATCTAACTTTTTTTTGCAACCAAGGAGATTATATCTGGAACCATGCATGAACTGAGGTAAGTTGCATATTTTTAAATATATACTCGTGTACAATGTATATGCAAATGTACCCCCTCCATTCCAAAATAATCGTAGCTTTAGGATTTTCAAGAGTAAAGATTTGTGAAGTTTGACAAATCCTGAAAGTTCAATTCAAGAGAACCGAAAACGTTAATGCTTATGCTCCCAAATATTGAACGAAGCGCCAAATAGGCCTCTGGTCACTCGAAACCACGCTTGAGACTAGTGTTTTGGTGGTAGTAAATTCTTGTCCCGACTCTGGCCCGTGTAGCCTATCGGCCCGATGTCCAAAGGTCTAAACCGGGTAGGTTTGTAACTTCACCAAGACGCTTGATCTCAACCGCCTCGAGAAGCATACATACGCCGTGGGCGCCTAAACACCCATGCGCTCGGCCGAAATCTATCTTGCCCACATTTGGGACACCTGACATGACTGTCCTACCCCCAACCCGCAATATGTCCGAAATTTTAGATGGGGGCAAAGTTTGTAACTTCCCCCAAATTTAAAACAAGCGCGTCTCAAACCGAACATTGTTCCCCCTTAGTTCCCCGCCTCCCTCCGTTTCCCCATTCATACTCCGTGGGCGCGAAAACGCCCTCTCCACCAGCCGCGAAACCCCAGCCTCCTCCGTCGGTCCGTCCTCCACCCCATAGCGGCCAATCCACCGCCGCCCTCCTCCATCACGCCGGAGCCGGTACCCCGACGTTGTCGTCCAACGCAACCGCAACGCCCTCAAGGACTTAGTAGCTGAAGCTGAGGCAGAGCTGCCTCCACGACGCCGACGCCGACGTGCGCCGTACCAGAACCACTCCGACCAGGCCGTCCTGCGCCTCACTGCCGCGGCTCCACTGTCGCAACCGTCCACCGCACCAGAGCTGTTCCCGCTACGCCGTCGTTCGCCGCCTCGGATCTGCTTCCCCGCCGCCAACAGACGGCCACCGCACCACACTCAACAACTTGGCCATGGGTTCGTCCAAGGCTGCACCGTCCTCAACAACTTCTGGTTTCCGGCGAACAACAAGAAGATCGTCGGAAAAAACAGAAGGAGGACAACACTGCTAGTAGAAAGAGGTACTCCTCTTCCCTTATTCGTGCAAATCTTACGTCTCCGCTCACACCGTATTCATCCCAAGAAAGAAACTAGTTGAGCGCTTCTTACTGCGTCTTCTTCGTGATACTAAATGCACAAGGTTTCCTCCCTTTTACTATTTCACCTTTGCTAGAGGTCAGTAGCACTTTGGATTTCAATTCGGTCGGTCGAACCACAATTAAAGAAGCGGCACCGCTTAGGCGCTGGAGCACCTAGTCCGCCAGTTCCCCGGGGAAGCGGTGCATCGGTGTCTATCATAGGGGTGTGGGGCGCAGGAGCTGCTTGCGCCCGATCTGGAGGTCGGCGGGGCTTGAATGGATGACCGGGGGCGGTGCCAAGCACGGCGGTGCGGTGAGGTCGAGGGGAGGGCGCAGGCAGGGGAGGAATACTGGGTCGATGGTCGCTGGCATTTCGAGGAAGATCGTCAACACTGACTGGCTGGAGGTAGATGAAGGCGATCTGCCCGTTCTTTGTACATCGGACGATGCAGAAATAATGGACTGACCTATTTGCTTTCAGTCGACTGTTATTTTCATAGAATCCTGTAGTAATTTAGTGTGCGATGCATGTTGTAGAGCTATCATATGTCTCCCGTCATTTATTTCTCACCGACTTGCTATCTGCTACCTTTACACTGTACTAATTGTGCACACACTTCACCCATACTCACACTATTGTTTTTTTATGCATGGGTATTTCAGACTACGACGCAGGTGTTGATGAATGCGAGAAAAGAAAAGATAGAAGTCGCTCTAGTGTAATTCAAGACAAGCACTAAGCGTTTCGCTCTAATGGGTGCAAAGGTCGGCAGTTGGAGACGATAAACATAGCTCTGCGATTGATGATCTCAATTGCCACACACAACTATCCTGTGTGCTTGCTTTAACTTCGCTGTCAAATGTGGTTGCATGTTGCATATGGTGTCTAGCTTGTATTGCTTCCAATTTGGTTAAATTGCATCTGCTTACTTTACACATTATACCTTTGATAATGACATGCCTTCCTGTTTTTGATACATACTACATATGTCTATTAACCATGTTCGTACATCAAACTAATGCTCTTTTGTATCCCTCGTCAATCACTTATGATGAGACAGTCACCGGATGGAGTTCTTGTGAGACGCCCTACTTGTTTAAAGAGTGCGGTGTCATCCTCCCCACATGATTCTCAAGAAACAGCAAGGCTAAATGAAGATAGTCAACGTAGCTCTCTAGTTGATCACCGCAATTCCCCCACACCACCATCGCAGGTGCTTGCTCTTACTTGGCAGTGCGATATGTGGTTGCGTGTTGCATATGGTGTCTACCTTGTAATGCTTCTAATTAGGGTAAATTGCATCTGCTTAGTTAACACATTATACCTGTGAATATGACATGCCTTCCTGTTTTCTGTACATACTACGTCTTTCTATTAACCATGTTCTTACATCAAACTACTTTTCTTGTGTATCCCTCATTAATGCTCCTAATTTGTTAAATTGCATCTCCTTAGCTTACACATTATACATGTGAATATGACACGCCTTCCTGTTTTTGGTACATACTACATCCGCCTATCACACCATGTTCTTACATCAAACCATCGTTCTTGTGTATCCTGCGTCTATCGCTTATGATGAGACGATCCACGCGTGGGTTAATATGAGACTTAATACTCTTATAAAGAATGCAATTTCATCCTCTCCACATGATTCTCAAGAAACAACAAGCCTAAATGAAGACATTGAGCGTAGCTCATGCACGAAGACCGCACTTCCCTACACCACCATCACAGGTGCTTGCTCTAACTTCAGCGATGTGATATGTGGTTGCATGTTGCATATGGTGTCTAGCTTGTAATGCTTCTAATTAGGGTAAATTGCATCTGCTTAGTTTACACACTATACCTGTGAATATGACATGCCTTCCTATTTTTGGTACACACTACATCTATGTGTTAACCTTGTTCTTACATGAAACTACCTCTCTTCTGTATCCTGCATCAATCACTTATGATGAGTAACCTTTATTCGTTGCATATTGCATATTATTTCTAGCATGCTGCCATGTATTGCTTCTAATTTGGTCAAATACATTTGTTACGGCACCCTTTTAATTTGGCAGAGTGATATTGGTTTCATCTTTCATATGGTTTCTAGCTTGCATCGATTCTAACAAGTTCAAGCACCTTGTGCTTAGTTTACATTTTATACATCATGCATGTCAATATGTCACGCCGTCCTGTTTTTCATACATATTCCATCCTCCTATCATGCGGCTGCCTTACATGAAAGTAGTGTTCATCAGTATCATGCATCAATGAGTTCTGAAGAGCAAATTTTATTCCTTTTTCTTGTGGGTTTGACTTGACAAGGCAAAATCAAGAAAGAGGAAGGAAAAGAGTAAGGAAGGCGATGATGGTGGTCCTCTCAGTAGCAACGTAACGGAGCATCTGTGCGATTCTCCTTGTCTTGATAGTGCATTACAAGGTCCAAGTCTCCGCTCCCCTACTCCACCATCCAAGGTGCTTGCTCTAACTTGGCGCAGTGATATCTGGTTGCATGTTGCATATGGTGTCTAGCTCGTATTGCTCCTAATTAGTGTAAACTGCATCTGCTTAGCTTACACATGATACATGTGAATATGACACGCTTTCTGCTTTTTGGTACATACTATATCATCTATCACACCATGTTCTTACATGAAACTACTCTTCTTGTGTATCCTGCATCAGTCACTTATGATGGGACACCTTTAAGTTGGCAGTGTGATATTGGTTTGCGTCTTGAATATGATTTCTAGCATGTATTGCTTCTAGTTTGATGAATGCCACCAATGGCGAGGCAGTATTAACTTGGCGAGTGATATTGATTGCACCTTCCATATGGTGTCTTGTAGTGTTTCTAATTTGTTGAAGTGCCTTCTGCTTAGTTACCACATCATAGGTGTGAATATGTCAAGCCGTCCATTTTTTCGTACATATTCCATCCTCGTATCATGACTTTGCATTTCATCAGAGTAGTGCTCACAAGATCATGCATGAATGAGTTACGAAGAGCGAATGATATTCCTTTTTCTTGTCGGTATGACCTCACAATGCAAAATCAATAAAGCTGAAGGAAATTGGCAAGGCATTGGATGATGGTGGTCCTTCCGAGCAAGCTGAAAGCGGAGGTTCTCTACAGATTCTACTCCGCCATCCTCCCAACAAGATTCGCAAGACAACGCAAAGGCTAGGCAGATCAGCGTGGCTGTGTAGATGATGAGCACATCTCCCCTACTCCACCATCACAGTGCTTGCTCTAACTTGGCACTATTATATGTGGTTGCATGTTGCGTATGATGTCTAGCTTGTATTGCTTCTAACTTTGTTAAATTGCATCTGCTTACTTTACACATAATGCACGTGAATATGACATGTGTTCTGTTTCTACATCAGACTACTATTCTTGCATATCCCGCATCGGTCACTTATGATAAGGCACCTTTAAGTCGCCATTGTGATATTGGTTGTGTCTTGCATATGATTTCTAGCATGTCTTGCTTCTAATTTGTTGAAGCATACATACAGTTTGAACTTGGCGAGTGATATTGGTTGCATCTTTCATATGGTGTCTAGCTTGCGATTGCTTCTAATTTGTTGAAATGCCTATACCTTAGTTGCCACATCATAGGTGTGAATATGTCACACCATCCTGTTTTTCATACATATTCCATCCTCGCATCATGTGTTTGCCTTTCATCTGAGTAGTGTTAGTCAATATCATGCATGAATGAGTTCTGAAGAGCGAATTTTATTCGTTTTTCTTATCGGTTTGACTTCACAATGCAAAGTCATTACAGCTGAAGGAAATTAGTACGACAGTGGATGATGGTGGTCCTTGAACAACTCAAGCAGGGGTCTCTCTGATTCTACTCCGCCATCCTCCCAACAAGATTCGCAAGACAACACAAAATTTGGATAGTCAACGTAGGCTGTGTAGATGATGAGCACATCTACCCTACTCCACCATCACAGGTGCTTGCTCTAACTTGACACTATTATATGTGGTTGCATGTTGCGTATGATGTCTAGCTTGTATTGCTTCTAACTTGAATTGCATCTGCTTACTTTACACATAATGCCTGTGAATATGACACATGTTCCTATTTCTAGAACATACGTGTACATGATGAGCACATCTCCCTACTCCACCATCACGGTGCTTGCTCTTACTTGGGCTATTATACGTGGTTGCGTTTTCCGTATGATGTCTAGTTTGTATTGCTTGATTATGTTGAATTGCATCTGCGTAGCTTACAACTTATACACAAGCGATCACTTACCCATAAGACACATTTAACTTGGGACTATGATGTAGGTTGCATCTTGCATTGTCTTCTAGCTTGTCTTGCTTCTAATTTCTTGAAATGGCACTTCTGACGAGACACTTTTTACGATAGAGTGATATTGGTTGCATGTTCATATGGTGCCTAGCTTTCATTTCTTCTAATTTTGTTGAAATGCCTTCCGCTTCTTGTTTTTCATACATATTCCATCCTCCTATAAATGCGTGTGAATATGAAACGTTGTCTTTTTTGTATATATTCCATCCTCCTATCTTACGCTTGCCTTACATCAAAGTAGTGTTAAATACGTATCATGCATCAACCAGTTATGCAGAGCTAATTTTATTCATCTTCTTGTGGTTTTGACTTCATAAGGCAATATCGGAAAATAGGAAGGAAAAGAGTAAGTTAGGGGATGTTGGTGGTCCTCCGCACCGACGCATAAGCAGAGACTCTCTAGATTTGCCCTCGCCATCGCTAATGAAGTTGAAGTCCCAAGTCTACATGATGAGTTCATCTCCGTACTCCACCATCGTAGGTGCTTGCTCTAAGTTGTGATGTGATATTTGGTTTCATGTTGCATATGTTGTATAGCCTGTATTTCTTCTATTTTGATTAAATTGCACCTCTTGAGTTTATACGTTATACATGTGCATATGACATGCCTTTCTGTGTCTAGAATACCTTGCATCTATCTATCTTTCCAAGTTCTTACTTCAAAGTGTTGCTGTGGTGTATCCCGCATGAGTCACTCATGATTGGGCGCTGTTAACATGGCAGTGTGATAGTGGTTGCATCTTGCCTTCATTTCTATGTTGTCTTGCTTCTAATTTTTGAATTGTCACTTATGACAAGACACTTTTAACTTAGCGAGAGTAATATTGGTTGCATCTTTCATATGGTGTCTAGCTTGCATTACTTCTATTTTCTTGAAAATCATACGCTTAGTTTGCACATCGTAGCTGTGAATATGTCATGTCGTCCTGTTTTTCTTACATATTCCAACCTCATACGGTTGTCTTACATCAAAGTATAGCTTGTCTGTATCATGCATCAATGAGTTCTGAAGAGTGATTTTATTCTTTTGTGTTGTGGGTACAGCTTGACATGGCAAAGTCAAAAAAGAGCAAGGAAAATAATATAGTAGGGAGTGCTGTTACTCGTCGGGTGAAACAGAAAAGGTTATGCCGTCGAGATTCTGTTGGTACTTATAGTGCAGTAGAAGGTCCAAGTCCATCGGCTAAATCTAAAAACACAGTATCACCTGCTCCACCAGCTGCAGCATCCGCTTCAACTGCATCAAAGATCTCAACGATTACTCGTTCGTTTGCTCGGGCTGGCGGTTCCCAAGCTTCCTTCACACCTAACACTACTTAGAAGCACTGGCGACACAACAGGACTTGGCAAGATCAGATGAACCTCATGAGCATCAACACCAAGGCGGTACTGACCGAGTCAAGTTGCGATTGCATGCTCCTTTATATGTACTCTCACGGTTTGATGTACACTAACACTTTCCATATTCGTGGTTGAACTAGCACCACGGCGCAAAGCGAAACAGACATCGAGGATAATTCTTGACAGATTAACAAAATCTAAAGGAGGAAGAATGGAGATCCATTTTGAGGCACGTTTAAAAAGGCCACGTGATGCTCTGAGTCAGCCAAGTTAGTATCGAGAGGCAACCGTTGGGTTAGGTGTCATGCACGTATCCTCCCAACGTGGATCGATGACAGAATGAGAAAGACAATACCCAGTTTAACACCTTACTTGACCATTTATCCGTAAGTAATGTTATTCATCGCAATTATTAATATTTTCTTGCTATGTCCCTTAATTTCTAGATTCCTCCTTATAAGAATCACATTCTTTTTTCAACATTTGAGGTTCAAGTTGGTTCTTTAAGATGTTGCAACTAAACAAGCATGCACTCATGTTTTTCGATCTGCTCTGCTGACGATATCGGTACCACCTTAGAAAATCTCACTTTGAAGGCAAGGCTAACAATGAAATCGCCCAAACATCTCCGGTGGAATATATTACGAGATGAAAATGGACAGCCCTCGTTAAACCTTGAGTGCGATCCAAAGTATCAGGTAGGATATATGTATTTGATCAGACCACATATTGAACTTGTATTTATGTATGTGCCTTACAAGTGTATCTTCTTCTAGGCTAACTGTTTGAAGAACAAAACCAACCGTTCTAAAGTGAAATTCAAACACACAACAAGATCTCGTAGCTATATTGCACACTGCGAGGCTTTTGTAAATAGCTGCTACTTCTTTTTTTTTTGTGCCATATTATCGTATCTATATTGACTTGTTCCAAATACAGAGGAAAGCCCGTGCGGACCAAAAGAACTGAACCAAATGCGTGCAAATCTTCAAGGATTGCCACACCCGGCAAGATGAAGGGCATGAGCACACCAGTTCAAGCTTGTTGTTGTAAGTCCTTACTCCTCCTGCCTTGAACTGATTGGTGCTTGTGATGTGTTCATTTAACTACTTGGTTTGAAGCCAATGTCGATTACTCTGTTCACTTTTATACACAGTTGTCTTAACTTATCATTTCACCTTACATGGTTTAAAAGAGATGAAGGATATTCTTTTGGTCTTGATCTGTAATCTAGTTGTTATGTTCAGGTGCGCACAGAATGATAAAATAGGCTGTTTGTTTTATATCTGTTTGCCCATGATATGAATGATGTCATACTATGTTCATCCTACTTTAAACCATGTCTCTTTATCCTTAGATGTCAACGAATGTGAGGAAATAGACAATCTGATGGGCATGCTACATGGACATATGTTCCGAAAGTGATTTTATTATGTAGTTGACACTACAATACATGCTAATGTATTACAGTAGTTCACCAAAATAAGTTATGTATAAATGTTTAACCTACTTGGTTTGTTTTTATCTCATTACTAACTTATCCGGTACACTAATCTACAAGTTCAAACTTTCAGGAAGCTATGGAAACAAATGATTGAACAACCACAACCACCTGAAGGTGACGAGGCTACTACAGGCACAATGTCACCTCTTGCTGCAGTGCGTCAGTATCTCTCCACTAATAGTGCAAAAAGCACCTTCCTGCGTAATCCTGGGTTGGTTGTCAAGGTAACCTTGTCCAAATCGCCTACTGAACAAAATCTTCCTTCTAGATAGAGTGATATATTTGTGCTCCGGACACAAGTCCAATCCCTAATGGACGTTGTTTCGAAACAAGAATAGTGGTTGAGAAATGTCATCAAGATATGAATGGTTTTGAAACCAGACTATCAGACATTAACCCGTTGTTCAAGAGCAATGGCGGAAAAAGGTGGAGATCGTGCTGCTCCATCAGATTCTACAACTGAAACATTAGCACTCGTGTCAAATGATATGTGCTTCTATACATCGATGGTGTTTTTATACGGAAGGATTGTAAACTTTATGCCAACAGGGCCTTTTGTTGTATGGTTGGAATTTATTTTGTTGTGATACAACATTTATGATCTTTGCCCAGTGGAATAATTATGGCGCTATTTTTGTATAGTGTAGGTTTATCTTAGTAATGTATTCGGCCGAAAGCTTCAGAGAGCCCAACATGCCAACATTCGTCGGGCCCATTCCAATTGGGCTAAAAAGCGATTCTGGGCGAAATTGACATGTAGCCCACTAAAATATCTGGGCCTAAATCAGCATAAGCTTTCATATTTTTCTGGTAGGCATGTGCCCATAGTGGGCCTTTAACAGGCCCAAACATAATTTGGGCCCTCAGTAAAAATAGGCCGTTTACAGGTGTAAATATCTTGAGCCCATAAAAAACATGGGCCTTTAATAGGCGAAAGTGAGATTGGGCCTGATTGTGCCAAATAACCTTTGGACTTAGCAGGGCGAAATGGTGGCCCATTTACGACGCGGATCTTTGACAGGCCGAAATTCGGACGGTCCGTAAATGCGTCGATCTAATACACGGGCCTTTAACAGGCCGGAACTTCGGTCGGGCTAGATTATCATCATTTTTATATGGGCCGTTAATGGGCCGGATATGACGTTGGGCCACATATGGCCCATGGTTTACGTCCGGCATTAACAGGCCGAAAATGACAACAGGAAGAAAGTGGCCCAAATCTATAGTGGGCCTCTAACAGGACGAAAGTTTTGATGGCCTGTAAATGGGCCCAAATGAAGTCGGACCTTTAACAGGCCGGAAATACACCGGGCCGTGATTCGGCCCAATTACTTAGCGGACTGTTAACGGGCCAGAAGTGACCATGGGCCACGTTGATGGCAAGTTTAGGACAGGCCGTTGACGGGCCGATTTGACAGAGAATGTTGGGCCTTTAGCTGGGCCGACCCATTATGGTCTGCAGAATCTTGTGGGCCTTTAGCTGGGCCGGCCCATTGTGGTCCGCAAAATCTTGTGGGCCTTTAGCTAGGCCGGCCCATTATGGTCTGCGAAATCTTGTGGGCCTTTAGCTGGGTCGGCCCATTGTGGTCCGCTAAATTTTGTGGGCCTTCAGCTGGGCCGGCCCATTATGGTCCGCTAAATCTTATGGGCCATCGGTTGGGCTGACCCATTTAAACTTTGTGGGCCTCTGTTGGGCCGGTCCACGTGTCAACATATCATAGGCCCATCTCGACCGTTGGATGAGTGACACCTGTGCCAACGCGGAGCTGATGCGTGGATCCGTCAGCCAATGAGAATTCTACACGTGGAAAATCGGCATTGCTCGTGGTACATTAACGGGTTATCGGATCCAAAATCCGACCCGATAGCTTAACGGCGTTACATTACGGTGGATACCACGTGTCGGTCACCCTTGACGAAGCACTTACGTGACGGATTTATCGTCATGGAAGTGGACACTTCCGTGATGATAATTTTGGTAATGTCATGGAACACTTCTCTGACAACGGTATGACTATCTTGTTTCTGTCATAAATTTGTCATGGATGTACATGCATGACAAAAAACGCGACCTACTGTGACAAACACTTATCATCACGGAAGTGTACTTTTTTGTAGTGAAAACCCCATCTTGTTATCCTCGATGGCAACAATACAATACGTGCCTTGCTGCCCCTACTGTCACTGGGAAAGGACACCACAAGATTGAACCCAAAGCTAAGCACTTCTCCCATTGCAAGAACTACCAATCTAGTTGGCCAAACCAAACGGATAATTCGAAGAGACTTGCAAAGACAACCAATCATACATAAAAGAATTTAGAGTAGATTCAAATATTGCTCATAGATAATCTTGATCATAAACCCACAATTCATCGGTCTCAACAAACACACCACAAAAAGAATATTACATCGAATACATCTCCACGAGAGAGGGGGAGAACATTGTATTGAGATCCAAAAAGAGAGAAGAAGCCATCTAGCTACTAACTATGGACCCGAAGGTCTGAAGTAAACTACTCACACTTCATCGGAGAGGCTATGATGATGATGTAGAAGCCCTCCGTGGTGGATTCCCCTTCGGTGAACTCCGGAGCGAGCCCCAAGATGGGATCTCGTGGATCTGAGAAAGTTGCGGCGGTGGAATTAGGTTTTGGCTCGTGTCGATCTGTTGAAGTGCGTGGGTATATATAGGAGGAAGGAGTACGTCGGTGGAGCTTCGGGGGGCCCACGAGGCAGGGGGCGCGCCCTAGGGGGTGGGGTGCCCTACACCCTCATGGCCGCCTCCCTCCTTTCTTGACCGAGGGTCCAAGTCTCCTGGATCTTATCTAATGAGAAAATCACGTTCCCGAAGATTTCATTCCGTTTGGCCTCCGTTTGATATTTCGTTTCTTCGAAACACTGAAATAGGCAAAAAACAGCAATTCTGGATTGGGCCTCCGGTTAATAGGTTAGTCCCAAAAGTAAAATAAAAGTGGAAAATAAAGCCCAATATAGTCCAAAACAATATATAATATAGCATGGAGCAATCAAAAATTATAGGTACGTTGGAGACGTATCACTCCACCGACGTACTCCTTCCTCCTATTATAGGTCTATTTTCCATCATATTAATCTTCCAACACTTAGTTATTTTTATTGCTTTCTATTTTAGTTTGCATCTTTATCATAAAAATACCAAAAATATTATCCTATCATATCTATCAGATCTCACTCTCGTAAGTGACCGTGTACGGATTGACAACCCCTTATCGCGTTGGTTGCGAGGATTTATTTGTTTGTGTAGGTGCGAGGGACTCGTGTGTGGCCTCCTCTTTGGATTGATACCTTGGTTCTCAAAACCGAGGGAAAGCTGCTTTCTTGCATCACCCTTTCCTCTTCAAGGTAAAACCAACGCGATTGCTCAAGAGGTAGCAAGAAGGATTTACGGCGGCGTTAGGAGGAGGTCTACATAAAAGTCAACATACCAAGTACCCATCACAAACTCTTATCTCCCGCATTACATTATTTGCCATTTTCCTCTCGTTTTCCTCTCCCCCACTTCACCCTTGTCGTTTTATTCGCCCTCTCTTTTCCGTTCGCCTCTTTTTCGCTTGCTTCTTGTTTGCTCGTGTGTTGGATTGCTTGTTTGTCATGATGGCTCAAGATAATACCAAATTATGTGACTTTACCAATACCAACAACAATGATATCCTTAGCAATCCGATTGCTCCTCTTACCGATACTGAATCTTGTGAAATTAATGCTGCTTCGTTGAATCTTGTCATGAAAGATCAATTCGCCGGCCTTCCTAGTGAAGATGCCCCTACTCATCTAAATAGCTTCATTGATTTGTGTGATATGCAAAATAAGAAATATGTTGACAATGATATTGTTAAATTGAAGCTAGTTCCTTTTTCGCTTAGAGATCATGCTAAAGCTTGGTTTTCGTCTTTGCCTAAAAATAGTATTGATTCTTGGAATAAGTGCAAAGATGCTTTTATCTCTAAGTATTTTCCTCCCACTAAGATCATCTCTCTTAGAAACGATATTATGAATTTTAAGCAACTTGATCATGAACATGTTGCGCAAGCTTGGGAGAGGATGAAATTAATGATACGTAATTGCCCTACGCATGGTTTGAATTTGTGGATGATTATACAAAAAATTATGCGGATTGAATTTTGCTTCTAGAAATCTTTTGGATTCGGCCGCGGGATGAACTTTTATGGAAATCACTTTAGGAGAAGCTACTAAACTCCTAGATAATATTATGGTTAATTATTCTCAATGGCACACTGAAAGATCCACTAATAAAAAAGTGCATGCGATAGAAGAAATTAATGTTTTGAGTGGAAAGATGGATGACTTATGAAATTATTTGCTACTAAGAGTGTTTCTTCTAATCCTAATGATATTACTTTGTCTACTTTGATTGAGAATAATAATGTATCTATGGATGTGAATTTTGTTGGTAGGAATAATTTTGGTAACAACGCGTATAGAGGAAACTTTAATCCTAGGCCTTATCCTAGTAATTCCTCTAATAATTATGGTAATTCCTACAACAATTCTTATGGAAATTTTAATAAGATGCCCTTTGAATTTGAGACTAGTGTTAATGAATTTATGAATTCGCAAAATAATTTCAATGCTTTGCTTGAAGAGAAATTGCTTAAAGTCGATGAATTAGCCAGGAACGTTGATAGAATTTCTCTTGATGTTGATTATTTAAAACTTAGATCTATTCCTACTAAGAATGATATTAATGAGTCTCTC
Organism: Aegilops bicornis; assembly: GCA_021605145.1. Taxonomy (NCBI): domain Eukaryota; kingdom Viridiplantae; phylum Streptophyta; class Magnoliopsida; order Poales; family Poaceae; genus Aegilops; species Aegilops bicornis. The sequence continues at coordinate 189,182,686 of CM038671.1, read as the reverse complement.
AAGGCCATGATAATTTCCATTGATGAGTGCAAAGAAAGAACCGCTAGGATGCATGCTGAGAAAGATTGCTTTATGAAAGCGTGTTCTTCAAATTTCTATGAAAATAAAGATGAAGATCTAAAAGTTATTGATGTGTCCCCTCTTAAAACTTTGTTTTGCAATATGAATCTTGATAATGATGGGACTGAATATGATCCACCTTTACCTAGAAGGCGTTTCAAAAATTCGGAGTTTTTAGATCTTGATGCTAAAATTGATAAAAGTGGGATTGAAGAGATCAAAACTCTAGTTAATAAACCCATTATTTTGGATTTCAAGGAATTTAATTATGATAATTGCTCTTTGATTGATTGTATTGCTTTGTTGCAATCCGTGCTAAATTCTCCTCAGGCTTATAGTCAAAATAAAGCTTTTACCAAACATATCGTTGATGCTTTGATGCCATCTTATGAAGAAAAGCTTGAGCTGGATGTCTCTATCCCTAGAAAACTTTATGATGAGTGGGAACCTAATATTAAAATTAAGATTAAATATCATGAATGCTATGCTTTGTGTGATTTGGGTGCTAGTGTTTCCACGATTCCAAAAACTTTGTGTGATTTGCTAGGTTTCTGTGATTTTGTTGATTGCTCTTTAAACTTACACCTTGTGGATTCCACTATTAAGAAACCTATGGGAAGAATTAATGATGTTCTTATTGTTGCAAATAGGAACTATGTGCCCGTAGATTTTATCGTTCTTGACATAGATTGCAATCCTTCATGTCCTATTATTCTTGGTAGACCTTTCCTTAGAACGATTGTTGCAATTATTGATATGAAGGAAGGAAATGTTAGATTCCAATTTCCGTTAAGGAAAGGCATGAAACACTTCCCTAGAAAGAAAATAAAATTACCTTATGAATCTATTATGAGAGCCAATTATGGATTGCCTACCAAAGATGGCAATACCTAGATCTATCCTTGCTTTTATGCCTAGCTAGGGGCGTTAAACGATAGCGCTTGTTGGGAGGCAACCCATTTTTATTTTTATTTTTTTGCTTTTTGCTTCTGTTTAGGAATAAATATTTGTTCTAGCCTCTGGTTAGATGTGTTTTTATATTTTAATTAGTGTTTGTGCCAAGTTTAACCTATAGTAAAATAGTTTATAAACCATAGAGAAGTTGGAATACAGTAGGTTTAACACCAATATAAATAAATAATTAGTTCATTACAGTACCTTGAAGTGGTCTTTTCTTTTCTTTCGCGAACGGAGCTCACGAGATTTTCTGCTGAGTTTTGTGTTGTGAAGTTTTCAAGTTTTGGATGAAAGATTTGATGGATTATGGAACAAGGAGTGGCAAGAGCCTAAGATTGGGGATGCCCATGGCACCCCCAAGATAATATAAGGACACCTAAAAGCCAAAGCTTGGGGATGCCCGGAAGGCATCCCTCTTTTAAATCTACTCCCATCGGTAACTTTACTTGGAGCTATATTTTTATTCACCCCATGATATGTGTTTTGCTTGGAGCGTCTTGTATGATTTGAGTCTTTGCTTTTTAGTTTACCACAATCATACTTGCTGTACACACCCTTTTGAGAGAGACACACATGATTCGGAAATTATTAGAATACTCATTTGCTTCACTTATATTTTTTGAGTTATATAGTTTTTGCTCTAGTACTTCACTTACATCTTTTAGAGCACGGTGGTGGATTTATTTTATAGAAACTATTGATCTCTCATGCTTCACTTAGATTATTTTGCGAGTCTTAAATAGCATGGTAATTTTCTTAAATAATCCTAATATTCTAGGTATTCAAGATTAGTAAAAACTTTCTTATGAGTGTTTTGAATACTAAGAGAAGTTTGATGCTTGATGATTGTTTTGAGATATGGAGGTAGTAATATTAAAGTTGTGCTAGTTGAGTAGTTGTGAATTTTAGAAATACTTGTGTTGAAGTTTGCAAGTCCCGTAGCATGCACGTATGGTAAACGTTATGTAACAAATTTGAAACATGAGATGTTCTTTGATTGTCCTCCTTATGAGTGGCGGTCGGGGAATGACGATGATCTTTTCCTACCAATCTATCCCCTAGGAGCATGAGCGTAGTGCTTGGTTTTGACGATTTGTAGATTTTTGCAATAAGTACGTGAGTTCTTTATGACTAATGTTGAGTCCATGGATTATCGCACTCTCACCTTTCCATCATTGCTAGCCTCTTGATGCCGTGCATTGCCCTTTCTCACATTGAGAGTTGGTGCAAACTTAGCGGTGCATCCAAACCCCGTGATATGATACGCTCTTTCACACATAAACCTCCTTATATCTTCCTAAAACAGCCACCATACCTACCTATTATGGCATTTCCATAGCCATTCCGAGATATATTGCCATGCAACTTTCCACCGTTCCGTTTATCATGACACATTCATCATTGTCATATTGCTTTGCATGATCATGTAGTTGACATCGTATTTATGGCAAAGCCACCATTCATAATTCTTTCATACGTGTCACTCTTGGTTCATTGCACATCTCGGTACACCGCCGGAGGCATTCATATAGAGTCATACTTTGTTCTAGTATCGAGTTGTAATCATTGAGTTGTAAATAAATAGAAGTGTGATGATCATCATTTCTAGAGCATTGTCCCAAGTGAGGAATATAAAAAAGGCCATAAAAAAAGAGAGAAGGCCCAATAAAAAAATGAGAGAAAAAGAGAGAAGGGACAATGTTACTATCCTTTTACCATACTTGTGCTTCAAAATAGCACCATAATCTTCATGATAGAGAATCTCTTGTTTTGTCACTTTCATATACTAGTGGAAATTTTTCATTATAGAACTTGGCTTGTATATTCCAACAATGGGCCTCCTCAAGTGCCCTAGGTCTTCGTGAGCAAGCAAGTTGGATGCACACCCACTTAGTTTCTTTTGTTGAGCTTTCATATATTTTAGCTCTAGTGCATCCGTTGCATGGCAATCCCTACTCCTTGCATTAAGATCAATCGATGGGCATCTCCATAGCTCATTGATTAGACTCGTTGATGTGAGACTTTCTCCTTTTCGTCTTCTCCACATAACCCCCATCATCATATTCTCTTCCACCATAGTGCTATATCCATGGCTCACGCTCATGTATTGCATGAAGGTTGAAAAAGTTTGAGATTACTAAAGTATGAAACAATTGCTTGGCTTGTCATCGGGGTTGTGCATGATGAGAGTATTCTTGTGTGACGAAAATGGAGCATGACTAAACTATATGATTTTGTAGGGATGAACTTTCTTTGGCCATGCTATTTTGAGAGGACATAATTGCTTAGTTAGTATGCTTGAAGTATTAATATTTTTATGTCAATATTGAACTTTTATCTCGAATCTTTTGGATCTGAATATTCATACCACAATTAAGAAGAATTACATTGAAATTATGCCAAGTAGCATTCCACATCAAAAATCTGTTTTATCATTTACTACTCGAGGACGAGCAGGAATTAAGCTTGGGGATGCTTGATACATCTCCAACGTATCTATAATTTTTGATTGCTCCATGCTATATTATCTTCTGTTTAGGACATTATTGGGCTTTATTATACACTTTTATATTATTTTTGGGACTAACCTATTAACCGGAGGCCCAACCAAGAATTGATGTTTTTTGCCTATTTCCGAGTTTCGCAGAAAAAGAATATCAAACGGAGTCCAAACGGAATGAAACCTTCGGGAACGTGATTTTCGGAACGAACATGATCCAGGGGACTTGGACCCTACGTCAAGAAAGCTACCAGGAAGCCACGAGGTAGAGGCGCGCCTACCCCACAGGCGCGCCCTCACCTCGTGGGTCCCACGTTGCTCCACCGACGCGTACTCCTTCCTCCTATATATACCTCATTGCCCCCAAACTACGGATGCGGAGCCAAAACCTAATTCCACCACCGCAACCTTACATGCCCGTGAGATCCCGTCTTGGGGCCTGGTGGGAGCTCCGTAGAAGGGGCATCGATCTTGGAGGGCTTATACATCAACACCATAGCCTCTCCGATGAAGTGTGAGTAGTTTACCTCAGACCTTCGGGTCCATAGTTATTAGCTAGATGACTTCTTCTCTCTTTTTGGATCTCAATACAATGTTCTCCCCTTCTCTCATGGAGATCTATTCGATATAATCTTCTTTTGCGGTGTGTTTGTTGAGCGATGAATTGTGGGTTTATGATCAAGTTTATCTATGAACAATATTTGAATCTTCTGAATTCTTTTATGTATGATTGGTTATCTTTGCAAGTCTCTTCGAATTATCAGTTTGGTTTGGCCCACTAGATTGATCTTTCTTGCAATGGGAGAAGTGCTTGGCTTTGGGTTCAATCTTGCGTTGTCCTTTCCCGATGTGATGGGGCAGCAAGGCACGTATTGTATTTTTGCCATCGAGGATAACAAGATGGGGTTTATATCATATTGCATGAGTTTATCCCTCTACATCATGTCATCTTACTTAAAGCGTTACTCTGTTCTTATGAACTTAATACTCTAGATGCATCTTTGGATAGCGGTCGATGTGTGGAGTAATAGTAGTAGATGCGAGGCAGAGTCGGTCTACTTGTCCCGGATGTGATGCCTATATACATGATCATACCTAGATATTCTCATAAATATGCTCAATTCTGTCAATTGCTCAACAGTAATTTGTTCACCCACCGTAAAATACTTATTCTCTTGAGAGAAGCCACTAGTGAAACCTATGGCCCCCGGGTCTATTTTCCATCATATTAATCTTCCAACACTTAGTTATTTTTATTGCTTTCTATCTTACTTTGCATCTTTATCATAAAAATACCAAAAATATTATCCTATCATATCTCACTCTCGTAAGTGACCGTGTAGGGATTGACAACCCCTTATCGCGTTGGTTGCGAGGATTTATTTGTTTGTGTAGGTGCGAGGGACTCGTGCGTGGCCTCCTACTGGATTGATACCTTGGTTCTCAAAAACTGAGGGAAATACTTACGCTGCTTTACTGCATCACCTTTTCCTCTTCAAGGGAAAACCAACGCAGTGCTCAAGAGGTAGCACATCCTAGCACGCCACTTGCCATATTAATTTCCTGATCTGAGCACCTTATCGGGAGGGTCGCTGATTTCTCCATATTGGTCTGCAAGCCTGACGCCTCCCCAAATTCCTCGAAGATTACACTTTGCAGCCTCAAGCTCCCCTGTCTTGGGTTTGATGAAAACCACCACATCATCCGCGAAGATGGACAAGCGTTGCCTCATTCCTCGAGAAGCCAACGGCTCCAAGAGCCCTCTTTGCGTGGCCCACTCAAATAGCCTTTGTAAAGGCTCCATAGTGAGGATAAGTAGCATCGGTGATATCGGGTCGCCTTGCATGAGCCCCTTGCAATTATAGATAGTGTCCCCGGGGTCTCCATTCACCATGATGTTGGTGGTAGAAGTTGCAAGAATACCACATATCCATGATCTCCACCTAGGTCCGAAACCAAGCTGTTGCATCACCTCGATCAGGAACGGCCATTGAACGGAGTCAAACGCCTTCGAAATGTCTACCTTTAGTAGTACCACGGGGTTGCACAAGGCATTCAGTCTTCGAGCTGTACTTTGGACCAACATGAAGTTGTCATGCAAGGATCTGCCCTTCACGAAAGGACTCTGATGGTTCCCCACAAGCTTCGGTAATTGCCACACTAATCTACATGCAAGCACCTTCTCAAATATTTTTATAGCTCCGTGCACGAGGTTAATCGGCCTAAAGTCAGCCACATCCAAGGCACCATCCTTCTTGGGCAGCAGGGTGACGAGAGATTTGTTGATCACGGCCAAACCTCGGACGTCCCCATTGTAGAAACAAGATAAGGCCTTCATGAGATCATCTTTTATGACATTCTAGCATGTGGCATAAAAACGGCCCGTAAACCCATCTGGCCCGGGAGCCTTGTCCGGAGGGCCTTTGATGACGCCTTCCACCTCCTCATAGGTGAATGGCTCTTCCAGCTGTGATAAATCCAGCTGCGGAAAATTCAACTCATGTAGGTTTATAGTGTAGCTCCGTGAGTCCGTGGTACCAACGCCACGCCATAGTAGGCATCCACCGCGGACGCCACCTCTTCCTACCCGGAATATATGCATCTGTTATGCTTGACCAAACGGAGAACAATCTTACGCTGCCTATGGCTCGCCTGCTGATGAAAGAGCCTTGTGCTGCCGTATCCTTCCCGCAGCTGCAACAAACGCGAGCGCTGCCTTGCTATGGTTCTCTCAAGAGAGGACAACCCTAGTAACTTCTTCTTCAAGCAACACCTCAAGCCTCTTTCCGCGTCCGAAAGTGGTATAGTTTCCATAGCAATATCCAGTTGCTTTATTACCTCTATGGCAATGGAAATTTGGAATTTAACATTGCCAATCCAGCGAGTGCTCCATCGTTGAAGACTGATCGCCGTAGCTCGCAGCTTCTTATGGAGTGTGAGGTACACATTGGACGCCTCCGGCATCGAATCCCAAGCCACTTGCACCGTGTCCATAAAACCCTCCGCCTTGGTCCAGAACGCTTCAAACCTGAATCTTTTCCTCGTATTGATCTCCATATTCATATCCAAGATAAGCGGGCACTAGTCCGAGATCGCCGTCCCTATAACGGATTGGAAGCAAGATGAGAATGCCTCGTCCCACTCATTGGAGACAAAAACATGGTCAATTCTCTCCAGCGTTGCATTTCGCCTCTCGTTGGACCAGGTATAACGCCTCCCATTGAGGTATAATTCCTTGAGCTCCAATCTGTTCAACTTTGCTCTAAACCTCCCCAACATCCTTCGGTTAACCAGCTCATTGCTCTTGTCCTCTTGACGAGCCAGGAGGTTGAAATCCCCAGCGACCAACCACGGCCCCGCGTGCAGGTCCCGAATGTCCACCAAATCTTGCATGAACTCTATCTTGTCGGCCTCATCTTGTGGGCCATAGACACACGTAAGCCACCATGCCTGCTCATCCTCCGGGCACTTAACCAGCACGGTCAGCGTATGGTTAGTGTAATGTGGGTTTGAATTAGATGGGTGATAGAGTCATCCCAAGCTACCAAGATCCCTCCACGAGTACCCACCGCCGGCAAGTAGAAAAAGTTGTCATATTTATTTCTGAGGCATTGCCGAACAATGTTCACCGATACAACTTGAAGCTTAGTCTCCTGAAGACAAGTGAATGCCGGATTGGCTGTCGTCACCACCTGGTAAAGCGCGTTTCTCCTAGCTTGAGCATTCAGCCCAGGAACATTCCACACTAAGGCTTTTAACAGTTGCGCATTCATTTGGAATGCCCACACAATCCACACAGCTGACCACGCAGCTATACCCCAATGGGGCTGTCCACCAAAGGCATCGGAGGCAACTCCCAGCCAAACAAGGCCAATATAGCCGCAATATGCGCACCCGAGAGTGGACGTGAGAACAAGTCCACATACATACGTAGCGCCTCCTCGGATATGACTTCGCCTTCATGTGCCAAACATAATTTCCTGATAAGAAGTTGTTGCTGTTTGGTCGCCGCACGCTTGGCAATTCTAGCGCTTCGCCTTGGTGTTATCTCCATCCTTTGCTTCTTCCTTGTCTGGCATCCCGGGTTAGCAACAGCACAACCAGATGGTCTTGGCAGCACTGGAGAGACAGGCACACCAGATTAGCGCAAAAAGGGCCCAACTCCACGTGAAAATCGCCCACCGGCTCGGTCTGCATGGGCGCTGGCGTGCATGGCCTCGGATCCGACGCCAGCTCGTGCCCAGCATCCTGCGGGGCCGCCGGTTCCCCAGTCACAGGCATGCATGGCATGGGAACCAGGGCCTGGCCTTCCTCCTCCACAAGCGGGGCCAGCTGGGCAGCAAGCATAGGCGTGCATGGCCTGGGAGTGTGTGTGGGGCTGCTGTCCCCACCTGACAAGCTGACCTGGAAAGTCTTCCAGGCCTCCACTTGCCTGATTCCATCCGCTACCATGCATGAAAGCGATATCAGTTGCACAGCCGCACCAACCCCAACACTGTCGGGATCTTCTATGTCAGGTCCTGCAGAGGGATTAGCAATCCAACAATCTGAACAGAGTCTACCAAGATCTGCCCAGCAGAGGGCGCCAGCCCCGACGCACCGGGTCCAGTGTCCTGCAAAGCAACCTGTCCCATCCCCATGTCTTGTCACCATCTAGCCAATTGCACCGAGGGAGGGGAACCAACGGTCTGCTGGGCTTCGGCCGGGGCCACACAAGACGCCACCCGCGAGCCAGAACAGCTGGCGCCCCCAGGTCTATCCTCGCCAATAGGGCGATCCACCGGGCCCACCAAGGATCCCCTGACGCCAGCCACGCAACTGTTGTTGACCACGGGGCTCCCAGGAGCAAGCACGGTTTGAACACGCACGCGCGTGCCCGCCGACAGCGGCTGCGCTGTCGAAGACTCCGCCGTATGCACCGAGCCACCACCGGGCCCATCCATGCGGCGAGTCTGGCCTCCCAAACCTCTTCCACCAGTCGACCCCTCTCCGTGGCCATCAATCCCCGATGGGCGGAGAAGGAGGTGGCGGCGGCTGGAGCGCCGTCCCACCATCATCAAGCGCCACATCCGACAACACCGAAATCTCAATGGGGTACCAGAGCGCATTGGAACAACGTCCGGCCGTCGACCGCCGCCCGTCCGCATCCGACCAAAGTGTGCACCTGCTCGTCAATGAAGAGAAGAGGCCGACTTGGAATCCGCCTGGGCCGGTCCGTGCGCAAACAAACCCAAAAATCTGCCATGTCCACCCTCCTTGCAGTATCCTCGCCCACCCCAACGATGTAACCCAGGCCACGCAGGATCACGCTGGTTGTCCGCCGGCTCCAAGCATGAGCCGACACGCCCCGCAGCGAGATTGGGACAAGGTACGACAAGGACGCCGCCGTCGCCTGTGAAGGAAATATGCCCTAGAGGAAATAATAAATTGTTATTTATATTTTCTTATATCATGATAAATGTTTATTATTCATGCCAGAATTGTATTAACCGGAAACTTAGTACATGTGTGAATACATAGACAAACAGAGTGTCACTAGTATGCCTCTACTTGACTAGCTTGTTGAATCAAATATGGTTAAGTTTCCTAACCATAGACATGAGTTGTCATTTGATTAACGGGATCAACATCATTAAAGAATGATGTGATTGACTTGACCCATTCTGTTAGCCTAGCACTTTGATCATTTAGTTTATTTGCTATTGCTTTCTTCATGACTTATACATGTTCCTATGACTATGAAATTATGCAACTCCGGAATACCGAAGGAACACTTAGTGTTCTACCAAACGTCACAACGTAACTGGGTGATTATAAAGGTGCTCTACAGGTGTCTCCGATGGTGTTTGTTGAGTTGGCATAGATCGAGATTAGGATTTGTCACTCCGATTGTCGGAGAGGTATCTCTGGGCCCTCTCGGTAATGCACATCACTATAAGCCTTGGAAGCAATGTGACTAATGAGTTATTTGCGGGATGATACATTACGGAACGAGTAAAGAGACTTTCCGGTAATGAGATTGAACTAGGTATTGAGATACCGACGATCGAATCTCGGGCAAGTACAGAAAAGATGGCTCTCACCTCCCACCTCCCTCTCCTCTCCTCTCCCACCTGCTCCACCCATACCAATGGCAATCTCTAAGGTAATTCAAGATGGAAGGCCTTTTGCATTGGGATTTTGCCCCTGGCTTAGCCCTTGCAGACCAGGTGAGACGAAAATTCAGTTCCATGGTGCATTTTTCTCCCTCCCAAGGCGACAAGGAATTCTTCCTGGTTGTCTCCTTCTCCTCGGCCTCTTTCCCTCTCACCGAAGAATCTATGGGTATTGCTCTTCAATGCGGCATTGGGGGCATTAGTGTTGGTTTTCGAGTGCACAAGATCAAGCCTCGTGTGTTTCGTTTATCGGTTGCAAATAATAAAGTGGGTCATTTTATCTACGGTCTTAAAGATCGTATTTGGCTGGACTTTATTTGTCATTTTCATCTGTACAAGGGAGGTTTTGCCCGGGTTTACACGTCTAATGATAGTTGGCATGCTGATGAAGAACTACCAAAAATTTCAGCTAGACACCCAATGGCTATCAAATCGAACTTGGAATTTCTGAGATCTCATCCTTCTGGGACTGATTCTTCTTATGAGTTATGCAAATTCTCATTGGTGCCTATTGATCATATGGTTTTCTTCAACAAAAATGCTCTGGAAGCTTCTTCATCCTCATCCATCCCGAAGAACACTCATGGTATTCAAATCCAATTTGGATCTTTTTTGGCAACACAGGATGAGGAGCCCATAATTCAGGATTCGCCGAGAATCTCATTAATGAAGAAATATATTCGAGCTGCGGAATTGGAGGAAGAGCATAATCCGGCGTGTCTCTATTTGGGTGTGTTTAAATGCCCAATAATGTTCCTTATCCTGCCGCGCCGCAGTGTTTCCTTAATTCGGTGTTCAAATAAACTCTCGGCCCAGCATAAGGCTGATTTGGCCCAAGCTTCCTATTCTGAGGAGGAAATTACCACCCTAGCTAACAATTGGGTGGTCTTGTGTGCCCGATGCTTACAATGGGGTCACCCAAAAATTCATTGCCCGGCTCGGCTGATTTGCATTAAGTGCTCTGCACCTGATCACAAGGTAAGTAATTGCCCGACCCGGTTTACTCGGCAACATATTAGACTGGCTGATGCCGTCAAGCCTCATAATATCAATCCTCCCAGTTTTTCCACTGCCCCGGTCGCTCCTGTGCACAAATGTACTTGCAAATTGACCGTCCGATGCGAGGCCTGCAGCCACTATGGACACTTGGCACAATCGTGTCGATCAAAGCGGTGGCATGAGTGTTGGCAGTGGATCCCTAAAAATCCCCAACCTACCAAAAATGCCCCTCACATTTCTGCTTCTCCTCGGCTTTCTCAAACGACACCACCCTGCCCCAGCCATTCGTCACCGCTGCCACCCCCGTCACCTCAGTCGCTCTCCATTCGCACCACCACCATGGCGAACTACACCCTCAATCCGGTGCCGTTCCTACCGCCCGGATTCGCCGTCAAACAAGGTCCGGCGGACCGTGTCGTCCGCAGTGGCATGGTGGTCTGGCCTCTCCTGCCGCTCAACCATGACTTTCTGGCCATAGCGGAGACCATCCATTATGTTCCTCTGCATCGCCGCGCCATCATCCGCCATGCCGTGAGAGGTTTGCTTGATGAGGCCCAACTTTTCATTATGAAGTTAGCGATCATCCGTTTGGAATAGGGATTTTTGGTTTTGCGGACTCTTTCATCAGAGATACTGCGGTTGCCACTCCATTAGAGCTTGAGGAAGAGGATCTTCTCATCACGTTTGTTCCTCATAATGAAGCGCTTAACCGCCGCACCACCTCCTTCGGTCCTGAGATCTGGTTAATGTACTTTGGATTTCCGTATGATTACCAGATTGATTATTACATCAATAAGTCGCTTGCTGGTTTTGGTGCTCTGGTTACTTGGTATAATCCCCACCAAGATCGCCGTTTCATGTTGATCAGAGCTAGAGTTCTGAGATTGAACCTGGTGCCAAAAAGTTTTGTGGTTTGGCAGCTAGGTGGGGTGCGTGATTGTTGGACCGTGCATATCACAATCCTCCGTAGCAATGACTGGAATGGTCTTCTGCCTGAAGTTCTGCCTGCCGGAGAGGAACCCCCACCACCTGATGGCATCCAGCATCCCCAATTTGGCCCTGAACTGACTGCGGAACAAATGTATCAGCAGCAGGTGCACAATTGGTTTGTGCAGAATGCAGCACCTCCCAATGGCGCACCAGAAGAGCCTGAACTACAACAGGATCAGGACAATGCAGGGTGGGGCGCATGGCCTGCGCCGGCTCCTCCTCCTCTGCCTCAGTTACCGCCGTATCTCATGAACTTTCAAGCGTGGCTCGTGACACAGGGTTTGCAAGTGCAAGATGGTATTGCGCCTGATAATAACATCTCTGACAATGCTATGCAGGCGTGGCATGACTCCATCACCTCCTCTGATGAGACTGAAACTGATTCGGATAGCTCTATGTTTGATATGCTGGTGATTCCTAGTCAAGAGACTGCTGCTGCTCCATTGGTTGATGAATCGCTCACGATCTCGGTTGAACTTCACAATCATGGACTGCGTTTTGGCCTCTCGGCTCATGGGGATGCTCTCATGGCATTGCTGTTGGAAAACACCATTCCTCGACAACAGCTTAACACTGCCATTTTCTCTGCCCTCCGCCCGATGATGGCTTCTTTTGGGCCTTGGCGTTCTGGTTTGGGTCTGCAGCAGAACTCCTTCCAGGTGGAGATTCAGGTTTCTTTGACCGGGGGGAATATTCAGTTCACTCAGGTGGTAAGTCAACAGGTACCTGCCCTTGCTCTGTCTGAGCCTGCTTTCTCTGCTCTGCCCGAGTCATATTCAGATTTGGACTCTCTGGTTGACACTCATGTGCCATCTGCTACGCCGCCTCTGCTCCTTACATGGGAGCCGTCTGAACCCCTGGTGGCGCCAAGCAACTCTGTTGTTGAACAACAGGTTGATCCAAATGCCTACTCAGTCACTTTTGCTATCATCTCTGCTCCAGCACTGCCGGATGCTTCGAGCACCTCAATGACCATGTCAGTTGAAGGCCAGGGCTGCATGACCACTGCTACTCAGACTCAGAAGCAACGCAAAGGGAAGCTGCACGCTCCTGTTGATACATCCACTCTGTGATGTAGTAACAAGAACAATAAATACGATGGATTCCGGGTTCTTCAGACTTCTGATGCTCGCCCTACCAAGTCCAAAGTCAAGCCTCGCATAATCCCTTCTGCTGCTGGTGGAGCTCCGGTGCATACATCTGGGGATGATTCCTCATGCAGGATAGCTACTCGAAGCTGATGATGCTGCAGCTCCTCCACCCACATCAATCCCTACTATGCAGGCAATTGGCATGAATCTCTACGCGATACCTGCTGAAGAACTATCTACTTCGGCCCTCTCTGAAGAGTAGTTTGATTTGCTTATCTTTGCTTTCATCGTTGCTGAAACTTGGCTACTTTATCGATGCTTTTGCGTAACTGGAACGTACTCTGCTGGAATGTATGTGGTCTTAATGCGCTCGAAAAACACTTAGCGCTTAGTAATGCGATCAATACTAGTGGATGCGCGATCGTTTGTTTGCAGGAATCTAAAATGCCTTTCTTTGATTCTGCTGTTTTGAAATCCATTTTCCCACGGCGTTTTGATCAGTTTGCGTACATTCCCTCTCAAGGAGCGTCGGGTGGGATAATCACGGTATGGAATAGCAGTATCTTTTCAGGACGGGTCTTTTTATCTGAGCAGTTTGCGTTAGGTGTCGAATTCACATCCACCCAGTCCAGTCATTGTTGGAAGCTCGTTAACATCTATGGCCCGTGTCAGGGTGAGCATCGTGTCACGTTCACAAATTGGCTATTTGATTTGAATATACCCTCTGCTGAAGACTGGTTATTACTACGCGATTTCAATTACATTCGCTCACCTGACAATCGTAACAAACCAGGTGCGAATGTCTAAGACATGTTCACTTTCAACGACTTTATTCGGGAACAAAACCTCACTGAATTACCCATCAAGGGGCGTGCTTATACTTGGTCGAATATGCAGCTTCAGCCACTCCTTGAGCAACTCGATTGGTTCTTCACCACGTTGAATTGGACTACTACATTTCCCAACACCTTGGTGAATCCTCTAGGTAAACCTGTTTTACGACCATACTCCATGTTACGTGGTCATCCAAACTTCAATCCCAAAAAGCAAACTCTTCAGGTTCGAATCATATTGGATTGCTCATCCTGGGTTTATGGAGGTCGTTGAACATGCTTGGAACAAACCCATCAGATTTAATAAGAACCATAATTGCGCGGCAAGAATTGGGCAAAAGCTCAAGACAGTTCGTCATGCTCTCAAGCAATGGAGTAAGAAATTTTCTCGCCTTAAAATAGCCATTGAAAACACCAACAAAGCACTCTTGGAGCTTGACAATATTGAGGACCGTCGGACTCTGACCACACCAGAAAGAAACTTTAGACGCATTCTCAAAAATCACTTGCTCTGTCTCCTACAATATCAGAAAGATTATTGGAAAAAAGGTGTACGATCAGATGGATTCAGTTTGGTGATGAGAATTCCAAGTTTTTCCAAACCATTGCCACGGAACTCTTCAGAAGAAACTGCATTAGTTCGCTCAAAAACTCGGCTGGAGTGGAAATCCATGACCATGCCGGGAAAGAGTCCATTTTATTCGAAGCTTTCAAAGGTAGAATGGGAAAAGCAAAACCTCAGCCTATGAAGTTCAACTTAGAAACCTTGCTAAAGGGGGATGTGGATTTCTCGGATCTCATTGCACCATTCACACGTAAAGAAATTGATGATGTGGTGTCTGAAATGCCACCTGACCGGGCACCTGGCCCTGATGGCTTTAATTGAGCCTTCTTAAAAGCATGCTGGCCAATCATTAAAAATGATTTTTATCTTCTTTGTGATGAGTTTCATCAAGGCGGCCTCAATCTTGAAAGCATTAATGCAGGTTTTATCACACTGATCCCCAAGGTTAATTTGCCTGAATGTGTTAATGACTTCCGGCCGATCACGCTCCTTAACTGCTGCCTGAAGTTGATCACTAAAATTCTGGCGAATCGGCTCCAAAAAATCATCCTCCGAATTGTGCACCGAAACCAATATGGTTTCCTACGTTGTAGATCGATCCATGACTGCCTTGCCTGGGCTTTCGAATATATTCACCAGTGTCAGGCCTCCAAACGAGAAATTGTTCTTCTCAAACTAGATTTTGCGAAGGCGTTCGACACGGTCGAGCACTCTGCCATGCTCCTAATACTGAAGAACATGGGTTTCCCGCCCAAATGGATGGCTTGGATGGAGAGCATCTTTTCGTCGGGTAAATCTTCTGTGTTACTGAATGGGGTGCCAGGTAGACAGTTTCAGTGCAAATGTGGGGTTCGCCAAGGTGATCCGATGTCTCCCCTTATCTTCGTCCTTGCCGCTGATCTACTTCAAAGTGCTATCAATGCAGCACTTGAGCAGGATTTGATCA
Organism: Aegilops bicornis; assembly: GCA_021605145.1. Taxonomy (NCBI): domain Eukaryota; kingdom Viridiplantae; phylum Streptophyta; class Magnoliopsida; order Poales; family Poaceae; genus Aegilops; species Aegilops bicornis. The sequence goes on along the minus strand of CM038671.1, from coordinate 189,167,590 downwards.
AACATACCATCCCTCCTACTGGTGACGCTAAATACCCTATAATCCAATATGCCGACGACACAATTATTGTCCTTCCGGCCTGCATGGACCAAGCAGCAAAGATCAAACTGATCCTCGAAGATTATGCCACCTCTATTGGTTTGAAAATCAACTTCCATAAATCCACACTTGTGTCAATTAATACGCACCGAGCAAATGCAATGACACAGCCAACCTTTTTGGATGCACACAGCCAGCATGCCCTTTACTTATCTCGGTGCGCCCCTTGGCACCACCCGCCCTCGGTCCTTGATCCGGCGCCGTTAAATGCGCAGCTGAAAGGAAAATCACAGCTGCGATGTCCCTAATGTCCTACGCGAGAAAGCTAGCATTGGTAAATTCGCTCATCACCTCACTGGCAATCTATCCCATGGGCACTCTCAGATTGCCCCCAAACATACTTGCTCAACTAGATAAAATCCGCAGACACTGTCTTTGGAACAAACGCACAGCTGATGGCGATAAACAGAACTCTTTCGCAGCTTGGGACATGGTGTGTCGGACCAAAAAGTGTGGCGGCTTGGGTATCCTTGACCTCAAATTTCAAAATGACGCGCTTCTGCTCAAATTTCTGCATAAATTCTACAACATAATGGATGTTCCCTGGGTTCGGCTCATCTGGGAAACCTACTATGTAGACTCCATCCCGCATGCATCGGATAGTTGTGGCTCTTTCTGGTGGCGTGACCTAGTAAATCTTATGCCGATCTATCGTGGCATTACTCAGGTACAAGTAAAATGTGGCGCTTGTCTGCTCGAAAGACAATCGAACCAGTCCATCTTGGCAGAACAATATCCGCGAGCGTTCTCTTATGCCCTTAATGAGGACTTGTCTGTGCATGGGTTTTTGACTGTCCCCACCCTTCACGAAACCTTTCAACTACCACTCTTGCTGCAAGCCCATGACGAACTCAAGCTCCTCCAAACTGATATGGCTGCGGCGACATTGGAAAATCAAGATGATGTTTGGTCCTACTGTTGGGGATCAACGGTGTTCAAAACCACAGCCTACTATCAGTTTGTTTTTCGGGATGTGGTTGCTCACGTGGCTTTCAAGTGGCTCTGGAAGACTAAATGCATACCCAAAATCAAAGTATTTGGTTGGTTTTTACTTTCGGACCGGCTCAACACAAGGAATATGCTCAAGCGGCGTCACTACAATATTGGCACCAATCTTGACTGCTTGCTTTGCGGGCATCATATCGAAGAAATAGTGGAGCATCTCTTCTTTTGTTGCACCTTCAGCAAAGAATGTTGGAGCTTGCTATGTATATCCTGGGCTACGCAAGGAGATAGGTTGAAGTTGGTGGAGAACTTAAAGACACAACACCCACGCAAGATGGTCATGGAGATATTTCTCACTGCTGCTTGGAGCCTTTGGAAGGAATGCAATAATAATTACTTTAGGCATGTGTCGCCCTCCATCTCTTCATAATTCAGTAGATTCAAGGAAGACTTTGGCAATATTAGATATAGACTACCTGATAACAAGAGACATGTTGTCTCTTCCTTCTTGCAAAGTCTGCCTCAGCATAGCTAGGGTTGTGTTTGGGATCTAACCCCTACCCCCCACCCACACTCCCTTGTAAATATCACCATGTAACTGTTTTTGATTATTATATATACATGCAGTAGGAGCCTTTCCTACTGTCTTAAACTTCAAAAAAAAATCTCGGGCAAGTAACATACCGATGAGAAAGGGAACAACGTATGTTGTTATGCGGTTTGACCGATAAAGATCTTCATAGAATATGTGGGAGCCAATATGAACATCCAGTTTCCGCTATTGATTATTGATCGGAGACGTGTCTTGGTCATGTCTACATAGTTCTCGAACCCGTAGGGTCCGCACGCTTAACGTTCGGTGACGATCGGTATTATGAGTTTATGTGTTTTGATGTACCGAAGGTAGTTCGGAGTCCCAGATATGATCACGGACATGACGAGGAGTCTCAAAATGGTCGAGACATAAAGATTGATATATTGGACGGCTATATTCGGACACCGAAAGTGTTCCGGGTGATTTCGGAGAAAACCGGAGTGCCGGAGGGTTACCGGAACCCCCCCGGGGAACTAGTGGGCCTAGATAGGCCTTATGAAGAAAATATGCCCTAGAGGCAATAATAAAGTTATTATTTATTTCCTCATATCATGATAAATGTTTATTGTTCATGCTAGAATTCTATTAACCGGAAACATAATACATGTGTGAATACATAGACAAACATAGTGTCACTAGTATGCCTCTACTTGACTAGCTCGTTGATCAAAGATGGTTGAGTTTCCTAGCCATAGACATGAGTTGTCATTTGATTACGGGATCACATCATTAGGAGAATGATGTGATTGACTTGACCCATTTCGTAGCTTAGCACTTGATCGTTTAGTTTACTGCTATTGCTTTCTCCATGACTTATACATGTTCCTATGACTATGAGATTATGCAACTCCCGAATACCAGAGGAACACTTTGTGTGCTACCAAACGTCACAACGTAACTGGATGACTATAAAAGTGCTCTACAGGTGTCTCCGATGATGTTCGTTGAGTTGGCATAGATTGAGAATAGGATTTGTCACTCCGATTGTCGGAGAGGTATCTCTGGGCCCTCTCGGTAATGCACATCCCTATAAGCCTTGCAAGCAATGTGACTAATGAGTTAGTTATGGGATGATGCACTACGGAACGAGTAAAGAGACTTTCCGGTAACGAGATTGAGCTAGGTATTGAGATACCGACGATCGAATCTCGGGCAACTAACATACAGATGACAAAGGGAACAACATATGCTGCTATGCGGTTTGACTGATAAAGTTCTTCGTAGAATATGTAGGAACCAATATGAGCATCTAGGTTCCGCTATTGGTTATTGACCCGAGACATCTCTCGGTCATGTCTACATAGTTCTCGAACCCGTAGGGTCCGTGCAACAAAGTTACGTGGACGATCGGTATTATGAGTTTTTGTGTTTTGATGTACCGAAGGTAGTTCGGAGTCCCAGATGTGGTCGCGGATATGATGAGGAGTCTCGAAATGGTCGAGATGTAAAGATTGATATATTGGAAGCCTATATTTGGACATCGGAATGGTTCCGGGTGAAATCGGGATTTTACCGGAGTACCGGGAGGTTACCGGAACCCCCTGGTAATTGTATGGGCCTTAATGGGCCATAGTGGAGAGAGAGAGAGAGGAGGCCTGGGCAGGCCGCGCGCCCCCTCCCCCTCTGGTCCGAATTGGACTAGGAGGGGGGCGGCGCCCCCCTTTCCTTCCTCCCTCTCTCCCCCTTCCTTCTCTCCTAGTCCAACTAGGGAAGGGGGGGGGGGGAATCCTACTGCCGGTGGGAGTAGGACTCCTCCTCGCGCGCCCTACTAGGGCCACCCGGCCTCCCCCTTGCTCCTTTATATACGGGGGCAGGGAGGCACCCCAAGACACACAAGTTGATCATTGATCTCTCTTAGCCGTGTGCGGTGCCCCCCTCCACCATAATCCACCTCGGTCATATCGTAGCGGTGCTTAGGCGAAGCCCTCTGATACGTCCATTTTGCATCATGCTTTTATATCAATATTTATTGCACTATGGGCTGTTATTACACATTAAGTCACAATACTTATGCCTATTCTCTCTTATTTTACAAGGTTTACATAAGGAGGGAGAATGTCGGCAAATTTGGAATTACAGGCTGGAAAAGGAGCAAATATTAGAGACCTATTCTGCACAACTCCAAAAGTCCCGAAACTCCACGAAAGTCATTTTCGGAAATAATAAAAAATACTGAGCAGAAGAAATACGTCAGGGGGCCCACCACCTGTCCACGAGGGTGGGGGGCGCGCCCTACCCCCCAGGGTGCGCCCCCCTGCCTCATGGGCCCCCTGTTGGCTCTCCGGTGGCCATCTTCTGCTATATGAAGTCTTTCGTCCAGAGAAAAATCATAAGCAACCTTTCGGGACGAGACTCCGCCGCCACGAGGCGTAACCTTGGCAGAACCAATCTAGGGTTCCGGCAGGGCTGTTCTGCCGGGGACACTTCCCTCCGGGAGGGGGAAATCATCGCCATCATCATCACCAACGCTCCTATCATCGGGAGAGGGCAATCTCCATCAACATCTTCACCAACACCATCTCCTCTCAAAACCCTAGTTCATCTCTTGTATCCAATTCTTGTCTCCAAGTCCGGGATTGGTACTAGTAGGTTGCTAGTAGTGTTGATTACTCCTTGTAGTTGATGCTAGTTGGTTTATTTGGTGGAAGATCATATGTTCAGATCCTTTATGCCTATTAATACCCCTCTGATTATGAACATGAATATGCTTTGTGAGTAGTTACGTTTGTTCCTGAGGACATGGGAGAAGTCTTGCTATTAGTAGTCATGTGAATTTGGTATTAGATTCGATATTTTGATGAGATGTATGTTGTCTATCCTCTAGTGGTGTTATGTGAACGTCGACTACATAACACTTCACCATTATTTGGGCCTAGAGGAAGGCATTGGGAAGTAATAAGTAGATGATGGGTTGCTAGAGTGATGAAGCTTAAACCCTAGTTTATGCGTTGCTTCGTAAGGGGCTGATTTGGATCCATATGTTTCATGCTATGGTTAGGTTTACCTTAATACTTTTGTTGTAGTTGCGGATGCTTGCAATAGAGGTTAATCATAAGTGGGATGCTTGTTCAAGTAAGAACAACACTCAAGCACCGGTCCACCCACATATCAAATTATCAAAGTACCGTACGCGAATCATATGAACGTGATGAAAACTAGCTTGACGATAATTCCCATGTGTCCTCGGGAGCGCTTTTCTCTATATAAGAGTTTGTCCAGGCTTGTCCTTGCTACAAAAGGGATTGGGCCACCTTCCTGCACTTTATTTACTTTTGTTACTTTTTGCTCGTTACAAATTATCCTATCACAAAACTATCTGTTACCACTTATTTCAGTACTTGCAGAGAATACCTTGCTGAAAACCGCTTATCATTTCCTTCTGCTCCCCGTTGGGTTCGACACTCTTACTTATCGAAAGGACTATGATTGATCCCCTATACTTGTGGGTCATCACCCTCCGTCGGTAACTTCATCAACACCGTCACCACGCCGTCGTGCTGACGAAGCTCTTCCCCGAAGCTCTACTGGATCATGAGTTCGCGGGACGTCACTGAGCTGAACGTGTGTTGAACGCAGAGGTGCCGTACGTTCGGTACTGAGGATCGGTCGATCGTGAAGAAATACGACTACATCAACCGCGTTGTCATAACGCTTCCGCTTACGGTCTATGAGGGTACGTGGACGAAACTCTCCCCTCTCGTTGCTATGCATGGCCATGATCTTGCGTGTGCGTAGGATTTTTTTTGAAATTACTATGTTCCCCAAGAGTGGCATCCGAGCCAGGTTTATGCGTAGATGTTATATGCACGAGTAGAACACAAGTGAGTTGTGGGCGATACAAGTCATACTGCTTACGTAATGTCATACTTTGGTTCGGCGGTATTGTTGGATGAAGCGGCCCGGACCGACGTTACGCGTACGCTTACGCAAGATTGGTTGTACCGACGTGCTTTGCACACAGGTGGCTGGTGGGTGTCAGTTTCTCCAACTTTAGTTGAACCGAGTGTGACTACGCCCGGTCCTTGAGAAGGTTAAAACAACACTAACTTGACGAAATATCGTTGTGGTTTTGATGCGTAGGTAAGAACGGTTCTTGCTCATCCTGTAGCAGCCACGTAAAACCTGCAACAACAAAGTAGAGGACGTCTAACTTGTTTTTGCAGGGAATGTTATGATGTGACATGGTCAAGACATGATGCTATATTTTATTGTATGAGATGATCATGTTTTGTAACAGAGTTATCGGCAACTAGTAGGATCCATATGGTTGTCGCTTTATTGTATGCAATGCAATCGCCCTGTAATTGCTTTACTTTATCACTAAGCGGTAGCGATAGTCGTAGAAGCAATAGTTGGCGAGACGACAACGATGCTTCGATGGAGATCAAGGTGTCGCGCCGGTGATGATGGTGATCATGACGGTGCTTTGGAGATGGAGATCAAGGGCACAAGATGATGATGGCCCTATCATATCACTTATATTGATTGCATGTGATGTTTATCCTTTATGCGTGTAATTCTGCTTTGATTGACGGTAGCATTATAAGATGATCTCTCACTAAAAATTTCAAGGTACAAGTGTTCTCCCTGAGTATGCACCGCTGCCAAAGTTCGTCGTGCCGAGACACCACGTGATGATCGGGTGTGATAAGCTCAACGTTCTTATACAACGGGTGCAAGCCAGTTTTGCACACACAGAATACTCGGGTTAAACTTGACGAGCCTAGCATATGCAGATATGGCCTCGGAACAACAAGACCGAAAGGTTGAACGTGAATCATATAGTAGATATGATCAACATAGTGATGTTCACCATTGAAAACTACTCCATTTCACGTGATGATCGGTTATGGTTTAGTTGATTTGGATCACGTGATCACTTAGATGATAAGAGAGATGTCTATCTAAGTGGGAGTTCTTAAGTAATATGATTAATTGAACTTAAATTTGTCATGAACTTAGTACCTGATAGTATTTTGCTTGTCTATGTTGTTGTAGATAGATGGCCCGTGCTGTTGTTCCTTTGAATTTTAATGTGTTCCTTGAGAAAGCAAAGTTGAAAGATGATGGTAGCAATTACACGGACTGGGTTCGTAACTTGAGGATTATCCTCATTGCTGCACAGAAGAATTACGTCCTGGAAGCACCGTTGGGTGCCAGGCCTGCTGCAGATGCAACTGACGACGTTAAGAACGTCTGGCAAAGCAAAACTAATGAATACTCGATAGTTCAGTGTGCCATGCTTTACAGCTTAGAACCGGGACTTCAACGACGTTTTGAACGTCATGGAGCATATGAGATGTTCCAGGAGTTGAAGTTAATATTTCAAGCAAATGCCCGAATTGAGAGATATGAAGTCTCCAATAAGTTCTACAGCTTCAAGATGGAGGAGAATAGTTACATCGGTGAACATATACTCAAAATGTCCGGGTATAATAATCACTTGATTCAAGCTGGGAGTTAATCTTCCGGATGATAGTGTCATTGACAAAATTCTTCAATCACTGCCACCAAGCTACAAGAGCTTCGTGATGAACTATAATATGCAAGGGATGGATAAGAAAATTCCCGAGCTCTTCGCAATGCTAAAGGCTGCGGAGGTAGAAATGAAGAAGGAGCATCAATTGTTGATGGTCAACAAGACCACCGGTTTTAAGAAAAAGGGTAAAGGGAAGAAGAAGGGGAACTTCAAGAAGAACAGCAAACAATTTGCTGCTCAGGAGAAGAAACCTAAATTTGGACCTAAGCCTGAGACTGAGTGCTTCTACTGCAAGCAGACTAGTCACTGGAAGTGGAACTGCCCCAAGTATTTGGCGGATAAGAAGGATGGCAAGGTGAACAAAGGTATATGTGATATACATGTTATTGATGTGTACCTCACTAAAGCTCGTAGTAGCACATGGGTATTTGATACTGGTTCTGTTGCTAATATTTGCAACTGGAAACAGGGACTATGGATTGAGCGAAGATTGTCTAAGGACGAGGTGATGATGCGCGTGGGAAATGGTTCCAAAGTTGATGTGATCGCCGTCGGCACGCTACCTCTACATCTACCTTCGGGATTAATTTTATACCTAAATAATTGTTATTTAGTGCCAGCGTTAAGCATGAACATTATATCTGGATCTTGTTTGATGCGAAATGGTTATTCATTTAAATATGAGAATAATGGTTGTTCTATTTATATGAGTAATATCTTTTATGGTCATGCACCCTTGAAGAGTGGTCTATTTGTGTTGAATCTCGATAGTAGTAATACACATATTCATAATGTTGAAGCCAAAAGATGCAGAGTTGATAATGATAGTGCAACTTATTTGTGGCACTGCCATTTGGGTCATATTGGTGTAAAGCGCATGAAGAAACTCCAAACTGATGGACTTCTGGAATCACTTGATTATGAATCACTTGGTACTTGCGAACCATGCCTCATGGGCAATATGACTAAAACACCGTTCTCCGGAACAATGGAGCGAGCAACAGATTTATTGGAAATCATACATACTGATGTATGTGGTCCAATGAATATTGAGGCTCGCGGCGGGTATCGTTATTTTCTCACCTTCAAAGATGATTTGAGCAGATATGGGTATATCTACTTAATGAAAGATAAGTCTGAAACATTTGAAAAGTTCAAAGAATTTCAGAGTGATGTGAAAAATCATCATAACAAGAAAATAAAGTTTCTACGATCTGATCGTGGATTAGAATATTATTTTGGTCTACATTTGAAACAATGCGGAATAGTTTCGCAACTCACGCCACTTGGAACACCACAGCGTAATGGTGTGTCCGAACGTCGTAATCATACTTTACTAGATATGGTGCGATCTATGATGTCTCTTACTGATTTACCGCTATCGTTTTGGGGTTATACTTTAGAGACGGCTGCATTCACGTTAAATAGGCACCATCAAAATCCGTTGAGACGACGCCTTATGAACTGTGGTTTGGCAAGAAACCAAAGTTGTCATTTCTTAAAGTTTGGGGCTGTGATGCTTATGTGAAAAAGCTTCATCCTGATAAGCTCGAACCCAAATCGGAGAAGTGTGTCTTCATAGGATACCCAAAGGAAACTATTGGGTACGCCTTCTATCACAGATCCGAAGGCAAGACATTTATTGCTAAGAATGGATCCTTTCTAGAGAAGGAGTTTCTCTCGAAAGAAGTGAGTGGGAGGAAAGTAGAACTTGATGAGGTAACTGTACCTGCTCCCTTACTGGAAAGTAGTTCATCACAGAAACCGGTTTCTGTGACATCTACACCAATTAGTGAGGAAGCTAATGATGTTGATCATGAATCTTCAGATCAAGTTACTACCGAACCTCGTAGGTCAACCAGAGTAAGATCCGCACCAGAGTGGAACCGTAATCCTGTTCTGGAAGTCATGTTACTAGACCATGGCGACCCTACGAACTATGAGGAAGCGATGATGAGCCCAGATTCCGCGAAATGGCTTGAGGCCATGAAATCTGAGATGGGATCCATGGATAAGAACAAAGTGTGGACTTTGGTTGACTTGCCTGATGATCGGCAGGCCAAAGAAAATAAATGGATCTTCAAGAAGAAGACTGACGCTGACGGTAATGTTACTGTCTACAAAGCTCGACTTGTTGCGAAAGGTTTTCGACAAGTTCAAGGGGTTGACTACGATGAGACTTTCTCACCCGTAGCGATGCTTAAGTCTGTCTGAATCATGTTAGAAATTGCCGCATTTTATGATTATGAAATTTTGCAAATGGATATCAAAACTGCATTCCTGAATGGATTTCTAGAAGAAGAGTTGTATATGATGCAACCAGAAGGTTTTGTCGATCCAAAGGGTGCTAACAAAGTGTGCAAGCTCCAGCGATCCATTTATGGACTGGTGCAAGCCTCTCGGAGTTGGAATAAACGTTTTGATAGTGTGATCAAAGCATATGGTTTTATACTGACTTTTGGAGAAGCCTGTATTTACAAGAAAGTGAGTGGGAGCTCTGTAGCATTTCTAATATTATATGTGGATGACATATTGTTGACTGGAAATGATATAGAATTTCTGGATAGCATAAAAGGATACTTGAATAAGAGTTTTTCAATGAAAGACCTCGGTGAAGATGCTTATATATTGGGCATCAAGATCTATAGAGATAGATCAAGACGCTTAATTGGACTTTCACAAAGCACATACCTTGATAAAGTTTTGAAGAAGTTCAAAATGGATCAAGCAAAGAAAGGGTTCTTGCCTGTGTTACAAGGTGTGAAGTTGAGTCAGACTCAATGCCCGACCGCTGCGGAAGATAGAGAGAAAATGAAAAGTGTTCCCTATGCTTCAGCCATAGGCTCTATCAGGTATGCAATGTTGTGTACCAGACCTGATGTGTGCCTTGCTATTAGTTTAGCAGGGAGGTACCAAAGTAATCCAGGAGTGGATCACTGGACAACGGTCAAGAACATCCTGAAATACCTGAAAAGGACTAAGGATATGTTTCTCGTTTATGGAGGTGACAAAGAGCTCGTCGTCAGTGGTTACGTCGATGCAAAGCTTTGACACTGATCCGGACGATTCTAAATCGCAAACCGGATACATGTTTATATTAAACGGTGGAGCTGTCAGTTAGTGCAGTTCTAAAACAAAGCGTCATGGCGGGATCTACATGTGAAGCAGAGTACATAGCTGCTTCAGAAGCAGCAAATGAAGGAGTCTGGATGAAGGAGTTCATATCCGATCTAGGTGTCATACCTAGTGCATCGGGTCCAATGAAAATCTTTTGTGACAATACTGGTGCAATTGCCTTGGCAAAGGAATCCAGATTTCACAAGAGAACCAAGCACATCAAGAGACGCTTCAATTTCATCCGGGATCAAGTCCAGGTGGGAGACATAGAGATTTGCAAGATACATACGGATCTGAATGTTGCAGACCCGTTGACTAAGCCTCTTCCACGAGCAAAACATGATCAACACCAAGACTCCATGGGTGTTAGAATCATTACTACGTAATCTAGATTATTGACTCTAGTGCAAGTGGGAGACTGAAGGAAATATGCCCTAGAGGCAATAATAAAGTTATTATTTATTTTCTCATATCATGATAAATGTTTATTATTCATGCTAGAATTGTTTTAACCGGAAACATAATACATGTGTGAATACATAGAAAAACATAGTGTCAGTAGTATGCCTCTACTTGACTAGCTCGTTGATCAAAGATGGTTGAGTTTCCTAGCCATAGACATGAGTTTTCATTTGATTAATGGGGTCACATCATTAGGAGAATGCTGTGATTGACTTTACCCATTTCGTTAGCTTAGCACTTGATCGTTTAGTTTGCTGCTATTGCTTTCTCCATGATTTATACATGTTCCTATGACTATGAGATTATGCAACTCCCGAATACCGGAGGAACACTTTGTGTGCTACCAAATGTCACAACGTAACCGGGTGATTATAAAGGTGCTCTACAGGTGTCTCCGATGATGTTCGTTGAGTTGGCATAGATCGAGAATAGGATTTGTCACTCCGATTGTCGGAGAGGTATCTCTGGGCCCTCTCGGCAATGCACATCACTATAAGCCTTGCAAGCAATGTGACTAATGAGTTAGTTCCGGATGATTCACTATGGACCGAGTAAAGAGACTTGCCGGTAACGAGATTGAGCTAGGTATTTAGATATCGACGATCGAATCTCGGACAACTAACATACCGATGACAATGGGAACAACGTACGCTGTTATGCGGTTTGACCGATAAATATCTTCATAGATTATGTAGAAACCAATATGAGCATCCAGGTTCCACTATCGGTTATTGACTGGAGACGTGTCTCGGTCATATCTACATAGTTCTTGAACCCGTAGGGTCCGCACATTTAAAGTTCTGTGACGATCGATATTATGGGTTTTTGTGTTTTGATGTACCGAAGGTAGTTCGGAGTCCCGGATGTGATCACGGACATGACGAGGAGTCTCGAAATAGTCGAGACATAAAGATCAATATATTGGAAGCCTATATTTGGACATCGAAATGGTTCCGGGTGAAATCGGGACTTTAGCGGAGTACCGGGAGGTTACCGGAACCCCCCGGTAATTGTATGGGCCTTAATGGGCAGGGCAGGCCGCACGACCCCTCCCCCTCTGGTCCGAATTGGACTAGGAGGGGGCGGCGCCCCCCTTTCCTTCCTCCCTCTCTCCCCCTTCCTTCTCTCCTAGTCCAACTAGGGAGGGGGGGGGGGGGAATCCTACTCCCGGTGGGAGTAGGACTCCTCCTGGCGCGCCCTACTAGGGCAGGCCGGCCTCCCCCTTGCTCGTTTATATACGGGGGCAGGGGGCACCCCAAGACACACAAATTGATCATTGATCTCTCTTAGCCGTGTGCGGTGCCCCCCTCCACCATAATCCACCTCGGTCATATCGTAACGGTGCTTAGGCGAAGCCCTGCATTGGTGACATCATCAACACTGTCACCACGCCGTCGTGCTGACGAAGCTCTTCCCCGAAGCTCTACTGGATCGTGAGTTCGCGGGACGTCACCGAGCTGAACGTGTGTTGAACGCGGAGGTGCCGTATGTTCGGTACTGAGGATCGGTCGGTCGTGAAGATGTACGACTACATCAACCACGTTGTCATAACGCTTCCGCTTACGGTCTACGAGGGTACGTGGACGACACTCTCCCCTCTCGTTGCTATGCATCACCATGATCTTGCGTGTGCATAGGAATTTTTTTGAAATTACTACGTTCCCCAACACCTTAGAGGAGAGAGAGAGAGAGAGGGGCTGCCAGGGCAGGCCGCGCCCCCTCCCCCTTGAGTCTGAATTGGACTAGGAGGGGGGTGGCGCCCCCTTTCCTTCCCCTCTCCCACTCCTTCCTCCCCCCTCCTAGTAGGACTAGGAAAGGAGGAATCCTACTCCTACTAGGAGGAGGATTCCTCCCCTCCTTGGCGCGCCCTAGGGCCGGCCGGCCTCCCCCCTTGCTCCTTTATATACGGGGGCAAGGGGCACCCTAGAACACACACAGACAACTGTCTTAGCCATGTGCGGTGCCCCCCTCCACCATAATCCACCTCGGTCATATCGTCATAGTGCTTAGGCGAAGCTCTGCGCTGGTAACTTCATCATCACCATCATCACGCCGTCGTGCTGACGAAGCTCTCCCTCGACACTCACCTGGATCGAGAGTTCCTGGGACGTCGCCGAGCTGAACGTGTGTAGATCGTGGAGGTGCCGTACTTCCGGTACTAGGATCGGTCGGATCGTGAAGACGTACAACTACATCAACCGCGTTGTCACAATTCTTCCGCTTTCGGTCTACGAGGATACGTGGACTACACTATCCTCTCTCGTTGCTATGCATCTCCTAGATGGATCTTGCATGTGCGTAGGGATTTTTTTTGAAATTACTGCGTTCCCCAATAGTGGCATCCGAGCCAAGTCTATGCGTAGATGTTACATGCATGAGTAGAACACAAAGAGTTGTGGGCGATAATAGTCATACTTCTTACCTGCATGTCATACTTTGATTCAGCGCTATTGTTGGATGAAGCGGCTCGGACGACATTACGTGTACGCTTACGCGAGACTGGTTCTACCGACGTGCTTCGCACACAGGTGGCTGGCGGGTGTCAGTTTCTCCAACTTTAGTTGAATCGAGTGTGACTACACCCGGTCCTTGTTGAAGGTTAAAACATCACACTTGACGAAAAATCGTTGTGGTTTTGATGCGTAGGTAAGAACGATTCTTGCTCAGCCCGTAGCAGCCACGTAAAACTTGCAACAAAAAAGTAGAGGACGTCTAACTTGTTTTTGCAGGGCATGTTGTGATGTGATATGGTCAAGACATGATGCTAAAATTTATTGTATGAGATGATCATGTTTTGTAACACAATTATCGGCAACTGGCAGAAGCCATATGGTTGTCGCTTTATTGTATTAAATGCAATCGCCATATAATTGATTTACTTTATCACTAAGCGGTAGCGATAGTCGTAGAAGCAATAGTTGGCGAGACAACAACGATGCTTCGATGGAGATCAAGGTGTCAAGCCGGTGACGATGGTGATCATGACGGTGCTTTGGAGATGAAGATCAAAGGCACAAGATGATGATGGCCATATCATATCACTTATATTGATTGCATGTGATGTTTATCCTTTATGCATCTTATTTTGCTTAGTTCGACGGTAGCATTATAAGATGCTCTCTCACTAAATTTCAAGGTACAAGTGTTCTCCCTGAGTATGCGCCATTGCGAAAGTTCGTCGTGCCGAGACACCACGTGATGATCGGGTGTGATAAGCTCCACGTTCACATACAACAGGTGCAAGCCAGTTTTGCACACGCAGAATACTCGGGTTAAAATTAACGAGCCTAGCATATGCAGATATGGCCTCGGAACACTGAGACCGAAAGGTCGAGCTTGAATCATATAGTAGATATGATAAACATAGTGATATTCACCATTGAAAACTAGTCCATCTCATGTGATGATCGGACATGGTTTAGTTGATTTGGATCACGTGATCACTTAGATGATTAGAGAGATGTCTATCTAAGTGGGAGTTCTTAAGTAATATGATTAGTTGAACTTTAATTTATCATGAACTTAATACCTGATAGTATTTTGCATGTCTATGTTGTTGTAGATCAATGGCCCATGCTACTCTTCCTTTGAATTTTAATTCATTCCTAGAGAAAGCTAAGTTGAAAGATGATGGTAGAAACTACACGGACTGGGTCCGTAACTTGAGGATTATCCTCATTGCTGCACAGAAGAATTACGTCTTGGAAGCACTGCTAGGTGCAAGACCCACTGCAGGAGCAACACCGGACGTTGTGAACGCTGGCGAGCAAAGGCGATGACTACTCGATAGTTCGATTGTGCCATGCTTTACGGCTTAGAACCGGACTTCAACGATGTTTTGAACGTCATGGAGCATATGAGATGTTCCAGGAGTTGAAGTTAATATTTCAAGAAAATGCCCGGATTGAGAGATATGAAGTCTCCAATCAGTTCTACAACTGCAAAATGGAGGAGAATAGTTCTGTCAGTGAGCATATACTCAAAATGTCTAGGTATAACAATCACTTGATTCAACTGGGAGTTAATCTTCCTGATGATAGTGTCATTGACAGAATTCTTCAATCATCGCCACCAAGCTACAAGAGCTTTGTGATGAACTATAATATGCAAGGGATGGATAAGACAATTCCCGAGCTCTTCGCAATGCTAAAGGCTGCGGAGGTAGAAATCAAGAAGGATCATCAAGTGTTGATGGTCAACAAGACCACCAGTTTCAAGAAAAATGGTGAAGGGAAGAAGGGGAACTTCAAGAAGAATGGCAAGCAAGTTGCTGCTCAAGTGAAGAAGCCCAAGTCTGGACCTAAGCCTGAGACTGAGTGCTTCTACTTCAAAGGGACTGGTCACTAGAAGCGGAACTGCCCCAAGTATTTGGCGGATAAGAAGGATGGCAAGGTGAACAAAGGTATATGTGATATACATGTTATTGATGTGTACCTTACTAATGCTCGCAGTAGTGCCTGGGTATTTGATACTGGTTCTGTTGCTAACATTTGCAACTCGAAACAGGGACTACGGATTAAGCAAAGATTGGCTAAGGACGAGGTGACGTGCGTGGGAAATGGTTCCAAAGTCGATGTGATCATAGTCGGCAAGCTACCTCTACATATACCTTCGGGATTAGTTTTAGACCTGAATAATTGTTATTTGATGCCAACGTTAAGCATGAACATTATATCTGGATCTTGTTTGATGCGAGACAATTATTCATTTAAATCCGAGAATAATGGTTGTTCTATTTATATGAGTAATATCTTTTATGGTCATGCACCCTTGCAGAGTGTTCTATTTTTATAGAATCTCGATAGTAGTGACACACATATTCATAATATTGAAGCCAAAAGATGCAGAGTTGATAATGATAGTGCAACTTATTTGTGGCACTGCCGTTTGGGTCATATTGGTGTAAAGCGCATGAAGAAAATCCATTCGGATGGACTTTTGGAATCACTTGATTATGAATCACTTGGTACTTGCGAACCATGCCTCATGGGCAAGATGACTAAAACACCGTTCTCCGGAACAATGGAGCGAGCAACGGATTTGTTGGAAATCATACATACTGATGTATGTGGTCCAATGAATATTGAGGCTCGCGGCGGGTATCGTTATTTTCTCACCTTCACAGATGATTTGAGCAGATATGGGTATATCTACTTGATGAAACATAAGTCTGAAACATTTGAAAAGTTCAAAGAATTTCATAGTGAAGTGGAAAATCATCGTAACAAGAAAATAAAGTTTCTATGATCTGATCGTGGAGGAGAATATTTGAGTTATGAGTTTGGTCTTCATTTGAAACATTGTGGAACAGTTTCACAACTCACGCCACCCGGAATACCACAGCGTAATGGTGTGTCCGAATGTCGTAATCATACTTTACTAGATATGGTATGATCTATGATGTCCCTTACTGATTACCGCTATCGTTTTGGGTTATGCTTTAGAGATGGCTGCATTCACGTTAAGTAGGGCACCATCTAAATCCGTTAAGATGACCCCTTATGAACAGTTGTTTGGCAAGAAACCCAAGTTGTCGTTTCTTAAAGTTTGGGGCTGCGATGCTTATGTGAAAAAGCTTCAACCTGATAAGCTCGAACCCAAATCGGAGAAATGTGTCTTCATAGGATACCCAAAGGAGACCGTTGGGTACACCTTCTATCACAGATCCGAAGGCAAGACATTCGTTGCCAAGAATGGATCCTTTCTAGGGAAGGAGTTTCTCTCGAAAGAAGTGAGTGTGAGGAAAGTAGAACTTGATGAGGTAACTGTACCTGCTCCCTTATTGGAAAGTAGTTCATCACAGTAATCAGTTCCTGTGACTTCTACACAAATTAGTGAGGAAGCTAATGATGATGATCTTGTAACTTCAGATCAAGTTACTACTGAACCTAGTAGGCCAACCAGAGTAAGATCCGCAACAAAGTGGTACGGTAATCCTGTTCTGGAGGTCATGTTACTTGACCATGAGGAACCTACAAACTAAGAGGAAGCGATGATGAGCCCAGATTCCGCGAAATGGCTTGAGGCCATGAAATCTGAGATGGGATCCATGTATGAGAAAGAGAGGAGGCCAGGGCAGGCCGCACGACCCCTCCCCCTCTGGTCCGAATTGGACTAGGAGGGGGCGGCGCCCCCCTTTCCTTCCTCCCTCTCTCCCCCTTCCTTCTCTCCTAGTCCAACTAGGGAGGGGGGGGGGGGAATCCTACTCCCGGTGGGAGTAGGACTCCTCCTGGCGCGCCCTACTAGGGCAGGCCGGCCTCCCCCTTGCTCCTTTATATACGGGGGCAGGGGGCACCCCAAGACACACAAGTTGATCATTGATCTCTCTTAGCCGTGTGCGGTGCCCCCCTCCACCATAATCCACCTCGGTCATATTGTAACGGTGCTAGGCGAAGCCCTGCATTGGTAACTTCATCAACACTGTCACCACGCCGTCGTGCTGACGAAGCTCTTCCCCGAAGCTCTACTGGTCGTGAGTTCGCGGGACGTCACCGAGCTGAACGTGTGTTGAACGCGGAGGTGCCGTATGTTCGGTACTGAGGATTAGTCGATCATGAAGATGTACGACTACATCAACCGCGTTGTCATAACGCTTCGGCTTACGGTCTACGAGGGTACGTGGACGACACTCTCCCCTCTCGTTGCTATGCATCACTATGATCTTGCGTGTGCATAGGATTTTTTTTGAAATTACTACGTTCCCCAACACCTTAGAGGAGAGAGAGAGAGAGAGGGGATGCCAGGGCAGGCCGCGCCCCCTCCCCCTTGAGTCTGAATTGGACTAGGAGGGGGGTGGCGCCCCCCTTTCCTTCCCCTCTCCCACTCCTTCCTTCCCCCTCCTAGTAGGACTAGGAAAGGAGGAATCCTACTCCTACTAGGAGGAGGACAGGGTAGGCCGCACGAGCCCTCCCCCTCTGGTCCGAATTGGACTAGGAGGGGGCGGCGCCCCCTTTCCTTCCTCCCTCTCTCCCCTTCCTTCTCTCCTAGTCCAACTAGGGAGGGGGGGGGGGAATCCTACTCCCGGTGGAATCTAGATTATTGACTCTAGTGCAAGTGGGAGACTGAAGGAAATATGCCCTAGAGGCAATAATAAAGTTGTTATTTATATTTCCTTATATCATGATAAATGTTTATTATTCATGCTAGAATTGTATTAACCGGAAACTTAGTACATGTGTGAATACACAGACAAACATAGTGTCACTAGTATGCCTCTACTTGACTAGCTCGTTGAATCAAAGATGGTTAAGTTTCCTAACCATAGACATGAGTTGTCATTTGATTAACGGGATCACATCATTAGAGAATGATGTGATTGACTTGACCCATTCCGTTAGCCTAGCACTTGATCGTTTAGTTTATTTGCTATTGCTTTCTTCATGACTTATACATATTCCTATTACTATGAGCTTATGCAACTCCTGAATACCGGAGGAACACCTAGTGTGCTACCAAACATCACAACGTAACTGGGTGATTATAAAGGTGCTCTACAGGTGTCTCCAATGGTGTTGGCATAGATCGAGATTAGGATTTGTCACTCCGATTGTCGAAGAGGTATCTCTGGGCCCTCTCGGTAATGCACATCACTATAAGCCTTGCAAGCAATGTGACTAATGAGTTAGTTGCGGGATGATACATTACGGAACGAGTAAAGAGACTTGCCGGTAACGAGATTGAACTAGGTATTGAGATACCAACGTTCGAATCTCGGGCAAGTAACATACCGATGACAAAGGGAACAACATATGTTGTTATGCGGTTTGACCGATAAAGATCTTCGTAGAATATGTGGGAGCCAATATGAACATCCAGGTTCCGCTATTGGTTATTGACCAGAGACGTGTCTCGGTCATGTCTACATAGTTCTCGAACCCATACGGTCCGCACGCTTAATGTTCGGTGACGATCGGTATTAGGAGTTTATGTGTTTTGATGTACCGAAGGTAGCTCGGAGTCCTGGATATGATCACAAACAAGACGAGGAGTCTCGAAATGGTCGACACATAAAGATTGATATATTGGACGGCTATATTCGGATACCGAAAGTGTTCCGGGTGATTTAAGAGAAAACCGGAGTGCCAGAGGGTTACCGGACCCCCCCCCGGGGAACTAGTGGGCCTAGATGGGCCTTAGTGGAGAGAGAGAGGGGCTGCCAGGGCAGGCCGTGCCCCCCTCCCCCTTGAGTCCAAATTGGACTAGGATGGGGGGTGGCGCCCCCCCTTTCCTCCCCCTCTCCCACTCCTTCCTTCCCCCTCCTAGTAGGACTAGGAAAGGAAGAATCCTACTCCTACTAGGAGGAGGATTCCTCCCCTCCTTGGTGCGCCCTAGGGCCGGCTGGCCTCCCCCTTGCTCCTTTATATACGGGGGCAGGGGGCACCCTAGAACACACAACAAACAACTATCTTAGCCATGTGCGGTGCCCGCCTCCACCATAATCCACCTCGGTCATATCATCGTAGTGCTTAGGCGAAGCCCTGTGCTGTAACTTCATCATCACCGTCATCACGCCGTCGTGCTGACGAAGCTCTCCCTCGACATTCAGCTGGATCGAGAGTTCGTGGGACGTCACCGAGCTGAACGTGTGTAGATCGCGGAGGTGCCGTACTTTCGGTACTAGGATCGGTCGGATCATGAAGACGTACGACTACATCAACCGCGTTGTCATAACGCTTCCGTTTTCGGTCTACGAGGGTACGTGGACTACACTCTCCTCTCTCGTTGCTATGCATCTCCTAGATGGATCTTGTGTGTGCGTAGGAATTTTTTTGAAATTACCGCGTTCCCCAACAGCCTGGGCCTGCCGAATCCATCGCCGCAGAGTGAGATCAAACCAGGAGGACTCCACACGCCTGGCGCGCACCATGCGCTCCCGAAGGGCACCGTCATGACAGAGCACGAGGAAATCCTCAGGGAAGAAACGACGGATGGACATCTCAGCCGGGCCGACGCCGAACGCGGCGTGCAGCGCGGACACCGCCGAGTCCACGTCCACAACCGGTCTGGTACCGACGACGGTGACCAGCAAACCCTGCGCCAGCTCCGCCTATCACTAACGGCTTAAAAATGTGTAAACCATATTAACTAACATGTCCACATGATTACGCATCCAGACCTTCAAGCAATTACTCCCTCCATTCCTAAATATAAGTCTTTTTAGATATTTCAATAATGGACTGTATACGGAGCAAAATGAGTGAATCTACACTCTAAAATATGTATATATACATCCGTATGTAGCTTGAATTGAAATCTCTCTCTCTCTATATATATAATATATATATATATATATAGAGAGAGAGAGTGAGAGAGTGAGTGAGAGAGAGAGAAACGAAGGGAGTATAAGAAAAATTAAGACATCAAACGAACCCTATGATAATAAGAGAATAGGAATTTAGGTGTTAAAAAAGAAGCACCGCCATTCGTCCAAACGTCACCCCTGCTAGGACTAAAACCCTACCTATCTGCTAACTGGAGTTGAGGCATTAGGATTTCCCTCCTCAACACCGGCCGCCATAGTGGCAGGAGAAAGGGAGGCAAATTTGTGGGCTTGTCGATGGATATAAGGAGAGGACTACTTTCCCTAGTCACCTTGCACGAGGGAAACGAGAAGCAACATGGTATGAGGTCGATGGAGATCAAGGTGAGGACTACTTTCCCTAGTCACCTTGCAATAGGGGAACGAGAAGCAACATGGTATGAGGTTTCAACATGTCTGTGTCTCTAGACTAGACAAGTTGTTGTTCAAGACGTTGTCTGATTCCTCCATCTTTCTTTAGCAGCATCTCCCATTTTGATTTTTGACACATCAGAGATGCTTCCCCTACACTCTACGTGTTGGAGTCTGGACCGGGGTACTACAAATATGTTTTTTTGAACACGGTACACCCACAGATGTTCACATAGACACACATAATCTCACACACACCCTATCAGAAAGTGCAACTAATCTTCAGGTGGTTTTGGTAATTCATAACAACGTATACATCATTGGACTAATGCCTACTCAAAGAATATTTCAGGAATGTTCAACTCAGGTATGGTAATGAGATGTGAATGTGGACCCCTCAAAATGCAAAGAACATGTGTTGGCAAAGTTTTAAGACTCGACATTTTTGGTTAAGTGACCAAGATCACATTGAGTCCATAGGAAAGCCAATATTATTAAATGGGATGAGGTTTTGATCATGGTCTAACTGCTCAAGTGCTTAGAGACATTGCTCCAAACTTATCAGTTACACTCTCACATATATATGTACAAAACCCTAAAGTCAAACTCAGTTCCACTGAAACACACACATGCATACAACCGGAATCACCGAGATATACCTAACATAGCCACTTCCTAAACCCTAGCGTCTCGGTCTCGCGGAGTTGGCCCTTTTGTCGCACCCAAGAGCACCTGCCAACCTTCTGTTACCAACTAAAATTCAAAAAAAAATTCCGAGTGGTTTCAATTAGTGAAACCAAAGTGTGGAAAGTTCTTAGGTCAGCATTGTTTGGTCCCATAGAGAGGTTTCATCCGGTCTGATCGAAAAGCCTAAATTTCAAGCCTTTTGTACTAGTTGGTCTCACCGATTGTTTTCATTCGGTCCTATCGAGTAGTGCATAAATGTGTGTAACGGTTGGATTTTTGGTGCTGCCTATATATACCCCACCCATTCCACCAACTCTCACGGAGCAACCAGTTCAAAGCTACCACTTTTCATATCCATTTTCTGAGAGAGAGCCACCTACCCTTATGTTGAGATTCAGAGGATTCCACTCTAACCTTTGATCCTTGATCTCTAGCCTCCTCAACTTATTTTCCACTCCAATCCCTCTCCTACCACATAGAAAAAAATCTGTGAGAGAGTGTTTGAGTATTGAGGAGACTATCTTTTGAAGCACAAGAGCAAGGAATTCATCATCAACAACATATATTACCTTTTGTAGAGTGATGTCTCCTAGATTGGTTAGGTGTCACTTGGAGCCTCCAAGCTTGTGGAGTTGAACTAAGGAGTTTGTAAGGGCAAGGAGTTCGCCTACTTCATGAAGGTCCTACCCCCAGTGAGGCTAGTCCTACGTGTACATAAGCAATGATGGCATAGACAAGGTTACTTCCTCGTGGACCCTTCGTGATTGAAGTTCTCCATGGACTCACGGAGCTATTACCCTCCATGGATTGAAGTCCCCATCAACGTGGACGTACGATAGCACCACCTACCAAAACCACGCCAAAAATCACCGTGTCTTCATTGCATTTTATTATCTCCAAATCCTTCTACTTTCATGCGCAAAGTCCTTACTTTTCACTGCCACTATATTAGACTTGCATGTATAGGGTGCTAGTAAACTTGCTAGAATTGCTAAAATCTGCCAAGAATTAAAATTAGGAAAACACTAGGATTTTATTGGTCAAGTAATTTAATCACCCCCTCTAGACCTACTTTCGATCCTACACTACCACTATGAGCATCTACAAGATACTATGCGGGCACAGTATCTTGAGATTGACAAAGGCATCACATGTGTCTAGTAGTTGAAGGGAACGTCTTCTCCTATAGAACGAACATCGCCTGAAAGTCTAAAATAAATTTAGGAAAATGTGAGCACAATGCCAAGTCTAAAACTAGAACCCTAGTGGGCTGCTTCCACCGCAAGAAACTTAATCAGCTGAGCTGCGCCCAGTTCGTGTGCTGCAAATATGTTACTGCCTCCCTTCTAGTTTATTAGGCATGCACTTAGGAAAATACTACATGGAGGAGCTCCATGGAGCTCTTTTTTCTGAAAAAATATTCAAAAATCACAATTTTGAAGTTTCAAATATTTTGAAAAAATCACACACGCTTCATACTGATGTATACTACATGTGTGCAAAATTTGAAGATGATATACATCATGGTGAGAGCTACACTAAAAAGACAAAAAATATGATTTTGAAAATGATGAACGGTACATCCGCTACCCACTATTAATAATGCACAAGTTTGTGTTTTTTAGCTGTCACCGTAATGTATTTTATCCTGAGACTTTATACACATGTAGAATACATTCATATGTAAATTTTGAAACTTTTAAAATAGGATTTTTGATTTTTGTAAAGAAAAAAGAGACAATTTGCACGAAGCTCGTCCTCCAAAATGCCCTACTCCATGCGCGTATTCCTATGTTAAAAATTTGACCAGAGTAATAGAATTTATATATCTCAAAAGAATATTATTATTGAAAAACTTCAAATGGTACAACTTCTAATGGTATAAATTTTGGGATATATTACTTTAATTATATTTTTAAAATTGCCAATCTAGGGATACACACAAGCCTAATAAACCGATAAGTAGGTAGTATTGTTTTCCCTCTGGTGGATCCCGCCGCCACCGATTTCTCTCGGCCCCGGATGCCTTCTTGCACCATGAAGTGGGGTGAGGGTGTTTTGGGGTTTGGTAGTATTGTTTGGGTTGCCATAGCTTTGATTAGGTGTCCGCCGACGGTGACGAAGCGATAACTTCCTCGAAGGCGTGGAATAAGGTCTCCGCATCTCGTCCTCATTCAGTGATGCCAATTGGCATCGGCGGAGGGCGTGCGGAGCCTCAGCCTAGGCCCGATATGACCTAGTTTTGTCTTTGTTTCGTATAGGTAGTATTTGACGACATCGTTCGGTGGTGTGGACAACAACTATTTGCGGTTTGGTCTACATGCTTCTTCTCCATTCGGTGAAGCATGGCTACCTTTTTTTAAAGGGCTCAGATCTATTATAGAAGTTCACCGGATGTACATAGCAGAAAGCACCCCAAGCTCCTTGGAACACCGAGCGACCAATACCGCCTCCAGAATGAGCCGCCGACACGTTGTTGTCGCCAATCCCATAATGGAGTCGGACCGACCTAGTCGATGACAGCCGGAAAGTCTTTGTGCACGTTCTCCTAAGGACCAGTGCCCAAGAGCCATGGTCGCCACCGTTAAACTTTTGAATCATGAAGAACCTGTCACCAAATCTCGTCGTTGCGTACGCACGATGAGAAACCTAACCTCATCACCTTGAGGGGTTTACAGGAATCAACGCTGGAGTTCCATTTAATCCATCCTGATAGACGACGTTGAGGACGATTGAAACCCGAAAGATTGACTCCAAAATGAAGCGCCACCATCCGTCGTAGCAGTGCCCCTATGAGGACTAAAAATCTTAACCTATCTACTAGCCATAACCAGGGCACCAGGATTCCCCTCCCTCCACGGGTCACCGGAGCAGCAGGCAGAGGGGAGGTGAATCCATGGGTTCGCTTGTGAAGCTCGAGAGGAGAAAGGCTTTATCCTAGTTGCCTTGCGAGAGGACAAAGAAAGACGTGGAATGAATTTTGAGCATGGCAAGCTTTGCCCATCTGTCTTGGCTGCCTGCATCTCCGGGATGACAACTAGTTCACTCTCATTGGCATTTCATGACTCCGATTGGCAACTTTCTGGTCGCTGTGTCAACAAGGCTGCCTCGCTCCGAAGGTGCTATGGAGATCGAGACACGGCCCCGAGCTTTGTTCACTTTGTGTCGTTGGCGTGCGCAAGAGGAAGACAATGTCTATATACTAAGGATCTTTGTGTTATTTTCAACTTTTATAGCTAAGCGGACGTGGATTTATGAAACATGGTTCCACACGCATCTATTATAAACAAAAAATCTCAAAAGAAAACACTATGAAAAATATTTTCTTAATATACATGGTCGATCTGTATACTAGCGTATGAAGTTTCACGGAGAAATGACATCCGTAGTATTCTAGTCTAGATAAAAGATGACAAAATTGAAGCTATGTTAAAAAAAAACTATTTGAAACCGATCTCTGAATCCAAATCAGCGACGAACAACTATCCAAATCAAATCTCTGAATCCTATCCGGTTCGTTACGATATCCATCGAGGGGCGGCCTAAAACCATCTATAAATGCAGCCGAGCCGTGCCATCAACGTACCAACCGAAGATAAAAGTCCAGCATCGCGCGCATGCAGCCAGCCGGTGAGGAACAAACAGCAAACTAATCCTTCGCAGTACATCAAGCGGCCTTCGCAGTACACGGCAGCGCAGCTGACGTTTTTCTGGGCGCAATTTGCGGAGTGCAAGCGGTACATTGCCATGAAGGAGGAGGACGTGGTGGAGGAGTACCGGCGGGCAGGGAAGCTCCACACCTACGACGAGGATAAGCAATGGCAGAAGCGCTTTGCAAGGGTCGCCAAACCCCATCCGCGCGCTTGGCCCAAGCATATGGTCGCAGATATTGAGGAATACATCACCTACCTCGAGGAGGACGAAGACGACTTTAGGATAGGGCTTTATTCGTTAATCGGGGATGAAATCAGAGATTAATACTCCCTTTGTCTTAAAATAAATATCTCAACCTTAGTACAATTTTGTACTAAAATTAATATAACACTGAGACACTTATTTTAAGACGGAGGAAATACTCGTTTTCAAGAGCGAGAGCAGTGGCGGAGCTAGTAATTTGCTTCTTGATGTTCATTCTAAACAAAATTGTGCAACAATTGATCAATTATTGGCTTGTATAAATAATACTAGTACTTCGTACTTCCTCCGTCCCACAATTCATGTTGCGGGCGCAGTACAATGTATGTTTTGCAAGAAACACCTCATAATTTTAAAACAGTAGCAAGCACGTCCTTGACTCCTGCTTTCGCCATTCGCTGCCCGCGCGTCGCCAGGGGCCGGCGCCGCGGGATTCGGCCGCCGTGCCGGAGATTCCCGTACTCGCGGCCCACCCGCAACCACGCACCGCCGCCCACCAGCCACCAGCTGCCCGCCAATTCCGCCGCCCAACGCCGCGACCACCAGGCGAACTGGTCCTCGGTCCGCCGCGACCACCTGCCGGCGACCACCTGCGTGATAACACCGGCCACCTGCGCGACCAGCCACTTCGGCGCCGCCCACCTTGACCTGCACCGCAGCCAACCTTCGCGGTTTGGCCGATACTTCCCCGTGCCCCGTCTTTGCTGCAGGGAGACTCCGATCGCCGGCCCCGTCTCTGCTGCTGGGAGACTCCGATCGCCGCCCCAGTCTCTCCTTCGCCTCCGGCTCCTTCATCGTCGGCTGTGCTGACGAGGTAGTCTTTCTCCGCCGGCTCCTTCCTCACCACCGACGCCTACTACTGATGCTGCCCCCGACGCCTACTGCTGTTGCTGCTTCGACCAAACAAACTCCGCCCGGCCTCTGCTACTGCTGCTGCTAGGTAGGCAGTCCTGCGAAATTGGTAATATTAGTTTGGAAACATTTCAATCAGGAAGATTTTGTTAATTTTGAAAACATTCAATCATGTTAATTATGGAAACATTAGATCGGAAAATGGGATTTGTTAATTTTGAAAACATCCAATAATGTTAATTATGAATACATTAGATCAGGAAATGGGATTTTGTTAATTTTAAAAACATCCAATCATGTTAATTATGGAAACATTAAACCAGGAAATGGATTTTGTTAATTTTGGAAACATCCAATCATGTTAATTATGGAAACATTAGATCAGGAAATAGATTTTGGTAATTTTGGAAACAATTCAACCATGTTAACTTCGGAAACATTCAATCAAACAAGATTTTGGCAACTAGAATTATTATGGCATGGATTATGGACTCTCACCTGATCATCATCTATGTTCAGGTTCTAAAAATATTCAATCAGACAGTTTTGAGCCACTAACTAAAAATGCTTAGGTTCTAAAAATGTTCAGTTTCTGAATCTCTACTCCTAATGGAGTAGTTGGTAGTCTCGCTTCCAGGTTTTTTTTCGTCCCACCACTTTCGTCCGGTTTTTTTTCGTAGGTTAACCGTCGTAGATTTTTTTTGATGCTGGTTTCTTATTCACCGGTTTATTTACCTCTCAGCTCTTTCCTTGCAAATCAGCACTTTCCAAACGTGCACGCAATCACGGATCTAAATTTACTAACTTATCCAAATCAACCGATACCTTCCATTATTGCAAAATTTTTTAGGAAACAAATAATAGATTTTAAGGAAACAAATAAAAGATTTTAAAGACGCATCATACTTTACTAACAATCACTAAAAATCAAATCTAAATTAATTAACCTTACCTTAAATCACTCAATCACTTTAATTAGAAAACAATTTCTTTCCTAACTGCACCCGCTTAGTGTGCACATAACAATCCAAGTAATTAGAGTCACATGATTGAATCCATTTATTTAGAGCGACATGATTGAATTCATTTATTAACAATAATCCTCACCAAAAGTGCGTTTAGCAATTTTAGAGGGCGGACCAAAACTACGCCATCCGCTCGCCGCGTTTGTTTAGGTACAGGAAAAATGGCATAATATATGGAAACAACACGACCGGGCGGCGGCGCAATCTTGAGGATAGGGGATCGGAGGAGAAGGATTGGCCTGGCAGCATGATCGGGTGCTTCCAGCGGCCGGCCGTCCTCGCGATGCCACCTACCGAAATCAACGCTGCTCCCTGCCGTCGGCCGAGGCGGCGCCGCCTGCCCTCCTACCCACGGTCACGCTGCAGCGTGCGGCTCTGGCGGGAGGAGTAGCGACGGGCCGAGGTCCTTCCTGCGTTCCGGGATGGAGGCCATGATTTCGTCGAGGTCGTTGCGGCCTCCTACACTCAGGGTGTGTCGCCGAGATCGAGGCAAGCATGAGGAGCTGTGGCCACCGCCATGGTCACCCCATCGCAGGGGATGGAGCACGCCGTCGGCCTACAGCTTGTGGAGATCACTTTTGCTCTTCAGGTCGCGTGGTGACCGGATCTTGCCGATGTGTCCCTCCCGGCGACCTCCTCTTCGCCCGGTTGGCGGCATGGATCTCGCCCTTGCTGCCCTCAACTTCTACGCCTCG
Source organism: Aegilops bicornis (assembly GCA_021605145.1). Classification (NCBI taxonomy): domain Eukaryota; kingdom Viridiplantae; phylum Streptophyta; class Magnoliopsida; order Poales; family Poaceae; genus Aegilops; species Aegilops bicornis. Next base: position 189,140,049 of record CM038671.1, on the reverse strand, counting down.
AGCTCGACGGTCAGCCACCATGGATCCCCCAGCTGGAGGGTCACGTGAACCAGCCGTCCTCCCATGCTGCAGCGGCGAGAAGGTGACATGGCTCTCCGTACACGAAGAGTGGAGTTCTGTCAAGTACTTATATACTTGGCCTCTACTGCTGATCCGTCACTACTAGGAAAAGGCCTACTAATGGCGCACCTAATTTGGCCATTAATGGCGCATTAGTGGTGCGCCATTAGTGCCATGCCATTAGTATATTTTACTAATGACGCACCACTGGTGCGCCATTAGTATCTGATATACTAATAGCGGACCTCAGATGCGCCATTAGTATATACAACAGTGCGCCATTAGTATGCCTCCCAGGAGAAGAACATGGAGAAGAACAAGCGTGTACATGGAGAAGAACAGACAACCGCTCATTCATGCTTCGTTCCACTCCTTTGCGCTACATTACTGGAGGTGACATTTTCCTATCTCTCTATGTTGTAACAAGCTTGCTGCCTGCATAGTTAATGGATTTTTTATTTAAATTTATCGCTGCTTAGTGCTTTGTTGCAATTGTTCACCCAAGATTCTTATATATAATCTGGCGTATGTAGGCATACTTAGCTTTGCTATTCCATTTTTCTGGCGCATAGAAATAAGAGTATTGTCCAGGTTAGGTATTCAATTGAGTATGGTATTTGGATTGCTATCAGAATGTCTTTTCTATGCATGTGATTTCTCACATCTGGTTATAATATTTGTGAAGACGTGCATTGCATGTGCACTTGGAAGCGGGCCCGTGGCCCGCGCTGGAGGGCGCCGACGCCGACCCGAGCCACCTCGTCCGCATATTCTTGGAGCTGTGGCTGGTCGATTTACATGAAATTAATTCCCTCAGTTCTGGTGGCAAATATAATACACATAATCCATATTGTTATGCACTAGCGTGTATGTGTGAAATAGATGGATTATGGTCCCGTACCCAATAAGATGGATATGTGTGTGTGTTAGAGAGAGAGAGGGAGAGGGGGATAGAGAGTGAGGAAGAGGGAGGGAGAGTGTGTGTCTGTGTGTGTGAGGATTTGATGGTAAAAAAGGTCGCCAATGTCGTAATATTGAACTCTTAAAGTTAATGTGGCCCCGTTGCAATGCACGGGCGTTCTTCTAGTATGTTCAGGTTTGGACTTGTGACTGTACTTTGCAATTTAAATATGTTCATGTTGTAAAAACGGGACAATAGTATAACATCAAGCAAAACTCTTGCAAATTTTCAGTTTCGACAGTGTTAAAGCATATAATAGTGTTGACAGTAATTTGGATAATTCAAGCAAATTAATTTTTACAACCTGATTATCTTGATAATTCCAAACAAAGAGTTGGGGCATGCCTGTTTGACAAACCAAGAACTGTAGTCCTGAAGACGATACTCTTTATAGCTGTACAGAAAATGAGAAATGAGTCAAATGATAGCCCAGTACCACATGCATGCAATGTGTTTCATTACAGAATAGAAATATATTTCATTCATAGTTCATGTAGTGACAATCAGTCAGAAAGAAATGAGTCAAATGACAACCCAGTACCACATGCATTGCCACCAGGACCACGAACAACATTGTTAGTATGAAAAGCACTGTTGTGAGGTTATAAAAACTGTAGTATGAAAAGCAACCAAGAACAAATTAGTCCAATAGCAGTCCTTTTTGTGTGTGTATATATTCTTGTTATGGTACCATGGTATACTCATCTTTTGTCATAGATAGCGGGAGTATGGATTTGAACATGATGCCTCAAGAGGAAGAGGATGAAGGTATTAACTTGAATTGGATCCCTGGAGAGGAAGAACCTCAAGAGGCAGAGAATGGAGCTATGGATTTGAACTTGATGCCTCAAGAGGAGGAAGATGAAGCTATGAATTGGATGCCTCAAGAAGATGAAGAGGAAGAGGATGAAGCTCAAGAGGAAGAGGATGAAGTTATGAATTGTATACTTCAAGAAGATGAACAAGCTCAAGGAGATGAAGAAGATCAAGAAGATGTAGCAGGTAAACATAAAAGAGGAGAATTGTCAGATAAGAAGAGGCATGGTGCTTACTTCGTCTTGCTAGTAATCGAGTTCAGAGATGGATCTGTTCAACCAGACGACAAGCTGCTAGTCTCAACCCTGTTGAACATAAGTGTACGATTACCAAAAAGCAAATTACCGAGGGCCAAGAAGTAGATGTCTCAAACAAGAAGAAAAGAAGACCTAGCCGAAAGAGAAAAGAGTTGGATCTTGCAAGGACCTCAACAATCCCACTGAATAGAAGAATGACAATTCGATCTCTGGCACGGTCTCTAGGTGTGGCCCGATCGACCCTACATAAGAGGTTCCAGTTGAATGAGCTCAACCGCATCACAAGCACTGAGGGAGTCTTAGACTAAGGGGTCCTCGGGCGTCCGGCCTGTTATTCACTGGGCCGGACTGATGGACTGTGAAGATATGAAGGCCGAAGACTATACCCATGTCCGGATTGGACTCACCTTGGCGTGGAAGGCAAGCTAGGCGACCGACTATGAAGATTCCCTCGTATGTAACAGACCCCATGTAACCCTAGATCTCTCCGGTGCCTATATAAACCGGAGAGCATAGTCTGGATAGACGGATACTCATTACCATATTCACATAGGCTAGACTTTTAGGTTTAGCCATTACGATCTCGTGGTAGATCAACTCTTGTAATACTCATATTCATCAAGATCAATCAAGCAGGAAGTAGGGTATTACCTCCATAGAGAGGGCCCGAACCTGGGTAAACATCGTGTCCCCCGTCTCCTGTTACCATCGATCCTAGACGCACAGTTTGGGACCCCCTACCCGAGATCTGCCGGTTTTGACACCGACACTGGTGCTTTCATTGAGAGTTACACTGTGCCGTCGGCAAAGGACTCGATGGCCCATTCGATCGTCAGTAATGGCGTCGTCCAGGGAGAAACCTTCCTCCCTGGACAAATCTTTGTGGCGACTTCGTACTGCGGACCAACTCGCTTGGCCATCTGGAGCAGGTCGATAGCCATGCCCATGGCCATCAGGTCAGATTTGGAAGCTTGAACTACGTCACGGATATCCGTGGAGACTTGATCTTCGATGGATTTGAGACCGTGGCGATTGCTCCCCTCTCTCCGATGAACATGACTCAAATCTGTCATCGGATCACATCCAGGAGATGGATCCTGTCACTGCAACGGCCGCAGAGCCGAAGCAGATCGTACCCTCCGAGGCCACAAAGCATGCGGCGTTGGAGCCACACACGGACTCGACATCCTGCAATGCTTGCGTCAATGGAACTCCGGACTCGTCTCCGGCCTCACGTTCCGGATCGGGTGCGCCTGCGGACACCGAGCTGGATCGGTTATCGATTTTTGAATTTAGCACCGCAGACATCTTCCAGCATTCACCTTTGGGTGACGTGCTAAATTCTTTAAAGAACTTGTCCTTGGAGGAGGACTCGCAGCCGAACTATGTTCGGTTCGAGCTAGAGGCGGATAACGAGGAATTTTGCTTCCCACCCGCCACCCACTTCATAGCCACCGTCGATGACTTAACCGACGTGCTTGACTATGGCTCCGAAGACATCGACGATATGGACGACGATGCCAACAAGGAGCAAGGCCAAGATCCGCCATTCCTTTGAATGACTGGGCGGCCACCTCTTCGTATGACGTGTACATGGTTGATACACCTAAAGGATCTGGCGACGACAAAGAAGAGCCAGACGCGAACAATCCTTCCGCAACGCAGTCCAAGCGTCGTCGCCCCCAACGTCGCTCTAAGCCTCAACGCTCAAAAGATGGCAACACTGGTACCGAGAAAATAGCACTCCAGGCGACGACGGAAACAACGACCCTATCGGAGCTATATCCGAATAGGAGGAAAACGACAACGGGCAAGATAACACTGATGAACAGGCCATAGAAGATGACTCGGAGGACGATAGTTACCGTCCACCCTCCGAGGAGGAGACAAGCCTCGGCAACAAAGATTTCATCGTGCCTGAGGATCCTCTGGAGCGAGGCGTTTTAAGCTTGACTCATAGCCACCGCAAGGAGCACGAAAAAAACAGCACCCGACTTCAAGCCGAACAAGACCTTTGGCGGCGGATGGGTGGCGTCACGACAGTGAAGAATACGGCCTCAAGCGCCAAGCCAAGAGCTACCCAAAACACAGACTGCTACCTCAGTTCGGTGAGGAGGCACCAGATCCCGTACCCCCCTCGCGTAATGCGGAACGACCACCATGTGGTTGAAACAGGGCGGCCGACCGGCCACCCCGCGGCCGGGATAAAACGGCAACTCAGGCCGAACAGCAGCCCGCCCCACCACCTCACAAAAACAGGGACATACCAGCTCGGGACCACACATACGATCTCTAGCAGGCATTAGACAATAGAGCATGACATACCAGATCTATATACGGATCGCGAGGACGTTTCCATACTCGGGACGATAGTTACCTATCCGGACGTGATAAACTTAATCACACCGGGCCGACAACCGCAAACGGACTCCGTCGGAGGTGCGCCGCGACGCGACCCACTATAGAGGCACCGCACATCCTCTCTGCTTCACAGATGAGGTGCTGGATCACGAATTCCCCGAGGGGTTCAAGCCTATCAATATCGAATCATACGACGGCACAACAGATCCCGCAGTGTGGATCGAGGATTTTATTCTCCATATCCATATGGGTCGAGGAGATGACCTCCACGCCATCAAATACCTCCCATTAAAGCTCAAAGGACCAGCTCGACACTGGTTAAATAGCCTGCCTGAGAATTCCATCGGCAGCTGGGAGGACTTGGAAGAGGCTTTCCTTGATAACTTCCAAGGAACTTATGTCCGGCCACCAGATGCCGATGACTTAAGCCACATAGTTCAACAATCTGGGGAATCAGCTAGAAAATTCTGGACTAGGTTCCTAACGAAAAAGAACCAGATTGTCGACTGTCCGGATGCCGAAGCCCTAGCGGCCTTTAAGCATAGCATTCGGGACGAATGGCTCGCCCGCCACCTCGGCGAGGAAAAGCCGAGCTCCATGGCAGCCCTCACGGCACTTATGACCCACTTCTGCGCGGGAGAGGACAGTTGGCTGGCTCGCAGTACAAACACAGCCAACGAGACAGGCCCCTCCGAGGACAAAAACAGCACCGGCAAGCTCCGGCGGAACAGACACAAGCGCCGCAGCAATGGCGATAACACCGATGACAGAACAGTTCATGCTGGATTTAGCGGCTCCAAGTCCGGCCAGCAAAAGAAGCCCTATAAAAGGAGCAGCAGAAGACCATCCAGCTTGGACCGCATACTCGATCGTCCTTGCCAAATACATGGCATCCCAGACAAACCGGCAAACCATACTAACAGAGATTGCCGGGTCTTTGTCGGCGTTCTGGGAACGGGGGTCCCCAGACTTGCCTGCCTGCGGCCTGCGGCGTGGCTCAAGTGGGGGCCCAGCGCGGCCTAGCTTCATCAGCTCAAGCTCAAGACCCTTGCGAGGGGCCAAGCCTCGCGGGGCGGACGACAGGGACCTTCCTCAGGAGCGGCCTCGTTAGGCAGGCTTGCGATGAGGCGGAGAGATGAGGGCAGGGTACCTCGCGAGGGTGCCCCGTGACGCAAACCATGACGATCGAGACCAGGCGGGTGCCAGCCTGCGCAGTGTCCTCATTTCCCCTTTGGTGCAAAGGAGGCAAGCACAGGCCAAGGCATCAGGCAAAGGTTGCCGCTTTGGTGCAACAAGACCAAGACCAGTGAGCGGCAGGATGGAGGTCATCGTGGAGCCCACGACGGCGTCACCGTCAGAGTCTTTTGGCAGCCGAAGACCAACTTTAGTCAGGATAAGTGTACTAGATGTTCCCCTTCAAAATGGCCAAGTGTTGGCGCCCTTCCCGCTCATTATTTGGGAAAAGGCCCAGGGCCTCCCTCTATAAATAGGACTAGCCACCACAAAGAGAGGGGATCGGTCGATCAATCTAGAAGAGACCTATCAGATAGAACCCTAACAGAGAGAGAGAGAGAGAGGCGACTGAACTCACCCAAGCAGTTCACCGCACTAGCTCAAGAACAGCCCCTCGCGAGGCTGTTCTCCCTTTGTATTGTTCATCACCAGCCCCTGAGGCAATCCACCACACCACACACTGGAGGAGGGTATTACACCACATCGGTGGCCCGAACCAGTATAAACCTCGTGTCTTTGTGTTGTTCATCGTTCGTAGTTTAGATCCCTCGCAATCCATTCAAGCACGTACTGGTAGGGGAAAGATCTCCGTGCGCACCCTAGTGTTCGAATCTTAAGGGTCTGCCGGAACCCGAAATCTGACATTTGGCATGCCAGGTAGGGGTGCGCCGGAATCTTTCTTCCGCTGGTCGTGTGTGATCTTCCGTCGTGTCCATGGCTGACGCTCGCCGAGCTCGCGCCGAGCGCTGGGCTGCTCGCGCCGCTTGAGTCGCCCAGACGGCTCCTGTCGGCGGACACCCCCGTCGTTCCCCGTAGCCTGCCGCCAACGCCGCCACCGGCCTGGCGAGGAACGAGCAGCAAGCCTCATCCCAGCATCCGTCGGTGAGGCGAGAAGGCCGCACCGCTACTCCTTCACTCGCCCCGACTGGTTCTTCGTCCCACGCGCTCCACGCTCCCATGGAGGCTCATGCCACGCTCATCGCAGCAAACGAGCTCCTGCGCTACCGCCCCGTCGACGATGTCTACGAGGAGTGGCTCGACCGCGTCGCCGAGCTCGTCTGCGCCGCAGGGGGCTCCCCCGCACTGTCTCTCTCGCTGCCTCGCCCCGCACCACGCGTGGGAGGCAGGGAGCCGGAGGTGCCCCCCCCACCTCCTTCCCAAGAAGGCGCCCTGGCTCCAAGGCGCGTGGCCCCGGGCCGAGACCCTCCGCGCCCGGCGCCCGGCGCCCGCGCACCAAGAAAGGAGCTGCCAGGAGATCCCTCGTCCCCAAGAAGGTGCTCGCGTGCTCCCAGCACCGGAGCGCCGCGACCACGCTCCAGCGCCATCGCGTCAAGATCCCGCACTGCTCCAGGCAGCGGTGCGCGGGAACCCACAAGAGCAAGCTCCGCATCAGCAGAGAGCCCCGATGGCCACTGCAGGCTTCCGCGCCTTCACCGCCGAGCTACGCAGCATCGCATGGCCCGACAAGTTCAAGCCAGACCTGCCTCCTCGCTATGACGGCACCGCCGATCCTGCGGAGTTCCTGAAGCTCTACGAAGCCACCAACGGGGACGAAAAGGTCATGGCGAATTGGTTCCCCATGGCGCTGAAGGACGAAGCCCGAACCTAGCTCCTGAACCTGGCTCCCGGCACGGTGTCTTCCTGGGACGAGATGCGCACCCGCTTCATCGCCAACTTCCAAGGCACTCGCGACCGGCCTCCGACCATGAGCGACATGCGCCGCATCAAGCAGCAGCGAGGAGAGACTGCGAAGTACATCCGGCCTTCAACAACGCCCGCCTCAAGATTCCCAAGGTGATCGAGGAGGCCATCATCTCAGCCTTCTCCAATGGTGTGCGTGGCGTCAAGATGAAGGAGGAGCTGGCGATGCATGAAGACTGTGCACATCACTAGAGTTGTTCAACTTGGCGACCAAGTGCGCCAGGGCTGAGGAAGGGCGCCTCTCCCTCCTCGAGCTTTCGGCTGCCGATCCAGAAGAGAAGAAGCCCAAGGCCAAGGACGTGAAGCGCAAGGGGGCTGCCGTGCTCGCGGCAGAACCAGACACCAAGCGAGGCAGGGATCAGCCCGAGTCTTCCAAGGGCAGCCGGTATTGCGCGTACCACGATCTTCACACCCACAACACCAACGAATGCCAGGAGCTCAGGGCCGTGCGAGAAGGGCGAATCGGCCGGCGCCCGACCCGCGATGATCGAGGCTACAGCCAAGGAGGAGGAAGAGGCGCAGGACGCTGGGAAGACCGTGGCCCTCGCCAAGGATGGCGTGACAGACCTCGCGAGGACCGCTGGCAGGACCAGCCTCGCGAGGGAGGTCGGAGAGACCAGCCTCGCGAGGATCGCCCTCAAGGCAACGCAGGGCTCCCACCTCTGCCGCAGCTGCCAAGGAGGTACAAAGACAATCATCAGGACGAGGGGGCTGGGGGCTTCCAGGAGCCGCGCGATCCTTTGCATCACAGGTGGCGCTCAGGCCCTAGCCTCTCAGCGCATCCTCAAGCAGTTTGCTCGCGAGGTGAATGCATTCCTCCCCAAGCCAGAGGCCACGCGGCCTCTCAGGTGGTCGTCGTGCGCCATCACATTCAGTTCAGCGGATCAACTCAAGTGCGCAACAACGGCAGGAGTCCTCCCCATGCTTTGCTCACCAGTCATCAGCAACGTGCAAGTCACCAGGACCCTCATCGACGACGGAGCAGGAATCAACGTCCTATCTGTCGAGACATTCAACGATCTCCAAGTGCCATACGATCAGCTTCAGCCGACCAAGCCTTTCTCAGAGTCACCGATGGCTCCACCATCCCGATAGGGCAAGTTAAATCTTCCGTCACCTTGGACAGCGCAACAACTACCGCACCGAGCTCATCGACTTCGACGTCGCCCACATCCGCCTGCCATACAATGCCATCCTCGGGTACCCTGCTTTGGCCAAGTTCATGGCAGTGACTCACCATGGCTACAATGTTCTCAAGATGCCAGGAAGCGGGGGAGTCATCATAGTGCCTTGTGAGGAAAGGGATGCAGTGTGCTCTCTTGAGCATGCCTTCCAAGTCGCAGCAATCGAAGACCCAGATCATAGGAGCGGGAGACTTCCCGAGGCGACCCCCAAGAAGAAGAAGGCTTCACCTGGTCCAAGCCCTCACGGGGTAGGCACCTCCGTAGGCATGGCAACAGGACCCGCGCCCGTTCAAGGGGCGCCACCCTCTGATGCATAGGAAGGCGCTCCCGGCGCCCTCCTCAGGCAGGGCTCAAGGGCTCTTTCATGGCGAGCCACCGACCTAGCCGGGATCATGAGGGAGGCGCTCGAGCACCACTTGGAGGCGTGCTTCAAGGCACGTTTCCCTCAGGAAGGTATGAGGCAAGGAGAGCCAAACCCTCAGGAGTTCATCGCGAGGAGCACCCATGAGCTACAGGATTCAAGAGTCATGCGCGGTTGTCGCCGCTTGCCCGCCGTGGCCCCGCATCCAGGCGAGGATGCTAGGCTGCGAATCTGCATCGACATACCAGGGCTCAGCCAAGCCGCGTCTCAGGAGCGCCTCTGGCCCTCACGCGTGGGACGTTGCGAGGGTCCGCCTCACAGCTACGTTCGCATGCCTTTCAGCCTGCCGAGCAGATGCGCCGCCCACCGGCGCTGAGGCGCGCTCTGAGGCTCGGGGAGGTCAAGCAACGCAGCAGTCTGGCAGAGATGGAGATGGCTCTCGAGGAACCCCTGTGCCCCCGGAGCCTCCCGAGGCTCCAGGTTCGGAGGGCTCGTGAGGGCCGGCGTCCTCATCGCGCGTCGTCCGCTACCTCAACATCCCTTCACCCCCGACCACATCATGTGACACCTTTCCAAGTTTCGTTTTCAGCTGGGAGCGCCCCTCGGGCTGCATCATTCCCAGGCTGCGTGGGTCCGTCCCTGCGGCATGTATCTGTTTTGCTTATGTTCTTTACTTACCTTGTTGGGGGCGCCCCTCGGGCTGCATTATCCCCAAGCTGCTCGGGTCAGACCCAGTGGCGTATGCTTCCTCCGCACCTATCTATATTTGCTCCTTCGTGCTTAACCTGATTCACGCAGTTATTGCCTCTTACTTGTCGCGGGCCTCTCCGCCCTAATGCAAAGCACTTGCATGTTAAAAGGGGGGGGGGGTACTTGAGCATCGCGACTCATGGGCTCTTACTGGTTCTCCAGCCCTCACCCCCTGGCCTTGACCCACGGCATCGCGACCTGTCATACCAGCGGCGGCTGAGCTCGCTCGAGGGCCGGGACCTGAGGACGTAGAGCATTTGCATTCTAACCCTGCAGGAACACACCAATGATAAAGGCCCGGAGCCAGGCGCAACCCGCCTCGAGGTAGGGCCTCGTGAGTCCCGCGCTGGCTCACGGGTGCCCAGATACACCTCTCCTAGCCCTACCGTGCCGGCCACGTGTTAGGGCGGGGTTGTACACGCCCCGGGGGCTCCTCCCGGAGGGGAGCCCCCTCCCACGAACCAGTGGAAGCACCATGCTCCGCGCTGGCTGACGACACTGCCGAGGAGCGGCTATGCCCGTACACATCTGAGCGCTATGCTCTGCGCTGGTGATAAACAAGCGAGGCGGCTCTGGCCGTATCAACCTCAGGGAGCCCAGAGCTCAGTGTCTGGCGCCATCGCAACGCCTCCCCTCGGGAGTGCCGCGCGAGGGGGCTGGACACGGGGGCTGCGCCCGGGCCACGCCCGGGCCACGCCCGAACGTACGCCACCCAGCCAGGTCCCTCGGACCTGGTCGTCGGGCGCCTCCCCAAGCGGAGCCAAGGTATGAAATTCGTTTGAACGTCAAGGGGGACTCCTGAGCATCGCGACTCAGGAGCCTAACTGGTCACGTAGCCACTCACTCCTTAGTCCCGTCCTTGGTTTCCGGTCGGGGCTAACGGCGGTTGAGGTATGCGCAGGGCCGGGCCCTGCCGACGTAGAACGACCAATCCACTCCTATGCCTCCTATCCCTACTTGCTGTTCGCGCGTTAAGGGTGACTCCTGAGCATCGCGACTCAGGAGCCTAACTTGCCACGTAGCCCCTCACTCCTTAGTCCCGTCCTTGGTCTCCGGTCGGGGCTAACGGCGGCTGAGGTATGTGCGGGGTCGGGCCCTACCGACGTAGAACACATGCAAGTAGGAGGGAAGAATGCGAATTCAAAGCAAATATTACAAGCCATAAGTCGTTTCACAACACCAAACATAAGTTTAAATGCCTCCACGAGGCATGGTGCATGTTGCAGGGATTAAAAGCAGAGCAGGAGCTGCGAAGGAATCATTCTCCTGTGGTGCCCCCACCTCCCGAGGCCGCGGAGCTGGCGGCACCACGCCTTGAGCAAGGTCTTTGGCGCGAGACTTCCCCAGCAGGGCCTCGGCTCAGCCTTTCACGGCCTCGGCAGCGGCAGTGGCAAGGTCACCGCTCACAGGCTCCAGCAGGCCGTCGAGGTCGACGCTGGGGTCGCGAAGGTAGACGTGGCTGAGGATACGCGTCAGCGCTGCAGAAGACAGGGCGCGCTCCTCGGCCTCGGCCGTGGGGCCAAGGCCGTCTGCGACATCTTCAAGTGCTCGGACCAAGAAAAGAAGCAGCTCGGCGGGGCCGTCCTCTGCACCAGCCAACGGCTTCTCCAGGCCACCCTCGTAGAGCATCTTCACCAGCGCGAGCCTTCTCCTCCAACTTGGCGAAGGCCACCCGATCCTCCGCCAGGATCTTTGCCTTCCTGTCGAGCTCCATCCTCTCCGCTTTCAGCGACTGCTCCAGCATCTCCAACCGGCCACGGCAGCCATCAAGCTCGGCGTCACGGTCCCTGACGGTGGCCTCCCGAGCCTTCATCTCCTTCTCCTTCTCCTGGCGGCCGCGGACTTCCTTGGCGAGCTCGTTGCGCAAGCCTTGCAGCTCGGCCTCCAGCGCCTTGCAGCGGTCCCGGGCGTCCGCGCCGTCGCCACAAGCGGCATCGCGGCGGCCACAGCTTGGCGGCGGCTTGCTTCTCCCCATCGGAGGCCGACGCGGCTTGGCTCAGCACCGCTCGTACGGAGGCAGCAGAGCGGGCCCAGCCTGAAGCCAGCTCCAGGCGCCCGGCCACCAGACGGGGATCAGTGTTCCGGAGATCCTCTTGAAGCTGGCTCAGCTTGCTGGCAGCTTGATCTAGGATGGTCAAAGGATCAGAAGAAACTGGAGCTGGCGGAGCAGGTGTAGAAGACGGCAGCGTGACCACGGCTTGGGACGAAGGAGCCGCCTGGGCCTTGGGCACCTAAGCAACAGCGTCAAGCCCAGGAACCTCTGGAGTCAGCGGGACCACGGGGGCTGACTCACCCCCAGAGTGCCCTTGCTGGGCTCGCGAGGATGACCCGAGGCGGGGCGCGAGCCATGCCTCCTTTCCCCTTGGTGAGCCGCAGCCACGGCAGGCGAACCCGTCTCAAGCAGGGTCGCAGGAGCCCCCTTCAGCCTCTTTGCTGCAGGTGCCGACCTGGTCAAGAAAATACAGACGTCAAGCCCCGGCGGCAGAAGCAAGGCGAAACACGGATCGAGGACTTACTGTTCGCTGCCCGCGGGCTCAAGCAGCTTCCGGCCGAACTTGAAGCCTGAAAGCCTGCAGCTAGGGTCAGCCTTGGGAGGACCGGAAGTAGTAGGCCCGACGGGAAGGCCGGAGCTGGCCTCAGACTGCCCCGGAGTCAGAGCGGACCCCAGGGGAGAATCCTCCCCTCCTCGCCTGGCATCGGCCTCATCGTCGTCCGGCATGGAGCGAAGGGCGCAGGACCTGCGCCGAGGTAAGGAGTCGCCCGACTCCTCGCTAGGCGCCTCGAAGCCAGAACCTTCTCCTTCCATCTCCTCTTCTTCCTCCTCGCTCCCGCTGGAGTTGCTGGAGAAAACGTTCACCGTCGCCAACATCGCCAGATCCTCGGGAGCCCCGGCGGCACTAGCCCCTCACCATTGAAGGTGGGCATGGTGCTCACCACTTGCTCCTAGTCATCGCGAAGGAACAGGGGGACGGGAGCGCCCTCCGGCATCGCCACGTCCCCCCCCCCCCCGACCAAGGAATGGAGAGCCGCGGCCAGGTCTTCATCGGGGAGGGCCTCGGGAGTCGGCGAAGGTCGTGCTTTGCCTCCCCGGCCTCCTAGCAGGCGAATGTTCCGGGCGGAGCCACCCGATGTTCCAGAACTCCCTCAGGAGCGTGGCCCCGGTCAGCTTCGCCGCCCCCAAGTTGGCTAGCCACAGGTCCGCGTCTATCCTCTTCAGCAACATCTTTGCGCGAGAATCAACGAGATCCGCGCGAGACCACGCATCAACGGCCTCGGGCTGCCCTGATGGCAGTGCCAGTCGGGGATGGATGCGCCCGACGTCCACCATGACCCACTTGCCCCTGAAGCCTTCGATCCTCTTCCCGGGCTTGGAGATGGAGTTGGAGCTGGAGTCTGTGACGAAGCTTCGCCTGCGATAATAGAGCCACGAGAGACCCGGAGGGAAAAGTAATGGCTCAGCAAAGCCACCGAGGGTTTTATCCCAACGTGAGCCTCACAATAGTAGGCGAGAATCGCCAGGAGAAGAACAGAGTTGGGGTGAAGATGCAGCGCTTGCAGGTTGTATTGGCGAAGGACAGTGAAGAAGAACTCGGAAAAAGGAGGGACCAGATCGGCGATAATGGCGCTCACGAAGAACGGGTAGAAGGTGCTCCCCTGGCCTTCAGGCTGATCGGAGCCGGCCTTAAGCACAGTCGCTCCCTTGTTTCCCTGCGCCACCGTCCTCGGGCGCATGAGGGCGAGATTCTTCGCCGACACAGTCGGAGGATCCAGAGCCGGGAGGTACCAGGCCTCAGTCGGGGTCTTGCGAGGCGCCATGGCTTGCAGGATGGGAAGGATTGAGGTAGATCTGGAGGATTTCGGAAGCAAGAAGGAGAAGGGCAAGAAAGGGGATCTGGAGCAAGACGAGCGAGAACAAGTACCAAGTCTGGCCCGGGCCTCCTTTTTGTCAGAGAGGCAGTTGCCGAGGCGTCGTGGGGAGGCGGAGACACCCATGACCAATCAATCGCCACGCGGTGCCCAAGGACGCAGACTGTTGGGGCCCGTGGCGCTTCGCACTTGCCCCTTCGCTTCTCTGCTAAGCCAAGTCCGGGCGCGCCTTGGGCCCGGGGGCTACTGTCGGCATTCTAGGAACGGGGGTCCCCAGACTTGCTGCTGCGGCTGCGGCGTGGCTCAAGTGGGGGCCCAGCGCGGCCCAGCTTCATCAGCTCAGGCTCAAGACCCTCGCGAGGGGCCAAGCCTCGCGGGGCGGACGACAGGGACCTTCCTCAGGAGCGGCCTCGTTAGGCAGGCTCGCGAGGAGGCGGAGAGATCAAGGCAGGGTACCTCGCGAGGGTGCCCCATGATGCAAGCCATGACGATCGAGACGGTGAGGCGCCCGACTCGCGATGTCCTCATTTCCCCTTTGGTGCAAAGGAGGCAAGCACTGAGCCAAGGCATCGGGCAAAGGTTGCCGCTTGATTGCAACAAGACCAAGACCAGCAGAATGGCGGGATGGAGGTCATCATGGAGCCCAAGGCAGCGTCACCGTCGAGCCTTTGGCGGCCGAAGACCAACTTTAGTCAGGATAAGTGTACTAGATGTTCCCCTTCAAAATGGCCAATTGTTGGCGCCCTTCCCGCTCATTATTTGGGAAGAGGCCCAGGGCCTCCCTCTATAAATAGGACTAGCCACCACAAAGAGAGGGGATCGGTCGATCAATCTAGAAGAGACCTATCAGATAGAACCCTAGCAGAGAGAGAGAGAGGGGCGACTGAACTCACCAAGCAATTCATCGCACCAGCTCAAGAACAGCCCCTCGCGAGGTTGTTCTCCCTTTGTATTGTTCATCACCAGCCCCTGAGGCAATCCACCACACCACACACTGGAGTAGGGTATTACACCACATCGGTGGCCCGAACCAGTATAAACCTCGTGTCTTTGTGTTGTTCATCGTTCGTAGTTTAGATCCCTCGCAATCCATTCACGCACGAACTGGTAGGGGAAAGATCTCCGTGCGGATCCCAGTGTTTGAACCTTAAGGGTCTGCCGGAACCCAAAATCTGACAGTCTTTAAACAAGCCAGCAAGGTAAACAACAAAAAAGGGGAATGACATAGCGAGGACGATGACGAGGAGCCTCGGCAGCCGAGCACTGGGGGGCAAAAGACATTTCCCCCTCAAGTCAAAACGGTGAACATGATATACGCCACACACATCCCAAAAAGGGAGCGTAAGCGAGCACTTTCGAAGATGTCTCTGGCGGTAGAGCCGATCGCCCCAAAATTCAATCTGTGGTCGTCGTTCGATCACCTTGATCACCGAGATCATCCAACCAACATCCGCCATGGCGGTTCAGCCAAGACCGGTCCTCGACCCAATCATCGACGGATTTCACCTGACACGAGTCCTAATGGACGGTGGTAGCAGCTTCAACCTACTCTATCAGGACACAGTGCGGAAGATGGGCATTAACCCCTCACAAATCAAACCAACAAAGACTACCTTTAAAGGAGTCATACTAGGCATAGAGGCCCGTTGTACGGGCTCAATAACGCTGGAGGTAGTATTCGGTTCCCTAGATAACTTCCGAAGCGAAGAACTAATCTTCGATATCGTCCCATTTTGCAGCGGCTATCACGCCCTGCTCGGACGAACCGCATTCGCTAGATTCAACGCGATACCACATTATGCTTATCTCAAGCTCAAGATGCCCGGTCCACGTGGCGTCATTACAGTAAATGGAAACACGGAACACTCCCTCCGTACAGAGGAGCACACCGCTGCCCTAGCAGCAGAAATACAGAGCGGCCTTCTCAAGCAGCATCATAATCCGGCTGCCGAGCCCCTGGACATCATCGAGAGGGTCCGGACAACACTGCAGCAGGACAGCTCAGCTCGTCACGAGCCGAATTAGCAATTCGGCCTCCGTCCCAGCCCCGATGAGGCAACAACATTACTGCCGCGCGTACATAAACTACGCATTCAAAACCCCCATGGGTATCGACGGAGGCATAACTCGTTCGTGATCCACAGTGCGGCTTGACCGACCCTGGGATTCGCCCGCTTTTAACTTTTTCATGGGGTTTCTTCTCTTTTCGAGGTCTATACGGACAACCCGCTTTCAGAACACACCAAGGAGGCAAGGAGCTTTGGCGTACAGGGGAACCCCCAGGTGATATCTAATAAACGATTACCACACTTGTTTTACATACCCACACGCAGCTCGCCCTTGGTTACGGCATGTTAAATAGCCTTACTCGCTCATCACATTACTTTTACAAAGTACGCCTCGACGTACTAGTTACATCATAATGGTGAATAAATGGTGGCGTCAGCTCATTACTTCATTTTTTCCGTTTCCTCACCGTAGTATCTATTACTCATTGCACACGTACACCATGATACGCACTGCTACGCCAGGGGCTTCATTACACCATGCATCGCGGCAATAAAAGTCCAAACACTTTTACAATACAGTTCGGTGATACGTCCATTTTGCATCATGCTTTTATATCGATATTTATTGCATTATGGGCTGTTATTACACATTATGTCACAATACTTATGCCTATTCTCTCTTATTTTACAATGTTTACACAAGGAGGGAGAATGCCGGCAATTTGGAATTACAGAAATTTGGAAAAGGAGCAAATGTTAGAGACCTATTCTGCACAACTCCAAAAGTCCTGAAACTCCATGAAAGTTATTTTTGGAAATAATAAAAATACTGGAAGAAGAATCCATGTCAGGGGGGCCTCCACCTATCCATAAGGGTGGGGGCGCGCCCTACCCCCCTGGGCGCGCCCCCTGCCTCATGGGCCCCCTGTTCGCCCTCCGGTGCCCATCTTCTGCTATATGAAGTCTTTCGTCCGAAGAAAAATCATAAGCAAGCTTTCGGGACGAGAATCCGCCGCCACGAGGCGGAACCTTGGCAGAACCAATCTAGGGCTCGGCAGAGGCTGTTACTGGGACACTTCCCTCGGGAGGGAAATCATCGCCATCGTCATCACCAATGGTCCTCTCGTCGGGAGAGGGCAATCTCCATCAACATCTTCACCAGCACTATCTCCTCTCAAACCCTAGTTCATCTCTTGTATCCAGTTCTTGTCTCATAATCTGGGATTGGTACCTGTAGGTTGCTAGTAGTGTTGATTACTCCTTGTAGTTTATGCTAGTTGGTTTATTTGGTGGAAGATCATATGTTCAGATCCTATATGCATATTAATACTTCTCTGATTATGAACATGAATATGCTTTGTGAGTAGTTACGTTTATTCCTGAGGACATGGGAGAAGTCTTGCTATTAGTAGTCATGTGAATTTGATATTCGTTCGATATTTTGATGAGATGTATGTAGTCTCTCCTCTAGTGGTGTTATGTGAACGTAGACTACATGACACTTCACCATTATTTGGGCCTAGAGGAACACATTGGGAAGTAATAAGTAGATGATGGGTTGCTAGAGTGACAGAAGCTTAAATCCTAGTTTATGCGTTGCTTCGTAAGGGGCTGATTTGGATCCATATGTTTCATGCTATGGTTAGGTTTACCTTAATACTTCTTTTCTAGTTGCGGATGCTTGCAATAAGGGTTAATCATAAGTGGTATGCTTGTCCAAGTAAGGGCAGCGCCCAAGCACTGGTCCACCCACATATCAAATTATCAAAGTACCGAACGCGAATCATATGAACGTGATGAAAACTAGCTTGACGATAATTCCCATGTGTCCTCGGGAGCGCTTTTCTCTATATAAGAGTTTGTCCAGGCTTGTCCTTTGCTATAAAAAGTATTGGGCCACCTTGCTGCACTTTATTTACTTTTGTTACTTGTTGCTCGTTACAAATTATCTTAGCACAAAACTATCTGTTACCTACAATTTCAGTGCTTGCAGAGAATACCTTGCTGAAAACCGCTTATCATTTCATACGCTCCTCGTTGGGTTCGACACTCTTACTTATCGAAAGGACTACGATAGATCCCCTATACTTGTGGGTCATCAAGACTCTTTTCTGGCGCCGTTGCGGGAGTGAAGCGCCTTTGGTAGGTGGAATTTGGTAAGAAAAAATTATATAGTGTGCTTAAATTTCTTGTCACTTGTTACTATGGAAAGTAATCCTCTGAGGGGCTTGTTCGGGGTATCTTCACCCGAACAGTGAAACAAAGAGTTGCTCCTCAACCTCTTGAACCTACTAAAGATGAAAATGTCTACTTTGAGATTCCTTGGGTATGATAGAAAAACTGCTAGCTAATCCTTTTGCAGGAGATGGAACAATGCATCCTGATGAGCACCTAATATATGTGGATGAAGTTTGTGGATTATTTAAGCTTGCAGGTGTGCCCGGTGATGTTATTAAGAAGAAGGTCTTCCCTTTAACTTTCAAGGGAGATGCATTGACATGGTATAGTCTAGGTGATGATACGGGATGATGGAACTACAAACGATTGAAATTGGAATTTCATCAGAAGTTTTATCCTATGCATCTTGTTCATCGTGATCACAATTATATATATAATTTTTGGCCTCGCGAAGGAGAAAGCATCGCTCAAGCTTGGGGGAGGCGTAAATCAATGTTATATTCATGCCCCAATCATGAGCTCTCAAGAGAAATAATTATTCAAAATTTTTATGCTCGGCTTTCTGAAAACAATCGCACCATGCTCGATACTTCTTGTGCTGGCTCTTTTACTATGAAGACTATTGAATTCAAATGGGTTTTGTTGGAAAGAATTAAACACAACTCTGAAGATTGGGACCTCGACGAAGGTAACGAGTCAGGTATGACACCTAAGTTTGATTGTGTTAAATCTTTTATGGTTATCAATGTTTTCCGTAAATTTAGCACTAAATATGGACTTGACTCTGAGATAGTAGCTTCTTTCTATGAATCTTTTGCTGCTCATATTGATCTCCCTAAGGAGAAGTGGTTTAAATATCATCCTCCCATAGAAGTAAAAGTAGCTGCACCTATTAAAGTTGAAGAAAAGACTATCACTTATAATGATCCTATTGTTCCTACTGCTTATGTTAAAAAACCACCTTTCCCTGTTAGGATCAAAGATCATGCTAAAGCTTCAACTGTGGTTCGTAAAAGCAATATTAGAACCTATACACCTCCTGAGCAAGTTAAAGTTTAACCTAATATTGCTATTGTTAAAGATCTCTTGTCTGATAATATTGATGGGCATGTTATTAATTCCCGTGATGAAACTGCTAGAATTGCCAAACCTTGTGCTAAAGATAAACATAGACCTGTGGTAGGTATGCCTGTTATTTCTGTTAAAATAGGAGATCATTGTTATCATGGCTTATGTGATATGGGTGCTATTGCTAGTGCAATACCTATTAACTTATACAAAGAAATTATGCATGATATTGCACCCTCTTGAGTTAGAAGATATTGATGTCACAATTAAACTTGCCAATAGAGATACTATTTCACCAATGGGAATTGTTAGAGATGTTGAAGTCTTGTGTGGGAAAACTAAATATCCTGCTGATTTTCTTGTTCTTGGTTCCCCACAAGATAGCTTTTGTCCCATTATATTTGGTAGACCCTTCTTGAACACAATTAATGCTAGGATAGACTGCGAAAAGGATGTCGTTACTATTGGCTTGGGTGATATGTCTCATGAGTTTAATTTCTCTAAATTTTGTAGACAACACCGTGAAGAGGAATTGCCTAGTAAAGATGAAATTATTGGTCTTGCTTCTATTGTCGTGCCTCCTAGTGATCCTTTAGAACAATATTTGCTAGACCATGAAAATGATATGTTTATGAATGAAAGAAGGGAAATAGATGAAGTATTCTTTAAACAGGAACCCATCCTGAAACACAATTTGCCTGTTGAAATCCTAGGGGATCCTCCTCCACCCAAGGGTGAACCCGTGTTTGAGCTCAAACCGTTACCTGATACTCTTAAATATGCTTATCTGGATGAGAAAAAGATATATCCTGTTATTATTAGTGCTAACCTTTTAGAGCATGAAGAAGACATATTATTAAAAACTCTGAAGAAGCACCACACTGCTATTGGATATACTCTTGATGATCTTAAGAGCATTAGTCCCACTTTATGTCAACACAAAATAAATTTGGAGAAATATGCCAAACCAGTTCATGATCACCAAAAACGGCTGAATCCTAAGATGAAAGAAGTGGTAAGAAAGGAAATACTAAAGCTCCTTGAGGCAGGTATAATTTATCCCGTTGCTGATAGTCAGTGGGTAAGTCCCTAAGAAGGGAGGTATTACTGTTGTTCCTAATGATAAAGATGAATTGATTCCGCAAAGAATTATTACAGGTTATAGGATGGTAATTGATTTCCACAAACTAAATAAAGCTACTAAAAAGGATCATTACCCCTTACCTTTTATCGATCAAATGCTAGAAAGACTATCCAAACATACACATTTTTGCTTTCTAGATGGTTATTCTAGTTTCTCTCAAATACCTGTGTCAGCCGATGATCAATCAAAGACCACTTTTACTTGCCCTTTCGGTACTTTTGTTTATAGACGTATGCCTTTTGGTTTATGTAATGCACATGCTACCTTTCAAAGATGCATGATGGCTATATTCCCTGACTTTTGTGAAAAGATTTGTGAGGTTTTCATGGATGATTTCTCCGTTTATGGATCCTCTTTTGATGATTGCTTGAGCAACCTTGATCGGGTTTTGCAGAGATGTGAAGAAACTAATGTTGTCTTGAATTGGGAAACATGCCACTTTATGGTTAATGAAGGTATTGTCTTGGGGCATAAAGTTTCTGAAAGAGGTATTGAAGTTGATAAAGCTAAGGTTGATGCTATTGAAAATATGCCATGTCCCAAGGACATCAAATGTATAAGAAGTTTCATTGGTCACGCTGGTTTTTATAGGAGGTTCATTAATTAAGGACTTCTCAAAAATTTCTCGGCCTCTGACTAATTTATTACAAAAAGATATACCATTTGTCTTTGATGACGATTGCATAGAAGCATTTGAAATACTTAAGAAAGCATTGATCTCTGCACCTATCGTTCAACCACCTGATTGGAATTTACCTTTTGAAATTATGTGTGATGCTAGTGATTATGCTGTAGGTGCTATTCTAGGGCAAAGAGTTGATAAGAAATTAAATGTTATTCAATATGCTAGTAAAACTCTAGACAATGCTCGGAGAAATTATGCTACTCTTGAAAAGGAATTCTTAGCAGTTGTATTTGCTTGTGATAAGTTTAGACCTTATATTGTTGATTCTAAAGTAACTATTCACACGGATCATGCTGCTATTAAATATCTTATGGAAAAGAAAGATGCTAAACCTAGACTTATTAGATGGGTTCTCTTGCTACAAGAATTTGATTTGCATATTATTGATAGAAAGGGAGCTGAGAACCCGTTCGGACAACTTGTCTAGGTTAGAAAATGTTCTTGATGACCCACTACCTATTGATGATAGCTTTCACGATGAACAATTAAATGTCATAAATGCTTCTCGTCTTTGCTCCATGGTATGCTGATTATGCTAATTATATTGTTGCTAAATTTATACCACCTAGTTTCACATACCAGCAAAAGAAAAGTTTTTCTATGATTTAAGACATTACTCGGGATGACCCACATCTTTATAAAGAAGGAGTAGATGGTGTTATTAGACATTGTGTACCTGAGCATGAACAGGAGCAGATCCTACGCAAGTGTCACTCCGAGGCTTATGGAGGACACCATTTGGAGATAGAAGCGCACATAAGGTATTGCAATCCGGTTTTTATTGGCTTACTCTCTTCAAGGATGCCCGTAAGTTTGTCTTATCTTGTGATGAATGCCAAAGAATTGGTAATATTAGTAGACATCAAGAAATGCCTATGAACTATTCACTTGTTATTGAACCATTTGACGTTTGCGGTTTTGATTATATGGGACCTTTTCCTGCCTCTAATGGTTACACACATATTTTAGTTGCTGTTGATTACGTTACTAAGTGGGTAGAAGCTATTCCAACTAGTAGTGCTGATCATAACACCTCTATTAAGATGCTCAAAGAAGTTATTTTTTCGACGTTTGGGGTCCCTAGATATTTAATGACGGATGGTGGTTCATATTTTATTCATGGTACTTTTCGTAAAATGCTTGCTAAGTATGATGTCAATCATAGAATTGCATCTCCTTATCGTCTAGTGGTCAAGTAGAACTGAGTAATAGAGAGCTCAAATTAATTTTGCAAAAGACTGTTAATAGATCTAGAAAGAATTGGTCCAAGAAACTTGATGATGCATTATGGGCCTATAGAACTGCATATAAAAATCCTCTGAGAATGTCTCCGTATAAGATGGTTTATGGAAAAGCATGTCACTTACCTCTCGAACTAGAACATAAGGCTTATTGGGCTATTAAAGAGCTCAACTATGATTTCAAACTTGCCGGTGAGAAGAGGTTTTTTGACATTAGCTCACTTGATGAATGGAGAACCCAAGCCTATGAAAATGCCAAGTTGTTTAAAGAAAAGGTTAAAATATGGCATAACAAAAGGATACAAAAGCGTGAGTTTAATGTAGGTGATTATGTATTGCTGTACAACTCTCGTTTAAGATTTTTTGCAGGGAAACTTGTCTCTAAATGGGAAGGTCCTTACGTTATCGAGGAGGTCAATCGTTCCGGTGCCATAAAAATCAACAACTTCGAAGGCACAAATCCGAAGGTGGTGAACGGTCAAAGAATTAAACATTATATCTCAGGTAATCCTATAAATGTTGAAACCAATGTTATTGAAACCGTAACCCCGGAGGAATACATAAGGGACACTTTCCGGAACGTTTCAGACTCCGAAAAGGAATAGGTATGTGGTACGGTAAGTAAACCGACTCCAAAACAGTTCTAATGGCAATATTTCTCCGTTTTGGAATATTTAGAAAAATAGAAAAATAAGAAGCAGTCCGGGAAGGACACGAGGGCTCCACGAGGGTGGAGGGCGCGCCCTACCCCCCTGGGCGCGCCCCCTACCTCGTGGGCACCTCATGTGTTCTCCGGACTCCGTTTTCTTGCACGATACGTATTTTGGTCGGTAAAAATTCATTATATAATCTCCCGAAGGTTTTGACTCCTGTATCACGCAAATATTCTCTGTTCTTGTTTCGAGTTGTTGCTGCTGCAGATTAGAGCAAGATGTCTTCTCAAGAGTCCGTCGGGGAGAGCCGGGTGTCTCATCCGGCATCGAGACCAAGGACAAACAGCGATGCTGACCACTTTGGGTCAGCAACGGAGGAAGAGATGGAGGCTGATTTGATGAGGATAGATGCCACAGAGGAGGATCAAGAAGTAACTTCTCGCCTCCGAGCTGGATTCACGATAGGGGAACTACAGAGCTCTGTTATTCCAAACTCGGTTATCCCTTCCAATGTTAGATTTCTTTCTTATGAAAATATGAAGAAGAGTGTCACGTGTTCTCCCGCAGCTATGCAACACCCTTGGGTGAAAGGAGCTTTAGCCGTTCTGAGGAAGCTTCGTAAGGAGATAATGGATCTCAAGCGACAGCATGTCGCTCGAGAAAGAGAATCGTATCACGAGGGCATTATCGCCAAGAATATCACATCACCATCCCCGAAGAAGGAGACATAATCACATGGGTATGGGCACTCCCCTTGGCAACTGCCAAGCTTGGGGGAGGTACCCCGGTATCGTATCACCATCACACTCCTATCTTTAACGTTTTTCTTAGTTCGATCCTATTAGTAGCATCTTGATCTAGTAGAATAAAGTTGGTATGATCTAGTTTTGAGTTTTGCTTTATGATCTCTCTATGTAATCGAGTCCGTGAGCTATATAATAAAGATTAGTGTTGAGTCAAGGGCTTGATTATTTTGCCATGATTTTGAGTGAATAAAAGAAAAGAGAAAAGAATAAAAAGAAATAAAGAGATCATATTGATCTTATGGAGAGTAATGACTTCACATAGAAAGAGTATGATGATTAAAAATTATTGAGAGTTGGCAAACATAGCTTTGGTCATCATTGCAATTAATAGGAAGTAATAAAGAAAGATAGGTTTCACATATAAATATACTATCTTGGACATCTTTTATGATTGGGAGCACTCACTAAAATATGACATGCTAAAGAGTTGATGTTGGACAAGGAAGACAACGTAATGGGTTATGTTTTCTTATATCTGAGATAAAGTATATTGTCATGGATCATCCAACATGTTGAGCTTGCCTTCCCCCCTCATGCTAGCCAAATTCCTTGCACCAAGTAGAGATACTACTTGTGCTTCCAAAAACCCTTAAACCAGTTTTTCCATGAGAGTCCACCATAGCTACCTATGGATTGAGTAAGATCCTTCAAGTA
Organism: Aegilops bicornis; assembly: GCA_021605145.1. NCBI lineage: Eukaryota > Viridiplantae > Streptophyta > Magnoliopsida > Poales > Poaceae > Aegilops > Aegilops bicornis. The sequence goes on along the minus strand of CM038671.1, from coordinate 189,116,060 downwards.
AGTTGTCATTGGTGCAAGCAATAAAATTGCTCTCTAAATATGTATGATTGATTGGTGTGGAGGAAATAAGCTTTATACGATCTTGTGATGTGGAAGAAATAAAAGCGACGTACTGCATAATAAAGGTTCACATCACAAGTGGCAATATAAAGTGACGTTCTTTCGCATTAAGATTTTGTGCATCCAACTCTGAAAGCACATGGCAATCTCTGCTTCCTTCTGCGAAGGGCCTATCTTTTATTATTATCTTCTACCTTATGCAAGAGTCATGGTGATCTTCACCTTTCCTTTTTACAATTTATCCTTTGGCAAGCACAGGATGTTGGAAAGATTCTAATATATGTATCTAATTGGATGTGGGTTAGCATGAACTATTATTGTTGACATTACCCTTGAGGTAAAAGGTTGGGAGGCGAAACTATAAGCCCCTATCTTTCTCTGTGTCCGATTAAAACTCCGTAACCACAAGTATTGCGTGAGTGTTAGCAATTATGAAAGACTAAATGATAGTTGAGTATGTGAACTTGCTAGAAAGCTCTGACATAGACTCTTTCTGATGTTATGATAAATTGCAATTGCTTCAATGACTGAGATTTTAGTTTCTTAGTTCTCAATAAAGTTTCTGATTCATACTTTGCACTGTGAATAGATTATTACTTGAGCATAAGAAATCATATGACAATATCCATATATGTTGTTGTTATGAGAACAACCATGATGCCCTCATGTCCGTATTTTATTTTATCGACACCTCTACCTCTAAACATGTGGACATATTTATCGTTATCGGCTTCCGCTTGAGGACAAGCGAGGTCTAAGCTTGGGGGAGTTGATACGTCCATTTTGCATCATGCTTTTATATCGATATTTATTGCATTATGGGCTGTTATTACACATTATGTCACAATACTTATGCCTATTCTCTCTTATTTTACAAGGTTTACATAAGGAGGGAGAATGCATGCATTTGGAATGCACAATTTGGAAAAGGAGCAAATATCGAGAGACCTATTCTCAACAACTCCAAAAGTCCTGAAACTCCAGGAAAGTTATTTTTGGAAATAATAAAAAATACTGGAAGAAGAATCCACGTCAGGGGGGCCTCCACCTGTCCACGAGGGTGGGGGCCCGCCCTACTATGGTAGCGCGCCCCCTGCCTCGTGGGCCCCCTGTTGGCCCTCCGGTGCCCATCTTCTGCTATATGAAGTCTTTCATCCGAAGAAAAATCATAAGCAAGCTTTCGGGATGAGACTCCGCCGCCACGAGGTGGAACCTTGGCGGAACCAATCTAGGGCTCGGGCAAAGCTGTTCTGCCAAGGATACTTCCCTCCGGGAGGGGGAAATCATCGGCATCGCCATTACCAACGCTCCTCTCATCAGGAGAGGGCAATCTCCATCAACATCTTCACCAGCACCATCTCCTCTCAAACCCTAGTTCATCTCTTGTATCCAGTTCTTGTCTCATAATCTGGGATTGGTACCTGTAGGTTGCTAGTAGTGTTGATTACTCCTTGTAGTTGATGCTAGTTGGATTATTTGGTGGAAGATCATATGTTCAGATCCTATATGCGTATTAATACTTCTCTAATTCTGAACATGAATATGCTTTGTGAGTAGTTATGTTTGTTCCTGAGGACATGGGAGAAGTCTTGCTACTAGTAGTCATGTGAATTTGGTATTTGTTCGATATTTTGATGAGATGTATGTTGTCTCTCCTCTAGTGGTGTTATGTGAACGTCGACTACATGACACTTCACCATTATTTGGGCCTAGAGAAAGGAATTGGGAAGTTATAAGTAGATGATGGGTTGGTAGAGTGACAGAAGCTTAAACCCTAGTTTATGCGTTGCTTCGTAAGGGGCTGATTTGGATCCATATGTTTCATGCATGGTTAGGTTTACCTTAATACTTCTTTTCTAGTTGCGGATGCTTGCAATAGGGGTTAATCATAAGTGGGATGCTTGTCCAAGTAAGGGCAGCACCCAAGCACCGGTCCACCCACATATCAAATTATCAAAGTACCGAACGCGAATCATATGAACGTGATGAAAACTAGCTTGATGATAATTGCCATGTGTCCTCGGGAGCGCTTTTCTCTATATAAGAGTTTGTGCAGGCTTGTCCTTTGCTATAAAAAGGATTCGGCCACCTTGCTGCAATTTATTTACTTTTGTTACTTGTTGCTCGTTACAAATTATCTTATCAGAAATGTTACATCCCAAAATTCTAAATTTTGGAATGTTATAATAAATAGATATATTTGATTGTTTGTTTGATTGTTGTGTGATTGATTGACTGAAAGTGAGTGAAATTCGAAACTTTTGAAAGTTAAGTGAGAGGGAATAAAAGGACTTTCCCAAACTTACACCTTTTTGCATTTTGATCTCCATGAATTCAAATTCTTTTCATCACAAAACCCTGGAGAGAAGATAAGATGACTTCTTCCATTTTAAATAAATAAAAAGGGATTTGAAAAGATTTGAATCTCATTTGGAAACATTTCGAATTCTCAAACTTCAAGCAACTCAATGATTTTCATGAGAGAAGATAAAATGACTTCTTCAAAATATATGAAATATGAGTTGGGAGTTTAAAACGATCAAATTTAAAGTCCTTTTGGAAATTATTTTCAATTTGGAGTTATTTGGGTTTTATTCAAATTATTTTTCTCCAAAAATAAAATATATGGAAAATAGGTAACATGATTCCCTACAATAGAAAAATTGGAGAAAAAAATAAATTTGAAAACTTTTTGGTATTTTTAAAATGATTTTTATTGAATTTTATTAGACCAGTAGCACTCTTTGAATTATCTGAATTTGTGTGAATTTTATTTAATGCTAGGAAAATGTTCACGTTGTAGACAATCTTTTTCTGAAAATTTTGATATATTATATGCCTATATAATATTTTTATTTATTTTCTTTTAATTTGTATGAGAAAATGTTTTTTAAGGGAAACTCTTCCCTCTGCCGAACTGGGCCGGCCCAGCTCCTGCCAGTCAGCCTGACCAGCTTTCTTGGTGCCCGTCCGAGCTCCGTAGGAGACCGCAGACTCACCTTTGGGCGCTACCGAGTCCGGCGGACTCCAGCGTCCTCCTCGCTCTACCCTCGCCCACGCAACACCGCCCCTCACAGCCTTTATAAGGCGAGATCCGCCGCCCGCCCTCTCTCCCTTCCTCGGCCTTGCTGCACTCGCCATCGCCATCACTTCAGATCACATGTTGAGCCGCCGCACTCGCGCTGCCTGCCTCGCCCGTAAGCTTGCGCCGCCTCATGCTCGCCGCTCTTGGCTTGCCGTCTCCGCTGCCGTCGCCTCGCCAAGCCGTTGCCCACCTCATTTGTTGTCCGCCTTGCGAACCCGTTTAGCTTTGTAAAACCGCCCGGTGGGTCTAGTCTTTTGGTTTTCCTCGGTTTTATTTCAAAACCGGTTTTACTTTTTAGTTAGATGTATTTAGTGGACGTTCATTAGTTAGGGTCTGGTAGAGGACGATTTTCGTTCATTAGCATTCTGTAACGAACGTTCATTCGTTAGTTTTTATCTTTATCTTTTTAATTTCGGCGAGGAACCTATCTGTGATGATTTTATTTACAGATTAGTCCCTGATTTTCAAACGGTCACTACTTTTTACTCGTTGGTCCAAATCCAATGAAACCAACACCCACATCTTCATTATGATCCCCTCTATCCAGTAAAACAACTTAAACATGTTTATGAAAGTTTTAAAATCTGAATTAGAACAAATTTGAATTCAAACTTCTCTTGATCATAACTTGAGTTTTATAACTCCGTTTGAGTTGATTCTTTTTGCAAATCGAAGCTCTTGACCTAAGTTTTCTGATAAGGCCAAATAAACATAATTTTGGTACTGTTAGAAATTGTTTTATGTTGCAAAGAGTTATTTTCTTGGTTTTGATGCTTTTCGAATTGTCTTCTTCGTTCTTCCCGATCTTTTGAGTGACTGCTTATGTGTGGTTACTATTGATTGCTTACGATAGATTGACCGGAGTGTGACAAGTAGACCTATCAAGAGTTATAAGTGCGAATCATCTTCATCAACAGTACATGCAAGTTCACAGTTTGATCATATCCCTTTCATACCCAGTTTTTATGCATTAGTTTCAACCCTCGAACACTACGTGGTTAGGACTTGATAACAAGTGGGTATTGGGAAGCATTTGATGAGGTAGGTACCTATTTGCCCTGCATTCAAACCTTGGCAGTTACTACTACGTTATGCTTATACTATTATGCTATGCTCGTAGACGTGGTTTGGTTTGAGTGATTCATGACAGATGTGAGAGTTTTTATTAATGGTTAACTTAAGGTGGATACTCTAATACACATCTCGGTGGAATGGTAGGGGCACCCTGGAGCACCCAGTGGTTTTCCCGGGCACCTGGAGAACCCAGTGCTTGCCCAAGGGGATCCCGGAGGGCCCGTGTGATCACCCTATGGAATGCCACCCAGGCTCAAAGGGATCATAAAATTATTCATGCTAGAAACTTCCGTGTGCAGCCGCAAGCTATTATGGGCTCTAGCATAGTTGAGTAAGTTGCATGAGCTCTTGAAGAGGTGGATCAGCAGGTAGAGGGATGTAGGTTGGTATGGTCTGCCCGGAATAAAGAGTTAATGTTTCTGAAAGACTGTGTCTCGGTCATCCATTTCTCAAACACCATGTAGTGCGAGAAATCCAATGGAGGAGATCGAGTCTTATGGGGAAAAGTGCGCAAACCTGTGCAAAGTTTACAAACTAATCATGGTTAACCGTGTCCCCGGTTATGGACAATCTTGAGTCTCTGGTACTTGGATTATCATATTGATCTCATCACGTTGCTTAAATAATTTGTTGGGTTATTGATGTTAATTTGGGATTGAGTTGGAGGAACCTTCTCAATATTTTCAACCAAATTTGTAGTTAAATAAAATATATTCCTTCGGAGTAGGGAAAATTGGATTTTCGCAAAAAACATTATAACCGTAGAGCTTTCCACCAGCCATATATGCATGTAGTGATAGTTATCATTCTTCATTAACCTATGGTGTGAATTTGCCAGTACATTCAATGTACCGACCCTTTGTGGCTGCAACGTCTCATGTTGTAGGAATCTTACGACGAGTAAGTGATACGTTAGGGTTACGATTTCTACACTCAACTTTGCCGTTGGTGTTGATGGGAATCCATAACCTTGTTGTTACTTCCGCTATTTGGTTTGAGTAATAGTATTTTCGTTATTTTATACATGTGATTTACCTCTGTTATAAATCCTCGAGTACTGTGTGTGTCAGCATACCGATCCAGGGATGACACATGAGCACAGAGACTTGACCATCTGAGGTCGGGTCGCTAAAAGATGGTATCAGAGCACATGTTGACTGTAGGACGTGACCCTAGGAACTGGCAAGCCCATAGGAAGGATTTTCTCTAAAACTTTCTTTTTTCAAAAAGATCTTTTACCTCTCTTCTCTTCTGAGCTTATTCAAATATTCCATTTTAGTGAGACCATACCCCTTTTCCCTTTTTGACCATTCGAAGATTCGACTGATGAGACCATTCCAAGTATAAGATATCGGACAACCACGACCTCTACGGAATGAAGGAGATTTTACCGTGCATCTGAATAATGGAAACTACAACAGTTGAAGACTCCGAAGGCTAGGAGAATTTGGAGGCTATGAAGAATTTCCAGATTTAGGATGACCTAGTAAGGCTACCCTTATGGAACTTGACAGATTATTGAAGCTGTCAATACTTGAGATCAAGGTGTGTCGGAGAAAGACCGGAGCATGGAGAGTTAAAAACTCAAAGTTCTGTCAAGGAAAACCCTAAGGCAGGAGATATCAACTATGGAATGATAGCTCATGGAAATGGCAAGAGCAGAAACACGGCTATCCATGATTTTAACGCCCACTTATGCTATTGCTGTCGTGCTAAGTTAAGCATGCATTTTCTTTGGAAGGATTGGATGACAATAAGGCTGATGGAGCATCTATCAGCAAGACGAAGTTTAACCTTAGCTGGTATATCGCCAGGATCTGGAGTATTACATCAAGAAGTTTAAGATGAACCTTCAGGAAGTTGTATTTGATAAGGAAGAATTTTGTGAAGAACTTAAGACCCAGAAGCTGAAGTAGCCAAGCTGGAGGAGCCAATCCTCGAGATAACGGACAATTCGTCAGGAACTGAAGGACAGTAGGACCATGGTTCATGCCAAGGATGTTGAAATCCAGAAGTTTGGAACTGAATTATTAAAGGACGCCACGAGAGACGTCGCGTCAACAGAGAGGATCTGGCAAAAGAACTTGAGAAGGACAAGCATCATCGGAAGAAGCCCTCGGAGACATGAACAAGACTTGAAGAGTTTGATGACTTCGAAGATTTATTAACCTTTAGAAGACCAAACCCCTGTTATACACCTACGTTAGATGCGACGTTTGTGAGCTGTCATTTGTTTGATGTTTTTTCGACAGACACATTAAAAAAATCTGTCTTTTCAAAACCATTGTTTGTATTGCGTGCATCTCTCTCTCTCTCTCTCTCTCTCTCTCTCTCTCTCTCACTCTCTCTCTGTCTCTTATCTCACCCCAAACCCATGGACCCATTAGAGGATGAATGGAGATGAGCTTGTATTTTCTGGACGGGTGAGTCAATGGGAGACGGACCGATGGATTCAGAACATGGAAGATCAAATGGAGAATAACCCTATAGCCGGAAAGGATATGACCCAGCATACTCTTCAATGCTTTTAAAGAGGTGCTGCTACTTGGTGGAGGATGTACCAAACCATCAATGGATGGCAAGGAATAACCACTTGGAAAGAATTTAAGTTGACTTTGCTAAAGTCTCGGTTTGTGTCCCAAAAATTGAAGCCTTATGGAAATGATATGAAGAAGCCTTGTGCATGCAAGCTCTGTGGAGAAATAGGACACAACCATAAGGAACATAAGGATGAATGCCCTATTTGTGAAGTCACCCAGCTGAAGAATGCCCAACTAGGCAGATGACTTGTTTCTTGTGTGAAGGGACTACCCACTACCCTACTCAGTGTCACATTTACCCCATGGTACAATGAACCATCCAGTAGAAGAAAGAAGAAATGAAAGGAGCCCTCACGGAAATTTTAGAAGAACACATGATGAAGGAAGAGGTGGAGGACACACCAAAAGAAGACCCACTTAAGCCCTGCACCAAGTCATGCTATTCATGTGGAGAAGGACACATCTCCCAGAATTGTCTGAATGGGGATCTAGTAGAATACCCGACGGAGGAAGTAGAGCATGACCCACAGGAAATAGAAGCCCTGATTGGAACGAAAAAGTCCAGGAAGAGAAGTAGATCGGATACCAGGAAGGACCGGAGTCATATCACCTGTTTCAGGTGCAAGGAGTTAGGGCACTACTTCAGCAGTTGCCCAAATAGGAAACCTCGGGACTTGTCAAAAGTAATATGTTTTCGTTGTAATGAAGCAGGGCACTTTGCCAGAGATTGTCCCAAGGAGAAGGAGACTTGTGGTGATTAGTTGTGAGAAGTATAGTAGTGAGAGCATTTCCTTTATTATTGTGGTGTTGAGTGAGGCATGTAATGGAAATGCAGGAGATTGAAGTAATTCGAGAATCAATAAAGTTAGCATCGTTGGTACTGATTTGGATTTTATGAGTAGTGACTCTATGAAGGAAGATTTTGACCATTTTCGAGGATATGAGAAATTTGGTCTATGGAAGAATTGGAGCATTTTAAGGGTGGTAGTACCCTGTGAGAAATACTTGACCCATGTAAAAGATAATGAGATTCCACGGAGTGGATTTCAGACAAAATAAGTACGATTTTTATTTCAATATGTGGGAAACCCCAAGAGTATGAAGGGATGAAGTACTATTGGATATAAAGGAGGTTGATTGTTGGTAATATGAAGTACTAGTAACTCCATGATGAGTCTAAGTAATCACGTCTTAGTTTTGTACAAATAGAAGGAAGGGAGACAATACAATTGGATGGATTTAAGAATGCTAGAAGTTGGATGTTGGAATAATGATCAGTTGCCCCGATGATGAGTTCAAGGATTACAAGTGATGAGATGGACCATAACCCACAGGCCCCAGGACCTGCCAAGAAGCAAGCACACTCTTGCTAAAGGAAAAAACCCAGGAAGAAGTTACGATTTTATCGACAGACGATTTCATAGGAGTAACACAAAACCTGAGAGTGGTGAAGAAACGATAGATGTTTGTTTGGCTTGTAGAATCAATGGATTTATCCGAACTTAGTTCATTGACAAGAGAAATTCTGCAATACTTGTGAGGATGACCGAGTGTTAGAATGCGAGATTCGCTAAACCATGTACAAGGTAATGATTTGGGTGCGGGATGGATTGATCACCATACCGACTTACTCTTATTATTCGCCTTGCTATATGGGATGGTAAATCCGAGTGACTTACCTATAGTAGAGAGACGACGGTATTAAACCTTGTTTGAACCTTAGAATGGTATAAGTATTTTCCCTTGTACAAGGCAGCTGCTGCCAATCGTAGGTTATACGGTGAGGTTCAACCCAGACCCATTTCATGCAGGAGAAACCATAAATTGTTGACCACCATGAGATATCGATAGTTGTTTAGTATTGGCGCCCGACCCGTCAGCTAAGAAGACCGAATCTTAGAATAACCTTACCAAGAGGAAAGGACAGAAGAATTGAGGAAAAGGTTATGCCGCTAACGGAAGAGCCAGAGCAGCAATTGTCCTGAAGATCTGAGAAGACTGATCCTGTCAACAATAATGATGGAGTATATGAGTTTTGATGGAACCATAACAATATTTCTAAGGGTGGTAGCACCCCAGACCCCCTGAAACGATCGATGGATTTTGAGAAGACCCCAAACCTAACCTATTTCCTGCTAGCCTCTCCGAATCTCGAGGACGAGATTCATTTTAAGGGTGGTAGGTTTGTAACATCCCAAAATTCTAAATTTTGGAATGTTATAATAAATAGATAGATTTGATTGTTTGTTTGATTGTTGTGTGATTGATTGACTGAAAGTTAAATGAGAGGGAATAAAAGGACTTTCCCAAACTTTCACCTTTTTGCATATTGATCTCCATGAATTCAAATTCCTTTCATCACAAAACCCTGGAGAGAAGATAACATGACTTCTTCCATTTTAAATAAATGAAAAGGGATTTGAAAAGATTTGAATCTCATTTGGAAACATTTCAAATTCTCAAACTTCAAGCAACTCAATGATTTTCATGAGAGAAGATAAAATAAAATATATTCCTTTGGAGTAGGGTAAAATTGGCTTTTCGCAAAAACATTATAACCCTAGAGCTTTCCACCGGCCATATATGCATGTAGTGATAGTTATCATTCTTCATTAACCTATGGTGTGAATTTGCCAGTACATTCAATGTACCGACCCTTTCTGGTTGCAATGTCTCATGTTGCAGGAATCTTGCGACGAGTAAGTGATACGTTAGGGTTACGATTTCTACACTCAACTTTGCCGTTGGTGTTGATGGGAATCGACAACCTTGTTGTTACTTCCGCTATTTGGATTGAGGTAATAGTATTTTCGTTATTTTATACATGTGATTTACCTCTGTTATAAATCCTCGAGTAATGTGTGTGTCAACATACCGATCCAGGGATGACACTTGAGCACAGAGACTTGACCGTCTGAGGTCGGGTCGCTACAAGATGGTATCAGAGCACATGTTGAGTGTAGGACGTGACCCTAGAAACTGGCAAGCCCATAGGAAGGATTTTCTCTAAAACTTTCTTTTTTCAAAAAGATCTTTTACCTCACTTCTCTTCTGAGCTTATTCAAATATTCCCTTTTAGTGAGACCATACCCTTTTCCCTTTTTGACCACTCGAAGATTCGACTGATGAGACCACTCCAATAAGTATAAGATATCGGACAACCATGACCACTACGGAATGAAGGAGATTTTACCGTGCATCTGAATAATGGAAACTACAACAGTTGAAGACTCCGAAGGCTAGGAGAATTTGGAGGCTATGAAGAATTTCCAGATTTAGGATGACCTAGTAAGACTACTGTCGGTGTCAAAACCGGCGGATCTCGGGTAGGGGGTAACTGTGCGTCTAGGTGGATGGTAACAGGAGACAAGGGACACGATGTTTTACCCAGGTTCGGGCCCTCTTGATGGAGGTAAAACCCTACGTCCTGCTTGATTAATATTGATGATGTGTGTTACAAGAGCAGATCTACCATGAGATCAAAGAGGCTACACCCTAGAAGCTAGCCTATGGTATGATTGTTGTTCGTCCTACGGACTAAAACCCTCCGGTTTATATAGACACCGGATAGGGTTAGGGTTACACAGAGTCGGTTACAATGGTAGGAGATCTACATATCCAGACGCCAAGCTTGCCTTCCACGCCAAGGAAAGTCCCATCCGGACACGGGACGAAGTCTTCAATCTTGTATCTTCATAGTCTTGGAGTCCGGCCGATGATGATAGTTGACTATCCGGACACCCCCTAGTCCGGAACACCCTCGGTAATACTGAACGGGCTTCAATGACGACGAGTCCGTGCGCATGTTGTCTTCGGCATTGCAAGGCGGGTTCTTCCTCGAATAATTTATAGAAGATTGTGAACACCAGGATAGTGTCCGCTCGCAAAAATAAATTCCACATACCACCGTAGAGAGAATAATATTACACAAGATCAATCTGCTGACGTATTTTGTGGCGTGACGTCGCACCACTACCAAGCCTTTATTCAAATTGTTTTTACTGTTCCACCTCATCGCGTTTAGCGAAGCGGTTTCCTTGGCACGTCTTGTCAAAGTAGATATCGTGTTCCCCTTATTTCGGGATTCCCATCAATACGGACGTGGGTAACCCAACCGCGCCATGGATTGTGGCGCTTTGGAGATAAGCGAGTTTTACCAGGCCGGTGGGGACACATGTTTTTGTCCGCCCATATAAGGGGATAAAGATCCAACCTTTTACCTGCCTTCTTCCTCCTTGGCTTATCCATCTCCGTGAACTCGAGCTCCAGGCGCCCAAGTCCGCACTTCTCACCTCAACCTTCTCCAACTATGTCCGAGGCGGGAGGCAAGTGGATGGCCTCCTCCGTCACGGAGGGGCAGATCCAGAAGCTGTGACGCCGGATATCTGTCCGGCAACATCGCGCATCGGCTCCCCGACAAGGGAGAGCTCGTCCCCAACCCAGGCCCCATGAGAGGGTAGTATTTCTTCCCCATTTCCTCCATGGACTGGGCTTCCCTTCATCCCTTTGTCAGGGGCTCATGTTCTACTACGGCCTAGATTTCCATGATCTGGCCCCGAATTTCATCCTCAACATCTCGGCGTTTATCGTGGGTATGCGAAACATTCCTACGCATCCAGCCCTACTTGACATGGCTCAAGACCTTGATGTCAAGCGGAAGGTTGTGAAGGGTAATAGCCGGAGTGCGGAGGCGCCATGGTGGGCGGGATGTCCCACGTTACGTGGCTGGAGGGCACTTTCGTGGAAACCATCAAGGGGTGGCAATCGGGGTGGTTCTACATCACCGAGCAGCGTGACCCTGATTGGGCGTGACCCCAATTCAGATCTGGCATCCCCACACGGCTCACCTCACGGAAAGAGAGTGGCCGAATTTGGGGATTCGGAGGAGCTGTTGGACTCCAAGCCTGTATCCGGTGGTGGACAAGAAGCTCAAGCTTGTCAACGTAGTCCAGGTCATGCTCATCCGCCGGATTCTCCCGTGCCAGCGACGGGGCTTTAATATGTGGGAGTTTGATCCGGCGCAGCATCAAACCCTGATCGGGCTCTTCGACACTATGTACGAACATCTCTGGAAGGTGCTGTTAAAGGGCGCCGAAGCTCCCGCATCCGCTACTGAAGATCGCGGATTCTGCTCGCAGTGTCCAGCTGACGAGGTAAGTGATTTCACCACTTGTTTTCCATAGTTTGGCTCTATTTGGGATCTAAACTCCCTTTACCTTTAACAGGAATGGCTGGCGAGGGCCGAACGGATTACCTGTCCGGCCCCATTGCCAGAGGACCCAGCGGACGCCCGCCTACCGGGGCTGCTGGCTCCGGCACCACGTGGTCTTGGGAGAAGAAAACCAAGAAGGCGGCCACGGGGACTCGGAAGAGTTCCGTTTTCAGGTGCTATCGGATGATGAATCCGAGGCCGACTCCTCCCACCAAGGTGAGGAGGAGAAGAAGAAAGCCTCTCCCGGAAAGGAGGAAAGAAAGGAAGGCCTCCCCAACAAGGGAGGCGAAGGGTCCAAGAAGGAAAAACTCTTCCTCCGGACTGCTCCCCACCGCTTGATGTGACGACGAAGACTGGCATCCAAGGGCCAAGCCCCTGGCAAGATCGTAAGTATCCGGACTCCCGAATAACTTCAAGGTTTTTATTTACGCCACATAACGTCTTTCTAATGCCGCATACAACCCTGCAGTCCGCCCAAGGATGATCTTCCCGTTTAAATCGGCGGGTCCTTGGGTGCGTCGGATATGGATTCCTTCCGACTGCCTCCACCCCTGTCTGTGACGGCGCCAAGGTGGGATCCCAGAAAAAGACCCACCGGGAGGAGGAGGCCCGGAGGTGTCACAGGACACCTTCGGGACTGCACCGGACTCGGCCCGGAGGCGCGGTTGCTCGGAGTCAATGAGCGACCCCTTCGTAAGAAGGGCAAGACCGAGACGCCCGGCTGCCTCCGTCCAACCAGAGGTGCGGATAATTTCTTTGGGCGCTCAGCGGCGCCTCCATCAAAGAGGAACACCGCCTTTATTATGAGTGCGGTGATTCGAAAGTTCGGCTTCGCCAAGAGCGGGCTGACCGAAGCCTGCGATAGCCTTCTAACGAGGCTTTGAGGTAAGAATTTCAATATATGTAAAATGGTACCGCATAGGCGGTAGCCCACGATGCTCGGTTCGGTGTTGGAAAGAAAAGCGGATGAGGATCTTTAGAAAGATAAACGCAGGAGTCATAAAAATATGTCAATATGGGATTGCGGTGTCTTTAGCTGACACGAAGATAAACGAGGAGTCATAAAAATATGTCAATATGGGATTGCAGGCTGTCTTTCTTGACCTCCGCCACTTGACTACGAAGGTCAATACTTTGAAGGAAAACCTCGAGCGGTCCGAGAACGAGCTCGGCCATGCCAAGAAGCATCTCGAGGAAAAAGAAGGTGAGTAATACCTTATGAAAATTGTACCTTCTGAGAAAAGGATTTGGTTGCAAGAAAAATGACAAGGATAGCGTGGGTATTGTAGGGGCCACTAACGAGGTGGCGACCACGAAGGAGGCGGTGGCAGCGGCGATGCGCGGAGCGCACCGAGCGAGAGAAGCGGGAGGCGCGGGTGGCGGAGGTACAGCAAGAGCTCCAGGATCTCGTGAAGAAACATGAGAGCATGGAGCGTGACTCGAAGACTCGAGAGTCCGAGCTAAACGGCTCTTGAGAGTGCCAAAGCCGCTAAGGCCGAAGCCTACAAGGCCCTCCAGAGATTGAGGCGGTGAATAAAATAGCAGCGGGTAAGGCATTTTTAATGCAGAGTAAGCATGTGAGTGTTAATTACCTGCTTACCCGAATTGGAGCTCTCGAGGCGTTCGCAGATCTTCCTCGAAGCGTGTCCGATGCTTGCCGCATTCTACCGGGCCGAGGAGGGAGCTCGACGGAGAAGGTTTTCTGGTCTCGATATCTTTGAGGCGGACATCCGGTGCTTATAGCGACCAGTGAAGCGGTGGTCGAGCTCCTAAAGCGGCCGAACAGGCCATGAAGGGCCTCATAGTTTGGGCTGTGGCCTAAGGAGGCCATGCACGGAGCTACTTCGGCTGCGCGGCGGTGGTGGATGCGTGCCCGTGGGTTGAAGTTATCAAGCATTCCGCTTGTATCGAGGGTGCCCGTCGGGCCTTGCCCGCACAAACGTGCCACAGGGCAAGATGGATGCCAGGCTCGTGGACGGACCCGCCACGGAGGGCAAGGAGCATCGCACGCCCGAGATGTATTATAAGAGTGTCTTGAAGGGCGCCCGCACTATTGCGGGTGAGTGCTCCAAAGATGTAATATTTGAGTAGACTCGCATTTTGTTATCTGTGCGCTGAAAACTTAGTTCATATCGCTAAGCAACGCTTGTTAATTTAAAATATTACCTTACATGCGGCTGTTTATCAAATCGAGAGATGGCAAGTAAATCGGCTTCAGCCCCCATGCCACGAGTCTTTGGGGTGTTCGGGATAAACTTAAGCGCTCTTGTTCCCATTTTGGGTCCATCTAGGGAGGCGCTCAACACAGCGAACAAGGCAACCGGACTTATAATGCTTGAACACTCTCACTTAGCCTTAGAATTCTATAATTTTAAATTTGGTGAAGCCCCTAGTCTTCGGAAGGCGAATTTGGGGCGCTATCCACGCCTTGGCCGGACGATATCCGGCTCCTCGCTCTAAGCGGCATAAGTCTTTAAGGACTCGCAAAAACCTCTCGAACAGCGACCGGTCTCTCGCCTCATCATGACGGCCAGTTTTAGCTTTCTCCATCGAGGCGTTAACCCGGCCGAACTGGGCGGAATCGCGATGGTTCTCCGGTGCTACCTTAGCTGATATAATGGAGCGTAAGGTACCAAAACACGGAGCCGCAAACCCAACTATTGACCCAAGACATGATTCGAGCCGATGCATATAGTGCTATAAGTTTGGGGTGCCGCACTTGTGAAAGTGTTCGGACTTATCACACCATAACGCGGGAAACATAAGCCCCTGGTGTATATTAGCCGTACCAAAGTGTACGGATGCAACATGTCGTGAATGAACATATGTATGAAAAAGAAATGCAATTATAAACAAAAAGGTGTTGCATTGTTTTATTCAGTAAGTGCGGCTACGAATGCAGAACGATACAAATAGTGCGATAAGCAAGGTATGAGACTGTTAAACATGTCCCCCTCCAGGGGTAGGCTGCAAATTGGTGTATGAAAATGCTCGTAATGGAGACCACCTGTATATTCGTTGTAGCCTTTATCCTTCCACGGCTGTTGCATCGTGAGTTGGCAGTCTGCTGCCAGACAGGCTTCGACAAGCGGGGTCCTGTGGGTAAAAAGTTAAAGGTAAAAAGAAAAGAAAAGGAGCGACACACGTGAGAGCCCTGGTGTGGTTGAGCCCTTGATGCAGGTTTATCCTGGTCGTGCCCCTCTCCCCATGCCCATGGTATCTTGAGAGCGTAATGGCGACGCGAAGGACCTGCTTTGACGTTTCGCGAGGGCTGGGGTTGGGGCCGCACTTCTGGCGATGCTTTCTGAGCGTGCCAGGTGGTCTTGTTGTAAGTTACTCGGTGGCGCTTAGCTGTGTCCGGCCGCTTATGACGGACTTCGAGAATTTCCTTAAGAGGCTGCATTGCACTTCGCCATGAGAGCTGGCCATTGTATGTTCCTCCGTCGCGGAGAGAGCGTTCGATGTTTCCGTTGACCGTAATGACTCCTCGAGGGCTGGCATCTTGAGCTTGAGGTATGCGTGGTGCGGCACGCGTTGAACTTTGCAAACACGCGATGCGTCCGAGCAAGGCATGATAGCCGCCATGCGGAACGGGACTATGTCAAAGATTAACTCCTCACTTCAGAAGTTATCCGGGGATCCGAAGACCACTTCTAGTGTAATTGAGCCTGTACAATTGGCTTCTACACCTGGTATGACACCTTTAAAGGTCGTTTTGGTAGGTTTAATCCTTGAGGGGTCTATGCCCATTTCGCGCTTGTATCACGGTAAAGCAGGTTCAGTTTCTGCCGCCGTCCATCGGGACTACGGTTAGGTGAAATCCATCGACGATTGGGTCTAAGACCGGTCTGGCGAATCCACCGTGGCGGATCTTTGGTGGGGTGGTCCCTTCGGTCAAAAGTGATCGGGCAGGAGGACCATGGATTGAACTTGGGGCAAGCTGGCTCCATCAGCGTAAACATCCACGAGTGCACGCCTTCCACTCCCTTTTGGTATGTGCGTTGCGTATATCATGTTCACCGTCCGCACTTTTCTTGAAACCCTTCTGTCCTCTATTGTTCGGCGGTTGGGTCTCGTCCTCGTCATCGCTATGCAGCCCCTTGTCATTGCTTTCGGCAATTAACTTGCCTGCCTGCTTGAATACCCAACAGTCCCTATTGGTGTGGTTAGCTGGCTTTTCGGGGGTGCCGTGTATCTGGCACAAGCGGTCGAGTATTCGGTCCAAATTGGACGGACCCGGAGTAGTTCTTTTGAATGGCTTTTCTCTTCGACCAGGTTTAGAGCCTCTGAATCCGGCATTGGTATCGTATCCTCAATATTGTCGCCGTTAATGCGGCGTTTGTTTTTATTCTGACGCGGCCTGCCATTTCGGTCCTTGAAGTCCGGACTGCGAATTTTTGCTGAGGTTGTTTACTGCGTGCTAGCGGCTGTCCTCACCCTTGAAGCGGGTCATGAGTGATGTGAGGGCTGCCATGGATTTTGGCTTTTCTGTCCTAGGTGCCGGCAAGCCACTCATCACGGATGTTATGCTTGAAGGCCGCGAGGGCCTCCGCATCCGGACGGTCGGCGATTTGGTTTTCTTGGTTAAGAACCGTGTCGTAATTGTACGGCCGATTCGTCTGGCTGCTGAGTTATGTGGCTTAGGTCATCGTCGGTGGTCGCACATAAGTGCCACGGAGGTTATCGAGGAATGCGGCTTCGGTCCTCCCAGCTCCCAATTGACTCTGGCGGCAAGCTGTTGAGCCAATGTCGGGCTGGTCCTTTAAGCTTGAGGGGAGGTATTTGATGGCGTGAAGATCGTCACCGCGGGCCATGTGGATGTGAAGGAGATAGTCTTGATCCAAATCGCGGGTCTGTTGTGCCATCATAGGATTCAATATTGACGGGTTTAAACCCTTGGGATTTGATGATCCATTACTTAAATGCATGAAGCATAGTGGGTTTCTTGGCGCCTCTGTCTTTGGCGATATCACGACGGAGCTCAAAAGAGCTTGGTCTGTTTTGTTCGGCCATTTGGACTTATTGTGTCCGGGCGCGACAGCTTGTCGCCACGCATCGTGGGCGCCCACGCGATCCATAGATCGATCTTGATTGTCTTGCCTTGTCCTCCAATATATCTCGCAGGTCCGGGGCGTTCCCCTTTGGCCGTGTGCTTTTTGAGCGATGCAAGTGCACGGTTCTAGTGAAGGGCCTAGAGGCCTCTCTGTCGCGACCACGGGTGGTCGATCGGCCGTATTGTCTCCTGGTGATGCGGGTTCGTAAGCCTCCTCCTCTAATTGGGGAGCAGCTTGCGTTTAGGGTGCTTTGGAGGGGCGTTCGAGCTCATGCTCTTGATCGCGAGGACTTGATCCATCAGCCGGCTAAGCGGATCTGATCAGCTCTAAGGCTATTCTTGCTTTTCTTTAGGCTGTTATTTGTGGCCATAAGCCTGCGTCTAAAACGCTCTTGTTCGACGGGATTCTCGAGCACGACGAATTCATCGTCGTCGAGGCTTGCTTCGTCTACGGAGGAGGCATATAATCCTCTACCTCTTCTTACGCCGCTCTCTCGTGAGGGCTGGCATCTCCATCTTCTGCTATTTGGATCTTCTTTGGAGTGGATTATCTTGACCTTGTCCGGTGTATTGTTATCTCCGGTGCTGGAATCTTCATTCTTCTTTGTGGCGGGATTTAAATGGCCTTGGCCTTGGCGCTTGGGCTGCTTCTTGGAGGGGTCATCCTCCGTTGTTCCATCGCCGTTCCCATCTTTTGGGATGTCCACCATATATATGTCTTATGACGAGGTGGCCTTCCAGTGCCCCGTAGGCACTGGGTCTTGGTCGTCTCTAGCATCGTCGTCCATACCGTTGATGTCTTTGGAGTCGTAGTCTAGCATGTTGGTTAGATCGTCGACAGCGGCTACCAAGTGGGTGGTTGGTGGGCGTTGAATTTCTTCGTCGTCCGCATCCCAACCTTCCTGTTCGTAATCCGGCCAGGGCTCTCCGGATAAAGAGAGAGACTTTAGTGAAATCAGGATGTCGGCAAAGGCGAGTCTTTGAAAGATGTCATGACGATGAACTCCATGACGGGCGCCCAATCGGATTCGATTGGCAAGGGCGTGGAGGATTCGGAGTCCGGAGAGGAGTCCGGCACCCTGGAGTCGAGGTCTTCGCAAAGGACAGGGATGGAGTTCGGCTCGATCACCGTAGAGATTAAAGCCCCCGAGGCGGTGTCCAACCACTCGTCCTTGATCGGGGAATCCGGCTCCGGATTAAGGGTCAGAGCGGATGCAGGTGCGGCCTCGAGGCCTTTGTTCGGCTGCAGAGCTAGATCATGCCCATCGAGACGGTCTTGGCGGCGCTGCTGCGGCTCGAATCCGTCGAAGATCAAGTCTCTGCGGATATCGGCCGTATAGTTTAAACTTCGAATCGACGGCGGCGGGGCGTAGCTTCGATCTGCTCCGGATGGCCAAGCGAATTGGCCCGCGATGCAAAGCCGCCCGAACACGAAGATCTGTCCGGGAGAAAAGTCTCACCTGGACCGCGTCATTGTTGATGATCGGAGGAGCCATCGAGCCTATCGGTGGCGACCACAGAGGAACTCTCAATGAAAGCACCAATGTCGGTGTCAAAACCGGCGGATCTCGGGTAGGGGGTCCCGAACTATGCGTCTAGGCGGATGGTAACAGGAGACAAAGGACACGATGTTTTACCCAGGTTCGGGCCCTCTTGATGGAGGTAAAACCCTACGCCCTGCTTGATTAATATTGATGATGTGTGTTACAAGAGTAGATCTACCACGAGATCAAAGAGGCTAAACCCTAGAAGCTAGCCTATGGTATGATTGTTGTTAGATCCTCACGGACTAAAACCCTCCGGTTTATATAGACACCGGATAGGGTTAGGGTTACACAGTCGGTTACAATGGTAGGAGATCTACATATCCGTATCGCCAAGCTTGCCTTCCACGCCAAGGAAAGTCCCATCCGGACACGGGACGAAGTCTTCAATCTTGTATCTTCATAGTCTTGGAGTCCGGCCGATGTTGATAGTTCGGCTATCCGGAAACCCCCTAGTCCGGAACTCCCTCAGCTACCCTTATGGAACTTGACAGATTATGGAAGCTGTCAATACCTGAGATCAAGGTGTGTCGGAGAAAGACCGGAGCATGGAGAGTTAAAAACTCAAATTTCTGTCAAGGAAAATCCTAAGGCAGGAGATATCAACTATGGAATGGTAGCTCATGGAAATGGAAAGAGCAGAAACACGGCTATCCATGATTTTAACGCCCACTTATGCTATTGTCGTCGTGCTAAGTTAAGCATGCATTTTCTTTGGAAGGATTGGATGACAATAAGGCTGATGGAGCATCTATCAGCAAGAAAAAGTTTAGCCTTAGCTAGTATATCGCCAGGATCTGGAGTATTACATCAAGAAGTTTAAGATGAACCTTCAGGAAGCTGTATTTGATAAGGAATCATTTTGTGAAGAACTTAGGACCCAGAAGCTGAAGTAGCCAAGTTGGAGGTGCCAAACCTCGAGATACCGGAGAATTCGTCAGGAACTGAAGGACAGTAGGACCATGGTTCATGCCAAGGATGTTGAAATCCAGAAGTTTGGAATGCAATTATTAAAGGACGCAACGAGAGACTTCGCGTCAACAGAGAGGATCTGGCAAATGAACTTGAGAAGGACAAGCATCATCGGAAGAAGCCCTCGGAGACATGAACAAGACTTGAAGAGTTGGATGACTTTGAAGATTTATTGACCTTTAGAAGACCAAACCCCTTTTATACACCTACATTAGATGCGACATTTGTGAGCTGTCATTTGTTTGATGTTTTTTCGACAACCACGTTAAAAAAATCTGTCTTTTCAAAACCATTGTTTGTATTGTGTGCATCCCTCTCTCTCTCTCTCTCTCTCTCTCTCTCTCTCTCTCTTATCTCACCCCAAACCCATGGACCGATTAGAGGATGAATGGAGATGAGCTTGTATTTTCTGGACCGATGAGTCAATGGGAGACGGAGCGATGGATTCAGAACATGCACTACAACAGGAACCCCCCTTCAGCAACGCATCGATGTGTTGCCTTTTGTTCATATAGGCGTTGCTATGGTCTACACCAACGGATTTGTATGCGTTGCCGTTGGTGGCGTTGGAAGGGCCTACAACAACGTATACATATGCGTTGGTAACTGGTGTGTATAAGTGTTGTAAGACGGCAATGTATTAAACTAAAGCCTAACAATACATCATATGCGTTGGTGATTACCCTGCACAAATGGATTTTCAATTGGCACAAATAAATCATTGCAACTCCCGAATTAGTTGCTACGTAGTCCCTCTGTTCCCAAGTATATGATGTTTTGGTAGTTCAATTCGAACTACCAAAAACGTCATATATTTAGGAACGGAGGGAGTAGAATATTAGGCAATTTTGCTAGTATACAGGAGATGGAATATAGTAAGAAAGACCTCATATATTAAATCAACAATGTTGTTTTAAAAAGAACACCATCCAAAGAACACAGTGTTGCTTTACACCATCATCTTGTACACATGTGTTTTACAAGAACATGTGCACTCTACACAGAAATAGATCGAAGCTTCATTGAAGGAAACAAAAAACTAAGCTCATCACATGAGCATCTAGCTGACATGTTCAACCTTCATTAACTAAAACCAAAATGATCAGTTTCCCTTCGCATCCATAACTCCATATCTTGAAGATAGTTAATGCCAACTGCATCTCTCTCCTAGCAATTGCTGAAATACGAACAGTTAATATAGCACTTTGGGTAATAATAAGTTCTCGACGAATTTAAGTGCATGTACCAGCCAAGAATTTCTTTCTTATTTTGAGGTTATCCCTTTGGAGTCATGTACAAATTTAGATTCAGACAATATAAGCAAAGAAAAAACATGCAAGTAACAAAAATTTATTGAGGCTACATTTCCTGTAAATTTGGTATAGTGAATGCCCAGCCACATATTCAATTAATAATGTTGATTGCAATGGGTGAACAGATTGTGCTAAATGTGGAAGAGATGATAAAGCTAACCACAACTTATGCTTGTAAATACTGGGTCATGTTCACATTTATAGTCATCGAAATTATAGGAAACAAAATACAAATTAGAAAAAGGCTCTATGTTTGGAGCTTACCTTTTATTGGTTTGCACTTCGAAGTCGAGCATATGAATAGGCGCAGTACCTGAGCAGTTGTTAGAGTTAATTATCCTACAATCATATGCATCAATAATTAAGATTCTTGAGAAAGAGAAAAAATACTATTGCACAACATGAAAAGCACATACACAAATTACAACAGAAAATACCTCTAGTGATATTATTTTTATAATCGAGACATCACATCGGAAATAATCTAGAAAGAGTTGGCACCAAAACTAATCAATCTTTTCTAAGATGATATCAAATACATGGGGCAAACGTTCTCGGAGAGAGAGATCAATCTAAATGAACAATTAACATGGCATATAAAGATGAATCCATATACACACGCTTTGCACAAACAAAAAGAGAGAAGGGATCGATGAACACCACACCTCCATGACGTCATTGACGTACTGCCATCATCTCTGGTCATATTTACCTTCCCAGCTTGCAGCACTCATTCAAATGCGCAATATGATTACATCATGTAGATTTATATCTTTAATATTATGTGTAAACCTGCAAGACTATAGTTCACTAAGTAACAACTTAAAATTCACATACTGGTGAGAATAAAAGATGTGAAGTGGCATCTCATGAAACATTTTTTGTTGTTATGCTTTCGTCTGATCTAGAAAAGATTGTAGTTCATCATAATATATGTGAATAAATACAAACATATAAGAATTTAGAAGTACCTAAAGTTAAACAAAATCGATCAAATTTACATACACACTTACGCATGCTAGCAAGTGTGAGATGTCTAGACTATGATTCATATACCTTTTTAATATGTAGTTTTGTATAATCATGCTTAATATTATTGAATAAGCAGTTATGCACTTGGAATATTACTGCCGCCTTGACAACAGAAGCTTTAGTAACATGAGTGAATAAATAATGCACGATCACCATTGTTTCCATGGAAAACTAGATTCTCTCCTGATAAGCCTCGGAGGATGCAAGCATTGATATAAACAAGACTGGTGGACAACTAATTGTTTTGTTCTCCAGTGTAATCCCGAAAACCAAACAAAGAAGAAAATGCACGCACGAGTTGGTGGATTGGGTTAAGCATCTAACTAACTAGATTCCTTACTCCCGGCGATGACCTATAATAGAATATGAAAAGCAATGTTTCCCTTAATCTCTCCCATCTGGATAGATAAATAAAGGTAATGCGTAGCTCGTATAAAAAACTCTAAATGAATTATTGCCCTCTGGCAAAAGGAAAAGATTGTTGGTATGAAAGCCGCTATTACACCACTTGAGGGCTGAACCAACCTCATGCTCCATCACATAGCACTCTAGAATATGAAATACATCTATAGAAATAAGTACATATGGATATGAAAACACTATTATGGTTTGAACAACTAAAGCAGAAGATCACCAGCAGAAACCTGCATAGCAAAATTAGAGCATCAGGTTTCCTTCAACAAAAAAAGAGAACACTAGCCATAAATTTAATAAAGTAATTGGTCCACCCATGGCACAAGTGGAAGGTTATAGAAGCTAGGGGACCAAATGCCAATGGAATTATAGAAGCCACAATGTTGTTAAATTCAGGGGGAACAGATTAGTGGAAATAACGGAATTGTCACGTTCTTCAGGGAGATAATCCAGGTGAGCGATGAGGTAGGCAGTAGGCGACCATGGCAGCCTCCCTGGGAGAGAGCGGCTGTAGGTATTGGTATATCCAGCCGTCATCTACGATGCCACGATGACAACCCCTTGTTAGTCATGCCACATAAAGCACCAGAGAGGATAAGAACATAGGGGAGAAGTGTCTCACTGAACTATTAGCGCCGGAGTCGAGGTAGACGTGGCGGAACAGCGTCGTCCAGCCTGTGGCGGCAACCGCCCGTCCGGAGATGCGGGGGGTAGCGAGCCGACCAACCGGAGGGGCACGGGCTGCACCCTCGACCCATGGCAACTAGGGTTGATGCAGGGGCACGGGCAGGGGCGTTGAGGACGTCGCAAAGTGGATGATCCGCTGGGAGCACTGAGGGTGGCAAGGCCGACAAGCTATGCCGCGGGAGAGCACCGGAGCTCGCCCAAATCATAGGAGGCAGCGGCGGCGGCGGATGCAGCGTCGTGGTTATGGAGCTCTGGTAGGAGAGAAATCGGGGGAGGGGGAAGAGAAGGATAAGGAATTTTTTTTTCTTTTTTTACAATTTTTGGATGGAGGAGGTACAATATTGAAGGTGGGCACGTGGAAGTTCGCTGCTATTTTGAAGGGAACGAGGAGATCGGCGCTAAGTGGGGATGTGGGAGGTTTAACTAAACAACGCATTCTTTGTTATCGTTGGTAGACGTGCGTTGCTATATGGGGGTTCTTGTTGTAGTGATGGAAGATCAAATGGAGAATAACCCTATAGCCGGATAGGATATGACCCAACATACTCTTCAATGCTTTTAAAGAGGTGTTGCTACTTGGTGGAGGATGTACCAAACCATCAATGGATGGCAAGGAATGACCACTTGGAAAGAATTTAAGTTGACTTTGGTAAAGTCTCGGTTTGTGTCCCAAAAATTGAAGCCTTATGGAAATGATATGAAGAAGCCTTGTGCATGCAAGCTCTATGGAGAAATAGGGCACAACCATAAGGAACATAAGGATGAATGCCCTAATTGTGATGTCACCCAGCTGAAGAATACCCAACTAGGCAGATGACTTGTTTCTTGTGTGAAGGGACTACCCACTACCCTACTCAGTGTCACATTTACCCCATGGTACAATGAACCATCCAGTAGAAGAAAGAAGAAATGAAAGGAGCCCTCACGGAAATTTTAGAAGAACCTGTGATGAAGGAAGAGGTGGAGGACACACCAAAAGAAGACCCACTTAAGCCCTGCACCAAGTCATGCTATTCATGTGGAGAAGGACACATCTCCCAGAATTGTATGAATTGGGATCTAGTAGAATACCCGACGGAGGAAGTAGAGTATGACCCACAGGAAATAGAAGCCCTGATTGGAACGAAAAAGTCCAGGAAGAGAAGTAGATCGGATACTAGGAAGGACCTGAGTCATATCACCTATTTCAGGTGCAAGGAGTCAGGGCACTACTTCAGCAGTTGCCCAAAAAGGAAACCTCAGGACTTGTCAAAAGTAATATGTTTTTGTTGTAATGAAGCAGGGCACTTTGCCAGAGATTGTCCCAAGGAGAAGGAGACTTGTGGTGATTAGTTGTGAGAAGTATAGTACTGAGAGCATTTCCTTTATTATTGAGGTGTTGAGTGAGGCATGTAATGGAAATGCAGGAGATTGAAGTAATTCGAGAATCAATAAAGTTAGCATCGTTGGTACTGATTTAGATTTTATGAGTAGTGACTCTATGAAGGAAGATTTTGACCATTTTCGAGGATATGAGAAATTTGGTCTATGGAAGAATTGGAGCATTTTAAGGGTGGTAGTACCCTGTGAGGAATACTTGACCCATGTAAAAGATAATCAGATTCCACGGAGTGGATTTCAGACAAAATAAGTACTATTTTTATTTCGATATGTGGGATACCCCAAGAGTATGAAGGGATGAAGTACTGTTGGATATAAAGGAGGTTGATTGTTGGTAATATGAAGTACTAGTAACTCCATGATGAGTCTAAGTAATCACGTCTTAGTTTTGTACAAATAGAAGGAAGGGAGACAATACAATTAGATGGATTTAGGAATGCTAGAAGTTGGATGTTGGAATAATGATCAGTTGCCCCGATGATGAGTTCAAGGATTACAAGTGATGAGATGGACCATAACCCACAGGCCCCAGGACCTGCCAAGAAGCAAGCACACTCTTGCTAAAGGAAAAACCATGGAAGAAGTTACGATTTTATCGACAGACGATTTCATAGGAGTAACACAAAACCTAAGTCTGGTGAAGAAACGATAGGTGTTTGTTTGGCTTGCAGAATCAAGGGATTTATCCGAACTTAGTTCGTTGACAAGAGAAATTCTGCAATGCTTGTGAGGATGACCGAGTATTAGAATGCGAGATTCAGTAAACCATGTACAAGGTAATGATTTGGGTGCGGGATGGATTGATCACCATACCGACTTACTCTTATTATTCGCCTTGCTATATGGGATGGTAAATCTGCGTGACTTACATATAGTAGAGAGACGACAGTATTAAACCTTGTTTGAACCTTAGAATGGTATAAGTATTTTCCCTTGTACAAGGCAGCAGCTGCCAATCGTAGGTTATACGGTGAGGTTCAACCCAAACCCATTTCATGCAGGAGAAACCATAAATTGTTGACCACCATGAGATATCGATAGTTGTTTAGTATTGGCGTCAGACCCGTCAGCTAAGAAGACCCAGTCTTAGAATAACCTTACCAAGAGGAAAGGACAGAAGAATTGAAGAAAAGGTTATGCCGCTCCCGGAAGAGCCAGAGAAGGAATTGTCCTGAAGATGTGAGAAGACTGATCCTGTCGACAATAATGATGGAGTATATGAGTTTTGATGGAACCATAACAATATTTCTAAGGGTGGTAGAACCCCAGACCCCCTGAGACGATCAATGGATTTTGAGAAGACTCCAAACCTAACCTATTTCTTGCTAGCCTCTCTGAATCTTGAGGACGAGATTCATTTTAAGGGTGGTAGGTTTGTAACATCCCAAAATTCTAAATTTTGGAATGTTATAATAAATAGATAGATTTGATTGTTTGTTTGATTGTTGTGTGATTGATTGACTGAAAGTGAGTGAAATTAAAATTTTTTGAAAGTTAAATGAGAGGGAATAAAAGGACTTTCCCAAACTTTCACCTTTTTGCATTTTGATCTCCATGAATTCAAATTCTTTTCATCACAAAACCCTGGAGAGAAGATAACATGACTTCTTCCATTTTAAATAAATGAAAAGGGATTTGAAAAGATTTGAATCTCATTTGGAAACATTTCAAATTCTCAAACTTCAAGCAACTCAATGATTTTCATGAGAGAAGATAAAATGACTTCTTCAAAATATATGAAATATGAGTTGGGAGTTTAAAAGGATCAAATTTAAAGTCCTTTTGGAAATTATTTTAAATTTGGAGTTATTTGGGTTTTATTCAAATTATTTTTCTCCAAAAATAAAATATATGGAAAATAGGGTAACATGATTCCCTACGATAGAAAAATTGGAGAAAAAAATAAATTTGAAATCATTTTGGTATTTTAAAAATGAATTTTATTGGATTTTATTAGACTAGTAGCACTCTTTGAATTATCTGAATTTGTGTGAATTTTATTTAACACTAGGAAAATGTTCAAGTTGTAGACAATCTTTTTATGAAAATTTTGATATATTATATGCCTATATAATATTTTTATTTATTTTATTTTTATTTGTCCGAGAAAATGTTAAAAAAGGGAAACTCTTCCTACCTTGGCCAGGCGGCCAGTCACCGCTGTGACCAGCTTCGCTAGTTGCCCCATCTCGAGCTCCAGAGAGACTCACTTGACAGAGCACTTGGCCGGCGTCCGGCGGACTCACGATCCTCCTCGTTCTACCCCTAGCCCACACAACGCCCGCCCCTCCCCTGGCCTTTATAAGGCGAGATCCGTCGCCCCGCCCTCTCTCCCTTCCTCGGCGCCCTTTTCATGCCGCCTTGCTGCACAGATCACCGCCGCACTCCGCGCCGCCTCGCCATCAGCTGTGTTGTGGCTGGCTTCGCCTCCTGCGCCACCCCGTGGCCGCGCCACCCGCACTCATGGCCTGCTGTCGCCTCCCACCACTGCCGTCGCCTCACCGGAGCCGCTGCCCGCCTCGCCGTTGACCGCCGCCGGCTGAACCCCGTTTAGCCGGTAAAAACCACCCCGGCCGGTCTAGTCTTTTGGTTTTCTATGGTTTTATTTTAAAACCGGTTTTCCTTTTTAGTTAGATCTATTTAGTGGACGTTCATTAGTTAGGGTCTAGTAGCAAACTATTTTCCTTCGTTAGCCTTCTGTAACGAACGTTCGTTCTTTAGTTTTTATCTTTATCTTTTTAATTTTGGCCAGGGACCTATCTGTGATAATTTTATTTACAGATTAGTCCCTGATTGTCAAACGGTCACTACTTTTTACTCGTTGGTCCAAATCCAACGAAACCAACGCCCACTTCTTTGTATGATCCCGTCTATCTAGTAAAACAACTTAAACATGTTTCTGAAAGTTTTAAAATTTGAATTAGAACAGATTTGAATTCAAACTTCTCTTGATCATAACTTGAGTTTTATAACTCCGTTTGAGTTGATTCTTTTTGCAAATCGAAGCTCTTGACCTAAATTTTTTGATAAGGCCAAATACACATAATTTTGGTATTAGAAATTATTTTATGTTGCAAAGAGTTATTTGCTTGGTTTTGATGCTTTCCGAATTGTCTTCTTCGTTCTTCCTGATCTTTTGGGTGACTGCTTATGTGTGGTTACTATTGATTGCTTATGATAGTTTGACCGGAGTGTGACGAGTAGACCTATCAAGAGTTATGAGTGCAAATCATCTTCATCAACAGTACAGGCAAGTTCACACTTTGATCATATCCCTTTCATACCCAGTTTTTATGCATTAGTTTCAACCCTCGAACACTGCATGGTTAGGACTTGATAACAAGTGGGTATTGGGAAGTAGTTGATGAGGTAGGAACCTATTTGCCCTGCATTCAAACCTTGGGAGTTACTACTACGTTATGCTTATACTGCTATGCTATGCTCGTAGACGTGGTATGGTTTGAGCGATTCATGACAGATGTGAGAGTTTTTATTAATGGTTAACTTAAGGTGGCTAATCTAATACACATCTCGGTGGAATGGTAGGGGCACCCTGGAGCACACAGTGGTTTGCCCGGGCACCTGGAGAACCCAGTGCTTGCCCAAGGGGATCCCGGAGGACCCGTGTGCTCACCCTATGGAATGCCACCCAGGCTCAAAGGGATCGTAAGATTATTCGTGCTAGAAACTTCCGTGTGCAGCCGCAAGCTATTATGGGCTCTAGCATAGTTGAGTAAGTTGCATGAGCTCTTGAAGAGGTGGATCGGCAGGTAGAGGGATGTAGGTTGGTATGGTCTGCCTGGAGTAAAGAGTTAATGTTTCTGAAAGACTGTGTCTCGGTCATCCGTTTCTCAAACACCATGTAGTGCAAGAAATCCAACGGAGGAGATCGAGTCTTAGGGGGAAAGGTGCGCAAACCTGTGCAGAGTGTACAAACTAATCATGGTTAGCCGTGTCCCCAGTTATGGACAATCTCGAGTCTCTGGTACTTGGATTATCATATTTATCTCATCACGTTACTTAAATAATTTGTTGGGTTATTGATGTTAATTTGGGATTGAGTTGGAGGAACCTTCTCAATATTTTCAACCAACTTTGTAGTTAAATAAAATATATTCCTTTGGAGTAGGAAAAAATTGGATTTTCGCAAAAAAACATTATAGCAAGTAGAGCTTTCCACCAGCCATATATGCATGTAGTGATAGTTATCATTCTTCATTAACCTATGGTGTGAATTTGCCAGTACATTCAATGTACTGACCCTTTGTGGCTGCAACGTCTCATGTTGCAGGAATCTTACGACGAGTAAGTGATACGTTAGGGTTACGATTTCTACACTCAACTTTGCCATTGGTGTTGACGGGAATCCACAACCTTGTTCTTACTTCCGCTATTTGGATTGAGGTAATAGTATTTTCATTATTTTATACATGTGATTTACCTCTGTTATGATTCCTCGGGTACTGTGCGTGTCAGTATACTGATCCAGGGATGACACTTGAGCACAGAGACTTGACCGTCTGAGGTCGGTCGCTACAATAAAATTATCTGCTACCTACAATTTCAGTGCTTGCGGAGAATACCTTGCTGAAAACCGCTTATCATTTCCTTCTGCTCCTCGTTGGGTTCGACACTCTAACTTATCGAAAGGACTATGATAGATCCCCTATACTTGTGGGTCATCATTCGACACCCCGAACTTATAGCATTATATGCATCGGCTCCGAATCATGTCTTTGGTCAATATTTGGGTTGCCCGGCTCCTGTGTTTACTACCTTACGTTCCGCTATATCGGCTAGGCTAGTAAAGGGAGAACTACTGTGATTGTGTGCCGGTTATTCTGGACGAGCACCTCAGTAGAGAAAGCTAAAAACTGACTGTCATGATGGCGCGAGAGCCGGTCAGCTGTTCGCGAGGTTCCAAATCGTTGGAGATTTGTTTCCCGCTTCTTGCGAAGCATCGGTTCTTCCGATAGGCGTGTATAACGCCCCTAATTCGGCCTTCTGAACACCAGGGGCTTCGCCAACTTTATTAATTGTCAAACTCCTATGGCTAAGCGAGGGCGGTAAAGGCCGCATAGTCTGATTGCCTTGTTCGTTGCGCTAAACACCTCCTTTAAGGACCAGAATGTGGAGTAAAGAGTGTTTAGATTTATCCCAAACACCCCCGTACTATCTACGTGGGGGTAGAAGCCGACGACTGGTCAACCCTCAGATTTAATAAACGGCCGCACAAGAGGCAAAATTTAAATCATAAACATTATACTGCATAACATCATTGTTCCATATTACAGAACAAGGTAATATACATGTTCTCATGGGAATATAACATCGTTCGAACATTGCTCCGCCACAAGGCGTCACCCCTCCAGAACACCGTCAAAATAGTGCTCGGGTCGACGATGCTCCTTGCCCTCCGGTAGTACCCCGGTCATCAGCTTCTTGGCATCCAGCTTCGCCCAATGCGTCTTGACACGGGCGAAGGCCATACGCGCACCTTCAATGCAGACCGACCGCTTCATGGCTTCGAGCCGCGGACAGGCACTCGCAAGCCGCTGCACAAGTGCGAAGTAGCTGCTAGGTATAGGATCTGCAGGCCATAACCGGACTATCAGGTCCTTCATGGCTAGCTCTGCCAACCTGTGCAGCTCGACCAACTGCTTTAGCTTTCATTTGAAGGGCACCGGATGTTCGGATCCGGATGTTGGGACCACAATAGCTTCTCCGTAGACATCCCTTCTCCGGCTCTGTAATACTCGGCTGACATCGATACCTTGCGGCAGATCCGTAAACGCCCCTGGAAAATCCAAATTCAGGATAAGTACAAGGAACATTTCTTCTATATACTTGCTATGCATGGTGAAAGACTTACCCGCTATAATCTTCTTGGCCGCCTGAATTTCTTGGAGGGCGCTCTGGGCTTCGGCTCGTGTATCCTGCGCGCTCTAGCGGACCTTCGCCAATTCGGATTCTTGCGCCTTACAATCGCACTCCAGGGACTCAAATCTCTCTATCGCGCCATCGAGCTGTTGCTGCGCCTCGACAACCCGGGCTCGTGATTCTCGCGTGAGGCGCGTTCCTTGGCCGCTTTGTCCTCGGCCTCGGCTAGCGCCTTCTTAAAGGTTGCCACCTCGGTCGTGGCCCCTAATAAAGTCTATGACACTTTAGTCCAGTCGGACTATTCATTTTTTCAAAATATACCCATAGGTTACTGCATACCTTGGCTATCCTCCAACTGCTTCTTTATGAGGCTGAGCTCCTCCTTGGCCAGCTCTAGTTTCTGCTTCAGTCCGGAGACCTCCGCAGCATGAGCAATAGCAGCCTGCAGCGATACCTGCTTATTCACATAGACAACTCATGTTAGACTCCTGAGATATTTATTCTTGATCCTCTGTTCGGCTTTTCTTCCCGAACACCAAACAGAGCATCAGGGGCTAGTGTCTATACTGTGATATTTTTCCTACAATCAAATAACTTACCTTAAATCCCGTTAGAAGGCTAGTGCAGGCTTCGGCCAGTCCGCTTTTGACGAACTGAACCTTCTATATCACCGCGTCCATAAGGACACGATGTTCATCCACAATAGAGGTGCCTCGTAGCGCCTCCAGCAGATTATCCGGTGCCTCTGGTTGG
The DNA here is from genome assembly GCA_021605145.1 of Aegilops bicornis. Classification (NCBI taxonomy): domain Eukaryota; kingdom Viridiplantae; phylum Streptophyta; class Magnoliopsida; order Poales; family Poaceae; genus Aegilops; species Aegilops bicornis. The sequence goes on along the minus strand of CM038671.1, from coordinate 189,085,061 downwards.
ACAGAGGTCAACGGTGGAACAGTCACATTCCCTCCTTGTGGGGAATGCCGCTCTCTAGACCCTGGAGCCATGTAGATCTCCGAAATGGTATCCGGCTGAGGGCCGAAGGGAACTCGGGTCCCACCACCAGTCCCCGTGGGGAATTTTTCCCCCATATGTCCGGCGGTCGAGGAGTCATCCTGGGGCGTCACCCCGATGATCTTCGGAATCTCCCCCTGGCCTGGGAAAGTCTTTTTGGACACCACCTCGTCATCACCCTTGGGTGAAGCGGAATGAGCAGCTGGCGGAGACATGCTAGCCATCTCCTTCGAATCCAGCAAATCCTCTATCGAGGATAGCGTGGAGCCATCACATGCTGGAATGCAATAATATGATTTAAAGTATATCAATATCACAGCCCAGGAAGGCCAGATGTTCTCTCTGGTACTTACGAGACGGCCTGAGGCTTGGTCCGATGAGGTCGTTCCGGACTACTATCAACATCCCACACGGAATTATCCGTGAGGGAGCCTCTAACCCTCTTAGGCGCTTTCGCCTCCGGAATGGTGGGGGCCTCTCTCTTCTTCCTCCCCACTTCAGGTGGGGAATCGTTTTCTTCTTCCTCTTCGTCGTCAGACGAAGAGGGAGTCTCACTTCCGGACGTCACGTCCGGAGTGCTTTTCCGGCGAAGGCACTTCTTGGCCCCTATGGCCGCCTTCTTAGCCGTCTTCTTCGGCACCTCGTAAGGTGCAGGGAATAGCATTTTTGTTAGTAACGGGAATTCTTGGTCCTCGGGCAGCGGAGCCGGACAGTTGATCTCCTCTGCCACCTTGATCCAAGCCTGAAAACAGGGGAAGGAAAGCTCAAATTTCCTCTCAACATATGCTAGTAAAGGGTACTCCTTGAAAACATTAAAAGAACTGACTGGGTTGGGCTGGCGTTTTAAGCTAAGCCCGCGATCTTCGATCCCAGGCGGCGGCATCTCGCCGGCCTTGAAGAGCACTTTCCAGATTTCTTCGTGCGTCGTGCCGAAGAACTCTAGTAGCGTCTGGTGCTTGGTCGGATCAAACTCCCATAGATAGCAAGTCCGGCGTTGGCACGGAAGGATCCGACGAATAAGCATGACCTGGACCACGTTGACGAGCTTGATTTTCCTGTCTATCATGTTCTGGATGCATGTCTGGAGCCCAGTCAGCTCGTCCGAAGGACCCCAGGTTAGGCCCCTCTCTTGCCAGGAGGTGAGCCGCATCGGGATTCCGGATCGGAATTCGGGGGCCGCCGCCCAGTTGGCATCACGCGGCTCGGTGATGTAGAACCACCCCGATTGCCACCCCTTCATTGTCTCCCCAAATGAGCCTTCGAGCCAGGTGACGTTGGGCATCTTGCCCACCATAGTGCCTCCGCACTCTGCTTGTTGACCGCTCACTACTTTCGGCCTCACGTTGAAGGTCTTTAGCCACAGGCCGAAGTGAGGCGGGATGCGGAGAAAAGCCTCACAAACGACGATAAATGCCGAAATGTTGAGGATAAAGTTGGGGGCTAGGTCATGAAAATCCAGCCCGTTGTAAAACATCAACCCACGGACGAATGGATGAAGAGGGAACCCCAGCCCGCGGACGAAATGTGTAAGAAACACAACCCTCTCGTGGGGCTCAGGAGTGGGGACGATCTGTCCCTTGGCCGGGAGTCGATGAGTGATCTCTTTGGCCAGATATCCGGCCTCCCGGAGCTCCTTGATATCCTTCTTCTTGACGGAAGAGGCCATCCACTTACCTCCAGCTCTGGATCCGGACATCTTTGGAGTGTTTTCTCGAACAAGGGAAAAGCTAAAGCTTGGGCGCTGGAGCTCATGGACGGAAGGGCTGACGAGGAACCGAGGTGTGGGTAAAGTAAAGGGAATCCTTACCCCCTTATAAAGGCCATGAATGTCAAGCGCCTCCCCACTCGCCTTAAACTCGCATGTTCCCAAGGGCCGTGCAAACGACACGGTTGGGTTACCCATGCCCGCGTTGATGAGAATCCCGCAATAAGGGGACACAATCTCTGCTTCGACAATACGTGCCAATGGCAACCGCGTTTCGGAACATGGAGCAACAAATGGAAAATGGTTTGAAATTATGACCGGGCGGACGTGATGTCATGTTGTACAAAGCTGTCAGCGGATAGAACTCATGTAAAAAATATATATTCTCTCTGCGGTTGTGTACGGTGTGTGTAATAGGTCCAGATACAATCATCGCATCTGAAGATTATCTTGAAGTTCGGAAGAAGGGGAACCTGCCTTGCAATGCCGAAGACAATCTGCGCGCCGGACTCCTCATCGTTGAAGCCAGGTTCAGGGGGTACTGAGGGAGTCCTGGACTAAGGGGTCCTCGGGCGTCCCGCCTGTTATTCACTGGGCCAGACTAATGGGATGTGAAGATATGAAGGCCGAAGATTATATCCATGTCTGGATTGGACTCACCTTGGTGTGGAAGGCAAGCTGGGCGACCGACTATGAAGATTCCCTCTTATGTAACCGACCCCATGTAACCCTAGATCTCTCCGGTGCCTATATAAACCGGAGAGCATAGTCCGGATAGACGGATACTCATTACCATATTCACATAGGCTAGACTTTTAGGGTTTAGCCATTACGATCTCGTGGTAGATCACCTCTTGTAATACTCATTTTGATCAAGATCAATCAAGCAGGAAGTAGGGTATTACCTCCATAAAGAGGGCCCGAACCTGGGTAAACATCATGTCCCCCGTCTCATGTTACCATCGATCCTAGATGCATAGTTCGGGACCTCCTACCCGAGATCTGCTGGTTTTGACACCGACAAGCACTATGAAGCCTCACCTCAAGCCATAGAACAAGATTAGGAGGTTGAAATTTTGCATGTCCATGCTCGATGACAATTGGATATCAACTTCCCGGGCTATGTTCAAGACAATGACCAATATGGTTCACATAGATGAAAAGTGGTTTGACATGACAAGAGTGAAGAATAGTTACTATGTGCTTCCAGGAAAACCTGAACCCAAGCGCACACTAACAACATTGGTGAAGTAATGTTCCTAACTATTGTGGCCAGGCCTCGATATAACAATGTGGGGGAGCTGACATTCGATGGGAGGATAGGCGGTGCGGACAAGTCAGAACAGAGCAAAGGGAACAAAAGTGCTGAAATTAGTGAAAGTAACGAGGACTATGTGCAGAGATTATCTCATCGATAAGGTTATCCCAGCAATTCAAGATAAGTGGCCTGACGATAATGAGGGAGTAACAATATTCATCCAACAGGATAACGCAAAGCCTCATGTCCTTCCCAATGATGTAGCTTTTCGAGAAGCTGTGGAAGAAACTGATCTAGACATCTGATTGCTACAACAACCTCCAAATAGCCCTGAGTTCAATTGTTTGGACCTCTGCTTTCATAACTCTCTCCAGTCTCTAACCGATTGCAGGTCACCTACAAACATCTAGGAACTGGTATAGGGTGTGGAAGAGGAATTCAAGAATTATGATCCCCACAAGTTGTACAGAAGCTTTAACACATTAGAAGTAGTTATGCTTGAAGTTATGAAAGACAAAGGAGGAAATCAATATAAGTTTCCACACCTGCACAAGGATCGTATTCAGAATGCTGGCAGGGAAATAATCATTGTATATTGCGACAGTCAGGTAGTTGTTGATACCAGGGCCATTATAGAAGAAATGGAACTTGCAATAGGAAAAGAAAAGTGAAGGAAAGAAGTAGATGTAGAAGGGAAAAGAAAGAAAAGTAAAGGGAAGGGAAGAAGTAGCAATAGAAGGGAAAAGAAAGAAAAGGGAAGGGAAGTGTAAGTCTTGTGAATGTCATGTGTATGTCAAGTGTATTGGATTATTGTAATTATTTGAATATATTGGATTTATTTGGAATTATTTGAATTTATTTCAATTATTTGGATTATTTTGATTTATTTGGATTTTATTTGAATTATTTGGATTTATTTGAATTAGTTGGAATTATTTGAATTTGTTTAAATTTATGGGAAAATAGTCCAATATGCTAAAATGTTTAGTGAACAAAATTCTGTGAACAATATTCATTATATTTTGTATAAGATCTGCAAAATGTTCAGTGAACAAAATTCACTGCAAAATGTTATAGAGAATATTCAGTAAACAAATGAATTTAGTGAACAAAATTCCATGAACACACATGGAGTTATTTTCTGGAGCATTCACTGCTGGATTATGATAGCATCTGCTTTATAAATATTCTGAATCCAAGAAGTTACTCATTTATGAGCTGGGAGTATTTGATTCTTTGCAAGGTGCTGGTCCTGTCAAATGCATCGGAGTTTCTATGTTTGGACTAGTACTAACAATCATCAGGATGCAAACTTAACCGATTGAACTCTTCAGAACTTGATGTTTTCAGTTTCCTATGGACTAGGACTGGAATTGAGAAGATGAATGATGGTTGGGCAGGAATGGAGAAGAAGAATGAATTGAGTGGGAGCTTCATGGAATTTTTAAATGCAAACCAGCACTAAAACTGAGTTGGATATTGACACAGTACAACTAAGTTGACCCAGACTCAAATCTGAGTTTTTTAATGCAAAATATGGATGAACATTGGTGATTACTACTACAATACATCCAATTGTATTTGTAAACCTAAATAAAGTGGGGGACGACATGGATATTGACATAGTACATTACATACTCAAATATGTACCATCCTTAGATTGAAGAAAAAGATCGATAGATGCTTCAGAACAAAACAAAGTTAAGGAACAAAAGCAACCAGGACACACATGAGGATATTTCGCAACTATGACATTCATTTTGTTCTTCCATTTAATCTGAGTTCAAACATAGGATTCCAACATGACTTCCCAATCCATGACAGAAGGGATTGATGCATCACTGATGACCGACCGACTGAAAGATAACATGTTGTTTCTTCCTCGCGTAACCAGCTCTAATTAACCCCGGACAGAGAGACACTCGAGCTCGCGATCAAAAACACCACAGTACTCAACGACACTACACACGACTCAGACTGGCACAGGAACATGATGACGCCTACATTCAGTAACATTCATTACAAATTCAGTACTAAAAGATAACAAATTCAGTACATTCAGTAACATTTAGTGAATCACAATGGAGTACATATGCAGAAATTGGCAGCGGCAGTGGCAGAAATTGACAGCGGCGAAGCAAGGGGAAGATGGGGGCAGGGGAACAACCTGAGGGAAGACGAGACGTCGGGCTCGGGGGCTGGGTTGAGGAAGGGGAGCTCGAGTTACTGTGCCGCCGCCACCTCCCCCCGGCGCGGCGACCAGGGATGAGGCCGTCGCCATGCATGCTACTTCTTGAGCTTGCGTTGGTTTGTCCCTTGAAGAGGAAAGGGTGATGCAACAAAGTAGAGATAAGTATTTACCTTCGTTAAGAACCAAGGTATCAATCAAGTAGGAGAAGAACGCGCAAATCACCAATACTTGCACAAACAATCAAATACTTGCACCCAACGCGATAAAAGGGTTGTCAATCCCTTCACGGTCACTTGCAAAGGTGAGATCTGATAGAGATAGATAAATAAAACTATACAAAAGATAAAATATTTTTGGGTTTTTTGGTTTATAGATCTGAAAGTAAAAGATTGCAAAATAGTAGATCGGAAACTAATATGATGGAAAATAGATCCGGGAAGTTTCACTAGAGGCTTCTCTCATGAAGGCAAATAATACAGTGGGTGAACAAATTACTGTCGAGCAATTGATAGAAAAGCGCAAAGTTATGATGATATCCAAGGCAATGATTATGCAATATAGGCATCACGTCCGTGTCAAGTAGACCGACTCATGCTTGTATCTACTACTATTATTCCACACATCAATCGCTATCCAGCATGCATCTAGAGTATTAAGTTCATAAAGAACAAAGTAACGCCTTAAGTAAGAAGACATGATGTAGAGGAATAAACTCATGCAATATGATGTAAACCCCATCTTTTTATCCTCGATGGCAACAATACAATACGTCCCTCGCTACCCCTACTTTGTCACTGGGTGAGGACACCACAAGATTGAACCCAAAGTTAAGCACCTCTCCCATTGCAAGAAAACCCAATCTAGTTGGCCAAACCAAACCGATAATTCAAAGAGAAATACAAATATACCAAATCATGAATATAAGAATTCAGAGAAGATTCAAATAATATTCATAGATAAGCTGATCATAAATCTACAATTCATCGGATCTCGACAAACACACCGCAAAAGAAGATTACATTAGATAGATTTCCTAGAACATCAAGGAGAACATGGTATTAAGAATCAAAGAGAGAGAATAAGCCATCTAGCTACTAGCTATGGACCCGTAGGTCTGTGGTAAACTACTCACGCTTCATCAGAAGGGCAATAGAGTTGATGTAGATGCCCTCCATGATCGAATCCCCCTCTGGCAGGATGCCGAAAAAGGCCCCAAGATGGGATCTCACGGGAACAGAAGGTTGCGGTGGTGGAGAAGTGTTTTATGGATTCTTCTGGTGGTTTGGGAATATATGTTAATATATAGGAGGAAGAACTAGGTCAGGGGGTCACGAGGGGCCCACAAGGCAGGGGGCGCCCCCTAGGGCGCGCCCTCCACCCTTGCCGCCGCCTCGTGGCTCTTCTGACTTGAACTCCAAGTCTCCTGGGTGTCTTCTCGTCCAAGAAAAATCATCTCGAAATTTTTATTCCGTTTGGACTCCGTTTTGTATTCCTTTTCTGCGAAGCTCGAAAAGTAGGAAAAAACAGAAACTGGCACTGGGCTCTAGGTTAATAAGTTAGTCCCAAAAATAATGTAAAATAGCATATTAATGCATATAAAACATCCAAAACAGATAATATAATAGCATGGAACAATAAAAAATTATAGATATGTTGGAGACGTATCAAGCATCCCCATGCTTAATTCCTGCTCGTCCTCGAGTAGGTAAATGATAAAAACAGAATTTTCGATGTGGAATGCTACCTAACATATTTATCCATGTAATTTTCTTTATTATGGCATGAATGTTCAGATCCATAAGATTCAAAACAAAATTTTAATATTGACATAAAAAAATACTTCAAGCATACTAACAAGGCAATTATGTCTTCTCAAAATAACATGGCCAAAGAAAGTTATCCCTACAAAATCATATAGTCTGGCTATGCTCCATCTTCATCACACAAAATATTCAAATCATGCACAACCCCGATGACAAGCCAAGCAATTATTTCATACTTTTGATGTTCTAAAACCTTTTCAACTTTCACGCAGTACATGAGCATGAGCCATGGATATAGCACTATATGTGGAATAGAATATGGTGGTTGTGGAGAAGACAAAAAAGAAGGAGATAGTCTCACATCAACTAGGCGTATCAAAGGGCTATGGGGATGCCTATCAATAGATATGAACGTGAGTGAGTAGGGATTGCCATGCAATGGATGCACTAGAGCTATAAGTTTATGAAAGCTTAAAAGAAAACTAAGTGGGTGTGCATCCAACTTGCTTGATCACGAAGACCTAGGGAAATTTGAGGAAGCCCATCGTTGGCATATATAGGCCAAGTTCTATAATGAAAAATTCCCACTAGTATATGAAAGTGACAACATAGGAGACTCCCTATCATGAAGATCATGGTGCTACTTTGAAGCACAAGTGTGGAAAAAGGATAGTAACATTGCCCCTTCTCTCTTTTCTCTCATTTTTTTGTTTGGCTTCCTTGGCCTTTTTTTGTTGGCTTCTTTGGCCTCTTTTATATTTTTCCTCACATGGGGGAATGCTCTAATAATGAAGATCATCACAGTTTTATTTACTTACGACTCAAGAATTACAACTCGATACTTAGAAAAAAATATGACTCTATATGAATGCCTCCGGTGGTGTACCAGGATGTGCAATGACTCAAGAGTGACATGTATGAAAAAATTATGAAAGGTGGCTTTGCCACAAATATGACGTCAACTACATCATCATGCAAAGCAATATGACAATGATGGTATGTGTCATAATAAACAGAACGGTGGAAGTTGCATGGCAATATATCTCGAAATGGCTATGGAAATGCCATAATAGGTAGGTGTGGTGGCTGTTTTGAGGAAGGTAATCGGTGGGTGTATGGCACCGGCGAAAGTTGCGCGGTACTAGAGAGGCTAGCAATGGTGGAAGGGTGAGAGTGCGTATAATCCATGGACTCAACATTAGTCACAAGGATCTCACATACTTATTGCAAAAATCTATTAGTGACCGAAACAAAGTACTACGTGCATGCTCCTATGGGGATAGATTGGTAGGAAAAGACCATCACTCGTCCTCGACCGCCACTCATAAGGAAGACAATCAATAAATAAATCATGCTCCAACTTCGTTACCTAACGGTTCACCATACGTGCATGCTACGGGAATCACAAACCTTAACACAAGTATTTCTCCAATCCACAATTACTCACTAGCATGACTCTAATATCACCCTCTTTATATCTCAAAACAATTATAAAGAGTCAAACAATCATAAAGAGTCAATCATAAACAATGCACTTTATATGAAAGTTTTTATTATATCCCTCTTGGATGCCTATCATATTAGGACTAAATTCATAACAAAGCAAATTACCACGCTGTTTAGATATACTCTCAAAATAATATAAGTGAAGCATGAGAGTTCGATAATTTCTATAAAATAAAACCACCACCGTGCTCTAAAAAGATATAAATGAAGCACTAGAGCAAAATTGCCTAGCTCAAAAGATATAAGTGAAGCACATAGAGTATTCTAATAAATCACGATTCATGTGTGTCCCTCTCAAAAGGTGTCTACAACAAGGATGATTGTGGCAAACTAAAAAGTAAAGACTCATATCATACAAGACGCTCTAGAAAAACACATATCATGTGGTGAATAAAAATATAGCCTCAAGTAAATTTACCGATAGACGAAGACGAAAGAGGGGATGCCATCCGGGGCATCCCCAATCTTAGGCTCTTGGTTGTCCTTGAATATTACGTTGGGGTGCCTTGGGCATCCCCAAGCTTAGACTCTTGCCACTCCTTATTCCACAGTCCATCAAATCTTTACCCAAAACTTGAAAACTTCACAACACAAAACTCAACAGAAAATCTCATAAGCTCCGTTAGTATAAGAAAATAAATCACCACTTTTGATACTGTTGTGTACTCATTATTTATTTATATTGGTGTAATATCTACTGTATTCAAATTTTCCATGGTTCATACCCATCGATACAACACATAGATTCATCAAAATTAGCAAACAACACATAGAAAACAGAATCTGTCAAAAACAGAACAGTCTGTAGCAATCTGTAACTCCAAAAGTTCTGTAAAATCAGGACAACTGATAACCCACAAGTATAGGGGATCGCAACAGTTTTCAAGGGTAGAGTATTCAACCCAAATTTATTGATTCAGCTCAAGGGGAGCCAAAGAATATTCTCAAGTATTAGCAGTTGAGTTGTCAATTGAACCACACCTGAAAGACTTAACATCTGCAGCAAAGTATTTAGTAGGAAAGTAGTATGGAAGTAACGGTAACGGTGGCAAAAGTAACAGTAGCAGTTTTTGTAGCAATCGTAACAGTGGCAATGGAAAAGTAACTAAGCAAAGATCAATATGTGAAAAGCTCGTAGGCAATGGATCAATGATGGATAATTATGTCGGATGCGATTCCTCATGCAACAGTTATAACATAGGGTGACACAGAACTAGCTCCAATTCATCAATGTAATCTAGGCATGTATTCCGAATATAGTCATACGTGCTTATGGAAAAGAACTTGCATGACATCTTTTGTCCTACCCTCCCATGGCAGCCGGGTCCTATTGGAAACTAAGGGATATTAAGGCCTCCTTTTAATAGAAATCTTGGACCAAAGCATTAACACTTAGTGTATTAATTTACTCCTCAAACTTCGGTCATCACCGGGTGTGGTCCCGATTATTATCACTTCAGGGTTGCTGGATCATAACACATAGTAGGTGACTATTGACTTGCAAGATAGGATCAAGAACTCACATATATTCATGAAAACATAATAGGTTCAGATCTGAAATCATGGCACTTTCGGGCCCTAGTGACAAGCATTAAGCATAGCAAAGTCATAGCAACATCAATCTTAGAACATAATGGATACTAGGGATCGAACCCTAACAAAACTAACTCGATTACATGGTAAATCTCATCCAACCCATCACCGTCCTGCAAGCCTACGATGGGATTACTCACGCACGGAGGTGAGCATCATGAAATTGGTGATGGAGGATGGTTGATGATGACGACGGCAACGGATTCCCCTCTCCAGAGCCCCGAACGGACTCCAGATCAGCCCCTCGAGAGAGATTAGGGCTTGGCGGTGGCTCCGTATTGTAAAACGCGATGAATCCTTCTTTCTGATTTTTTTCTCCCCGAACGTGAATATATGGTGTTGGGGTTTAGGTCGGTGGAGTCCCAGGGGCCCACGAGGCAGGGGCGCCCTGCACCCTCATGGACAGGGTGTGGGCCCCTGATGCCGATTCTTTCACCAGTATTTTTTATTAATCCCAAAACGTGTCTCTTTGGATTTTCAGGTCATTCCGAGAACTTTTATTTCTGCACAAAAATAACACCACGGCAGTTCTTCTGAAAACAACGTCAGTCCGGGTTAGTTTCATTCAAATCATGCAAGTTAGAGTCCATAACAAGGCCAAAAGTGTTTGGAAAAGTAGATACGTTGGAGACGTATCAACTCCCCCAAGCTTAAACCTTTGCTTGTCCTCAAGCAATTCAGTTGACAAACTGAAAGTGATAAAGAAAAACTTTTACAAACTCTGTTTGATCTTGTTGTTGCAAATATCTAAAGCCAACATTCAAGTTTTCAGCAAAGATTATGACTAACCATATTCACAATAACATTTAGGTCTCATGTTTACTCATATCAATGGCATAAGCAACTAGTGAGCAGATGACAACACTTTCTCAAAACAATAATAACATGATATAACAAGATGGTATCTCGCTAGCCCTTTCTGAGACCGCAAAACATAAATGCAGAGCACCCCTGAAGATCAAGGACTGACTAGACATTGTAATTCATGGTAAAAGAGATCCAGTCATACTCAATATAAATTAATAGCAATGCATGCAAATGACAGCGGTGCTCTACAACTGGTGCTTTTTAATAAGAGGATGATGACTCAACATAAAAGTAAATAGATAGGCCCTTCGCAGAGGGAAGCAAGGATTTGCAGAGGTGCCAGAGCTCGAGTTTTGAAATAGAGATTGAATAATATTTTGAGTGGCATACTTTCATTGTCAACATAACAACCAAGAGATCTCGATATCTTCCATGCTACACACATTATATGTGGGACCCCGACTCATAAGTCGAGATCACCGAATGCATGTGTACAGTGATCCCAGAGATCAATGCTCACTGAACACACAGAAGCTGAATAACAAGAGTCTTACATCCATACATACCGTCTTACACAAATTATGACCATTATGGTCAAGTCTTACATTGATAAAGCCTTAAGGGCTGAACATCAAATGAAACACAAGCAGCGGAAATCTTCATCGATAAGTAGAACCCATGCCATCTGCCTTAACCCTACAGGCATTCTGACTGGGAAGCGTCCTAGTTCGCGTGATCGTCGCCAAAGAACTCTTCCTCGAACTCCTGTTCTCCCATGTCTGGTCAATTAAATAACCCGTGGCAAGCCAATGAGTACTTTGAATGTACTCGCAAGCAACCCATGATTTGGTTCAAAGTAACAATGCAATTGTACGACAAGTAAGGAACCTACCTTCATGCTAGTTGGGATGTCCTATAAACTTGTGAGATATGCATTAGTGAACTTGGGTAACCTTGAGAACAGGTTACCGATATCAACATAAATAGAATTTGAATCAATGCCATGCCATTCAACATGTCAAGTCACCACCTTTTGACACAAATAGTTCCTTTCCACACACACATGCATCGTGATTTGTAAAATTTCTGGACATAGATTAAGTAGCACCTCCCAACTGTCCATGACCGTGGACACGGCTATTCGAATAGTTTGACACTCTGTAGAGGTTGCACACTTTGCCCACAAGATCCGGGAAGCTTTCGTGTCATCCACGATCCCGCAGTACCTCAAGTACTCGGGGGAAGCACCCGATCATTACCTTTCCCTAGACGACACTAACATAGGGTCCACTCACTGATACATGGCCCTCGTGTATAAGCAAAAGATCGTGGGACTCTGCCCTTTTCACATTATTACGCATACACGAAGGGACCAACAGTGTGTCCGGTGCCTTGTGAAAACAGTCATGGCCGCCTATCCAAGCAGGACCCCGTCCCGAGAGTGACCTCAAGTCACCCCCGTCACTAGAAATGTGGGCGCCATCCTAGTATCAGCCTAAGTAACCAATAATACCCCGTCCCATAAAGGGGTAGAGTGGTTGCACATGTTTGGTTGGGATGGTAATCACACATAAATCTAATCCATCATTTTACACACACACCAAAATCTCTCTCCGGTACACCACTTCTTCCTCAAGTGGTGACCTTAGTTCAACATCTCCCAAGGGCATTAGGGGCACCCGATGGGGTTTTCGAAAGAATGTAACCATGAAGAGTTCATTGACACATGCATCATTATGCATCAACTAGTCTCTTGAAAATGCAATCATGAACAAGGTAAGGTCATGAGTAGGGGTATGCATCATGGGGTGGTTCACAACAAGTTTTACCACCGCCATATTTCATCATCATGCAACCGGAAAAAGGGTACCGATGAACAAGAGGGGTGTCATGGTCAAAGGGCTGCTTGCCTTGATTGGCTTGTTCTTCGAGGTCTTCAAATCATTCTCCTTCTTCTTCAGCAACTTCGTCAAATATGGGATCTAAACGTCGCAAGAAAATAACGGAAAAATAAGACAATAATAAAAACAGAAAAATTCAAAGTGCTCAGAAAAATTTCAACTTATTTTTGTAAAATACTAGGGTGAAAACTAAGAAGGGAAAAATTCTTAGTTTTGGATTTGGAGTGGCATAGCAGGAGAAATGGATTTACAAAGGTATATTTAAATGCTTAAAATCACATTTAAATATTTACAGTGAAGAAAAGGTTGTTGGATTTGAATGAAAGTTGCACCATTAAATAGGTTGCAATACTTTAGGAATTTAGGAGTTGGAATTAATTTATTTGGACAAATATTTTATCTGTGGAATTTTTGGAAAAGTGACGAGAAAAAGAAAAGGAAAGAGGCCACTATGCCCTGGGTCGAGAATGGCCGCAGCAGGCATGTGCCTGAGATGATTCGCCCAGACGAGGCCAAGCTGCTGCAGCCTCAGTTTGAACCTCGTGGCGGGGCCCAGGCGCCAGTGAGAGCGAGGGAGACGAGGGAGAGGAGAGGCTGCCATGCAGGGCCCGCCTGTCATCCCTAACCCTGCGACAGAGGGCCGGCGGGCTCACCGGCGATGATGCAGGGCACGGCGAGGTGATAGGAGGGTAGGGTTGGACTCAGCGCAGAGTCGCCATTCAGGTGGAGGTGGTTGCGGTCTCCGTGGTGGCCTGGTTCACCGGCGACGAGGAGGCACGGCGGAGGAGCTTCGGGCGGAGGTGGCTCCGGCCGTTTCCGGCAGCTAAAGAGAGGCGAAATAGGGGGAAAGGATCAGGGTGATGCATAGGCTCCAGATCGAGAGGAAGGAGAGGCGGGGACGGCCTATACCTCGCGAACTTTGGGGAGCCGAAGCGGTGGAGCTCGAGCTCGATCTCGAGCCCGGGCGTCTCTGGAGGGGAACTGGGGGTGCATGGGAATGTTTTGGTGGTGCAGAGGGCGAGCAGTGTGGAGAAAATGGCACAGGGTGGCTTTATATAGCCGCATGATGGTCCACCGTGGACTAGTGCGTTGGCGAGCTCGTTGCTGTCGCCACGGGTCACGGGGGCCTGTTTGAGCGTGTCTGGGGTGCTCGTGGGGTTGGTCCAGAGCGAGCGGGTGAAGGAAGAGAGCAAGAGGAGGGCTGGGGCACTGCTACAGGTGGCGTGCTCACTGGGTGCGTTCGGGCGGGCTGCGGCGAAGCCGGGCGAGTAGAGGAGGGAGAAGGAGGAGGGGGCAGAGGCGTGGCGTATCGCAGACGTCGAGGCGCATCGTCGGGCGCGCTAGGGAGGCCCGAGGTGGCCGCAGGTGGTTGGCAGGGGGCAGCTACAGTGCGAGAGCGCACTGTAGCGCGCTCCGGAGCGCCCAAATGGCCGGCATGGCCATTTTCTATGCAATGTGGGCGCGGCCAAAGATGTCTGGTAGTTCTAGGGGGAACTAAATAAGAGGGGAGGAGCATTGGATGCCATGGATGGCCAGTAGGAGAGGAGTGGGGTTGAGAGAGAGGGGGAAATGGGCTGTCCAGAGAGAGAAAGTGGGGTTTTACCCATCCAATAATTGAGCTGTGGATTTGCCATTGTTACTGGAGGTGAAAGGGGACTAGGAGGGGTTGTGGTAAAAAGTGGAGCTCATGGATATTAGTGGAAGAGCCCCAAACAAGGTTTTTAGTTAACATGCAGAAGGTGTTTAATATGGTTTTGGGGTACTTGCACTAATTTACTTCTTGTGGCACCTGGCAGGGGTGTTTTTCATGACAAAATGATAGGGAAAAAGGAAGATGAGCTCATTTGGAAGAGTTTGCTAATGAAACTTTGGCAAACCCTAGAAATTAGCAAAAATGAACTTGTGTAGATCTAGTTGAGCAAATCACTTATCCTTGATGCACCACTTGGTGTAGTGGCCTCATTTGGTCATGTTAACATGCTCACAAAAGTTGGGGTCAAGGAGAGAAAGTTGGTAGTACAAAGTTGTTCAAATTTGATTCTGGTCAGAGAGGGTTTTGGGGCATTTTGGTGAACCAAAATGACCTTGATTGAAATGAGGCTTTGCAAGGTGATCACGATATGCATTTGTGACTTGCTGGATTTTCCTTGGATTTTTATGAAAATATTTCCTATAGAAATATTTCAAATCCTGGAAATGGGCAGAAATGGTTTTGGGAGGTTTTGTCCAATATTTTGAACATGACCATGTGTTGAAACTCTTATATATGGGAAATATATGCCCACTGAGTTTCCCTGATTTTTGTCAAATATTTTTAAAACCATAAAATAATTTTTCCCTATTAAAGACCATTTCTAGCCTTAAGAAAAATATTTTAAATAAAATAGGAAATTTACTTTTAAAATTATATTTCTGTGGTTTATGGTAGTCCTATATCTAATAGGTTTCAAATATACTCTTTGAAATATTTTTCATACCCCAAATCAAGTACTTGTAGTGCAAACCTCAATTTAGGGGTTTTTGGAAAACTAATTTTTGAAAATACTATTTGGCCAAATTGTTTTTGAAAGAAAATACTATATTGCACTATATACATGGCATGATCATTGGGCTGAAGTTTGGGGCAAGGAGATGAAGTATATAAGGTGGATTGTGTTGACTTTAAAGAGCACTTAAAAATCACAGAGAGAAAACCAACTCCAAATAAAAGCCAAATAATGCAAACGTTTTTTTTGTTTGTCCAAATTTTCTTGCTTTATTAGTGCAAATGATATGTTACAAAATGCAGGGTGTGATAGACCTACCCCCCTTACAAGAATCTCGTCCTCGAGATTCCTAAACTAGGCTTTAAAAGAGATCGGGAAACTCGGATCTAAGGTAGTCTTCACGTTCCCAGTTTGCTTCTGCTTCAGTGTGGTTGCTCCACTGGACCTTGAAGTACTTGATGGTGTGGCTTCGTGTACGCCGTTCTGTTTCATCCAAAATCCGGATGGGCCTCTCACGGTAGGTAAAATTAGGTTGAAGGTCAATGGCTTGGTGATCGACATCCTTGTAGAGATCAGGCTTGTCTGGAACTTGGAGGCACTTCCGGAGTTGTGACACGTGGAATACGTTGTGCACATCGGATAGTTCAGGTGGTAGTTCCAACTGATAAGCCACTTCTCCTCGTCGTGCGGTGATCTTGAAGGGGCCAATAAATCTCGGTGCGAGCTTCCCTTTAACGTGGAAACGCTTGGTTCCCTTAAGGGGGGTTACCCGTAGGTACACATGGTATCTGACTAGGAAGTTCACCTGTCGGCGACGAGTGTCAGCATAGCTCTTTTGTCTTGACTTGGCGGTCTTCAGACGCTCTCTGACTAGCTGCACTTGTTCTTCTGCTTCACGGAGAACATCTGGTCCAAAGACTAGCCCTTCTCCGGTCTCTGACCAATTGAGGGGTGTGCGACACTTGCGTCCATATAACACTTCAAATGGTGCCATCTGGAGGCTCGATTGATAACTATTGTTATAGGAGAACTCAGCGAACGGAAGACAATCTTCCCACTTAGCCCCATATGCTAGGACACAGGCTCGGAGCATGTCTTCGAGAATCTGATTTACTCGTTACATCGGCCTCCGATTACGTGGGTGGAAAGCAAGGTCTTGAAAGACAACTTGGTTCCCATGGCCTCTTGGAACTTCTTCCAGAACCTCGAGGTAACTGGGTTCCTCGATCTGACACAATCTCCTTAGGAACACCATGAAGACTTACGATTCTGTCGATGTATAGAGTTGCCAGCCGCTTGCCATCATAGGTAGTCTTGACAGGAATGAAATGGGCTACTTTGGTCAAATGGTCGACTATAACCCAGATGGAGTCATGACCCTTATTTGAGCTAGGTAACCCAGTGATGAAATCCATTCTGACTTTATTGCATTTCCACTCGGGAACCTTGAGTGGTTGGAGCAATCCAGCAGGTCACTGATATTCAGCCTTGACCCTTTGGCATACATCACACTTTGCAACATAGGTGGCAATCTCCCTTTTCATCCCGTGCCACCAGAATCTTTCCTTCAGGTCTTGATACATCTTGGTTCCTCCAGGATGGATGGAATACGGGTGTCATGAGCTTCTTGCAAGATCATATTCTTGAGCTCAATCTTGTTGGGCACGCAAATGCGATTCCCAAACCACACAACTCCTTGCTCATCCTCTGAGAAACTTGGGGCTTTGCCCGCCTTGATCTTCCTCTTGATGCCTTCAATACTCTCGTGTCCCTTCTGAGCTTCCTTAACATCATCCATTAGGGTAGGCTTGACTTCAAGGTTGGCTAAGAATCCTGGTGCAACCAGTTCCAACCCAAAGCTTTCAAATTCATCATACAAGGCGGGTAGCCTTCCCTTAAGCATAGCATTCAAGGAACAAGCCTTTCTGCTTAAGGCATCTGCTACCACATTAGCCTTTCCAGGGTGGTATTGGACATCGAGGTCATAGTCCTTGATCAACTCTAGCCACCTTCTTTGCCTCATGTTCAGTTCCTTTTGAGTGAAGATATACTTTAAACTCTTGTGGTCGGTGTATATCTCACACTGCTTCCCTAGAAGGTAATGTCGCCAGGTCTTTAAGGCGTGAACTACAGCTGCCAACTCAAGATCATGAGTAGCATAGTTCTCTTCATGAGGACGTAGCTGTCTGGATAGATGTGCTACGACTCTGCCTTCTTGCATCAGGACACCACCGAGTCCGGTTTTTGATGCATCACAATAGATCACAAATTCCTTGTGAATATCAGGTGTGGCTAGAACTGGGGCGGTGGTTAATCTCTTCTTCAGCTCCTAGAAGCTCTCTTCACACTTTGGTGTCCACTCAAACTTCTTGTCCTTCTTCAAGAGCTGGGTCATAGGTCGGGCAATGCTTGAGAATACTTCAACGAACTTGCGGTAATATCCCGCGAGTCCGAGGAAGCTTCTGACTTCCTTCACATTGCTCGGAGTTTTCCATTCACCACACGGCTTGAATCTTGGTGGGATCTCGACAACCCTTCGGCATTCAATACATGACCCAAGAATCCAACCTCATGCAGCCAAAATTCGCACTTGCTGAACTTGGCGTACAGTTGATGCTCTCGAAGCTTGTCTAGGACCATCCTCAATTGTTGCTTGTGCTCTTCTTCCGTCTTCGAGAAGACAAGAATGTCATCAATGAAGACAACAACAAACTTGTCCAAATATTCCATGAAGACCTTATTCATGAGGTACATGAAGTAAGCATGGGCATTGGTCAATCCAAAGGACATGACCGTGCACTCATACATGCCATATCTGGTTACAAATGCCGTCTTCGGAATATCTTGGGGTCTGATTTTCAGCTGGTAGTACCCAGATCTGAGGTCGATCTTGGAGAACACCTTGGCCCCATTGAGTTGATCAAACAGATCTTCAATCTTGGGAAGTGGATACTTGTTCTTGATTGTAACTTCATTGAGGGAGCAATAGTCAATGCACAAGCGGATGGTACCGTCCCTTCTTTGCCACAAATGGCAGGTGATCCCCAAGGGGACGCACTAGGGCGGATAAATCCCTTCCTTAACTGCTCTTCCAGTTGCTTCTTCAACTCCGCTAACTCTTCCGATCCCATTCTATAAGGCTTCTTATAGATGGGTCCTGCTCCGGGCATGAGCTCGATGATGAACTCAATGTCTCAGTCAGGAGGCATTCCCGGCAGCCCATCAGGAAAGACGTCGGGGTATTCACATACTACCGGCACTTGCTCCAATCCAACTTCAGTCAGACAGTTGACTTGGGTGGCTTGAGCAGAGGAGGGGTTGGAGGCAAACTTAACTTTGACTCCTTGGTCATTGGTCACCGTGACAGTTCGGTTGGCACAGTCTAACAAGCCTTGGTGCTTGCTGAGCCAATCCATTCCCAAGATCATGTCCAAGCCTTGTGATCTTAGGATGATAAGGTCTGCTAGGAAATCTACCCCATCAATGACAATCCCGACTCCTTACATCCTATCTTGGCTCTCATCTCTGCTCCGGGGGTTTGTACCACCATAGGGTTATTCAGGGGTGTAGGGGTCATGCCACTTTTTAATGCAAACCTTCGGGTGACAAATGAATGCATGGCTCCAAAATCAAACAAGACAGTTGCAGGTGCTGAGTTGACAAGGAACGTACCCAGCACGACGTCCGGGTCTTCCTGAGCTTCTTCTGCGGTGACGTGGTTCACACGCCCCTTGCCATTGTTGGGCGGGTTGCGGGGAGCTTGGTTCCTTGGGGGCATTCCACGACCTTGTCCTAGGTTCTGCGCATTGGGGCGCGTAGCATCGGGCTTCTTGTTGGGGCACACCCTTGAGATGTGTCCTGACTGACCACATCCAAGGCAAGTGACTTGGTTTGGGCTGTTGGTCTTGTTGCCACCGATGTTATTGGGGTTGTTGTAAGCTGGCCCGGGTTGGAGTACTGCTTGAGGTGGATAGTTGGTGCGGTGCAGGAGCTCTTGGGCTGGCGATAGGTTGGCCCGACCGGGCTGGCTGCCATCGGGCGAGGCTTCTGGTTGCTGGAGCTACCCTTGTTGGTCAACTTGCGCTTACGGGTATCATCCAAAGCACGTCGCTTGTCTTCAAGCATGAGTGCCTTGTTCACCAGATCAGGAAAGGTTGGGCAGTCACACACAACAAGCGAGTACTGCAGAGTCTGGTTAAGGCCTTCCATGAAGCGCTCCCTTTTGGCAAAGATCGGTGTTGACATCCTCGGGGCATACCTTGAGAGAACACCGAACTTCTGCATGTACTCCTTGACAAGGTTGCCTCCTTGCTTGTGGCTCGGAATTCACGCTTCTTGATGGCCATTATTCCGGAAGGAATGTGGGCCTTGCGGAATTCTGTCTTGGAAGTCATTCCAAGTGATGTCTTGCCCAGCATGCATGACCTTGAATCCATCCCACCAAGCTCTGGCAGTTCCCCCGAGACAGTGGGCAGCATATGCCACCCTCTCACGGTCTTCAGTGCAGCCGACTAGTTCCAACAGGTCCTCAATGGTGCGGACCCGATTAAATGCGCATCCGTGGGGTTCAAAGTCTCGATGAAGGTGAGTGGTGCATGCTTCTTGAACTCCGCCAACATGGAACATCCATTGCCGTTCCCCGCCGGCTGGTGGTTGACAGCCTGAGCAATCATCATGGAGGGCTGCAGTGTTGGCTTGGCGTTCCTCCCGGAAGGCTTGGAGAAGCTGAGCCATGTCTATGTTTGGAGGTGGTGGCGGTGGTGGAGCTTGTCCTTGGGTTTGGTCCCGACTGCCCCGCCTCCCGGCTTCTTGCTGCTGGGTAGAGGTACCAGTACGTGTTACAACAGGCATCCTGTTGGAGCGGTCAAGGTCTCATGATTGGGAAAGATGGGGAAAGCAATATAGATGGGACGCCTAGTAAGGGGGTTGGTATGACACTAATTGTTTTCATGCAAGGGCCAAAAGGCCAAACACATTCATTAAAGTCCAAATGGGTGATGTAGTCGCTTACAAGTTCCCGAAGGAAAGCACGACGTCCATCAAAAACATCAAAAGCAAACACAACACTACATGGTTTCATATGAACCATTACAAGGACTCGACTTCGCATAGGGGTACACGACCTACCCTACCTCAGGGTTCATGGACTAGCACACCCTAGTCTAGAGTGGTGCCTATGTGGTGGAATGCTCGGTCATGTACTCTGGCTCTTCTGGATCTTCCTCCTCCTCGTCAGTAGCTTGACTTTCTTCATTGCTTGAAGGAGTGGGGGAGTGGAGGAGCTCAACACGGTGTTGCTTTGCCGGTGGCGTGAAGAGCTTGCGGTAATCCCTTGCGCTCATGCGGTGCTGATGTGGTGATTCCCCGTCCTTTGGGGGTCTTCCGCCTCGGTATGCGACTGCGGGCTGTCCAGGAGGAGCACCTTCTTTCTTGATCCTATCCGTCTTCCCTTGAGCTTGGCGAAGAAGTGCCTTGGTCTCATGAAGTTCCTTTCGGAGCTCCATTGATTCCGAGGCCAAGTGTTGTGCCAAGCTATCGGCACAGAGGTCAAGTAGGTGCGGAATCGGAGTGGAAGTCCTTCCTCCAATGGTGGAGCTGGTCCATCGCTCTCATCCTCACCCTCCTTCCGATAAGGCAAGAAGCGGGTTGCCAACTCGTACGCCATCTCGGAAGAAGGTCTCAAGGCGGTGAGTGCCTTGAGGGTTGCTGCCTCGACCGCAAGAACCAGAGTTGCCATCTGGGGTCCCTCGAAGAACCAGCTTGTTGGAGAGTCATTAGCCTTCATGATCACTTCCACATGATACTCCGTCTCGGTGCCATTGATC
This sequence comes from Aegilops bicornis, assembly GCA_021605145.1. NCBI lineage: Eukaryota > Viridiplantae > Streptophyta > Magnoliopsida > Poales > Poaceae > Aegilops > Aegilops bicornis. The sequence goes on along the minus strand of CM038671.1, from coordinate 189,063,948 downwards.
CAATGATCATGGTAGGTGAAAATGGGGGCTCGGTGAAACTGGCACTTCTTGAGGCTATCCTCGAGAAGCACGGGAAATCCGGTGGTCGAAGTCTTCGGCACGACACCATTTACAAAGGTTGAATGGGAGAGGTCAATAAGGGAAATATATCTTGGGTTGGGTAAGCTTTAGAAAAGAAGAGAAGTTTAGATGGTCTCAAGCTAACTAACGTCCATGCTAACTAAGGCTTCCTACAGTCAGGATGGCTCTGATACCAGCTCTGTGGGGACCCCGACTCATAAGTTGAGATCACCGAATGCATGTGTAGAGTGACCCCAGAGATCAATGCTCACTGAACACACAGAAGCTGAATAACAAGAGTCTTACATCCATACATACCGTCTTACACAAATTATGACCATTATGGTCAAGTCTGACATTGATAAGGCCTTAAGGGCTGAACATCAAATGAAACACAAGCAGCGGAAATCTTCATCGATAAGTAGAACCCATGCAATCTGCCTTAACCCTACAAGCATTCTGACTGGGAAGCGTCCTAGTTCGCGTGATCGTCACCAAAGAACTCTTCCTCGAACTCCTGTTCTACCATGCCTGGTTAATTAAAAAACCAGTGGCAAGCCAATGAGTACTTTGAATGTACTCGCAAGCAACCCATGATTTGGTTCAAAGTAACAATGCAATTGTACGACAAGTAAGCAACCTAGCTTCACGCTAGTTGGGATGTCCTATCAACTTGTGAGATATGCATCAGTGAACTTGGGTAACCTTGAGAAAAGGTTACCGATATCAACATAAATAGAATTTGAATCAATGCCATGCCATTCAACATGTCAAGTCACCACCTTGACACAAACAGTTCCTTTCCACACACACATACATCATGATTTGTAAAATTTCTGGACATAGTTTAAGTAGCACCTCCCAACTGTCCATGACCGTGGACACGGCTATTCGAATAGTTTGACACTCTGCAGAGGTTGCGCACTTTACCCACAAGATCCGAGAAGCTTTCGTGTCATCCACGATCCCGCGGTACCTCAAGTACTCGGGGGAAGCACCCGATCATTACCTTTCCCTAGACGACACTAACATAGGGTCCACTAATTGATACACGGCCCTCGTGCATAAGCAAAAGATCGTGGGACTCTGCCCTTTTCACATTATTACGCATACACAAAGGGACCAACGGTGTGTCCGGTGCCCTGTGAAAATAGTCATGGCCACCTATCCAAGCACGACCCCGTCCCGAGAGTGACCTCAAGTCACCCCCGTCACTAGTAATGTGGGCACCATGCTAGTATCAGCCTAAGTAATCAATAATGCCCCGTCCCAGAAAGGGGTAGAGTGGTTGCACATGTTTGGTTGGGACGGTAATCACAAATAAATCTAATCCATCATTTTACACACACACCAAAAGCTCTCTCCGGTACACCACTTCTTCCTCAAGTGGTGACCTAAGTTCAACATCTCCCAAGGGCATTAGGGGCACCCGATGGGGTTTTCGAAAGAATGTAACCATGAAGAGTTCATGGTACACATGCATCATTATGCATCAACTAGTCTCTTGAAAATGCAATTATGAACAAGGTAAGGTCATGAGTAGGGGTATGCATCATGGGGTTGTTCACAACAAGTTTTACCAACGTCATATTTCATCATCATGCAATCGGAAAAAGGGTACCGATGAACAAGAGGGGTGTCATGGTCAAAGGGTTGCTTGCCTTGATTGGCTTGTTCTTCGAGGTCTTCAAATCCTTCTCCTCCTTCTTCTTCAGCAACTTCACAACACGGGATCTAAACGCCGCAAGAAAATAACGGAAAAATAAGACAATAATAAAAACAGAAAAAGTCAAAGTGCTCAGAAAAATGTCAACTTATTTTCGTAAAATACTAGGGTGAAAACTAAGAAGGGAAAAATTCTTAGTTTTGGATTTGGAGTGGCATAACAGGAGAAATGGATTTACAAAGGTATATTTAAATGCTTAAAATCACATTTAAATATTTACAGTGAAGAAAAGGTTGTTGGATTTGAATGAAAGTTGCACCATTAAATAGGTTGCAATACTTTAGGAATTTAGGAGTTGGAATTAATTTATTTGGACAAATATTTTATCCTGTGGAATTTTTGGAAAAGTGACAGAAAAAGAAAAGGAAAAAGGCCACTGTGCAACTGGGCCAGAACAGCCGCAGTGCACAGGCCCAGAGGCGATTCGGCCCAGGCGAGCCGAGCGGCGCGCGCGCGCCAGGTTTGAACCTGACGGGCGGGGCCCAGGCGCCAGTGAGAGAGAGGGAGACGAGGGAGAGGAGAGGCTGACAGGCAGGGCCCGCCTGTCATCCCTAACCCTGCGACAGAGGGCCGACGGGCTCACTGGCGACGATGCAGGGCACGGCGAGGTGAGAGAAGGGCAGGGTTGGACTCAGCGCATAGTCGCCGTTCAGGTGGAGGTGGTTGCGGTCTCCGGGGTGGCCTGGTTCACCGGCGACGAGGAGGCACGATGGAGGAGCTTCGGGTGGCGGTGGCTCCGGCCGTTTCCGGCAGCTAAAGAGAGGGGAAACAGGGGGAAAGGATCAGGGTGATGCATAGGCTCCCGATCGAGAGGAAAGAGAGGCGGGGATGGCCTGTACCTCGCGAACTCCGGTGAACCGAAGCGGCGGAGCTCGAGCTCGATCTCGAGCTTGGGCGGCTCTAGAGAGGAACTGGGGGTGCAGGGGAATGTTTTGGTGGTGCAGAGGGCGAGCGGTGTGGAGAAAATGGCACGAGGTGGCTTTATACAGCCGCACGATGGTCCACCATGGACTCGTGCGCTCGCGAGCTATTTGTCGTCGCCACGGGCCACGGGGGCCTGTTTGAGCGTGTCTGGGGTGCTCGTGGGGTTGGTCCAGAGCGAGCGGGTGAAGGAAGAGAGCAACAGGAGGGCCAGGGGCACCGCGCGTGTGAGCGTGCTCACTGGTGTGTTCGGGCGGCCGGTGCGCGTGCGAGCTGGGGCGAGAGGAGGGAGAAGGAGGAGGGGGCAGATGCGTGGCGTGTCGCAGACGTCGAGGCGCATCGTCGGGCGCGCTGGGGAGGCCCGAGGTGGCTGGAGGTGGTTGGCAGTGGGTGGCTATAGTGCGAAAGCGCACTGTAGCGCGCTCCAGAGCGCCCAAATGGCCGGTGAGGGAGTCCTGGATTAGAGTGTGTCCGGATAGCCGAACTATCACCGTTGGCCAGACTCCTGGACTATGAAGATAGAAGATTGAAGACTTCGTCCCGTGTCCGGATGGGACTTTCCTTGGCGTGGAAGGCAAGCTTGGCGATACGGATATGTAGATCTCCTACCATTGTAACTGACTCTGTGTAACCCTAACCCTCTCTGGTGTCTATATAAACCGGAGGGTTTTAGTCCTTAGGACGAACAACAATCATACCATAGGCTAGCTTCTAGGGTTTAGCCTCTTTGATCTCATGGTAGATCTCTTGTACTACCCATATCATCAATATTAATCAAGCAGGAGTAGGGTTTTACCTCCATCGAGAGGGCCCGAACCTGGGTAAAAACATCGTGTCCCTTGTCTCCTGTTACCATCCGCCTAGACGCACGCCTGGGACCCCTACCCGAGATCCGCCGGTTTTGACGCCGACATTGGTGCTTTCATTGAGAGTTCCTCCGTATGCCGTCACCTTTAGGCCCGATGGCTCCTTCGATCATCAACAACGACGCGTCCGTGGTGAGACTTTTCTCCCGGACAGATCTTCGTGATTCGGGCGGCTTTTGCACCGCGGGCCAATTCACTTGGCCATCTGGAGCAGATCGAAAGCTACGCCCCTGGCCATCAGGTCAGATTCGGGAGTTTGAACCACACGGCTGACATCCGCGGAGACTTGATCTTCGACGGATTCGAGCCATAGCCGAGCGCGCCGCACTGTCTCGATGGATATGATCTAGCTCTGCTGCCGAACAGTGCCCTGGAGGCCGCACCAGCGTCCGCTCCGACCCTTAGCTCGGAACCGACTTTGCCGATCAAGGACGAGTGGCTGGACACCGCCTCGGGGGCTACAATCTCTATGGCGATTGAGCCGAACACCACCCCTGTCCTTTGCGAAGCCCGTGACTCCGAGGTACCGGACTCCTCTCCGGACACCGAACCTCCCGCGCCCCTGCCAATCGGATCCGATTGGGCGCCAGTTATGGAGTTCACTGCCGCGGACATCTTTCAGCACTCGCCCTTTGGCGATATCCTGAATTCACTAAAGTCTCTCTCTTTATTAGGAGAGCCCTGGTCGGACTATGGTCAGGAAGGTTGGGATGCGGACGGCGAAGAAATTCAACACCTACCCACCACCCACTTCATAGCCACTGTCGAAAGTTTAAACGACGTGCTCAATTTCGACTATGAAGACATCGACGGTATGTACGACGACGTAGGAGATAACCACGAACCAGCACCTACAGGGTACTGGATAGCCACCCCATCTCACGATGTATACATGGTGGATACACCTAAAGGAAGTGACGACGAGGAACAACGGGACGCTACGAAGGATAAATCCCTCGAAAAGCAGTCAAGACGGTGACGTAAGCGCCGCACAAAGTTTCAGTGCCAGAAATTCTTAAATATTCTACAAAAAATCATGCTTCATTTTCAGGACGTTTGGAGAACTTTTATTTTTGGGGTATTTTTTATCGCAAGGATAATTCAGAAAACAGACAGAAAATACTATTTTTGCTTTATTTAATATAAATAACAGAAAGTAAAAGGAGGGTACAGAGAGTTTTGCTTTCTAACTTCATCCATCTCATGCTCATCAAAAGGAATCCACTAACAAGGTTGATCAAATCTTGTTAACAAACTCTTTCTGAATCGCATGAAACTGGAGAATTTTCTAATAACACTAGGTTACCTCAACGGGGATATGCATGTCCCCAACAATAAGAATATCATATTTACTTTTGACAGTAGGAAGAGGAAATTCAAAACCTCCAATAATAATCGTTGAAGTTTTTCCAATAGAATTGATAGTGTGGATTTGAGGTTGTTTCCTCGGAAAATGTACAGTATGCTCATTATCATTAACATGAAAAGTGACATTGCCTTTGTTGCAATCAATAACAACCCCTGCAGTATCCAAAAAGGGCCTACCAAGGATAATCGACATACTATCGTTCTCGGGAATATCAAGAATAACAAAGTCCGTTAAAATAGTAACGTTTGCAACCACAACACGCACATCCTCACAAATACCGACATGTATAGCAGTTGATTTATCGGCCATTTGCAAAGATATTTCAGTAGGTGTCAACTTATTCAAATCAAGTCTACGATATAAAGAGAGAGGCATAACACTAACACCGGCTCCAAGATCACATAAAGCAGTTTTGACATAGTTTCTTTTAATGGAGCATGGTATACTTGGTACTCCTGGATCTCCTAGTTTCTTTGGTATTCCACCTTTAAAAGTATAATTGGCAAGCATGGTGGAAATTCCAGCTTCCGGTATCTTTGTTTTATTTGTAACAATCTCTTTCATATACTTAGCATAATGATTCATTTTAAGCATATCAGTCAAACGCATACGCAAAAAGATAGGTCTAATCATTTCAGCAAAATGCTCAAAATCCTCAGCATCCTTTTTCTTGGATGGTTTAGGAGGAAAAGGCATGGGTTTCTGAACCCATGGTTCTCTTTCTTTACCGTGCTTCCTAGCAACAAAGTCTCTCTTATCATAACGTTGATTCTTTGATTGTGGGTTATCAAGATCAACATCAGGTTCAATCTCTACATCATTGCTATTGCTAGGTTGAGCATCAACATGAACATCATCATTAACATTATCACTAGGTTCATGTTCATTACCAGATTGTGTTTTAGCATCAGAAATAGAAATATCATTGGGATTCTCAGGTGTGTCAACAACAGTTTCACTAGAAGCATGCAAAGTCCTATTATTTTTCTTTTTCTTCTTCTTAGAAGGACTAGGTGCATCAACATTAGTTCTCTGAGAATCTTGCTCAACTCTCTTAGGATGGACCTTAGGATCCAAAGGTTCCTGAGTCATTTTACCCCCTATAGTCACAACTCTAACAGCATTATCATTTTTCTTATTATTTAATTCATTGAGCAAATCATCTTGTGCTTTAAGCACTTGTTCTACTTGAGTGGTAACCATAGAAGCATGTTTACTAATAAGTTTAAGGTCACCTTTAACTCTAGACATATAATCACTCAAGTGTTCAACCATATAAGCATTACGTTTCAATTGCCTACCAACATGAGCATTGAAGTTTTCTTGTTTATCAATAAAATTATCAAACTCATCCAAGCATTGGCTAGCAGACTTATTACAAGGAATATCACCTTCATCAAATCTACAGAGATAATTTACCTTTACTACCTGTGTCGGGTTATCAAGACCATGTATTTCTTCAATAGGTGGTAACTTCTTAACATCTTCAGCTTTAATACCCTTTTCTTTCATAGATTTCTTTGCCTCTTGCATATCTTCAGGACTGAGAAATAGAACACCCCTTTTCTTCAGAGTTGGCTTAGGAGTTAGTTCAGGAAGTGTGCAATCATTATCATTACTCAATATATTATACAATAGCAATTCAGCTTGCTCAACAGTTATTTCCCTGAAAACACAACCAGCACAACTATCCAGGAGGTCTCTGGAAGCATCTGTTAGTCCATTATAAAAGATACCAAGTATTTCATTTTTCTTGAGAGGATGATCAGGCAAAGCATTAAGTAATCGCAGAAGCCTCCCCCAAGCTTGTGGGAGACTCTCTTCTTCAATTTGCACAAAATTATATATTTCCCTTAAGGCAGCTTGTTTCTTATGAGTGGGGAAATATTTAGCAGAGAAGTAATAAATCATATCCTGGGGACTACGCACACAACCAGGAGCAAGATAATTAAACCATGTTTTAGCATCACCCTTTAATGAGAACATAAATAACTTAAGGATATAGTACTAATGAATTTTTTCTTCATGAGTGAATATGGTGGCTATATCATTCAATTTAGTAAGATGTGCCACAACAATTTAAGATTCATAGCCATAAAAAAGATCAGATTCAACCAAAGTAATTAACTCAAGATCGACAGAGAAATCATAATCCTTATCAGAAATATAGATACGTGAAGTAGCAAAAGCAGGGTCATGTTTCATTCTAGCATCAAAGGCTTTTCTTTCAGCTTAGCTAACAGTTTCTTAAGATCATGTCTATCTTTGCAAGCAAAAAGGTCTCTAGCAGTTTCTTCATCCATAACATAACCCTCAGGCACATCAGGCAATTCATATCTAGGGGGAGAATCTTCATCATCACTTTCATCAATATTATCAGTTTCAATAATTTCATTCTCTCTAACCCTAGCAAGTTGTTTTCATCAAGAAGTTCACCTAATGGCACAGTATTATCAAGCATAGAAGTAGTTTCATCATAAGCATCATGCATAACATGCGACATATCAGAATCAATAGCAGGAGTAGGTGTCGCAAGTTTACTCAAAACAGAAGGTGAATCAAGTGCAGAGCTAGATGGCAGTTCCTTACCTCCCCTCGTGGCTGAGGGATAAATCTTGGTTCTTTCATCTTTAAAGTTCCTCATAGTGATCAGCAGATATAAATCCCAAGTGACTCAAAGAATAGAGCTATGCTCCCCGGCAACGGCGCCAAAAATAGTCTTGATAACCCACAAGTATAAGGGACCGCAATAGTTTTCGAGGGTAGAGTATTCAACCCAAATTTATTGATTCGACACAAGGGGAGCCAAAGAATATTCTCAAGTATTAGCACCTGAAAGAGTTAATATCTGCAGCAAAGTAGTATGGAAGTAACGGTAACGGTGGCAAAAGTAACAGTAGCAGTTTTTTTAGCAATCGTAACAGTGGCAACGGAAAAGTAACTAAGCAAAGATCAATATGTGAAAAGCTCGCAGGCAATGGATCAATGATGGATAATTATGTCGGATGCGATTCCTCATGCAACATTTATAACATAGGGTGACTGCTACCTCTTTAGCATGTGTTGGTTTTCCCTTGAAGAGGAAAGGGTGATGTAGCAAAGTAGCGTAAGTATTTCCCTCAGTTTTTGAGAACCAAGGTATCAATCCAGTAGGATACTACACGCAAATCCCTAGTACCTGCACAAACAATCAAGAACCTTGCAACCAACACGATAAAGGGGTTGTCAATCCCTTCACGGCCACTTGCAAAAGTGAGATTTGATAAAGATAATAAGATAAATATTTTTGGTATTTTTTTTCTATAGATTGAAAAGTAAAGATTGCAAAATAAATGGCGACAGAAATAGCTAGTCGGCGGGAGATTAATATGATGGAAGATAGACCCGGGGGCCATAGGTTTCACTAGTGGCTTCTCTCAAGATAGCAAATTCTACGGTGGGTGAACAAATTACTGTCGAGCAATTGATAGAAAAGCGCATAGTTATGAGAATATCTAGGCATGATCGTGAACATAGGCATCACGTCCGTGACAAGTAGACCGAAATGATTCTGCATCTACTACTATTACTCCACACATCGACCGCTATCCAGCATGCATCTAGAGAATTAAGTTCATAAGAACAGAGTAATGCATTAGGCAAGATGACATGATGTAGAGGGATAAACTCAAGCAATATGATATAAACCCCATCTTTTTATCCTCGATGGCAACAATACAATACGTGCCTTTGCTGCCCTCAACATGGGAAATGACACTACAAGATTGAACCCAAAGCTAAGCACTTCTCCCATTGCAAGAAAGATCAATCTAGTAGGCCAAACCAAACTGATAATTCGAAGAGACTTGCAAAGATATCAAATCATGCATATAAGAATTTAGATAAGAATCAAATATTGTTCATAGATAATCTTGATCATAAACCCACAATTCATCGGATCTCAACGAACACACCGCAAAAAGTATTACATCGAATAGATCTCCAAGAGAATCGAGGAGAACTTTGTATTGAGATCCAAAGAGAGAGAAGAAGCCATCTAGCTAATAACTATGGACCCGAAGGTCTGTGTTAAACTACTCACACATCATTGGAGAGGCTATGGTGTTGACGTAGAAGCCCTCCGTGATCGATTCCCCCTCCGGCGGAGCACCGGAAAAGCCCGCAAGATGGGATATCACGGGTACAGAAGGTTGCGGCGGTGGAAATAGGGTTTCGTGGTGCTCCTGGATGTTTTCAGGGTATATGAGTATATATAGGCAAAAGAAGGAGGTCGGTGGAGCTACGAGGGGCCCACGAGGGTGGGGGCGCGCCTACCCCCCTAGGCGCGCCCTCCTACCTCGTGCCCACCTCGTGGCTTCCTTTACGTCCACTCCAAGTCTCCTGGATTGCGTTTGTTCCAAAAAACGATCCTCGTGAAGGTTTCATTCCGTTTGGATTCCGTTTGATATTCCTTTTCTGCGAAACACTGAAATAGGCAAAAAAACAGCAATTTGCAATGGGCATTCGGTTAGTAGGTTAGTCCCAAAAGTAATATAAAAGTGCATAATAAAGCCCATTAAACATCCAAAACAGATAATATAATAGCATGGAACAATAAAAAATTATAGATACGTTGGAGATGTATCAAGCATCCCCAAGCTTAACTCCTGCTCGTCCTCGAGTAGGTAAATGATAAAAACAGAATTTTTGATGTGGAATGCTACCTAACATAATTTTCTACGTAATTCTCTTTATTGTGGCATGAATGTTCAGATCTGAAAGATTCAAGATAAAAGTTTAATATTGACATAAAAAATATAATACTTCAAGCACACTAACTATGTAATTATGTCTTCTCAAAATAACATGGCAAAAGCTCATCCCTACAAAATCATATAGTTTGGTCAAGCTTCATTTTCGTCACATAAAAATGCTCTCATCATGCACAACCCCGATCACAAGCCAAGCAATTGTTTCATACTTTAGTATTTCTCAAACTTTTTCAACTTTCACGCAATACATGAGCGTGAGCCATGGACATAACACTATGGGTGGAATAGAATATAATGATGGGGGTTGTGTGGATAAGGCAAAAAAGGAGAAAGTCTCACATTGATGTGGCTAATCAACGGGCTAGGGACATGCCCATCAATTGATGTCAATGCAAGGAGTAGGGATTGCCATGGAACGGATGCACTAGAGCTATAAATGTATGAAAGCTCAACAAAAGAAACTAAGTGGGTGTGCATCCAACTTGCTTGCTCCCGAAGACCTAGGGCATTTGTGGAAGCCCATTGTTGGAATATACAAGCCAAGTTCTATAATGAAAAATTCCCACTAGTATATGAAAGTGACAAAATAAGAGACTCTCTCTCATAAAGATCATGGTGCTAATTTGAAGCACAAGTGTGGAAAAAGGATAGTAGCATTGTCCCTTCTTTTTCTTTTTTTGGGCCTTTCTTTTTTTATATTTGGCCTTTCTTTTTTATTTGGCCTTTCCCCTTTTTATTTGGCCTTTTTTATATGGGACAATGCTCTATTAATAATGATCATCACACTTCTATTTATTTACAACTCAATGATTACAACTCGATACTAGAACAAAATATGACTCTATATGAGTGCCTCCGGCGGTGTACCGGGATGGGCAATGAATAAAGATTGACATGTATGATAAATTATGCATGGTGGCTTTGCCACAAATATGATGTCAACTACATGATCATGCAAGGCAATATGACAATGATGAAGTGTGTCATAATAAATGAAACGGTGGAAAGTTGCATGGCAATATATCTCAGAATGGCTATGGAAATGCCATAATAGGTAAGGTATGGTGGCTGTTTTGAGGAAGATATAAGGAGGTTTATGTGTGATAGAGCAAATCATATTACGGGGTTTGGATGCACCAGCGAAGTTTGCACCAACTCTCAAGGTGAGAAAGGGCAATGCATGCATCAAGAGGCTAGCAATGATGGAAAGGTGAGAGTGCGTATAATCCATGGACTCAACGTTAGTCATAATGAACTCACATACTTATTGCAAAAATCTACAAGTCATCAAAAACCAAGCATTATGCGCATTCTCCTAGGGGGATAGATTGGTAGGAAAAGACCATCGCTCGTCCCCGACCGCCACTCATAAGGACGACAATCAAAGAACACCTCATGTTTCAAATTTGTCACACAACGGTTACCATACGTGCATGCTACGGGACTTGCAAACTTCAACACAAGTATTTCTCAAATTCACAATTACTCAACTAGCACAACTTTAATATTACCATCTTCATATCTCAAAACAAGCATCAAGTATCAAACTTCTCATAGTATTCAATGCGCTCTATATGAAAGTTTTTATTATACCGATCTTGGATGCCTATCATATTAGGAATAATTTTATAGCCAAAGAAAATTACCATTCTGTTATAAAGGACTCTCAAAATAATATAAGTGAATCATGAGAGATCAATAATTTCTATAAAATAAAACCACCACCGTGCTCTAAAAGATATAAGCGAAGCACTAGAGCAAAATTATGTAACTCAAAAGATATAAGTGAAGCACATAGAGTATTCTAATAAATTCTGATTCATGTGTGTCTCTCCAAAAGGTGTGTACATCAAGGATGATTGTGGTAAAATAAAAAGCAAAGACTCAAATCATACAAGACGCTCCAAGCAAAACACATATCATGTGGTGAATAAAAATATAGCCTCAAGTAAAGTTACCGATAGAGGAAGACGAAAGAGGGGATGCCTTCTGGGGCATCCCCAAGCTTAGGCTTTTGGTTGTCCTTGAATTTTACCTTGGGGTGCCTTGGTAATCCCCAAGCTTAGGCTCTTGCCACTCCTTATTCCATAATCCATCAAATCTTTACCCAAAACTTGAAAACTTCACAACACAAAACTCAACAGAAAATCTCATGAGCTCCGTTAGTGTAAGAAAACAAACCACCACATTAAGGTACTGTAATTAACTAATTATTTATTTATATTGGTGTTAAACCTGCTGTATTCCAACTTCTCTATGGTTCATACCCCAGAATCTGTCAAAAACAGAACAGTCTGTAGTAATCTGTATCAAATGCAAACTTCTCTAACTCAAAAATTCTTAAAAAATAGGACGACCTAAATACTTTGTTTATTGATCTACTACAATTGGAATCAGTATTTTATCGCTTTCTGGTGAATTTTAACAATTGTTTTCGTGAGCAGAAAGTTTCTGTCTTTTTCAGCAAGATCAAATAATTATCACCCAAGAAGATCCTATAAGCTTTACTTGGCACAAACACTAATTAAAGCATAAAACCACATCTAACAAGAGGCTAGATGAATTATTTATTACTAAAAAGGAACAAAAAGCAAGGAACTAAAATAAAAAATTTGGGTTGCCTCCCAACAAGCGCTATCGTTTAACGCCCCTAGCTAGGCCTTGATAATTTTAATGATGCTCAAATCAAAGACAACAATTAAAGCTCAAAGAGAGCATCATAGAACACGTTATAAACACATCTAAGTCTAACATACTTCCTATGCATAGGCATCTTATAGGCAAACAAATTATCATAGCAAGCAAAAACTAGCATATGCAAGGAAGCGGAAAGAAACAATAGCAATCTCAACATAACGAGAGGTAATTTAGTAACATGAAAATTTCTACAATCATATTTTACTCTCTCATAATAATTACATGTGGGATCATATTCAAACTCAACAATATAGCTATCACATAAAATTTTCTCTACATGATCCGCATGCATGCAAAGTTGACACTCTTCCAAAATAGTGGGATTATCATTAACTAAAGTCATGACCTCTCCAAACCCACTTCTATCAAAAATACCATAAGATTAAACATTCTCCAAATATGCGGGATCTAAATTTTACACTCTTCCAAACCCACTTTCAATATTATTGCAAACACTATTATCAATCTCATATTCATCGTGGGTCTTAAATAAATTTTCAAGATCATAAGAAGGATCACCCCAATCATGATCATTGCAACAAGTAGTAGACATAGAAAAACTAGCATAACCAAGCTTAGGGTTTTGCATATTATTTGCACAATTTACACTAAGAGAATTTATAGTAAAATCATTGCAATCATGCTTTTTATCGAAGGAGCTAGCGTGAATCTCTTCATAAATTTCTTCATCACAATTTTCAGATTCACGAATTTCAAGCAAAACCTCATAAAGATAATTTAGTGCACTCAAATCACTAGAAATTGGTTCATCCTAATTGGATCTCTTAAAGAGATTAGCAAGGGGATGAGGATCCATAAACTTTTAGCAAGCGAAGATGCAAGCAAAAATAAGGCACATGGTAACACAAGATCGAAAGGAAGGAGGGCGAAGAAAAGGCAAAGGTGAAGTGGGGAAGAGGAAAACGAGAGGCAAATGGCAAATAATGTAATGCGAGGGACAAGAGTTTGTGATGGGTACTTGGTATGTCTTGACTTGTGCGTAGATCTTCCCGGCAACAGCGCCAGAAATCCTTCTTGCTACCTCTTGAGCATGCGTTGGTTTTCCCTTGAAGAGGAAAGGGTGTTGCAGCAAAGTAACGTAAGTATTTCCCTCAGTTTTTGAGAACCAAGGTATCAATCCAGTAGGAGACTACACGCAAATCCCTAGTACCTGCACAAACAATCAAGAACCTTGCAACCAACGCGATAAAGGGGTTGTCAATCCCTTCACGGCCACTTGCAAAATGATATCTGATAAAGATAATAAGATAAATATTTTTGGTATTTTTGTTGTATAGATTGAAAAGTAAAGATTGCAAATTAAACAGCGACAGAAATAGCTAGTTGGTGGGAGATTAATATGATGGAAGATAGACCCGGGGGGCATAGGTTTCACTAGTGGGTTCTCTCAAGATAGCAAATTCTACGGTGGCTGAACAAATTACTGTCGTGCAATTGATAGAAAAGCGCATAGTTATGCGAATATCTAGGAATGATCATGAACATAGGCATCACGTCCGTGACAAGTAGACCGAAACGATTCTGCATCTACTACTATTACTCCACACATCAACCACTATCCAACATGCATCTAGAGTATTATGTTCATAAGAACAGAGTAACGCATTAGGCAAGATGACATGATGTAGAGGGATAAACTCAAGCAATATGATATAAACCCCATCTTTTTATCCTCGATGAAAACAATACAATACTTGCCTTGCTGCCCCTGTCATCCTTTGGGAAAGGACACCGCAAGATTGAACCCAAAGCTAAGCACTTCTCCCATTGCAAGAAAGATCAATCTAGTAGGCCAAACCAAACTGATAATTCGAAGAGACTTGCAAAGATATCAAATCATGCATATAAGAACTTAGGGAAGAATCAAATATTGTTCATAGATAATCTTGATCATAAACCCACAATTCATTGGATCTCGACAAACACACCGCAAAAAGTATTACATCGAATAGATCTCCAAGAGAATCGAGGAGAACTTTGTATTGAGATCCAAAGAGAGAGAAGAAGTCATCTAGCTAATAACTATGGACCCGAAGGTCTATGGTAAACTACTCACACATCATCGGAGAGGCTATGGTGTTGATGTAGAAGCCCTCCGTGATAGATCCCCCCTCCAGCGGAGCGCCGGAAAAGGCCCCAAGATGGATCTCACGGTACAGAAGGTTGCGGTGGTGGAAATAGGGTTTTGTGGTGCTCCTGGATGTATTCAGGGTATATGAGTATATATAGGCGAAAGAAGGAGGCCGGTGGAGCTATGAGGGGCCCACGAGGGTGGGGCGTACCTACCCCCCCTGGGCATGCCCTCCTACCTCGTGGCTTCCTTTACGTCCACTCCAGGTCTCCTGGATTGCGTTTGTTCCAAAAATGATCCTCGCGAAGGTTTCATTTCGTTTGGATTCCGTTTGATATTACTTTTCTGCGAAACACTGAAATAGGAAAAAAAACAGCAATTTGCACTGGGCCTTCGGTTAGTAGGTTAGTCCCAAAAGTAATATAAAAGTGCATAATAAATCCCATTAAACATCCAAAACAGATAATATAATAGCATGGAACTATCAAAAATTATAGATACGTTGGAGACGTATGAGAGACACAGAACTAGCTCCAATTCATCAATGTAATGTAGATATGTATTCTGAATATAGTCATACGTGCTTATGGAAAAGAACTTGCATGACATCTTTTGTCCTACCCTCCCGTGGCAGCGGGGTCCTATTGGAACTAAGGGATATTAAGGCCTCCTTTTAATAGAGTACCGGACCAAAGCATTAACACTTAGTGAATACATGAACTCCTCAAACTACGGTCATCATCGGGAGTGGTCCCGATTATTGTCACTTCGGGGTTGCCGGATCTTAACACATAGTAGGTGACTATTGAGTTGCAAGATAGGATCAAGAACTCACATATATTCATGAAAACATAATAGGTTCAGATCTGAAATCATGGCACTCCGGCCCTAGTGACAAGCATTAAGCATAGCAAAGTCATAGCAACATCAATCTTATAACATAATGGATACAAGGGATCAAACCCTAACAAAACTAACTCGA
Organism: Aegilops bicornis; assembly: GCA_021605145.1. Lineage (NCBI taxonomy): Eukaryota > Viridiplantae > Streptophyta > Magnoliopsida > Poales > Poaceae > Aegilops > Aegilops bicornis. The sequence goes on along the minus strand of CM038671.1, from coordinate 189,048,484 downwards.
TTACATGGTAAATCTCATCCAACCCATCAACGTCCAGCAAGCCTACGATGGGATTACTCACGCACGGCGATGAGTGATATGTCTCCAACGTATCTATAATTTATGAAGTATTCATGCTATTATATTATCCATCTTAGATGTTTTATATGCATTTATATGCTATTTTATATGATTTTTGGGACTAACCTATTAACCCAGAGCCCAGTGCCAGTTTCTATTTTTTCCCTTGTTTTTGAGTTTTACAGAAAAAGGAATATCAAACGGAGTCCAATTGACGTGCCAATCTTTGACAATTTTTTATGGACCAGAAGAAGCCCACGGAGCATCGGAGATGGACCAGAAGAGTCCCGAGCCGTCCACGAGGGTGGAGGGCGCGCCACCCTATCTCGTGGACGACTCGAAGACCCCCCTGACGTGAAACCGATGCCAAAAATTCCTATAAATACAGAAAACCCCATAAAATAACCTAGATCGGAAGTTCCGCCGCTGCAAGCCTCTGTAGCCTCGAGAAATCAATCTAGGCACTCTCTGGCACCCTGCCGGAGGGGGCCATCATCACCGGAGGCCATGGAGTAGGATCCCAAAGGGGCCATCATCGCCATGAAGGCCAAGGACCAGAGGAAGAACCTCTCCCCATCTAGGGCGGAGGCCACGTAGGAGGAAGAACAAGGGGGAGAACCTATCCTCCTCTCTCTCGGTGGCGCCGGAGTGCCATCAGGAGGGGAATCATCGCCGTGGTGATCGTCTTCATCAACATCACCATCATCAACTCTTTTACGCGGTCCACTCTCCCGCACCCCGCTGTAATCCCTACTTAAACATGGTGCTTTATCCCACATATTAATCCAATGATGTGTTGCCATCCTATGATGTTTTGAGTAGATATCCTTTGTCTTTGGGTTGATTGATGATCTAGATTGGTATGAGTTGTATGTTTTATTTTGGTGTTGTCCTATTGTGCCCTCCGTGTCGCCAAGCAAGCATGAGGGATTCCGTTGTAGGGTGTTGCAATACGTTCATGATTCGCTTATAGTGGGTTGCTTGAGTGATGAAGCATAAACCCGAGTAAGGGGTTGTGGCGTATGGGTTAAAGGGGACTTGATGCTTTAATGCTATGGTTGGGTTTTACCTTAATGATCTTTAGTAGTTGCGGATGCTTTCTAGAGTTCCAATCATAAGTGCATATGATCCAAGAAGAGAAAGTATGTTAGCTTATGCCTCTCCCTCATATGAAATTGCAATGATGACTACCGGTCTTGTTAACGATTGCCTAGGATAGTTCCACACACCGACCCACCATTATTCCACAATCGCTATTTATAATATTTAGTAATATATTCTAACTTTATGATAACAACACCTACTTTTATGTTTTAGCTCTCCAATATCATGCAAAGTTATCCTCTTCATAACCACAACGTAGTTTTATTTCTCGTTTCAATTTGCAAGCAAACGTTCGGTGTACGTAGAGTTATATCAGTGGCAGATAGGACTTGAGAGAACATTGATCTTACCTTTAGCTCCTTGTGGGTTTGACACTCCATACTTATCACTTTCACCATTGGGAATTGCTACGATGATTCCCTGCACTTGGGGATTATCATTGAGCATCATGAAATTGGTGATGGAGGATGGTTGATGATGACGACGGCGACGGATTCCCCTCTCCGGAGCACCGAACGGACTCTAGATCAGCCCTCCCGAGAGAGATTAGGGCTTGGCGGCGGCTCCGTATCGTAAAACGCGATGAATCCTTCTCTCTGATTTTTCTCCCCGAACATGAATATATGAGTTGGGGTTGAGGTCGGTGGAGTCCCAGGGGCCCACGAGGCAGGGGCGCGTCCCGGGGGGCGCCCTGCACTCTCGTGGATAGGGTGTGGGCCCCTGATGCTGATTCTTTCGCCAGTACTTTTTATTAGTCCCAAAACGTGTCTTCGTGGATTTGCAGGTCATTCCGAGAACTTTTATTTCTGCACAAAAATAACACCATGGCAGTTCTGCTGAAAACAACGTTAGTCTGGGTTAGTTTCATTCAAATCATGCAAGTTAGAGTCCAAAACAAGGGCACAAGTGTTTGGAAAAGTAGATACGTTGGAGACGTATCAACAACCTGGGCAATTTCTGTTGTGCAAAAAGAATCAGATCAAAAGCACGCTTCTGTAAAAAAAATGAGAATTATTTTCCTGGGCGCAAAATTTTCTGTTTTTCAGCAAGATCAAAACAACTATCACCGTAAGCCATTGTTGGGGAACGTAGTATTTCAAAAAAATTCCTACGACCATGCAAGATCTATCTAGAAGAAGTATAACAACGAGCGGGGAGAGTGTGTCTGTAGCGACCCGACCTCAGATGGTCAAGTCTCTGTGCTTCTGTGTCATCCCTGGATCGGTAATGCTGACACACACAGTACTCGAAGGATTTATAACAGAGTAGCAAACACACACTTATTACATCGAATGTCTCAAAAGAGAACTTATTACAATAATATGGCTTAAGGCCATCTAATGCGATAACAGAGGAAGGCTTGGAAGGTAAAGTGAGTCCATCAACTCCAACGGCATAACCGAGCTGCACGGCAACGACTCTACAATCCTTACTCCTCGTTCAAAAGTCTGCAACATAAAATGTTGCAGCCCGAGAACGGTCGACACATGGAATATGCCGCAATGTAACACATAGAGAGTAATGAAAGAATAATCTATACTACATGCATATATGGCTGGTGGAAAGCTCTATGGTTACAGTTTTGCAAAAAGCCAATTTTTCCCTACTTCAAAGGAATAAATTTTATATTAACTATCATGGTGGTTGAAACATCATTGAGAAGGTATAACCCCAACTCAATCCCAATTAAAGTGATTAACAACCCTAAAGATTAACTTAGAGTGATGAGATACATGTGAATACTCAAGTACTAGATACTCGTAATTGTCCATAACCGGGGACACGGCTAACCATGATTAGATTGTACACTCTGCAGAGGTTTATGCACTTTTCCCCACAAGACTCGATCGCCTCCGTTGATTTCTCGTGACCGCAGGTGTTTGAGAAACGGATGACCGAGACACAGTCTTTCGTAAACATTAACTCTCTACTCGGATAGATCATACCAAACCTATAAAACCCACTACCCGCTGATCTACCTCTTCAAAGCTTCACGTAACTTACTCAACTATGCTAGAGCCCATAATAGCTTGTGGCTGCATACGGAAGTTTCTAGCATGAATAATCTCGGCCCCTTTGAGCCTGGTGGCGGTCCATAGGAAAATCACACGGGTACCCCGGATTTCCAAAATAAATGCATAACAACGGGTTCCCCAGGTGCTTCAATCCACCCAGATGGGTATTTAAGTTGCCACCTTAAAGTAAACCATTAATTAATAATCTCACATCTGTCGTGAATATCTCTCAAACCCAAACCACGTCTACGAGCATAGCATGGCAATATAAGCAACGCGTAGAAGTAACTCCCAAGGGTTTGATAGTAACAGGGCAATAGGTTCCTACCTCATCATCTACTTCCCAATACCCACAAATTAATGACATCCTAATCATGCAATGTTGGAGGGTTGAGCTAATGCATAAAACTGGGTATGAAAAGGTATGATCAAAGTGTTACTTGCCTTGCTGACGATCCGCGAATCCTAGAGACTCGTAGTAACACGCTTCGCACTCCGGGAATTCTATCGCAAGCAAACAATACATACATAAGTAACAAACAAAGATGCACAAATGAACTTCAAATGAAAGAGGTTGACCGGAGAGTTCAACTTAAGAACTCCGGTGTGCAAAAAGAATCAAACCAAACGGAACAACGAAACTCAAACGGCGAGAAAAACATGGTCCATTTACTAATCTGAACTAGAGTCAAATTTTACAAAGATAAAACTGGTTGAAGTTGAATATTTGGAAAGAGGGTTTCGAGATGAAACTCCAGGCGCTTGAATCGCCTGATTCCGATAAACGAGCGAAAAGTTATACTAATTTGAACATTGGTTCAAAAATCGAATTCGGAAAAACCGCGGAATAAACCCGATAAAAGAAAACGATGAACGGCTAAACGAACAAACGTTCGTTAGCAGAAACTAAACGACGAACATGTTCGTAAAAACGAACGAACGGGTGAACGTCCTCAAAATAAATAAACCAGGAAAATAAACCGATCTAAATAAATAAATAAATAACGGCTAGGGTTTTCCAAAAAAAACCGAAGGGTTATATATATATTTTTTCTTTAAAAGAAAACCGGCGACGGGGCTACCTCCGGCGATCGTCCAGCGGGGCGGGCGGCTCCGGTGGGGTCCGGCGAGGGCGGCGGGGTGGCGGCGGGAGTGGCGGCGGCGGCGGGAGTGGCGGCGGCGGCGATTAGAGGCGGCGGCGACGACACGGCCGGCGGCTCGGGCTGCCCGGCTCGGGCTCGAGGGGCGGCGGTGGTGGCGGTGGCGGTTTAGAGGGGGGGCTATATATAGTTTAGGGGGTCCGACTTGGGGAAGGGCAAGGCGGCGGCGCGGAGTCCGGCCTGACAAGGCGGCGACGCTGAAGGCGGCTGGGCTCAAGGGCGGCTGGGCCGTTAGCCCGATCGGTATGATTCCTCTTTTTTTTAAACACTCCGCCAAAAAATGTAAAAATCCCAGAAAAATAAATAAAAATCTAAAAATGCCAAAACAAGTTTCTTTGCCTAAATAAAATATTTAGAACAAGACGAACTTTTCTTGGCCCCTGAAATGCAAATTTTAAATATATGCAAAAAAAATTCTAGGCAATTAAAATTCCAAATAAGTAAAATAAAATCCCAAATAATGATTTTAACATTTTTCCTCCGGTATTTCAATTATTTTTGGAGAAGTCATATTATCTCCTCTCGTTTATTTTGACTTGAAATATTTTTCCGGAGAGAAAAATAATAAATTCAAAATCCTCGCCTTTCATTATTTGATAAAATTCAAATATGAAAATCAGAAAATCCCCAACTCTCTCCGAGGGTCCTTGAGTTGTTTAGGATTTCGGATAGCAAATGAAAATGCAATAAAATATGATATGCATGGATGACCTGTGTATAACATGCCAAATTGAAAATTTGGGATGTTACAAACCTACCCCCCTTAAGATGAATCTCGCCCTCGAGATTCCGGTTGGCTAGAAAATAGGTGCGGATGGTCCTTGCGAATATCATCTTCTCGCTCCCAGGTGGCTTCCTCCTCGGTATGGTGGCTCCACTGAACTTTACAAAACTCGATAACTTTGTCATGAGTGACTCCTACCGTCGAAATCCAAAATCTTTACTTGGCTTCTCCTCATAAGTCAAATTACTATCCAATTGTATCGCCTCCAGGGCAATTTGTATCCTTTAACGCATCGCCGGCCATCTCAGCGTGGCACTTCTTCAGTTGTGATACATGAAACACATCGTGAACTCCTGACAGTCCTTCGGGTAACTCCAGCTTGTAGGCAACTTCTCCCATTCGTTCCAAAACACAATACGGTCCTACAAATCTTGGGGCTAACTTTCCCTTTACTCCAAAACGTTTCACTCCCCTCAGGGGTGATACTCGCAGATAGGCTGTGTCTCCGATTTCATAGGTTACTTCCTTGCGTTTTGAATCTGCATAACTCTTCTGTCTAGACTAAGCAATCTTTAGTCTGTCTCTGATCAATTTAACCTTCTCCTCTGAGTCTTTGATCAAATCTGGTCCAAACAACTGACGGTCTCCGACCTCATCCCACATCAAGGGTGTTCTACATCTGCGTCGTCTGCATGTAACTTCAACGGTGCCATTTTCAACCGCCCGGTAGCTGTTGTTATATGAGAATTCTGCGTCTGACGGCAAATTGTCATCCCAACTAGATCCATAATCTAGCGCATGTGCTCTTAACATACCCTCCGTAATCTGGTTAACTCTCTCTGTCTGTCCATCCGTCTGTGGGTGGAACGCGGTACTAAACTCCAATCTGGTACCCAAAGTCTGGTGTAGTTGATGCCAAAACTTTGAAGTAAAATGTGTTCCTCTATCTGATACGATGCTCCTGGAACTCCATGCAAACATACGATCCTGGTCATATATATCTTGGCTAACTTGGCACTTGTATAAGTTGTTTTCACTGGGATGAAGTGAGCTACTTTGGTCAAACGATCCACAACTACCCATATTGAATCATATCCTCGCTTTGGTTACGGGTAATCCGGTGATAAAATCCATGCCAAGTTTGTCCTACTTCCATTCGGTATTGGCATAGGCTGCAACAGTCCTGCTGGCTTTTGATGCTCTGCCTTCACTCTCGACATACATCGCAAACGGCTACATACTGCAATATCCTTCTTCATACCAGTCCACCGTAAACGCTCCTTCAAGTCCAAATACATCTTGGTGTTTCCGGGTGAATCGAGTATGGTGAGTCATGGGCCTCTTGAAGTATTAACTTCCCGATCTCCGAATTGTTGGGCACATAACCGATCCTCAAACCACAAGGTATCGTGTTTCATCCTCGCGAAAACCTTTGGCTTTTCCTTTGCCCATCTTTTCCTTTATCTCAGCAATCTCCGATCCTCCTTTTGAGCATCTCGAATCTTGTCTACCAAGGTCGATCGAACCTCCATTGTTGCAAGAAAACCTCTTGGAACAATCTCCAACTGAAGTTCCATAATATCCTCTGCTAACTCCTTTGGCAGTCCTCTACCTTCAAGGATATTGGCATAACTCTTCCGACTCAAAGCGTCTGCTACAACGTTGGCCTTTCCTGGATGATAGTGTAGCTTTATGTCGTAATCCTTTATAAGTTCCAGCCATCTCCTCTGTCTGAGGTTTAACTCCTTCTGTGTGAAAATGTACTTTAAACTCTTATGATCCATGTACACATCACAACGGTTTCCCATGAGATAATGTCTCCAGGTCTTCAACGCATGTACTATGTACCGCTAACTCCAAATCATGCGTGGTATAGTTTAACTCATGAGGCTTTAGTTGTCGTGGAGGCGTCTGAAACAACCTTTTCCGTCCTGCATAAGAACACATCCAAGTCCCAAGCGAGAGGCATCACAATACACTTGAAACTCCTTATGTATATCCGCAATGTCAAGACTGGGGCTGTAGTCAACCGCTTTCTTCAACTCTTGGAAGCTTGTCTCACAATCCTTCCTCCCCATTTGAACTTGGTATCCTTCTTTAGCAATTCTGTCATTGGTTTAGCAATCTTGGAAAAACTTTCAATGAACCTCCGATAATATCCCGCCATCCGAGAAACTGCGAATCTCACCGATCAAGTGGGTGCCAACCATTCAAAGGATCGACTGAATTTTATCGGGATCTACCGCTATACCTTTCTCCCGATATAACATGCTCAAGAAATCCAACTTCCTTCAACCAAAACTCGCACTTGTCGACTTTTGGCATATAACTGGTGTTCCCTGAGTTTCTCAAGAACCAAACGTAGGTGTTCTTCGTGCTCCTCTTCGTTCTTCGAGTAAACCATAATATCATCGATGAACACCACAACAAACTTGTCCAAATACTCCATGAACACTTTGTTCATCATACTCATAAAATAGGCAGGGGCGTTAGTCACCCAAATGACATGACCGTATACTCATATAATCCATATCGTGTGGTGAATGCTGTCTTTGGTATAACCTTCTCTCGGATCTTCAATCGATGGTATCCTCGATCAGAGATCAATTTTAGAAAACACCTTTAGCTCCTTGCAACCGATCAAACAGATCATTTATCATCGGTAAGGGATACTTGTTCTTTATCGTTACTTCATTCAGTGCTCGGTAATCAACAACCATCCTTAGGGATTTATCCTTCTTCTCCACCAAAAGTACTGGGGCTCCCCAAGGTGATGAACTTTTACGAATATAACCTTTCTCCAATAGCTCCTTGATCTGCTTCTTCATTTCCTCCAGATCATTTGCGGGCATCCGATAGGGTCTCTTTGATATTGGTCCTGCACTGCATTAGTTCTATCGTAAACTCGATGTCTCGATCCGTGGCATGCCCGGTAACTCTTCGAAAAACATCTGGATAATCCTTCACTATAGGTACTTCCTCTTGTACAACTCCCGTGAGGGTATTCACTTGGCTCCTCCTAGGCACATGCCTAGATACATACTTAATCCTTTTCCTCCTGGGTGGTAAGATAAATTGACTTGCTAGCACAGTCAATACTTCCTCCAAACTTCGACATCCAATCCATACCTAATATCACATCCAATCCTTGCGACTCCAAGATAATTAGGTCGACGGAAAAACATGCGTGCCAATGATTAGGGGTATCTGGGTGCACCACCTGCCGGCCATGTACTCTGCTCCAAAGTAGCTCACTAAAAGAGGGGTCCTAAGGTGCAGGTTGGTAACTTAAACTTACCCACAAATCCCTTGATATGTATGAATGCGATGCACCAAAGATCAAAAGAACAATGGCGGTAAATGATCGAACCAAAAATTTACCTATTACCGTCTCGCTGCTCTTCAACTTCCTCCACGTTAACGTGGTTTACTTGTCCTTTGTTGAATGGATTGGGCTTCTTCCCAGCGCTCCCATTTCCATTTCCATTCTTTCCTTCAGGGCAGTCGTTGGCATAGTGCCTTGTTTTCCCGCACTTAAAGCAAATAACTTGGCTCAAGTCTCTCTTGGCGGGTGTAGCTGGGTTTGAGCGATTCTGATTATTGTTGGCTGCATTTCCATTCCCATTCTTCGCACCATTATGCGATCCTCCTCCAGTATGGTTATGTCCTCCATGGGTATGAACTAGTCCTCCCGAGTTCGGGGTTAAGCGGGGTTTCTGGTGAGCTCCTGAGTTATACTTCCCTTGTCCATATTTCCTCTTACGATTCTCAATTTGCTGCTGCTTTCCTTCAATCATTAGGGCCTTATCTACCAACTCCTGGTAGCTGTTGAAAGTTGCCACCATCAACTACATACTCATCTCATCATTCAGCCCTTCCATAAACTTCTCTTGCTTCGTGGCATCTATGGCCACATCATCAGGGGCATAGCGTGATAACTTGCTAAACTCATCCACGTACTGAGCCACGGTACAGTTCCCCTGGCGTAAGTTGCGGAACTCACGCTTATCCGCATGGCTCCAGCTTGAAACATGGGCCATGCGAAGGCTTGTTGAACCGATCCCAAGTGACATTAGCTATAGGAAAAGTAGCCGGTAATTCTCCCACCATGCGGCTGCTGGTCCATCCAATTGATGTGCGGCAAAGCATACTCTTTTCAAAGATCCGTGCATCCCGCGGTGGTTAACTCCTTCCAATACGGGCGTAACCAAATATCTGCAACTATTGGCTCGGTGCTACTGGAAAACACCGGCGGTCGTAACCTCAGAAAACGGGCTAAATTGTCCACTGGTGGCGGGTTGTTGTTGTTGTTGTTGGCATTGCCTAGTTCTGAACTAGCAATTGCATCAAGGCATTCTGCTGTTGGATCAACTGAGTGAGCTCCGGTGGGAAAACAAAACCGGGGTCACGTCTCGGAGGCATCTGAAGGTTTACATGGGAGAGATTAGAATAGAAAGAGGTCTAGTGAGAAAACACTACCCATATGCACATGAGGCAATCACACATTCATTCAATCAAGCAAGCAAGGGAATACAAAACGATCTAGGACTATCGCATAAGTGCTCAACTACTACTAGTTACATGGGGGGTAATGCTACTATTATATGGTGGTCATCTAGAAATTTTGATCGGTGGAAGACTCCATGATGTCTGCTCCAGCTTTGTCTTCATAGTCATCATCACTTGGATCTGAGTCGGTGTCGTCGATGATGATGTAGTTGTCTGGACAAGCGGGATCTTCTTCCTCTTCTTGCTCTTCTTCCTTGGGTGCTGGTCCTCCCATGAAGACTCCAATCTTCTTGACTAGGTCGCCGTTTCTTCCAAGAGTATTTTGATTTCTTCCTCATATCCGTCGCGTGTAGACTTGAGTTCTTCCTCCAGCTCGATGATCTTAGTTTTCGCCTTCTTCAAATCCATCATGTCTGTGCACATCTGGTTCTCATGACGTCGAATGTGCTGGTTTAGTTTCTGGATGTAGGCTCCAATGGATCTATCCTTCTTGGTGCTGATTACTTCCCATTGCTCGTCTCGGCGCCCACATATTTGATATATGGTGTCTTTAAGCTCCTTATTGTAGACTTCTCCAATGCGTCCCATGGTAATGTGAGCTACCATACTCTTTCCCAAACTCCATGTTGGTGCATTGAAAACACATACTATGGGCTCCGTGCTTGGCGCAAACGTCCTTCCGGGAACTAGAGCTTGAATCTTCCAAAGATTCTTCTTCTCGTAAGGTGGCGTTGTACGTCCCCGGTGAAGCTTGGTATTCCAATATTCAGGTACCTAGTGACTTCCTTCAAGTGGCGCCCAAAAGGCGTGTCTTCATCCGGTTGTGCAAACTTGTACTTCATCTCCGGCCATCCTAAAGAGTGGAAAAATGGGAGGAGTCGGAAATGAGTAGAGAGGAGTGACCTATGTTTTTATCTTAGTGGTCGTGTCCTACACTCAGCGTGTGCTCGATACCATCTTGTAGCGACCCGACCTCGAGATGGTCAAGTCTTCGTGGCTTCGTGTCATCCTCGGATCGGTAATGTCGACACACACAGATCAAGGATTTCTAATAGAGTAGCAAACACACAATTATTACATCGAATGTCTCAAAAAAGAACTTATTACAATAATATGGCTTAAGGCCATCTAATGCGATAACAGCGGAAGACTTGGAAGGTAAAGTGAGTCCATCAACTCCATAACTGAGCTGCACGGCAACGACCTACAATCCTTACTCCTCGTTCGAAAAGTCTCGCAACATAAAATGTTGCAGCCCGAGAACGGGTCTGCACATGGAATATGCCGCAATGTAACACATAGAGAGTAATGAAAGAATAATCTATACTACATGCATATATGGCTGGTGGAAAGCTCTATGGTTACAGTTTTGCAAAAAGCCAATTTTTTCCCTACTTCAAAGGAATAAATTTTATTTTAACTATCATGGTGGTTGAAACATCATTGAGAAGGTATAACCCCAACTCAATCCCAATTAAAGTGATTAACAACCTGGCAGTATTAACTTAGAGTGATGAGATACATGTGAATACTCAAGTACTAGATACTCAGAATTGTCCAGAACCGGGGACACGGCTAACCATGATTAGATTGTACACTCTCTGAGGTTTGCACACTTTTCCCACAAGACTCGATCGCCTCCGTTGATTTCTCGTGACCGCAGGTGTTTGAGAAACGGATGACCGAGACACGCCTTTGAAACATTAACTCTCTACTCCTGGATAGATCATACCAAACCTATAAAACCCACAACCTGCTGATCTACCTCTTGAAAGCTTCACGTAACTTACTCAACTATGCTAGAGCCCATAATAGCTTGTGGCTGCACACGAAGTTTCTAGCATGAATAATCTCGATTCCTTTGAGCTGGGTGGCGGTCCATAGGAAAATCACACGGGTACCCGGGATTTCCAAAATAAAATGCACAACACTGGGTTCCCCGGTGCCTCAATCCACCAGGATGTGTATTTAAGTTGCCACCTTAAAGTAAACCATTAATTAATAATCTCACATCTGTCGTGAATATCTCTCAAACCCAAACCACGCCTCACGAGCATAGCAAGGCAATATAAGCAACGCGTAGAAGTAACTCCCAAGGGTTTGATAGCAATAGGGCAATAGGTTCCTACCTCATCATCTACTTCCCAATACCCACAAATTAATGACATCCTAATCATGCAATGTTGGAGGGTTGAGCTAATGCATAAAACTGGTTATGAAAAGGTATGATCAAAGTGTTACTTGCCTTGCTGACGATCTGCGAATCCTAGAGACTCGTAGTAACATGCTTCGCACTCCGGGAATACTATTGCAAGCAAACAATACATACATAAGTAACAAACAAAGATGCACAAATGAACTTCAAATGAAAGAGGTTGACCGGAGAGTTCAACTTAAGAACTCCGGTGTGCAAAAAGAATCAAACCAAACGGAACAACTTAAGAACATGGTCCGTTTACTAATGTGAACTAGAGTCAAATTTTACAAAGATAAAACTGGTTTAAGTTGAATATTCGGAAAGAGGGTTTCGAGATGAAACTCTAGGCGCTTGAATCGCCTGATTCCGATAAACGGTTTAAAAGTTATACTAATTTGAACATTGGTTCGTAAATCGAATTCGAAAAACCGCAGAATAAACCCGATAAAAGAAAACGCATTTAACGGCTAAATGAACGAACGTTCGTTAGCAGAAACTAAACGACGAACATGTTCGTAAAAACGAACGAACGGGTGAACGTCCTCAAAATAAATAAACCGGGAAAATAAACCGTTCTAAATAAATAAATAAATAACGGCTAGGGTTTTCCAAAAAAAACTGAAGGGTTATATTTTTTTTCTTTAAAAGAAAACCGGTGACGGGGCTACCTCCGGCGATCGTCCGGCGGGGCGGGCGGCTCCGGTGGGGTCTGGCGAGGGCGGCGAGGTGGCGGCGGGAGTGGCGGCGGCGGTGACTAGAGGCGGCGGCGACGACTCGGTGGCGGCGGCTCGGGGCTCGGCTCGGCTCGGCCCGAAAGTGGGCGGCGGTGGTGGCGGTGGTGGTTTAGAGGGGGGGCGGCTATATATATAGGTTGGGGGGGTCCGACTTGGGGAAGGGGCAAGGCGGCGGCGGCGGAGTCCGGGTCTGACTGGACAAGGGCGGCGACAAGGCGGCAATGGTGGGTCGGCTGCTTTCGGTGGCCGTTAGCCCGATCACGGTTCCTTTTTTTAAAACATTTCGCCGAAAAATGTAAAAATCCTAGAAAAATAAATAAAAATCTAAAAATGCCAAAACAAGTTTCTTTGCCTAAATAAAATATTTAAAACAAGATGAACTTTTCTTGGCCCCTGAAATGCAAATTTTAAATATATGCAAAAAAAATTCTAGGCAATTAAAATTCCAAATAAGTAAAATAAAATCCTAAATAATGATTTTAACATTTTTCCTCCGGTATTCCAATTATTTTTGGAGAAGTCATATTATTTCCTCTCGTTTATTTTGACTTGAAATATTTTGCCGGAGAGAAAAATAATAAAATTCAAAATCCTCGCCTTTCATTATTTGATAAAATTCAAATATGAAAATCAGAAAATCCCCAACTCTCTCCGAGGGTCCTTGAGTTGTTTAGGATTTCGAGGATAGCAAATGAAAATGCAATAAAATATGATATGCATGGATGACCTGTGTATAACATGCCAAATTGAAAATTTGGGATGTTACAGTGTCCACGTACCCTCGTAGACTGAAAGCAGAAGCGTTAAGTAACGCGGTTGATGTAGTCGAACGTCTTCGCGATCCAACCGATCAAGTACCGAACGCACAGCACCTCCACGATCTGCACACGTTCAGCTCGGTGACGTCCCTCGAACTCTAGATCCAGCTGAGGCCGAGGGAGAGTTCTGTCAGAAGAACGGCTGGTGAAGGTGATGATGAAGTTACCGGCGCAGGGCTTCACCTAAGCACTATGACGATATGACCGAGGTGTGTAACTGTGGAGGGGGGCACCGCACACGGCTAAATATCAACTTGTGTGTCTATGGGGTGCCCCCCTCTGTAACATCCCAAATTTTCAATTTGGAATGTTATACATAGGTCATTCATGCATATCATATTTTATTGCATCTTCGTTCCGCAATCCTCGAAATCCTAAGCAACTCAAGGACCCTCGGAGAGAGTTGGGGATTTTCTGGTTTTCATATTTGAAATTTATCAAATATTGGAAAACAAGGATTTTTTATTTTAATTATTTTTCTCTCCGGAAAAATATTTCATACTTAAAATAAATGAGGGGAGATAATATGACTTATCCAAAACAATTGAAATATTGGAGGAAAAATCTTAAAATCATTATTTGGATTTTATTTGAGTATATTTGAATTTTATTCGTATTAGAAAAATGGCACGTTTTAAAAATTGCATTTTAGGGGCCAAGAAAATGTTCATCTCGTTCTAAATATTTCATTTAGACGGTGAAAATTTATTTTGGTATTTTTAGATTTTTATTTTATTTTATAGGAGTTTTTCCATCGGCGAAACTATTTAAAAAACTGCTACGCCAAGACCCGACTGGGTCAGTAGCCCACCAGCCAGCTGCCCAAGCCGCGCCGCTTTTCCTCCCCAAGGCCAGGCCAGTAGTCCTGGCTCGGACTCCGCCGCCTGCCCCTTCCACAAGGCACCGGACCTCCCTCCATTAAATACCACCTCTAGCCACCACCACCGCCACCGCCGCCCGAGCCGAGCCCGAGCCGCGCCGCCGAGTCGCCGCTGCCTCTTAGTCGCCGCCGCCTAACCGACGCTGCCGCCTTCCTGCTGCCACCCGTCGTTGCCGAGCCTCGCTGAGTTTCACGGAGCCGCCACGAGGTAGCCGCCCCGCCGCCCGGTTTTCCGAAGAAAACCGTTTTGGTTTTTCTTGAAAATCCTAGGTTTTTTTATTTTTTCTATATCGGTTTATTTATTTAGCGAGCGCTCGTTCGTTCATTTTAACGGACGTGTTCTTCGTTTAGGTTCAGATAACGAACGTTCGTTCGTTAAGCTGTTCGTCGTTTTTCTTTTTATCGGATTTATTCCGCGATTTTTCTGATCGTGATTTCTGATCCGATGTTCGATCTAGTATAACTTTTCTCTACATATCGAATCAGCGATTCAGTTACCGAGTTTCATCTTGAAACTCTCTTTCCGAATAACCAACTCAAACAAGTTTTTGCCTCTGTAAAATTTGACCCTAGTTCAGATTAGTAACCGGATCTTATTTCTCTCGCCGTTTGAGCTTCGTTGCTCGGTTTGGTTTGATTCTTTTTTGTGAACCGGAGTTCTTAAGTTGAACTTTCTGGTCAGCCTCTTTTAGTTGAGTTCTACCTGTGCATCTTTGCTTGTTGCTTATGTATGTTATTGTTTGCTTGCGATAGAATTCCTGAGTGCTAAGCGGTTGTTACTACGAGTCTCTAGGATTCATGGATCATCGCCAAAAGGCAAGTAACACTTTGATCATACTCTTTTCGCACTCTAGCTTTTATGCATTAGTTCCAATCCTCAAACATTGCATGATTAGGATGTCATTAAATTGTGGGTTTTGGGAAAGTAGATGAGGTAGTACCTATTACCTGTTTTATTATCAAACCCTTGGGAGTTACTTCTACGTGTTGCTTATATTGCCATGCTATGCTCGTAGACATGGATTGGGTTTGAGATTATTCCATGACAGATGTGAGATTGTTAATTAATGGTTTAACTTAAGGTGGCAACTTTAATACACATCTGGGTGGATTGAGGCACCTGGGGAACCCAGTGTTGTCTGTTTTATTTTTGGAAATCACGGGGTACACGTGTGATCTTCCTATGGACCGCCACCTGTGCTCAAAGGGAACTGAGATTATTCATGCTAGAAACTTCCGTGTGCAGCCACAAGCTACTATGGGCTCTAGCATAGTTGATTAAGTTACGTGAAGCTCTTGAAGAGGTAGATCAAAGGTGTAGTGGGTTTTGTAGGTTTGGTATGGTCTACCCGGAGTAGAGAGTTAATGTTTCGAAAGGTCAGTGTCTCGTCATCCGCTTCTCAAACACCATGTAGTGCGAGAAATCAACGGAGGCGATCGAGTCTTGTGGGGAAAAGTGCGCAAACCTCTGCAGAGTGTACAATCTAATCATGGTTAGCCATGTCCCCGGTTATGGACAATTCTGAGTATCTAGTACTTGAGTATTCACATGTATCTCATCACATCTTAATTATTATTGTTGGGTTGTTAACTACTTTAATTGGTATTGAGTTGGGGTTATACCTTCTCAATGATGTTTCAACCACCATGATAGTTAAATAAAATTTATTCCTTTGTTGTAGGGAAAAATTGGCTTTTCGCAAAACCATAACCATAGAGCTTTCCACCAGCCAAATATTGCATGTAGTGATAGCATTATTCTATTCCTGCTTCATCAGGTTATATTGCCAAAGATATTCCATGTGTCGAGTCGTTTTCGGCTGCAACGTATTATGTTGCGTGCATTTTTCGCATTTGAGGAGTAAGGTTCGATAGGTCGCTGTCGCGGCAGCTCAGCTATGCCGCTGGAGTTGATGGACTCACTTTATCTTCCAAGCCTTCCATTGTTATCGCATTAGATGGCCTTAAGCCATATTATTGTAATAAGTTCTCTTTGAGACATTCGATGTAATAAGTGTGTGATTGCTACTCTGTTATAAATGCTTCGAGTATCGTGGTGTGTCGGCATTACCGATCCAGTGGATGACACTCAAACACGTAGACTTGACCATCTCGAGGTCGGGTCGCTACAAGATGGTATTAGAGCACACGCCGAGTGTAGGACAGACCACTAAGATAAACCATAGGTCACTATTCTCTACTCATTTCTGACTCTCTCCATTTTTCCACTCTTTAGGATGACGGAGATGAAGAACAAGTTTGCACAACCGGATGAAGACACACCTTTTGGACGCCACTTGAAGGAAGTCACTAGGTACTTGAACATTGGAATAGCAAGCTTCACCGGGACGTACAACGCCACTTTACCAGAGGAGGAGTGTTGGATGATTCAAGTACAAGTTCTAGGAAGAACGTGCTCGCCAACTTCTAAGCCCATAGAGTTTTCTTTCAAAGCACCCACCTGGAGTCTAGGCAAGAGCATGGCAGCTCATATTACCATGGGACGTATTGGAGAAGTCTACAACAAGGAGCTTAAAGACACCATCTATCAAATATGTGGGCGCCGAGACGAGCAATGGGAAGTAATCAGCACCAAGAAGGATAGATCCATTGCAGCTTACATCCAGGAGCTAAACCAGCACAATCGACACCAGGAGAACCAGATGTGCGCAGACATGATGGAGATGAAGAAGGCGAAGACGAGGATCATCGAACTGGAGGAAGAACTCAAGTTTACACGCGACAGATATGAGGAGGAAATCAAGACACTACTGGATAAGAACGACGACCTAGTTAAGAAGATCGGAGTATTCGTGGGAGGATCAGCACCGGAAGAAGAGGAGGAAGATCCCACTTGCCCGGATAACTACATCATCATCGACGACACCGATCCCGATCCAAGTGATGATGACTACGAAGATGAAGCTGGAGCAGACATCATGGAGTCTTCCACCGATCAAAATTTCTAGATGACCACCATATATTAGTAGTATTTCCCCCATGTAACTAGTAGCAGTTGAGCACTTTTGCGATAGTCCTAGACCGTTTGTATGCCCTTGCTTGATTGATTGAGTGAAATGATTGTGTTTGCCTCATATGCATATGGGTAGTGTTTTCTCATTAGACCTTTTTTCTATTCTAATGTCTTCCATCTAAACCCATCAGATGCCTCCAAGACGTGACACCGGTTTTGTTTTCCCACCGGAGCTCACCCAGTTGATCCAGCAGCAAAATGCCTTGATGCAATTGCTAGTTCGTAACTGTGGCAACAACAACAACAACAACAACAACAACAACAACAACAACAACCCGCCGCCAAAGGGACAATTTAGCCTGCTTTCTAAGGTTATACCACCGGTGTTTTCCAGTAGCACCGAGCCAATAGTTGCTGATGATTCGCTACGCCGTAATGGAAGGGAGTTAACCACCGCAGGATGCACGGATGCTGAGAAGGTGCGTTTTGCCGCACATCATTTGGATGGACCAGCAGCCGCATGGTGGGAGAATTACACGGCTACTTTTCCTATAGCCAATGTCACTTGCGACCAGTTTCAGCAAGCTTTTCGCACGGCCCATGTCTCAACTGGAGCCATGCAGATGAAGAAGCGCGAGTTTCGCAACTTACGCCAGGGGAACCGTACTGTGGCTCAGTACGTGGATGATTTTAGTAAGTTATCATGCTATGCCCCTGATGATATGGCCACAGATGCCGCGAAGCAGGAGAAGTTTATGGAAGGGCTCAACGATGAGATGAGCATGTAGTTGATGGTGGCAACTTTCAACAACTACCAGGAGTTGGTAGACAAGGCCCTTATGATTGAAGGGAAGCAGCAGCAGATTGAGAGCCGTAAGAGGAAGTATGGACAAGGGAAGTATAATTCAGGAGCTCAACAGAAGCCCCGCTTAACCCCGAACTCGGGAGGACTTGTTCATAACCATGGAGGTCACAACCATACTGGAGGAGGATCGCATAACCACAATGGTGCGAAGAATCGGAATGGGAACGAAGTTAATAACAATCAGAACCGCTCCAACCCATCTACACCCGCCAAGAGGGACTTAAGTCAAGTTATTTGCTTTAAGTGCGGGAAGACTGGGCACTATGCCAATGACTGCCCTGAAGGAAGGAATGGAAACGGAAATGGGAGCGCTGGGAAGAAACCCAATCCATTCAACAAAGGAAAGTGAACCACGTTAACGTGGAGGAAGTTGAAGAGCAGCTGGACGCGGTAATAGGTAAGTTTTTGGTTAAGTCATTTACCGCTCTTGTTCTTTTCGATACTGGTGCATCGCATTCATACATATCAAGGGGATTTATGGATAAGTTTAAGTTACCAACCCAAACCCTTAGGACCCCTCTTTTAGTGAGCTCGCCTGGAGCAGAGTACATGGCTATGTATGGTGCACCCAGATACCACTAACCATTGGGACGCATGTTTTTCTGTCTGACCTAATTATCTTGGAGTCGCAAGGATTGGATGTGATATTATGTATGGACTGGATGTCAAAGTATGGAGGAAGCATTGACTGTGCTAGCAAATCAATTTATCTTACCACCCCGGAGGGAAAAAGGATTAAGTATGTATCTAGGCATGTGCCTAGGAGGAGCCAAGTGAATTCCCTCACGGGAGTTGTACAGGAGGAAGTGCCTGTAGTAAAGGATTTTTCGGATGTTTTCCTAGAGGAGTTACCAGGCATGCCACCGGATCGAGATATCGAGTTCCTGATAGAGCTATTGCCAGGTACAGGGCCAATATCCAAGAGACCCTATAGGATGCCCGCGAATGATCTGGAGGAAATTAAGAAGCAGATCAAGGAGTTATTGGAGAAAGGTTATATTCGAAGGAGTTCATCACCTTGGGGAGCACCAGTACTTTTGGTCGAGAAGAAGGATAAATCCCTGAGGATGGTTGTTGATTATCGAGCCTTGAACGAAGTTACGATAAAGAACAAGTATCCACTACCGATGATCAATGATCTGTTTGATCAGTTGCAAGGAGCTAAGGTATTTTCTAAGATTGATCTACGGTCGGGATACCATTAGTTGAAGATTCGAGAGAAGGATATACCAAAGACAGCGTTCACCACGCGGTATGGATTATACGAGTATACGGTCATGTCGCTTGACTCGACTAACGCCTCGCCTATTTCATGAGCATGATGAACAAGGTGTTCATGGAGTATTTGGACAAGTTTGTTGTGGTGTTTATTGATGATATTATGGTATACTCAAGAACTAAGAGGAGCACAAGGAGCATTTATGCTTGGTTCTCGAGAAACCTGTGGAACACCGCTTATACGCCAAGTTTAGCAAGTGCGAATTTTGGTTGAAGGAAGTTGGATTTCTTGGGCATGTTATGTCAGAGAAGGTATAGCAAAGGACCTCAAAGAAGGTTCGGGCCAACATCGAATGGTTGGCACCCATTTCAGCTTGGCGAGATCCGCAGCTTCTTGGACTCGCAGGATATTATCGGAGATTCATTGAGAATTTTTCCGAGATTGCTAAGCTAATGACTGAATTGTCAAGAAGGATACTAAGTTTAAATGGACAGAGGATTGCGAGGCAAGTTTTCGTGGAGTTGAAGAAACGCTTGACTACAGCCCCAAAGGCTAACATTGCCAGATATACATAAGGAGTTTCAAGTGTATTGTGACGCCTCACGCTTGGGACTTGGATGCGTGCTTATGCAGGATGGGAAAGTTGTTTCGTATGCCTCACGACAACTGAAGCCTCATGAGTTGAACTATGCCACACATGATTTGGAGCTAGCAGCCGTAGTGCATGCATTGAAGACTTGGAGACATTGCCTTATTGGGAACCGTTGTGATGTGTACACGGATCATAAGAGTTTGAAGTACATTTTCACACAGAAGGAGTTGAACCTTAGACAAAGGAGATGGCCGGAACTTATAAAGGATTATGATATGAAACTGCACTATCATCCAGGAAAGGCCAATGTCGTAGCAGATGCTTTGAGCCGGAAGAGTTATGCTAATATCCTTGAAAGTAAAGGATTGCCAAAAGAGTTAGCTGAGGAAATCATGGAACTTCGGTTGGAGATTGTTCCAAGAGGTTTCATTGCGACAATGGAGGTTCAGTCTACATTGTTGGACAAGATTCGAGAAGCTCAGAAGGAAGACAAAGAGATTGCTGAGATAAAGGAGAAGATGAGCAAAGGAAAAGCTAAAGGTTTTCACGAGGATGAGCATGATACCTTATGGTTTGAGGATCGAGTTTATGTGCCTAATAACCCAGAGATCATGAAGTTAATACTACAGGAGGCTCATGACTCACCATACTCGATACACCCCGGAAACACCAAGATGTATTTGGATTTGAAAGAACATTTCTGGTGGACTGGTATGAAGAAGGATATGTGATGTATGTCAGAGAGTGAAGGCAGAGCATCGGCCAGCAGGATCACATGTACCCTATGCCGATACCCGAATGGAAGTGGGATAAGCTTGGCATGGACTTTATCACCGGATTGCCCGTAACCAAAGCAGGATATGACTCAATATGGGTAGTATTGGATCGCTTGACCAAAGTAGCTCACTTTATCCTACCAAAACAACCTACACAAGTGCAAAGTTGGCCAAGATATATATGTCCAGGATCATATGTTTGCATGGAGTTCCGAGGACCATCAGACGTATAGAGGAACACAGTTTACTTCAAAGTTTTGGCATCAGCTACACCAGACCTTGGGTACCAGATTGGAGTTCAGTACAGCATTCCACCCGCAGACGGATGGACAGACAGAGAGACTCAATTAGATTCTGGAGAACATGTTGAGAGCATGTGCGCTAGATTATGGATCTAGTTGGGATGACAATTTGCCTTACGCGGAGTTCTCATACAACAATAGCTACCAGGCCAGTTTAAAGATGGCACCGTTTGAAGCTCTGTATGGACGCAGATGTAGAACCCCTCTGATGTGGGATGAGGTAGGAGACCGTCAGTTGTTTGGACCAGATTTGATCAAAGAGTCAGAGGAGAAGGTTAAACTGATCCGAGACAGATTAAAGATTGCTTAGTCCAGGCAGAAGAGTTATGCAGATTAAAACGCAAGGAGGTAACTTATGAAATTGGAGACAGAGCCTACCTGCGAGTATCACCCTTGCGAGGAGTGGAACGTTTTGGAGTTAAGGGAAAACTAGCTCCAAGATTTGTAGGACCATACCGTGTGTTGGAACGGATGGGAGAAGTTGCCTACAAGCTGGAGTTACCTGAAGGATTGTCAGGAGTTCACAATGTTTTCCACGTATCCCAGTTGAAGAAGTGTCATGTTGAGATGGTCGATATACCGTTAAGAGATACAGTGCCCCTAGAGGTGATACAATTGGACAGCAATTTGACTTATGAGGAGAAGCCAGTAAAGATTCTGGATTTTGACAGCCGAGTCACTCGCAGCAAGGTTATCAAGTTTTGCAAAGTTCAGTGGAGCCACCATACCAAGGAGGAAGCTACCTGGAAACGAGAAGATGATATTCGCAAGGACCACCCGCACCTATTTTCTAGCCAACCCGAATCTCGAGGACAAGATTCATCTTAAGGGGGTAGGTTTGTAACATCCCAAATTTTCAATTTGGAATGTTATACATAGGTCATCCATGCATATCATATTTTATTGCATCTTCGTTCCGTAATCCTCGAAATCCTAAGCAACTCAAGGACCCTCGGAGAGAGTTGGGGATTTTCCGGTTTTCATATTTGAATTTTATCAAATATTGGAAAACGAGGATTTTTTATTTTAATTATTTTTCTCTCCCGAAAAATATTTCATACTAAAAATAAATGAGGGGAGATAATATGACTTCTCCAAAACAATTGAAATATTGGAGGAAAATGTTAAAACCATTATTTGGATTTTATTTGAGTTTATTTGAATTTTATTCGTATTAGAAAAATTGCACGTTTTAAAAATTACATTTTAGGGGCCAAGAAAATGTTCATCTTGTTCTAAATATTTTATTTAGACGGTGAAAATTTATTTTGGTATTTTTAGATTTTTATTTTATTTTATAGGAGTTTTTCCGTCATGAACTATTTAAAAATCTGCTAGCCAAGACCGACCGGGTCAAGAGCCTCAGCCTGTGCCAAAGCCTAAACCGCTGGCCGCTTTTCCTGGGCTGCCAGTAGTCCGGCTCGGACTCACGCCTGCCCTTCCCAAGGCACCGGACTTCTGCCCTTTAAATACCACCGCCTCCCTCTAGCCACCACCACCGCCACCACCGCCACTGCCGCCCGAGCCGAGCCGCTTAGTCGCCGCCGCCTCTAGCCGCCGCTGCCTCCCGCCGCCACTCCCAATCCAAGCCGAGCCTCGCCAGAGCCTTCGCTGAGCCGCTGGCTTAGTCGCCGCTTAGCCGCCGCCGCCTCCCGCCGCCACTCCCACCGCTGCCGAGCCTCACGAGCCGAGCCATGAGGTAGCCGCCACGCCCGGTTTTCCAAGAAAATCAAGCTTTTTTGAAAACCCTAGGGTTTTTTATTTTTCTAGATCGGTTTATTTATTTAGCGAGTGTTTGCTCGTTCGTTCGTTTTAACGGACGTGTTCTTAATTTAGGTTCAGTTAACGAACTTTCGTTCGTTAAGCTGTTCGTCGTTTTTCTTTTTATCGGATTTATTCCGCGATTTTTCTGATCGTGATTTCTGATCCGATGTTCGATCTAGTATAACTTTTCGCTCGTTTATCGGAATCAGGCGATTCAATCGCCTGGAGTTTCATCTCGAAACCCTCTTTCCGAATAACCAACTCAAACAAGTTTTTGCCTCTATAAAATTTGACCCTAGTTCAGATTAGTAACCGGATCTTATTTCTCTCGCCGTTTGAGTTTCGTTGCTCGGTTTGGTTTGATTCTTTTTTGTGAACCGGAGTTCTTAAGTTGAACTTTCTGGTCAGCCTCTTTTAGTTGAGTTCTACCTGTGCATCGTTGCTTGTTGCTTATGTATGTTATTGTTTGCTTGCGACCGAATTCCTGGTGTGCGAAGCGTGTTACTACGCGTCTCTAGGATTCGCGGATCGTGAGCAAGGCAAGTAACACTTTGATCATAATCTTTTCATACCCAGTTTTTATGCATTAGTTCCAATCCGCAAACATTGCATGATTAGGATGTCATTAAATTGTGGGTTTTGGGAAAGTAGATGAGGTAGTACCTATTACCTGTTTTATTATCAAACCCTTGGGAGTTACTTCTACGTGTTGCTTATATTGCCATGCTATGCTCGTAGACGTGGATTTGGTTTCAGTTTATTCCATGACAGATGTGAGATTGTTAATTAATGGTTTAACTTAATGTGGCAACTTTAATACACATCTGGGTGGATTGAGGCACCTGGGGAACCCAGTGTTGTCTGTTTTATTTTCTGAAATCCCGGGGTACCCGCGTGATCTTCCTATGGACCGCCACCCAGGCTCAAGGGGAACTGATATTATTGATGCTAGAAACTTCCGTGTGCAGCCACAAGCTACTATGGGCTCTAGCATAGTTGAGTAAGTTACGTGAAGCCCTTGAAGAGGTAGATCAGCAGGTAATGGGTTTTGTAGGTTTGGTATGGTCTACCCGGAGTAGAGAGTTAATGTTTCTGAAAGGCTGTGTCTCGGTAATCCGTTTCTCAAACACCATGTAGTGCAAGAAATCAACGGAGGTGATCGAGTCTTGTGGGGAAAAGTGCGCAAACCTCTGCAGAGTGTACAATCTAATCATGGTTAGCCGTGTCCCCGGTTATGGACAATTCTGAGTATCTAGTACTTGAGTATTCACATGTATCTCATCACATCTTAATTAATATTGTTGGGTTGTTAACTACTTTAATTGGTATTGAGTTGGGGTTATACCTTCCCAATGATGTTTCAACCACCATGATAGTTAAATAAAATTTATTCCTTTGTTGTAGGGAAAAATTGGCTTTTCGCAAAACCATAACCATAGAGCTTTCCACCAGCCAAATATTGCATGTAGTGATAGCATTATTCTATTCCTGCTCTACTGTGTTATATTGTCAGCATATTCCATGTGTTGAGCCGTTCTCGGGCTGCAACGTATTATGTTGCAGACTTTTCAGACGAGGTGTAAGGTTCGATAGGTCGTTGCCGTGCAGCTCAGCTATGCCGTTGGAGTTGATGGACTCACTTTATCTTCCAAGCCTTTCGTTGTTATCGCATTAGATGGCCTTAAGCCATATTATTGTAATAAGTTCTCTTTTGAGACATTCGATGTAATAAGTGTGTGATTGCTACTCTGTTATAAATCCTTTGAGTAATCGTGGTGTGTCAAAGATTACCGATCCAGGGATGACACTGAAACACAGAGACTTGACCATCTGAGGTTGGGTCGCTACACCCTCCCCCGTATATAAAGGAGGGGAGGAGGAGGAGGGCCGGCCACAAGGGGCACGCCCAAGGGGGGGATTCCTGAAAGAAATGTGCCCTAGAGGTAATAATAAAGTTGTTATTTACATTTCCTTATATCATGATAAATGTCTATTATTCACGCTAGAATTGTATTAACCGGAAACTAAGTACATGTGTGAATACATAGACAAACAGAGTGTCCCTAGTATGCCTCCACTTGACTAGCTTGTTCATCAAAGATGGTTATGTTTCCTAGCCATAGACATGTGTTGTCATTTGATGAACGGGATCACATCATTAGAGAATGATGTGATGGACAAGACCCATCCGTTAGCTTAGCACTATGATCGTTTAATATGTTGTTATTGCTTTCATCATGACTTATACATGTTCCTCTGACTATGAGATTATGCAACTCCCGAATACCGGAGGAACACTTAGTGTGCTATCAAATGTCACAATGTAACTGGGTAATTATAAAGATGCTCTACAGGTATCTCCGATGGTGTTTGTTGAGTTGGCATAGATCGACATTAGGATTTGTCACTCCGATTGTCGGAGAGGTATCTCTAGGCCGTCTCGGTAATGCAAATCACAATAATCCTTGCAAGCAATGTGAATAATAAGTTAGTTGCGGGATGATGCATTACGGAACGAGTAAAGAGACTTGTCGGTAACGAGATTGAACTAGGTATAGTGATACCGACGATCGAATCTCGGGCAAGTAACATACCAATGACAAAGGGAACAACGTATGTTGTTATGCGGTTTGATCGATAAAGATCTTCGTAGAAAATGTAGGAACCAATATGATCATCCAGGTTCCGCTATTGGTTATTGACCGGAGATGAGTCTCGGTCTTGTCTACATAGTTCTCGAACCCGTAGGGTCCGCACGCTTAATGTTCGATGATGATATGTATTGTGAGTTATGTGATTTGATGTACCGAAGGTTGTTCGGAGTCCCGGATGTGATCACGGACATGACGAGGAGTCTCGAAATGGTCGAGACATAAAGATTGATATATTTGAAGGTTATGTTTGGACACCGGAAAGGTTTCAGATAAGTTTGGGCACTTTCCGAAGTACCGTGGGGTTACCGGAACCCCCGGGGGGGGGGGTCAATGGGCCTTCATGGGCCTTAGTGGAAGAGAGGAGGAGGCGCCATAGTGGAGGGGCGCCCCCCAAGCCCAATCTGAATTGGGGGGGGGGGGGCGGCCCCCCTTTTCCTTCTCTCCCTCTTCCACTTTCCTTCCCCTCCTAGTTGGACAAGGAAAGGGGGGAACCTACTCCTAGTAGGAGTAGGATTCCCCCCGAGGGGAGCACCCCTTGAGGCCGGCCGGCCCCCTCCTCCACTCCTTTATATACGGGGGAAGTGGGGAAGCACCCCGACAGAAGTTGATTTCTTAGCCGTGTGCGCTGCCCCCCTCCACAGTTCTCCACCTCGGTCATATTGTCGTAGTGCTTAGGCGAAGCCCTGCGCTGGTAACTTCATCATCACCATCACCACGCCGTCGTGCTGACGGAACTCTCCCTCGGCCTCAGCTGGATCTAGAGTTCGAGGGACGTCACCGAGCTGAACTTGTGCAGATGGCCGAGGTGTCGTGCGTTCAGTACTTGATTGGTTGGATCGCGAACACGTTCGACTACATCAACCGCGTTACTAAACGCTTCCGCTTTCGGTCTACGAGGGTACGTGGACACACTCTCCCCGCTCGTTGCCATGCTTCTCCTAGATAGATCTTGCGTGTTCGTAGGATTTTTTTTGAAATACTACATTCCCCTACAGTGGCATCAGAGCCAGGTCTATGCGTAGATGTTAAATGCACGAGTAGAACACAAAGAGTTGTGGGCGATAATTGTCATACTGCTTACCAGCATGTCATACTTTGATTCGGCGGTATTGTTGGATGAAGCGGCCCAGACCAACATTACATGACCGCATACATGAGACTGGTTCTACCGTCGTGCTTTGCACACAAGTGGCTAGTGGGTGTCTGTTTCTCCAACTTTAGTTGAATCGAGTGTGACTATGCCCGGTCCTTGTTGAAGGTTAAAACAACACACTTGACGAAAAATCGTTGTGGTTTTGATGCGTAGGTAAGAACGGTTCTTGCTAAGCCGTAGCAGCCACGTAAAACTTGCAACAACAAAGTAGAGGACGTCTAACTTGTTTTTGCAGTCCTTGCTATGATGTGATATGGTCAAGACGTGATGATATATAATTTGTTGTATGAGATGATCATGTTTTGTAACAGTTATCGACAGCTGGTAGGAGCCATATGGTTATCGCTTTATTGTATGAAATGCAATCACCATATAATTGCTTTACTTTATCACTAAGCGGTAGCGATAGTCGTAGAAGCAATAGTTGCCGAGACGACAACGATGCTTCGATGGAGATCAAGGTGTCAGCCGGTGATGATGGTGATCAAGACGGTGCTTTGGAGATGGATATCGAAGGCACAAGATGATGATGGCCATATCATATCACTTATATTGATTGCATGTGATGTTTATCCTTTATGCATCTTATTTTGCTTAGTACGGCGGTAGCATTATAAGATGATCTCTCACTAAATTTCAAGGTACAAGTGTTCGCCCTGAGTATGCACCATTGCGACAGTCCGTCGTGCTGAGACACCACGTGATGATCGGGTGTGATAAGCTCTACGTTCACATACAACGGGTGCAAGCCAGTTTTGCACACGCAGAATAATCGGGTTAAACTTGACGAGCCTAGCATATGCAGATATGGCCTCGTAACACCGAGACCGAAGGTCGAGCATGAATCATATAGTAGATATGATCAAAGATAGTGATGTTCACCCTTGAAAACTACTCCATCTCACGTGATGATCGGACATGGTTTAGTTGATATGGATCACGTGATCACTTAGATGATTAGAGGGATGCCTATCTAAGTGGGAGTTCTTAAGTAATATGATTAATTGAACTTTAATTTATCATGAACTTAGTACCTGATAGTATTTTGCATGTCTATGTTGTTGTAGATAAGTGGCCCGTGCTACTGTTCCATTGAATTTTAATGCGTTCCTAGAGAAAGCTAAGTTGAGATGATGATAGCAACTACACGGACTGGGTCCGTAACTTGAGGATCATCCTCATTGCTGCACAGAAGAATTACGTCCGGGAAGCACCGCTAGGTGTACCACCCGCGCCGGCAACTGTAGACATGGTGAATGCCTGGCAATCGCATGTTGATGACTACTCGATAGTTGAGTGTGCCATGCTTTACGGCCTAGAACAGGGACTTCAACGACATTTTGAACGTCATGGAGCATATGAGATGTTCCAGGAGTTGAGGTTAATATTTCAAGCAAATGCCCGGATTGAGAGATATGAAGTGTCCAATAAGTTCTACAGCTGCAAGATGGAGGATAATAGTTCTGTCAGTGAACACATACTCAGAATGTCTGGGTACCACAACCACTTGACTCAATTGGGAGTTAATCTTCCAGATGATAGTGTAGTTGACAGAGTTCTTCAATCACTGCCACCAAGCTACAAAAGCTTCGTGATGAACTATAATATGCAAGGGATGGATAAGACAATTCCCGAGCTCTTCGAGATGCTAAAGGCTGCAGAGGTAGAAATCAAGAAGGAGCATCAAGTGTTGATGGTCAACAAGACCACTAGTTTCAAGAAAAAGGGAGGAAGGGGAACTTCAAGAAGAACAGCAAGCAAGTTGCTGCTCAAGTGAAGAAGCCCAAGTCTGGACCTAAGCCTGAGACTGAGTGCTTCTACTGCAAAGGGACTAGTCACTGGAAGCGAAACTGCACCAAGTATTTGGCGGATAAGAAGGATGACATATTTACATGCATGATCAGCATGCTAAGCACGTGGCATTGCAACAGAGTAGATACACTCCAGGACATTATATGCATGTTGTACCCATATCACAGGCCAAGTTAGAGCAAGGACCTTGTGGGGTGAAGAGGATTCATCATCTTTCTGCAAGTCTTCTGAAGAACTGCCTTTACATGTTCCATCATACTGGGTATCATTGACATCAAGTTTATTGGTCTTTACATTGCTCCGTGAGGTTCTTGTGGATATATCAGTGTGTGCAATTATATCTGACATGCATGGAAGACAACTAGTAGTTAGATTTATGTAATGAGTGCCTGTAGGAGACGACATAAATAGTAGGACTGGGGTTAACTAGCAGCAACAAGTCTCATAAACTAAAGGGAGAACACAGATGAAAGCTACAGAATATGTATCGTTTGTACTTAGATTAACTAGATGGCACACAAAAGTATTAAAGAACAACATAGGTAATACTAGAAGTGGTATAATACTATAATCACCACTGTGGGATAACATTGGTCGATGGATGATAACTATGGAACAGTGTTACCTAAAGAACAAGTATCTTAGCTGAACTATGGAACAGCGTTAACTCTGAACAAGACCCGTAAGAGATCAGCATGAATATACAGTGAAATGTGATGATCTATTTTCCATGCTTAGATGAATAACAAAGCCATAAATGTTGCACACAAGTAAGATGAGGGTACAACCTATCTGGCTGCCATCCATAGGAGTGAGCATCATGTGCTGACTTGTTGATGGTCCTGCAGTTGTTGTGGCCGTCCATGTCGGGCACGCGCATTCGACGCAGGGAACTGTTGAGTGGGGACTATAGCTCCTTCCGTGTATGCTTCCATTGTTGGAGCAGCTGCGGTGAGTCGGAAGACGGTGTGTCTGAAGATGCAGATACCGCATAATGTTAAGAACGACATATCTCTTTGATCTGAAGAAATACACTAAGAGATCAACAGCAAGGTACGAGAGTGGTCACACGTCTGTTGACTGAAGCCTAAATTGGGGTCACACTATTTTATTTTATTTTGGTACTGTCCGATCTACGCCGGATGGCTGGCCGTCTTGTGCCTCCCGGCTGACACTGTTCGGACTCTTCCATGAAGAGCCAGCGACCAACGGCAGAGCAGCCTGCCTCCGCCGTCTGTGGCCCCGGCCAAAACCCCGCTCCCCGCCCCACCACACTGCCGTGGTTGCTCTGCCCTCGGGCCAATCCACAAAGACTCCCTGTCATCCAGATCCGGCGGCGACAGTACCTTCAACCCACGCAAATCTAAAATAGCCATCTAAGCACTGCTTCCGCGGCGAACTTGCGGCCCCGCACCCTTACGTTAGACACCAGCCAACCGGCAGCCTAGGAGCTCCGCCGCCTCGAGGGGTGCTGCTTCCCATTGCGAATCGATTGGCCCAGAATAAAAATTCAGACAACTGATGCCTAAATAAAGTGATTTTAGATGAGGGTGCGACCTATCTGGCGGCATGGTGAAGTAGGCAGGTCCAGCTGCCGAGTCGGTGAGGCCGGCGCGGTTGCGGTGGCGACCGGCAGCAGGGAAAGAGCGATGTCACGACGGTCGACGGCTACGCCGAAGCAGCGCCAGGACTCTGGACGGATCCTAAGTTGGAGCCGCTCCAGCGCCGTGAACAACGGCGGGGGTGAATCGGCTCTGGTACGGTTCACGCGGTCGTTGTCGAGGCAGCACCAACAGCACGGAGTAAGAGGCACACGGCCCAGTGCAAGGCGGCAAATGGACAGTGTCTCCGGTATTAGGGAGGAGGGCGGCTGTGAAATTGGTGCGGTGGGGGGCGCCATGGAGGTGGGGCTGAGGTTTCACGGCTCGGGAGAAGGGAGCTTCCCGGGGAGAAGGTGATTTGGCGCCCACGAGGTATGAATAGGGGCGGGCGGGGGGGTGGGGGGAATTGAGAGGGGAGTGGAACCATGTCTTACGGACGCATTTGTCTGAAATGTGAGGGGGAGTTACAGTTCTACCCTTGCCTCTAGGCTTCTCCGCTTGGGTCAGTGTACTGAGGATCGGAGATAGTAGAGTAACTTTGCTTCTCCCCAAATAGTGGGCAGGAGCAACTTCGGGCGAGGAGGGCGTGTTTTGAACTATAGTGGGCGCGAGCGATTTCGGGCGAGGAGAGCGTGTTTTGAAATAGTGGGCGCGAGCTATTTCGGGCGAGGAGAGCATGTTTTGCCGACCATGGTTTATGAATTATTCGGCACATGTCATTTCGGCTGAGGAGAAGGCGCGCTTTGATGAAGTTACGAACCTACCCTCGATGTACAACGGGCCAATTGATGTGTGTCCCACATAGGACGGTAATTTCGCATCTCCCATTTATTTGCTAAGTAATTCCACCGAAAGACAGGATGTTTAACGGTTCGCTCAAATTTTGGGAGAACGAGCATCCACGCTCTACCTTACCAAGTCGATTCGGATCAAATTTTGAAATAATACCTTGGCACTTCTTTGTTAGATGGAGAGATGATGCTCGGGAGTAATGTGTTTTTACATGCTCTTTGCTAGCGATTTACTATATGACAAATAGTTGACCCACTAAAAAACGAAAATCAAACCCAAAATGAAATATCTTGATTCAATGAAATAGCTCGCTCAAGAGGGTCAAAATAGTGAACTAAATCCAAAATTGAACACCTCAATCGAGTAGCATGTTGTACAGTATTATAGTACTCCATGAACATGTTGAAAGTCAAATTAATGAACTTGTTTGATATACGCATATATCCGTTCATGTGTGGATTGCAGACAACATGTTCTCCAATTTAAATATTTGAATGCAAGTTTATATCGAAACATGGTTTATATCAGTCTTTGATGCATAAAATGCGACCTCCCCCTCTCCCGGACTCCTGTTCTCTCTCTCTCTCTCTCTCTCTCTCTCTCTCTCTCTCTCTCTCTCTCCGACAATCTTCAATTCTGTCGCATGCATCCGACACAAAAACATTGTTGGTCCCTCTCCCTTTCTCTCCATCTCTCTCTCTCTCTCTCTCTCTCTCCCCTCTCTCTCTCTCTCTTTGTGTGTGTGTGGGGGGGGGGTCTTTCTAGTTCGCATGTATATATACACCATCTATAGGACTCTCTCGCACACTATGTATGATACCCTAGCTAGTCCAAGCTAGATATCTTGGGTGCACTCATCATATGCACACAAATTCCTTGGCTCTTTGCCCGTAACTCTCTCACGCACCAAGATGTCGCCCCTGAGCTCTTCCCCCTCTCTCAAACTCTCCATCCACCTGGGTCACACATACACATGCATATCTCACTGCACTGATAGGGCCCATCTAAAATTCTATCTCTCCCCTCGTTCTCTCTCCAACTCACACGCGCACACACACAATCTCATGCCCGGCTAGCCAAGTATGATGGTCTCTCACTCAATTGTAGGCACACGCAGTCCCCCCCTATATGTATATGACTAGCTAATCTTAGTCTCCATCACAAACATGTGCATGGTCTATCTCGATTTCTCTCGGGCCATCTTTCTATCGTGCACACACTCCCTAGATCTCCCACCCATATAGTCCTCTCACGATCTCGACGGGATCTCTCTATCACAAACACACCCTCTCTCCCTCCCCATGCGTCCATGCCATCCATGTGTCCCTCTCGACCTTTGATCCTTGTTGGCTAGACCTTTACTGGACATGTGCTACAGGGGTGTCTCTCTCCGTTGCAAACAATCACACACTAGCAATCTTCGTGTATCTCCTCGCCTCGCTTTTCCATCTCGGAGATGCATGCGTGATATGTTCGCATAAGAAACGAAAAAACACACACTCTCTCTAATTTATCGTTTGTTGTCACTTTCTCTTTCACACACATACTCTTTTTGCACACTTACTCATTCTCCCTCACACGCACTTGATTTGTCTCGACTGAGGCACTCTCCTTGGTCCATAGCATATAGATTTATTGAAAAGTCAAACATCACAAAGTTTGACCATGTACGTGGAGAAAAAGATTTACATTTAGTACGGCAAACATATACCATTAGATTCACCATGAGATGTAGTTTTGTATGATCTATCTTTGGTATTGTAGATATAAATAACATTTGCGTAAACCTGATCAAAGTTTCCAAAGTTTGACTTCTAAAAAATTTACATGCAATCGCATTATCGAAATGGATGGAATATCTCTTTCCCTCTCAGCTATCTCGATGCACCACTCAGCCTTATCGGGCTCCTCAATCTCTCTCAAACTTTAATGGTCAGTTTGGTTCGTGGACTGACCCTCATGCCTTGATGGCCGGTACTGCTCGGTGTGGACGTGAGATGTAAAATATTTCTTCCTGGCCAGGCTTGTGTGGTGTCAAGCGTTTGGTTCATGCCCGCCAGGCAAAGCATCAACATCCCATCAATCAATCCATGCATCAATTATTTAATGCTAATATCCATCCATGTTGTTGTTAGCCTCGTGGCCACGACTGTGCACGGCCAGCATTCAAATCGATGCCTGGGCCAAAGCTACTGCGAGTTCAGCCATGCTAATTAAAGTGCAAGGGAAACCAGGCCAGGCGGGCTTTCTTTTTCACAGGGTAGCAACCAAACAAGCGTGCATGAAATCCAGCCACAACCCCTGGCCAGGAAAAAGATGCTCAGGACGCAAGCCAAACTGGCCTTATATCTCCCTGGTTCACACATACACATGTCTCGCTCGCACTATACATATAGACCCATCCAACACTCTCTGCCCTTGTTCTCTCTCCATGTGAAACACACCCCCCTAAGTACCATAATCCGTCACTCCATCATAGGCGCAAGCACTCCCTCCTAAGTATGATTATCTCTTACTAGCCATCAGGAACACACGTATTGTCTCCTTCCATCCATACGTCTATCTCGATATCTCTCGGGGCATCTTCTATCGCGCACACACCTTGTCACTCGATCTCCCACCCATGTAGTCCCATCATGATCTCGGGGATCTCTCTATGACAAACATACACTCTCTCCTCCCCATGTCTGCATTTTCTCCAGACGCCTCTCTCGACCTCTCTCCCTTGTTTGTCAGACCCCTCTTGGCCACGTGCTAGGGGTCTTGCTCTCTCGGTTCCAAACAACCACACACTA
Organism: Aegilops bicornis; assembly: GCA_021605145.1. Lineage (NCBI taxonomy): Eukaryota > Viridiplantae > Streptophyta > Magnoliopsida > Poales > Poaceae > Aegilops > Aegilops bicornis. Next base: position 189,014,984 of record CM038671.1, on the reverse strand, counting down.
TCTCCTCACCTTGCCTCCGTTGTCGAAGATGCATGTGTGATATGTTTGCATAAGACATGCACGCTTTTTCTCTACTTTTATTGTGTGTTGTCCATGTCTCTTTCACACACGCATACACACTTTTCTCTCTCTCTCTCTCTCTCTCTCTCTCTCTAGTTAGGGACTCTGTCACGTCTATAAGCATATGGATGTTTTGAAAAGTCAAACCTCAGAAAAGTTTGACCAGGTATATGTGGAGAAAAAAATTTACATCCGGAACGATCATTAGATTCATCACTACATGTACTTACTTCATACTATCATTTAACTTTGGTATTGTAGATATAAGTAATTTCTTTATAAACTTGGTCAAAGTTTCAAAAGTTTGACTTAAAAAATGTTGGAACTACATTATCGAACGGAGGGAGTAGCTCTTTCTCTCTCTGCTATCTCTCACGGTCCTCCCCTCTCACTCGAACTCTCTATACCGACGGATTATACGCTCACTATGTCAGCATATAGATCCGTATATTATTTAGTTGACCGGTCAACCAATCCACATGCTGCCTTGTCAGCTCGTGTTCTGTATCTTCGTGTGCTGGCCCATGTGGCAGTGGGTGAAAATAAGTAAACTAGAGGCCCATCTGACATGCGGTGTCGTGGTTTTGTCACGGCAGATGTCCTCATGAAAGGACTTAGTCGTGGAGCCATCGCTACGGGTTAGCTTGAAGGGGTTAAAGCGGACACAAGGACGCAAGAGAGTTTATACTAGTTCGGCCCCTTCGATGAAGGTAAAAGCCTACGTCTAGTTGTGATGGAATTGATGGGGTTTCGATGACTAGGGAGCAAACAAGCTTCGCCTAGGTCTCGAGTTGTTCTCTCTCTTCAAACCGCCGCCGGGTCGTCCCCTTATATACACGGGTGACGCCCGTCGGTTCATTGAGTCCCGATGCCGGTTCATAGACGTATCCGGCTCGGTCTCTATTATTCCTAACTTACAATACAAGTTACATACTGGCGCCGGTTTACAGCTACAGGCCTTGAACCGGCTATGGGCCATAAGCCCTCATCTGCCTATTCGGGCTTTACCATATTCAACTACTGATGAAGTTAACTCGGCCTATCCTGGCCGGTTTACGCCTAGTGGTAATATCCCCAACATTAGGCCCCAGATTCATTTGAACAGGTTCATGTCAATCCTTAGCAAAAAACTTCATCTTCAGCATCTTTGTATTTTGTGCACCGCCGTGACGTCATCTTCTCTAATCGTCGTGAACCGGCATGACGTCACCTGTCATAAAAGCTATCCATGATATCTTTTTGTTAAATAGATCTGCGACAATCGAGGCGACAGCTCCGTTTCCAAACTCGCAGCCCCTCGATTTTCGCGCCTGACCCATGTCCTTTGCCTTATAAATAAGCCCGAAAGGTCATTTCTTTTCCCTTTCGTGCCCTCTGCTTCGTCTTCCTCACGCTGCCCTGCTTCAGAGCTCCGCCGCCGCCGTCGACTTCAACATCGACCTTGGCCGCTGCATCAACCTGAGCATACCAGAGCATCGCGGCGACCTTCCGTTTCTTCCTCAGCTCCGGTAAGTCTTCTTCCTTCCTCCCCATAGATCTGTTCTAGGGTTCTTGTGTTCTTCAGTGTTCGTAGCTTGCTTCCTCTTCATATGACAGTCTTCAGACAAAACTGCGAATCTTTGTTCCATGCAGCGGTAACTTTTACCATCTGTTTTCCTCACGCATCTCAGGGCCATATATCTATATGTATCTTTGCTCATGGATTCAACATCTGCTCCCTTCCGGATCTTGAAAATTTGTTTCTTTATCTGAACATGCTCCAGATCCAAAACTGTTAAATAATATTGTGAAACCTGTTTTCACCGCAGTCCTGACTCTTCAATGTTTTAGACCGGTCGGTTTAGCTTTGTAGAAAAATTGATAACTCGGCATATACCATTAGTCCCCTTACTGAAACGCCAGGATTCCTAGCTAAGTATGGCCGCTTTGCAGAACTCCGGTTTACAGATAACTTATTCCGGTTTAACAATGAATGCATCAGTGTGTATCCTTCCAACATATTCTTGAACCAGTATTAATGTTTTGCAGATTGCACCATGGCCAAGCAAGTGTATGAGTGCAACTGGGTCCCTTCTCGAGTGACTGAGACTCAGCTGGAGAACTTAGTCAAGATCGACACTTTGGGCAAAAAAGATGTCATTCACTCGAGGGTCCCTGGCCCGGGAAGTCTTCCAGAACCCAAAGAAGGAGAGGTTGTTGTTTTTGCTGACCATCTAGCCCGGGGCTTCAGTCCACCCGGTTCAAAGTTTTATCGGGATGTCTTGGCCAACTTCCAACTGCGTCCACAAGATATCGGCCCCAACTCCGTAACCAACATCTGTCACTTCCAAGTGCTCTGTGAGGTGTTCTTTCAAGAGGAGCCCACAATTGAATTATTCAGAGATTGTTTCCATCTAAACCGCCGCACCGAATTTACGGACGGCCCCAACATGGAGCTAGGCAGCATGGCGATTCAAAAGAGGAAAGAAGTCACTTACCCTCATGCCAAACTGCACAGCCATCCCAAAAATGGAATGCAACATGGTTTTACTGCAAAGATACTTCGCCTGATGGAGAGAATCCCTTGCCGGGTTACCGTCCGGAACGGCTAAGCAACACACATCCCTTCCCTCAAAGACTGACCGCGAGGGAGAGAAGCAAATATGCTCCTCAATTATCCAAACTACGGGCCTTCATGGCTAATGGGTTGACCGGAGTTAACCTTGCCCACTACTGGATATCTTGGAGCATACTACCCTTAAGCCGGCGCTCCGGTTTGATGTGCGAATACACAGAAGATGTAAAAGACCCTCTACGGCATATTGAAATCCAGCTGTCAGACGACGAAGTTACTGAGGCTGTTAATAAGATATTGAATGAACCGGAGACTTCTTGCGCTCAAACCGGCCTGCTTCCCTTTTCTGCCAAGAACAAACCGCCAGCCGTAAGTCTCATATCCTATGCCTTCGTGAAATCTGACTATGATTTAAATATCCTTTGTTGACTTTAACATCTTTCAAACAGGGCGATGATCCATTTTGGAGCAAGAAGCCTCCTCAAGAGAAACCGGAGAAAACAATCCGGCCCAAGACCAGAGTTGTGAAGAAACTGGCTCATAGAAAGAGAACTACTGCCTCCTCCGATCCACCAGCTGACGATGATGTGGGTAATCCGGACCTTGAGGTAGAGCTTGACTCACTTGGTTTACTTTTCACACGCCTTATTGATAATGATTATTGCCAAGATGACGCTGAGGTCAGTCATGCTGATGTTATAGAGGTAATTGCTCTTTCTTCTGATTCAAACCCTTTACCTTCACTAAAAATCCGTCGGGCAAACCGGAAAGTTAAATTTTCTCATCCTCTTGCTTATTTGTACCGAAACTTTCTTATGAAGACAAACCAGCATGAAGCTCGCCGCACAACCCGCACAAATGCCGGTAGTTACCTCCGCCGGTTTACCGAACAGTCCGGTTCGGAAACGCCGTTCAGAGGTCTCTAACTGTTTCGTCAATACTTATCCTAAAGCGGGTTGTATTAGTCAACCTCCTAATCCCTCTGACTCCGATTATCATGGAACTTCTCATTCTTCTTCCGGCGAGTCTTCAGCCACCCAGCTCCCACCGCTCAAGATTGTGCTTGGGTGAGCCGTATTACTGATAATATTGCTTGATATATTATTTTCCATATTCACTAGATTCATCTGTCTTTTCCCTTTCAGGACCAAGCCTAGGCCCAGCAAAAAAGCTCGCCTGGACAAAGCGGCAGAAGAAGGTGACGCTCCTGAACCGGCCAAAACAACAGATCCCGAAGAACCTATCCACGATGATGTGCTAAACGACCCACCACCGCAAGACCATGATGTTGCTACTGAAGAGGCGCATGTTGACACCTCAGGCCCTGTTAATCAGCCCACGAGCCCTGTTCAAACTGACAAGATAGCGAGCCCCTCCAAGCACACTGACAATCCAGCGACCCCAGTGTGAACCGGCGAAGCCAAGGATGATGATGTCGTTATTACTGGCTTTGGTCATTCTGAGCCGGGCAATCCTGTCGCTTTGTCCAAGCACACCGCGAAAGATGAATTTGCAGCCTTTGGTAAAGGAAAATGGAACACTGATTTAACCACTTTTGCCACTCTGGACCCCCAAGAACTTTATTCCGGCTACCTGAATCGGATATATACCAGCCGTGATTGCGAAGTCGGTTTGATAAAAATGATGAAGGATAAATATGAGGTAAATTCCATATGACTCTCCTTATGTATTTCAATCTGTCAACTCCAATAGCCCCCAAGTGATGGTTTTAAGATAGTAACTTAAACCGGGACTTTCCAACTTGAACCTTGTTAGTACAGCTTTGCTTTGAGACTGTAGCCCCCAAGGGCCGGTTTAACTTAAGTAAGCTAAACCGGGACTTTGTACCGTAAGAATTCCAGTGTCACTAGAGGATAGAGCAAATACGCATTAGCCCCCAAGTGCCAAGTTAAATACTTGTATTGAGCTTGGGACTTATATGGAATTTGTAGGATAAAAAGCAAATATGCATTAGCCCCCAAGTACCAAGGGCATAACTTGTTATGTGGTTGGTACTTCAATCCTGCATCATAATCTTTAATCAAATGATGATCTTTACGCAGGGTGATCTGAACAAGAAAGAAAGCCAAATTGCTGATCTTCAAGAAAACCTGAAATCCCAGCAAGCTGAAACCTCGAAAGCAAAAGATGAATTAACCAGCGCTTTAAGCGTCATGGAAAAGCTGAAGGAGGATTTCAACAAGGAGCGGGCGGATTGGGCCACTGAAAAGGCCGCTTTACTTCAAAGGGCAGAGAAAGCTGAAGCTGCACTCAAACCGGTGGTAGATGAGTTGACCAGCATAAAGTGGCAAGTGCATGCCATGACCGCTGACGTCTTTGGTAAGCAGTTTTGACTTCTAAAGTAACGATGTCTTCTCATATTGTAGCCAGTTTACCAACCCTTTGAATGATACAGGGACACGTATTGGCCACTTGGGATTAGATGTGCGGAAGAAACTGAAGGCCGCCTATACATTGATAGAACAACTGTATACAGGTGCGCAACGGATCATCAACTCTGCTTCTCACAACAACCCGGCACCGACCTTGATTCAGGACACCATTAAAAGGTTGTCAATGCTTCCTGCCCGAATTGAGGAATTGAAGAAATCTGCTGCAAGAACCGGTGCTATAAACGCCTTAATCCGGGCAAAAGCATGGGTTCCAGATTTTGATCCTGTTGAAGCGGCCCAAGGCTTCCCAAGTGTGAAGGAGGATGGTACAGAATTCAGCGAAGAGGATCTCCGGGCTATAAACCGGGAAGTGCGCCCCCTGGCTTGTCAATTGGCTGAAGAGGCAAATTTGTCTCACTATCAAGCTCAATATGATAGTCAAAACAAATGAGTGGCTGCACCAGTTCCTGAAGCGGAGAATCTTATCCCTCCAATCCGTAAGCATACTTACGCTCCTGACATTGAACCGTCATTGCTGATCAACGATGAAGCTGTGTTTCAAGCATTAATGGGAATCGACTGGACAACTGTTGATTTCCAGCCGCTGGGTACGGGAGCAGAAACTGAAGCGGCGCAAGATGACCCGCAACCATCAGGGCAAGCTGGCGACCAAGCCTGAACCGGAAGCCGGTTTACATTGTTATTCCGCTATGTTACGCAAAAAAAACAATTATCTTATCTGGGCACCGTGTTGCCTTGGAATAGACTAGCTGCCACACTTGATGTTTGATATGCCTTTGTGCATACTTATTGCAACTTATGCTTCCGTCGAATCATCCAGGTTAAACTGTGATCTGCAGCAAAAAGCTTAAAACGCCGTTGTGCTTGTACCACCAGGCGGGTTATAATATCGATGTATGTGCAATCAAAGATAATATTTTAAACATATGATCAAATATCAAAAGATATGATACCTGCCATCGTAGGCCCAAGTTGGCTGTGCCAATCTTAAAGCGGGGTTTCTAAGAGACCCACTCTGCAAGGAGAGAACAGCTCCTGTGAATATAAGATCAGTTTACCAAATAAACCATGCCGGTTTACAAAAACACCGGTGTTACTCCAGAATAGGATGTTAACAGAAAATCAAACCGGGCAAAGCGTCTCCGGATCAAGAATAGTCCGCGTTTCATCAATCGACAGTCGAACTGGCTTAACAATCGTTGGTTTAAAAACACAACAAGAAAAATATGCAAACAAGAGAAATATATCTCAAGCAAAGATAAATAGAATCATTTGCAAAAAAGAGGCTATCTGAGCTGATCAAGTGGCATTACCATGGTCAGACACGACCAAGCCCCCGATAGGCGTAGCTATGGTTCAAGTCAGCCATGGTCCCCAAATGATGTAGTGGCATTACACCGATCAAGAGGTGTAGCGATGGTTCGGGTTCGACCAAAGCCCCCAAGTGATTCTGTGGCCTTAGGCCGATCAAGAGGCGTGACTGGTTCAGACATGACCAAGTCCCCAAGTGATCTTGTGGCTTTGCCTGTCAAGAGGTGTTGCATTGGTTCGGATATGACCAAGCCCCCTAGTGACATGATACAAAGCTTGCTTGAAAAAGCTAACTCAAGGGGTAAACCGGAGGTCGCTTTAAGATAAAAACTCCGTGTAACCACACATGATGTAAAAATAACAGAGACCCCGCTTTAGCTAAGGCTCCGGTTTATTGTATTGATCATAATATATAAATCGTCATAATATGTACATAAGTAGAGCCTATGACTCAAGTATAGTAAGGCCAAAGATGAGCTATATTCCACGGCCTATTGGTCTCCTCCTTTGACGTACGTGAGTCCTTATGCTCTCGAATATCGATCAGATAGTATGACCCATTATGCAGATTCTTGCTGACCACAAAAGGTCCTTCCCAAGGTGGGGATAGCTTGTGCATATCAGTCTGATCTTGGATGAGTCGAAGCACCAAATCTCCTTCTTGAAAGGCTCTGGTTCTAACTCGGCGACTGTGAAAGCGACGAAGATCCTGCTGGTAAATCGCCGAACGGGCAGCTGCGATGTCATGTTCCTCGTCCAACAGGTCTAAAGCGTCTTGCCATGCTTTCTCGTTGTCCGCCTCAACATAGGCCACTACACGAGGTGAATCATGACGGATATCACTGGGGAGAACTGCCTCCGCTCCGTAGACCATGGAGAACGGTGTGTATCCTGTTGACCTGTTGGGCGTAGTGTTGATGCTCCATAACACAGATGGTAACTCTTCAACCCAACATCCCGGCGTTCATTGTAAAGGAACCATAAGCCGGGGCTTGATGCCTCGTAATATCTCTTGGTTAGCCCTCTCTGCTTGGCCACTGGACTGTGGGTGAGCTACCGACGATACGTCAAGCCGGATGTGCTCACGCTCACAAAACTCCTTCATAGCACCCTTGGACAAGTTGGTACCATTATCAGTAATGATACTGTGTGGAAAGCCAAACTGGAAAATCACCTTTTTAATGAATTGAACCGTCGTGGCTGCATCACACTTGCTAACGGGCTCCGCTTCAACCCACTTCGTAAACTTGTCAACCGCCACCAAAAGGTGGGTCTTCTTGTCCTTGGACCTTTTGAAAGGTCCGACCATATCCAGCCCCCAAGTCGCAAGCGGCCAAGTATGGAATCATCCTCAATTCTTGGGCCGGCACATGAGCGCGCCTTGAGACAGCCATCACATCGTCTAACCAGGTCCTCCGCATCAGCATGAGCAGTCAACCAATAGAAACCGTGACAAAACGCCTTAGCCACCAGAGACTTTGAACCGGAGTGGCGACCAAAATCCCCTTCGTGGATTTCTCGCAAAATTTCACAACCTTCCTTAGGAGACACATAGCATTGAAACGCTCCTGACACACTGCAATGATGAAACTCGCCATTGATAATGGTCATGGACTTGGATCGCCGGACTATCTGTCTGGCCAGAGTCTCATCCTCTGGTAACTCGCCCCTGTTCATGTACGCAAAATAAGGAATTCTCCAATCCGGAATGACATGCAGGGCTGCCACCAACTGAGCCTCCGGATCAAGAATAGCCAAATCCTCTTCACCAGGGAGCTTGACGGATGGGTTATGCAGAACATCTAAGAAGATGTTAGGCGGGACCGGTTTACGCTGAGAGCCCAGCCGGCTTAAAGCGTCCGTTGCTTCGTTCTTCCGTCTGTCCACATGATCCACCTGATAACCCTTGAAGTGACCTGCAACAATATCCACCTCACAACGATAGGCTGCCATGAGCGGATCCTTGGAATCCCAAGTGCCAGATACTTGTTGAGCCACCAGGTCTGAGTCACCGAAGCATTTAACTCGGCTGAGATTCATCTCCTTAGCCATCCGGAGACCGTGGAGTAAAGCTTCATACTCAGCTGCATTGTTAGTACAAGGGAACATTAAGCAGAGAACGTAACAGAACTTATCGCCTCGTGGGGAAGTTAATACGACTCCAGCCGCTGAGCCCTCCAATTGCCTGGACCCATCAAAATGAATAGTCCAATAAGTGTGATCCAGTTTCCCTTCAGGTGCTTGTAGTTCCGTCCATTCATTGATGAAATCTACAAGTGCCTGAGATTTGGCCGCTGCCTGAGGCACGTATTTCAATCCATGCGGCCCAAGCTCTATAGCCCACTTGGCAATCCGGCCAGTCGCCTCCCTGTTCTGAATTATATCTCCCAAAGGAGCGGAGCTTACTACTGTGATGGGATGTCCCTGGAAGTATTGTTTAAGCTTGCGGCTTGCCATGAAAACTCCATACACCAGCTTCTGCCAATGCGGGTACCTTTGCTTGGATTCAATAAGCACCTCGTTGATATAGTAAACCGGACGCTGAACCGGATATTCCTTGCCTGCCTCTTTGCGCTCCACCACAATAGCCATGCTGACAGCGCGAGCATTAGCTGCTACATATGGTAGTAATGGTTCCTTGTCAATCGGAGCTGCAAGAATAGGCGGATTGGCTAACTGCCGCTTTAAATCCTCAAATGCTTTATCAAGAAATTTAACCTGCATTTAATTGATCCGTCTTCTTCAGCATCTGGTACAAAGGGATCGCCTTCTCACCAAGGCGGCTGATAAACCGGCTCAGCGCGGCAATCCGGCCTGCCAAGCGCTGAACGTCGTTGATACACTTCGGTTTAGCCAGGGAGGTAATAGCTGTAATCTTCTCCGGATTAGCTTCAATTCCCCTGTTGGACACAAGAAAACCCAATAACTTGCCTGCCGGTACACCAAAAACACACTTGGCCGGGTTGAGCATCATCTTGTAAGTCCGTAGGTTATCAAAGGTTTCCTTCAAATCGTCAACCAGAGTCTCCTTCTCCCTTGACTTAACCACAATATCATCCACATAGGCATGTACATTACAGCCGATCTGCTTATGAAGGCAATTGTACACACCGTTGATAAGTTGTCTGGCGCTTGAGCCCAAAGGGCATAGATACATAGCAGAAGGCTCCAAAGGGAGTTATGAATGCCGTCTTCTCCTGGTCCTTAACTGCCATCTTGATCTGATGATAACCAGAATATGCATCCAGAAAACTCAAACGCTCACAACCTGCGGTAGCATCAATAATCTGGTCAATGCGGGGGAGGGCAAAAGGATCTGCTGGACAAGCTTTGTTAAGGTCTGTGTAATCCACACACATGCGCCAAGTGCCATTTTTCTGAAGAACCAGCACCGGATTAGCAAGCCTTTCTGGATGGAAAACTTCAACAATAAAACCAGCCGCTAAGAGCCTGGCCACCTCCTCTCCAATAGCTTTGCGCCTTTCTTCGTTAAACCGGCGGAGAAACTGCTTCACCGGTTTGTACTTAGGATCAACGTTAAGAGTGTGCTCGGCGAGTTCCTCGGTACACCGGCATGTCGAAGGCTTCCATGCAAAAATGTCCCGATTCTCACGGATGAATTCTATGAGCGCTTTTCCTATTTCGGGTACAAGTTGGCACTGATAGTGAAATTCTTTGACGAATCGCCAGGCACGAAGTCAACAAGCTTAGTCTCAGCTGCCGATTTGAACTTTAAATCCGGATCATGCTCTGTAGTTGGCTTCTTCAACGGAGTCATGTCCACCGGATCAACATTGTCCTTGTAGTATTTCAACTCTTTGGTAGCACAAACCGACTCTGCATAGGCCGCATCACCTTCCTCACATTCCAAAGCAATCTTGCGGCTTCCGTGAACCGTTATTGTTCCTTGTGACCCGGCATTTTGAGCTGTAAATAAATATAACAAGGTCGTGCCATGGATTTGGCATAAGCCAGCCGCCCAAATAGGGCGTGATACGGGCTCCGGATCTTCACCACCTCAAAATTCAGTGTCTCTGACCTGGAGTCATGATCGTCTCCAAAGGCCACTTCTAGAGCTATCTTGCCAACAGGATATGCTGACTTTCCAGGTACCACACCATGGAACACCGTATTAGACGGTTTAAGATTTTTATCTGTCAGCCCCATATGGCGGAAGGTCTCATAGTATAGGATGTTAATACTGCTCCCTCCATCCATGAGTACCTTGGTGAATTTATAACCTCCCACCTGGGGCCACCACCAATGCTAGCTGACCCGGATTGTCAACCTGGGGAGGGTGATCCTCTCTGCTCCATACGATTGGCTGTTCCGACCAACGTAAATAATGCGGCGCGGCCGGTTCAACAGAATTCACCGCTCGCTTGTGAAGTTTTCGGTCGCGCTTATCCAAGCTAGTAGTGGAAACATGATATTGCCCACTATATAACTGCTTTGGATGGCTCTGATAACCCGACTGCTACTGCTGCTGGTTGTAACTACCTTGGTTATTCTGATTATTCTGATTGTTGTGTCCACCCTGATTACCATTGAAACCTGAACCAGAAGCTCCTCCATCATGACCGGCCCATGGAAACCGGATCTGAGCCACCACCTGATCCATGATCATACCGGAAAGCATTAGAATTCTTGAACTCCTGCATAATGTAACAATCCTTCCAAAGGTGGTTGGCCGACATCTCCTTCGTCCCGTGCTTTGGACAGGGCTGGTTTAACAGATAGGTTAAGCGGTCCGGGTTAGGATTTGGAGCTCCACCGCGATTCGCCGCTTTACCCTTGCGTCGCTGACCCTTGTCCTGTGTGCTAGTATTAGCCACAAAGTCCACGCTGCCATCCGCTTTACGTTTGCCTCCGTTCCCATGACCTGCCGTGTTGTGTTGCTGCCCCTTGGAGTTGCTGTTCTTTTTTCCCTTCCCTGTCTTGTCATCCTCAGACACGGGATCCTTGGTACTATCAGAATCAGCATACTTCACTAAAGCACCCATGAGGGTTCCCATGTCATTACAATGGCGCTTCATTCGTCCCAATTTCAACTTCATAGGTTTAAACCGGCAGTTGCCTTCCAAGGTTATAACCGCAGAATCAGCGTTGATACGGTCTGACGAGTGCAAAATTTCCGAGACAGGGCGCACCCAATGGGTCGTTGACTCTCCTTCCTCCTGGACATAGGCCGCCAAGTCCACTATCGACATGGGCTGCTTATAGGTATCCTTGAAATTCTCGATAAACCGGGCTCGCAATTGGGCCCATGAGCTGATAGAATTGGCCGGTAAGCTTTTTAACCAAGTACGGGTTGTCCCTTCAAGCATCATGGTGAAGTACTTTGCACACGCGGCCTCATTCACATCCAGCATCTCCATGGCCATCTCATAACTCTCTACCCATGCTTCTGGAGACAAATCGGCAGTGTAATTTGGCACCTTGCGCGGACCCTTGAAATCTTTGGGTAAGCGCACATTGCGTAAAGCGGGGATTAGACAGGGCACCCCCAAAGAACTAGAAGTGACCCCTGGCTCGACTAAGGTGGTGGGACGAACCGGCATAAGCTGACGCGCCTCGTTTTGTGCTGCTAACTCGGCCTCCCTACGTGCCCGGGCCCGGTCCACCACTTCCTGAGCATCAGAATACCGCCCGCCGCGTCATTGCCACGGGGCGCTTCACGGTTCCGTGCATTGCTTGACACAGCCGGTTCATCCATACGCCTGCTGTAGCTCCGGCTCGGACGAGGGGTGGAATGAATTCGGTCACGGCTGTATGAATACGCTTCCTGTTGGATCAAAGCGGTCCGAAGGAGCTCCTTGACCCGGCGCGTCTCCACCGCCTGCGGAGAATCACCTTCGATCGGGATGGCCTCCAATCGTGAAGCGGTAGTGACAAGATTGTCCATAGGATTGCAATAATGACCCGGAGGTGTCTGGACCGGCTGAGGTATGATCTCGTTCTACCGAGGGGGTTCCATTAGGCGAGGTTGGACCGGCGCGCCTGGCCGAGGCGCCTCTGCCCGGTTTACCACCTGCGGGTTACTGGTTCCTGCTCCTGGGGTGTGAAAGAGATTTCTGGCGTCGAAAACCGAAGGCAAGCGGGACCAGTGCTTTCGCTTCAAGACCTCGTGCGACGCATTCTGATCCAGCATAAGCTTATAGGCCTGGGCATCCAAAGCGGCCCGCTCTGCGGCCATCCTGTCGTTCTTGGCTGCTGTGTCGGCCTTTGGCCCGAGTGATCTGCTCCCTCACCTTTGCAACTTCCGCGTAGGGCGCCCCGATTCACCGGGTTAGCCTCCGCCATGAGCACAGCCAGCGCATCAAACAGATCAGATAAAACTTGAGCCGGCGGGCGCACAGGACCTCCTGCCCCGGCCGCTGCTGATCCAGAGAACATTGCCGCTGCGATCGAAGAGTGGACCGCCGCCTGTGTACCGGCCATGAATATTCCAACCCGGTTGGGCAGATCGGAGGGGTCCGGAATACTGTCGCCATCGGAACAGCCCCCAATCCGGTCGTCCTGCAACTGATACAATGATTCGGTTTCTCCGGTCGAGGACTCGTCACCGGAGTAAACGACGGTCTCGCTACCAGATCCCGATCCATCCTCGTATCCTCCTCCGTGGATGACCCCCACGAAGGCACGCTTCACGGCCGGTTTAACCTGGGAAGATCTCGCACGCTGAGCCGTTTCGACGGGGTCGGTGCAGATGTCCGGCTCAGGACCCAGTTCACTGATCTTGCTGATGAAGACGTGTATGCCACCAAAGGGGACCCGGTACCTGTACTCAATTGAGCCGGCCTCGGGGCCCCATCCTACATCGTCGATGTAGAGCTTGCCGCGACGACTCTTGGTCATCCAGCCCACAGCATAGCCCTTGAGTCCTTCAAAGTTTCCCTCCAAGAACTTGAAACCATCGTGCGATAGCCCCACGGTGGGCACCAACTGTCGTGGTTTTGTCACAACAGATGTCCTCATGAAAGGACTTAATCGTGGAGCCATCGCTACGGGTTAGCTTGAAGGGGTTAAAGCGGACACAAGGACGCAAGAGAGTTTATACTAGTTCGGCCCCTTCGATGAAGGTAAAAGCCCACGTCTAGTTGTGATGGAATTGATGGGGTTTTGATGACTAGGGAGCAAACAAGCTTCCCCTAGGTCTCGAGTTGTTCTCTCTCTTCAAACCGCCGCCGGGTCGTCCCCTTATATACACGGGTGACGCCCGTCGGTTCACAGAATCCCGATGCCGGTTCATAGACGTATCCGGCTCGGTCTCTATTATTCCTAACTTACAATACAAGTTACATACTGGCGCCGGTTTACAGCTACAGGCCTTGAACCGGCTATGGGCCATAAGCCCTCATCTGCCTATTCGGGCTTTACCATATTCAACTACTGATGAAGTTAACCCGGCCTGTCCTGGCCGGTTTACGCCTAGTGGTAATATCCCCAACACGCGGTGAAGTAAACAAAGTTGAAACCACTTGGGGTAGCACCCCGCAGGCCCGCACGCTAGTAAATTGAGGGCACATTGAGGACAAACTTCTTGTGCGTGAAGGACGCACTCGTGCACAATTCACCACTGTGCGGCGGCATGCACAGAAGGACGCACTCGCGCACACCCAGCACAGAACACACACCAGCACACGTGTACACCGGCGTCGCCGCCGGTTGAGATGGACGGCGAGGCAGGCAACAACCGGAGGCGGCTCGAGCCAAAACCGCATCCGGCGAGCCTGGACTTCATTAGCAGCCTCCCCGACGACATGCTGCTCATCATCATCGGCCTCCTCCCCACCAAATCTGCCGTGCGGACCGCCCTGCTCTCCCGGCGGTGGCGCCCCCTCTGGCGCTGCGTCCCCCTCAACCTCACCGTTGACAGCTGCCTTTGCGACGGGGATTGCAAACGCATGGCCACAGTCTCCAAGATCCTTTCATCGCACCCTGGGCCAGGCAGACGCCTTGACATCCGCATGTTCAGTACCAACTGCAAGGTCCAACCCAAGTTCGACGAGTGGTTCTTATCCCCCGCCCTAGATCAGCTCGAGGAGCTCAGCTTTGAAGCTGGACGATGTCGCACTCTCCCGCCGTCCGCGCTCCGCCTCACGCCAACGCTGCGCCGCGCCAGCTTCAGCTCCTGCTATCTTCCCCAGATTAATGTCGCGCCCACCCTTCTTCTCCCTCAACTCAAGCAGCTCGACCTCGTCGACGTTGTCAACTTGAAGAAGGCTATTGAGCACTGTTCAAGCTGTATCAAGGCCGAGTACCTTCGTCTTGAGCAGATCCACGGGTTCATTAGCCTCCACATCGCCTCGGCGAATCTCCGATGGATTTCTGTGTCTTGCTGGCCCTACAACAAGACATCAATTGGGAAGAGATCACTCTAGCTGTTCCACGTTATGGTCATTGAGAATGCGCCTTTCCTTGAGAGATTGCTTTTATCGGATCTAGAAGGTCCAACAAAAATCAGGGTCATTGACGCGCCGAAATTGACAGCGTTGGTGTACTAAATGCCAAATTCTCCGAACTCTTTATTGGATCCGTAATCGTTCAGGTACAGCACTCATCTTCTTCTCCGTCTTCTTGAAATTCATATTTTTAAATTTCTTCTTGATGTATTTACGACCGTCTTCCAGAAAATGTTTCTCACAAGCTTGACCCAGTCCATGCGCACAGTGAAGATCTTAGCACTAAAATCTATCGGCCCCAATCTAGATCAAGTTGTTGGATTCCTTACATGCTTTCCATGCACGGAGAAGCTACTCATCGATGTGAAACTTCTTTCCTATAAGTAAACGGTAATCACAACGTAGCTCAATTTTTTCGTAATTTTCCCAAATTACGATGACAAGTGTAGTGTTCAAAACTGCATCTACGCACTGCACCGAAAGAAATGTTTTAGTATTTTTTCTCACGTGATCACCTGCATCGTTTTTATGCTGTACTACTATAGTAGCCTAGGCTAGTCATAGTGTAAAGTAACTTAGACTACTCCGGTAACTCTATGGTTACCCTAAGAGCAAGTACTACCTCCGTCCTAGTTTACTCTTCCAATTTTGTAGTATCAAAATTTGACCATAGATTTAACTGACAAAATGTTAATGCATGTCACTAAGAACTATATCGTTGGATTCGTATTTGAACATAATTTCAAATGGTGTAATTTTTAGTGACATGCATTGGCATTTTCTTAGGTAAATCTATGATCAAAATTTTATGCTAAATACGAGAGTAGTATTCCTCCGTCCCAAAATTCTTGTCTTACATTTGTTTAGATACGGATGTATCTAACACTAAAATGTAACTAGATACATCCGTATTTAGACAAATTTAAGACAAGAATTTTGGGACGGAGGGAGTACAAAAGTGGGCTATGTAGGCCAAAACATGTGCCAAATTCATTTGTGATGCATTTGTCATCGATGCCCCTCCATTGCTCACCTGGTGTCCCAATCTGGATCACCTACTTTGCTCCGGTGCCAAATTAACTCACGTAATGAAAAAACACTGCATGGGAGAGAGAGAGGACTGAGGCAATAAAAAAACACTTGTTTGGGAGAGTGAGAGGCTGGTGTAGTTGGTTTGATTGATTTGTTTATACATGTGGGTCTGTGTGCCCAGCGGTGCCAACTCTCTCACATCGCGAGAGCAGTGCCAAAATCTTTTGATTTGACATCGATGCGTATTATGTGGCATACTTTTGCGAAATATGGCATCGGCCACATAATGGAAGGCAACAAATGCCCAAGCTCTTCACGTGCTCCTAGTTAAATGAGAGGAAACAGAAAGAGAGAGACAGAGAGAGAGAGAGAGAGAGAGAGAGAGAGTGTGTGTGTGTGTGTGAAAAAATATCACTAGCCAGCCAACCCTATCGTATGAGCGAATGATATTGGTACCTCTTGATGACACGGCAATCTTATGCAGCCAGCTGCTCTAATATGTTCTCTTCTTTTGCAGATAAAAAAGACCCGAAAGTGAAAAATGTGCTGCACTATAACAATCTCATCGAATGCCTTGATCTTCATCTTACGTAAATTGATCGACTACCGAGGCAGCACATCCGAGATTAAATTGGCGGGTTCTTTGTTCTGGAGGCAAGTGTGCTCAAGGCAATGAGGTTTGGCGTTCTCTGGCGCAACAATGAATGGCGTGCTGATCACCGCAAGCGTCTAAGACTAAATGACAAAGTCTCCGCAGAAGCTGAATTTGTTTTTGAAACATCAAGTGGCCAACTCAAAAACTTATTTGTCCATTAGTGACTTGTCAGGGCGGTGGATTTTAGTTTGTACGATAATGCTGCATCCACCTAAAGTAACGAAAGTTCTTACGTAAACTTCCTAGTAATTCCCTCTTCGTAGGTGCAGCATTACTCCTAACATTTGTAATATCAGTTTGAAACTTGTAATATTGTCGTGTCCTATTCTGCGTTTTCAAAATCCTGCGAATCAAACAGGTCCTGAGTTGGTGATGATGATGTGCCTCCCATCTTTCACCAATAGCCGTCGGATCTAGATCTGACGCATACAAACCAAGCTTCTCCATTTTTGCAAAAAGATGCCCGCACTTGTTCCCTATTTACAAACAACTCATTGTCTCTCACAATCAGCCTTATCGCCTCCCCACCACATCTAGAAGGCCGTGGAAAAATCATGCGCGATGGCCGCTGCCGGAGCCATCCACCCCCAATCTTGGTGTTCCGTGCAATGCACGGGCATCTACGCACGGGAAATTATGTCGAACAAGGCTAGTTGTAAGCAGGCTAGCTCTACAGCCATGATGATAGTGACTGCATACGGTAAGGCTGACTATGGTATGCTGAACATGGCACCTATACTCAGGTGTCACCTCCGGCGCAGGGTCCTGTCACTTCACTGTGAGGAGAAGCACGTGATAATTTGACCAACGGGTAGTACAGTGCTAGTACTCCTACTACTACATTGGTAGTACTACTACTAGTACTAGTAGCACCACCGTCTGGATTTAGGAGTACTACCACGTCCATCTGGATTTTAGTATTTGACTAGCAATATCTAGTAATGCATGTCACAAAAAAGTACTACTCCCTCTGTAAATAAATACATGGTGTTTTATTCCTATCGGCGAGAGAACTTAATGTTTTTTGCTAACTAGAGTACTAATAGGATTACATGCAATGAACTAAACACTACATGTCATGTTTGGTAGTCTCAAGTCATTGAAAGCATGCACAGCCCACATCTCTCATTGGTTGATATGTCACGAAATAAGAAACAAGGAGGGAGTTAATGCACCGTGCCTAAGTATTTTGGGATTATTTGGTTTTAAAGGTGACTTACACAACATTTTTGTTTACATGCATTAACATTTTATTAGTTAAATCAAAGGTCAAAACTTGGCGCAAAATGCAAAGGGGACCAATAAACCAGTAAACATCAAACTTCTCTCGTTTAGCCCCAACTAGTGGTCCGGTGAGATGACTATACTCCACCGGCACGGAGGGGGACGCAGCTTCATTGACTTACGGCAACTACCTTTGGGTGAATGACACATGGGCCCAGGGGGTGGCTGGCCCACCTATCATACAGCCAAAGGCAGGTGCGAGAGGGCCGAGGAGTAGTACAAAATCCTACGCACCTACGCACGCTAACCAAGGGCAAGAGTGATCACTCGAATCGCAAGATCAGTTGACTAGAAGCTAAGCTAGACCCATGGAGGCGATGAGCGCGAGCATCATCCGGCTGTGCCAGATAATCCACGACGCCGGCCTGCGACCCGACACGGAGGAACGTCTCCAGGTAGTATTGCTTGAGGCCGCCAGGGTGAGGGGCCGCTTGGACGACAGCTTCATCTCCTTGTTCGACGAGGTCCTCGTCGGTTTCCTCGACAAGTTCACCGTCATCAAGAAGCTTGCGGACGACTTTGACGTAAGCCTCCAGCCGACGCGCCTAGGCTCTGTGATGCCCGCCACCCTCAACGGCCACTATGGTCACAACCTCTTCGACGCACTGGTGGCCCTGCGACTGCCCGCGTCGCGCCGGAGAATGTCCACCTCGAGGTCGCGCTCGCGCGCAGCGCCTGGCGCAGCAAGACACCATCGACATAATCACCCATGTCTATGCGCAAATCATCCACAAACCCTACTACATGCAAGAGGAGGACGATAGGACGCTGGCCTTCTTGGACCGCAGGGCAACCTTGGACGGAACTGTTCAGAAGCACGTTGAGCTCGCTGCCAACGCCGCTGCTCCTCACACGTCGGTTGGTGACCCGGCGCACTAGGGCGTGAGGATGTCGTTGATGGATCTGTATGTATTTTTATCTTTCCGTCAAATCCATGTAGTAGTATATGATACTACATTAATTATCTTACCTTTCGCATCAACTTCATAATTTTCGTACGTACTCCATGCATGAACAGCGCCAGAACCAAACTTCTCATTACTCTAGGCAAAATCGTTATTTTCTATCTATCGGTCACACCATGGAGCAGAACCAAATTTTACAAGTTACGAGTTCAAAAGGAAAAGCTTGTCGTGTTCACGTCGCACCCCCACACGGTTGGTCCGGCACGCCGCTCAAGCGGGAATGTGTGCGGTGTTGCATTTTCACTTACAAGTGGGACCGCAGTTGAGCAAACCGAATATCGGCAAACCCCCACCCTGGTGATGGCTGAGAAAACAGGAGGGAGAAGAGATGGCTGTAGCATGGACTCCAAGAAAATTGGTGTCGGATGGGACTCGTGTGGGTGGAGTGTGCCGTACTGCTAAACGTGAATGCTAGTTATGGCCCATGACACCCCACTATATTGAGACTATATCGAGGTACGTAGAACAAATTTCCTGCAGTCCGTACTCAGCCCTCCTCTATCTCTCTTCTCAGCCAGCCAGCGGACGCGCGGAGCCCATCGTCTGTTTGCTCACATGCGGCCCCACATGTCAGTGAAAATGCAAGAGGACCCACCGAACTCCGCACGTCTTTCACCTCGGCGTCTTTGGTGATGAAAAACAAATCCAATAAAGATCTTCGTGGCCACTTTTCGAGTTACTCAAGAGTAGTAAGATTCTATTTACTGCTTTAACCCAAGATGCACATCTCGTGGCTTCAACTACCACTCTATTTTCTTTCATGACACGACCTGGATGCTGGATGTCCCACATGTCGGCAAAAGGAGGAAGAACCCGACCAAATCTTCGGTTGTGCTCTCGGATTAGACTAGTTGTGCTAACTTAAATTTTTTATTGTGTACTCCCTCCGTTCCAAAATACTTGACTTCCATTTATCCAAAAATGGATGTACCTATATACTAAGACATGTCTAGATACATATATATTTTGACAAATAGAAGGCATGTATTGTGCAACGGAGGGAGTAGAATGGATGCAAGTTTTTGTATTGGGAAGAAGAGTACATCCATATATTGATAGAGCGCAATTTAGTAGATGTTCTATCACTTTTAGCTAGTAGCACAGAGGCTAGAGATGAGATTAGTGCACTTGTTGATACTCCTACTAGAATAGAGGCTAGACATGAGACTAGATGCGAGGAAGCAACGTCTACTTCTTTACACTCGAAGAAGAAAGAAGCACGCAAGATCGAGCCTCCGCAGATCAACAATGAATGCATCGATAAGGCACTAATCCAACTTACAGGAGTAGTAAAATGTATTCTTGTGGTTCTTGTTTTATTTGGTCTTGCTTTTGTAGTCAAAATTATCATTGGAGTTCGTGCAAAACGGAGGTCCGTTTGGGGTCGTGCGTTGGAGTTGGCCTTACAAGTGGGACCACAGTTAAGGAAACCGACTATCGGCAAAACCCCCACCTCGCTTGGCCGATGGCTGAAGTTAGAGAAACAACGAGGTTGAAGAGATTGCTCTAGCACGGACTCCAAGAAATAATATGGTGTCGATGGATGTCGTGGTGGTGGCGTGTGCCGTACTCACGGGCGTGAATGCTTGTTCGGCTCATGCCACCCTACTACTCCTACTACTTACTCCTACTATATAGTACTAGTATCGAGGATTCGAGGTGCTGGTTACGCACAATGAACACATTAACATATGGCTACAAGAAAACACCCGCTTGACGCCTTGAAGCATGTGAAGCTAGTACTCTGTCCTAGGTGAATAAGTCATATTAGAAGGTGCATCACGACCTAGGTGCAAGCAGATTGGTGGAAAAGAAGAATATTTCTCTCTTCTAAATGTAACATTTAATCACAGCAGTTAAGAGGATGCCTTATTAGCTACCCATGCAGGCCATCGTAATTCATAGCATGCAAAGCGCTTTTATTTCTTGCCTAATAACCGCATGGACGTGCTGCATGCATTGATCCTTGCCCGAGCAAAAAAAAGGAGGAAAGGGGTTTCCACGGGAGACAACGAGGCAGAGGTGGAAGCGCTCGCTGGCGAACAAGGCAAGGCGGGCATCGAGATGGAAAGTTAATGAACGGCGCCTAAACATTTTGGGGAAATCTAATTTTCGTAAGGTGACTTACTCACCTAGACGGAGGGAGTACAAATAGTGTACTACTATTGTTGATTGGCCTCATCCGATAACCTGTTGCAATGCACGTACAATTATGTATTCGGAAAATATATATTTTCCTCGTCGCACCACTCACTCAGAGAAGCGACTCGAAAGCCATTCCTAAATTTAGTAAGTTTATCACAGGCATATCATTTTATTACATACAACAAGTCATCAACCCACATCGACAACGAGGATACATTATAAATACTAAAGTTTTCACCACACAACAAATAACAAGCAATGAAATGAACTTCAACTCAACCATTCCTCGGCGTTGGAAATGCTTGCTTTGAACCACAAGTGATTCTCTGGGACGGGCCATCCATTGTCGATCTGGAGACCAACGCAGGACTGATCATCCAGGCTGAAGCGGCTTACTATATCAGTACCAGGGTAGGGAACCACCCAAATGTCCGAGGTATAGACACAGTTGCTTCTCATAAATGTGTCAACAGCAGTTGGATCGCCTTTCACCATCATCGGATAGTTTTGTCCAAGGAAGAGCGAGTTTTCTCCAAGACTATCAATTCTGTACCAGGGAGAAGGAGTTGGCGCTAGCACACTAGTATCCATCCCGAATACCATGCAACAGGTGTTGGAATAGGTCCAGAGAGTGCGACCATGGGAGACACGTGCTTCCTTAGCAGTAACATCATCAGTGGGATGTATACACACAAGAAGAGGTGATCCATCGGAATTAGTTGCCAGGCGCCACAGAGTATATGGGCGCTGCTTGTCCTCATGCTCGTGATCATCACCATCGTCATCTCCCCCTTGGTTATAAAAATTTTCAAGTATAGGCGGTGGGATGTTCACAGGACCTTGGAAACACAAGAAGAAGGTTAATTAGTAAAGGGAAACTTGCTAACCCGCATGCATGTGGATGAAACAATTATAATTACGGTGGAAGACAAACGTACCGAAACAACGAGGATACCATGCAAAAACAGTGCCACGAGTGGTGGCAGCAAACACAAGGCCCTCGTATTGAATTGCATCACAGTACTCATCCGTGTAAAGAAATTGATTTTTGAGCAATATCCATCGAGTCAAACCACTAAGGACGGCAACAAGCTTGTCGAAGATAGCAACAACTTCATAGTTGTTGTAATTCAAAGAGCGGTTGGGAACTCGACAAATTGCTATCTTCCGTAGAAGACAGTCACGATGATCGTATTTGAACGCATGCATTACAATACCGGTGTGCTCAACCTCTGGGCAGTCTGCTGAGATTTTTGGAAGTGGAACCCGGTCACGAGTGTACACATTCACAAGTTCCCACTCGCAGTTGGACCCAATGTAAACAACCCAATATCCATTTGCACCCGCCCAAGCCTTGCCCTCAAGCGATGGCATCTTTAACATCATACGTATCATTATCAAGCGGCATCAACTTGCACAGGGCGAGGCCTCCGTCGTGTCGGCGGCAGCCATCAGGGTCACAGCGAAGAAGATAGGGGAGATCAAACCGCTCCTTGACTCTTGGGTTCCTTGCAATGATGTTATTAGTTGAGTCGAGAATGGGCTTGAACGAACCTGCCATGCTAGCCGAGGTGATGACATCACACCGATCAATGAGTTCCTCCACCACGTCATCTTTCAGATCGGGGCTAGAATAACGGGTCAAGCTTTCCGGCCTGTTCCTCCATGGAGAAGACGATCGAACAATGGCGTAAGAAAGGGTGAAGAGCTGAAGGAAAATGGAGGAGGGAGAGGAAGAGCGTGCGACAGCAGTTCCAAATCGAGAGGGAAAGGCGAAGAGTCGGTGGACGGTTGCGAGTTTGCCACGGTTCATGAAGAGGCGCCCTGGCCTACATGTCTGTTCGGAAATACTCCTACTACTCACCGTCGTCTCACTGATATGTTGGAACGGGACCACATGTCAACGAAACATGGTGTGTAATTTCTCGTGCAAAATGCGATCCGGCCGCGTTGGCCCGAGGTGTCGCATTAGTTATCGACCTTTATTTTTTTAATGGCGTGCCGATCAGTTTTGAAGCATGACTAACTAGTACTGTACACAGAGAAAATATAAACTACTCTACCACTACTCCACCTCCAGTACTAGTAGTATAAAAAAGATATATAGGTTGGAGCTTCAGCGCTTTCTTGCTAAGGGCTGCCCACTTGCTTCTCATACTACCACCCTCTCTCCAGATCAAAAAAAGATGGCCCCTCTCTCCCTCCTCACCGGTGGTCACAGATCCGTCGGGGAAGAAAACGACGTGCAGCGTTGACGCACTCGTCGTCGGCGAGCGAGGTCACGCACTGATGACAAGGCCGTCCTCTCAGACCTAGCGCCCGCGCGGGATGGCCTCCGTCCCCAAGCTCGCTGTCGTAGTGTGTGCGGAGGACGACGACTACAAGCGAAGCCACTTCCCGCCGACCCTCAGGTATGCTACCTCTTTTCGAACCATAACCTTGTTCTATTGCCCCATCTACCACGTCGTTGCATGTGGATCTTTTTCCACTCCACCATCTTACCAATTTGCTATCCCGCCTCGCTGCCACGCAGCATTTAAAACCATAATTTGCACTATTAAAGGAAACCCTACTTCATGCAGACTAATCCATGTCTGGGTTGAATAAGGAAAGGAAGGGAGACTGTACTGTCCAAGTGAGTAGGCATCGAACCCGCATCTAGGTTGAAAAGGGGAAATCAGTAGCTAAGGAACAAGTCTCGTGTCTCTTGGTTGAAGAAGGGTAGAAATGCATGACAACGCAATAGAGAATGACCAGGTCGATCGGTTTGTTGTCCTCGCATAGGAAAAAGGTGGCTAAAGAGAACAAAAATGGGACGTAATCCACATATGCTGCTCGGATATTTGTTGCTCGGGCAACCATACCTCCCTCACCACTCTGCGTCCGTAGAGGTACATCGTCTTGGTGCGCCCACCGTCTAATGGGCCTCCCATACTCTTATTGCCACTTTTTTTGCTGTTAGTATAACGCCAGCAGTCAAGTCAAGCAATGCTACTGCTAAAGTGATGCCACATTTAACTAATGCCGCTCTCAGTCTAATGCCACCGATAAATTTAAGCAATGTCGTTTAATGTCCCTGGATTATTTTAGGGTTGATTGTGGATGTATTAAAGATTTTTCAGCTAAGGCATTCTAATGTTGTTGCACAGCCAGCATACCAACGATGAAACTTGTTACTACCTTCAGACTTTTGCACTGTTAATGCTTAAAGATTACATACCTCACTTTCATGAGATAAGTTAATTATTTTGTATGCAGTGTCACCAAAATGCCAAGGCGTTGATGTCATTTTATTTTGGTTAAACCGCATGCATAATTATGAAGACAAGAGGAAAGGTCAAGAGTGGGCACCTCCTCCTCCGGTTGTTCTCTTGAGGAGGTCTGTATGTTTGTCTCTAATGCCCGTCGACTACATACCTGACATCATGATGTAATGTTAAGTCATTTCCTTTTGTACAGTGTCACTGAATTGTCAAGGCGGTGATGGCATTTTATTTTAGTAGAACTGCACAAAATTTGCTTAAAAGAAGAGGAAAGGTCAGGAATGGATCACTTTTCCAGAAAAAACTATGTATGCCTTCCTGACATCAGCCGTTGTTGCTTTATTTATTCCTTCAAACAGGTGGTTAGAAACAGTCTTGCTACCTTTTCCCATTAAGAAATTGGAATGCTTATATTTGTGAGTCTATGCTTCAACTAGTGCCACTTTTAGAGTAATCACACTTTCAATATCTATGCAAACAGGGATGCTCGATTTTAGTGGAACTGCACAAAAAGTCCAACTGGTTAGACATTAGGAGCATGTTTTTTTTCCAAACCTTTATATCCAATTGGTGGCACTATGAGCTGTTCATTACGAAGGTACATGGTTTTCTACTATCTTGCTACTCTTTTTGTCTTTGTCATTAGATAGTAATACTAGTGGTTTGCATGTGAATTTATTGGCGGTGGACCTACATTGGAGGTGCAGGACAGGATTCAATGATTGGATGCTCAATTTCGGTTGTATCGATTTCACCTCTTCCATCATCGCTAACATGGATATCCTTGGTCCGATGAAGAATAGGCGCTTATACTTCTGCTTCCGAACCAGCAAATCAATCCAAAGATGAAATTGTCCAGGCAAAACATAATCTGTATCAAATTGTCCAAAGGCAGAACATGACAGATGCTAAGCGGAAGAGACATGTTTAAACCAAAAATACAAGGTGTGGTATATGTTTACTAGCTGCTTGATATTTGTGCAGTGCAGAGATGTTCCGCCTGCTGCTATTTGGCAAACAAACAAAGTGTCCACAATTTTGGTTGAACTGCACAAGAGAATAGTATAGTCACTTGCATGCAAAGGTGCCATTTGAAAATAGACACGTAAAAGATTGTATAGTCACTTCATGGACTGCAGAAAAGTAATCTTGTACTATTTATTGGCCAACACTAGGTGCTTCATTGCTTTGGTGCGATTATACAATGGGCATCATTTTGCCTAAGTTAAAGTTTGTATTCGGAAATAGTCTCATGGTGTGATCGAGAGAAGACCAAATCATATTGCGGTGGATGTTCCTCCATCATGTGTGGTTCATTCTCATGGTTCCAAATTTATTGGTGAAACCACTTACGTTTGCAAGAGGAATTGTAGACTTCACAAACAAATTTGTCTTTCGATGCATCTTGAATGTGGGCCAAGAGAAGCATCCATGTTAGTAGGAAGAACAGATGTTTTTTCTAGATCTTTGCTTTTGGAGCTACATATTTGTATATGATCTGTGAATCATTGAGATGCATTAACATGTTGATCTTATGTATGGGAATCGTACTAGTTAGTTTTAGTTGCGACGCAAGATCCGAAGTGGCTGATCTTTGCTTTTGGAGCTACATATTTGTATATGATCTGTGAATCATTGAGATGAATTAACAGTTACTTATTTCTGTTCGCTCAGTGTTTACAAGTTTCTGATTGATCTCTAGCTAGACTACATATGCGCTCCTGGCCGTTTTATTTGAGGCGCAAGATGCGATGTGGTAGTTTTTGAATAAAATGCCTACCTCAAGAAACTGACAAGCTACACTATCGATCCTACACGGATAAAAATGCCTACCTCTGAAGAAACTGACAAGCTACACTATCGATCCTACACGGATAAATAGCGGATCACGCACGTACTACCTCCTTTCCGGTTTGCATGGCTCAATTCAAGAAACGACCTACTCGATCCTACACGAATAAATAGCGAATCACGCACATATTAGTACCTCCTTTTCGGTTTGCAGGGCTTAATTCAAACCTCTCACCAACCAAGGTACTCCCTCCGTCCGGGTTTATTAGTCCCGTGAGCAAAGCAGCAAGACCAAGGCATGGCAATAATTAACGGCATGCAGAAGTTTAAGCCTAATTAATTCCAGCGATTTAAGTGGCTGCATGCATGCCCTCGGCTGCGACTCGTTGCATCTTGCTTCGCGTACTGCCTGCGAGCGATTCTGAGTGCCTGCATGTAGACGGCCATAATTAAGGTAGCTAACTGATGCGAAAAAAGATACGCTTTAAATCCGTGGAATCATTATTGACAAGGAGGGCGATGATTCGAGTGCACTCGTTTGACCGCCATGCCGGCGTGCGACCCGAACGGGGGACGGGGCACGATCATAATTTCAGTTTCTCTAGTTTTCCATGGCAAGCTGGCGCGCTAAGCCATTATGCATTGAATTCCGATGACCGTCGCGCTACCTTCCGCCTATAAGTACTGTTTCTCGGCCTTCTCCTGTGCCACCGTGACCCAACTCGCCATATCATCATAAGCCCCCACCAGCCCGACGTTGCTCGCCACGTCCGCCATGCCCCCGCCCGTCTGCGGTAGGCGACGCCGGAGGCGGTCACCGCCGGAACTAGTGTTCGGGTTTTCACCGGAAGGCAGACGGAGGGAGGAGGCATTCTATCTATCTTTAGATGGCAATGCGGAGATCGAGGAGTTGTTGGAGTGCGACCGCATGGCGGAGGAGCAGGAGTTGTCGGAGCGCGACCGCCTGGCGGAGGAGCAGCGTATCACCGATTTGCGCGGCCAGTGGGACATGGAGCAGCAGCGCACCGACGCTCTGAGTCACGAGCAGAGCGCCCGCAACTGGGCCGACTACGTGGAGGCCGGCGCCCGGCAAATAGCCCTGGAGGCTGTCGGGCACGCACGCGTTCGCGACGCCGATTTTTACTACCAGCTCGTCAAGTGGGTTTCCCGCTTGGAAGCCGAAGCTTCGGTGGACCACGCCGGCATGGAAAGGGCCAGCGCGCGTGAGCAACACGCCCTATCGCACCTCTTGCAAGTCCGAGGCGAGGCGCACGACGCCGGTGCCGGCATTTAGCGTGTCCCACAGATGGCGGCCGACATTGTCTAGTTAGCTAAGAGTAAGTTAGTACTTGTACGCTAGTGGAGTATTAGTGGGAGTAGATAGTTAACTTGGCTATGATGGTTGTCAACGTGGAAGTTCAATACTCTATATGTGGATCAGACCTGTTACTTTGCTCTGAATGTTGAACTTTCCGTTTGAACGTATGGAATGGGCTGTTATTTTTTTAAATGGGTTGTATTTGTCCTCCACGGGTTTAGAGGCTGACTTGTGGGCTTAGCAAGTTGACGCGTACACAATCAGGAGATGATTGTACGTGGAGAGGATGACAGCAGGGACCCGCCAAGGTCGTGGAAGTACGTAAGCAAGTGCCTCCTTATTTCAAGCCAATAAAAAAATGGCTCCTCCTAGTGGATTTCTGACATCTGGGTCCCAGTCATTGTCAACATAGTCAATAAACGAGAGAATTGCAAAACGAGCGGCTGACACCAGGGACCCAGCAGCTCGCCCAGTTATATTTGTTTTGGGTTAATTTGATAAATGCTACTCCAAATCTGGTGTATCCGAGAAATGCCACTGCAATTTCCAAACTTTGAAAAATGCCATTTCATGCCATTTCTAGTGGCATTTTTCAAGTCCGAGTGGCGTTTTTCAAATTGCAAACTGCAGTGGCGTTTTTCAAAGTTTGCAAAAATTGCAGCGGCATTTTTCAAAGTTCGGAAATTGCAGTGGCATTTTTATGAATCGCCATAATTTGATTGGCATTTATCTAATTTGTTTTTTAGACGGAAGGTGGTGTCAATCGGGCATGCGGGACACTCGGCCTGTCTAGACAGGCTTTTCTTTTATGTTTACCACAGACCAGCCGAGTAATTTTTTTCTTTCTGAAAATGGCTAGCCCAGTTCTTTTGTGATTTGTCAAGTAAGTCGCTTTATCAGGCCTGTTGGGCTGCAAATCTTTCAAGACGAGGAGAGCTTCATTCGGCTGGCCGAGAAAATGGCCTATCAGTAATGAGAAAATGGGTTGTACATTTTTAAAACACATCAAACCGGCAATTATTTTCAAATAACTTCTTATCATTTTGAGATTTTAAATTGCATTAATGTTTATGCGTGGACAATTTATTGGATTTTATATTGATATACATTTATTTTTAAAATCAGTCTGAATGTGACTCGAAATTTCGGGATTAAAAACAGTTCAGACCGCACCGACATATGCAAAATTTCGTATAATTTTTTAACCGTGGCCACAATATGGGATGTAATGCTAACATAAAGAATATGGGATCCAAAAAAACTCGTAAGAATTAGCAAATGGGCTGTAAATTATTTGAAATAATGGCAGATGGGTTGTATGCTGTTTTCCACAGATTTGAGACTTTCCACATATGGCCTATATACTGTTGGATGTCCATCCAACGGCCGTCGTGCTTCTTCAATCTCTGATCTTCCTGCTCCAGCCGCTCAAACAAGCGCCGGCGGGACTGCCTGCTCCCTCCTCCCCACGGTCGGTCTTTGCCTGTGAGCCTCACCGCCCACCGTACTCCCATCTCTGGCCTAGCCATCCCTCTACTCACCCACACTGCTTTGTTATTCTCCGTGACGGCAGACAAACCAAGAAACCCTCAGACAACAGACTCCCCTCCGTGGGAAACAAAAACAACTGCCGAGTCTTCCCTGCCTCCGTATCGTTCCCTTCCTAGGCCTCGTCGTCGTCCACCGCCCTGGTGCTCTCGGCGTGGCGTGGTCAGCATGGTCAACGACCGACATGCATCTGAAGTGGACTGTACATGGAAAGGCTGACAGCTGGGTCCACGGCCGCACGCAAGGAAATGCCTCCTTATTACGCGCAAAATAATGATTCCTCCACCTGACATCTGGGACCCACCGAAAGGGCCTCAGATTTCGCGAAAAAAAAAAAGTTACCGCTGGCGGCGGCTCGGACCCTGACTATATCTTCGCACGCAAGGAAGTGCCTCCTTATTACGCACAAAAAATGAATACTCCCCTACTAGCTGGGACCCAAAGATAGTGGGCCTACTAAGTTGACGGGGATGAAGGGCTTTGTCAACTTAGTCAATATGCACGATTCTAGCTCAACTGACCGTACGATGTCCATCCAACGGCCATAGTGCTTCTTCAACCTCTGGTCTTCTTGCTCCAGCCGCCCAAAGCAGCGCTGGTCGTGCCGCCTGCTCCTGCCTCCCGTGGCCGGCTGTGCTGCCGCGGAGGCCTCACCGCCCCCATACTACTCCCACCGCTGGCTAGGCCATCCCTCCACTCCACTCACCCACACCCCCTGTTATTCTGCGGCGACGGCAACGCAGCCGAACCAATGAACCCTCGTACTCCTCTCCGCGTGGGCATCCACTGTCGCGTCTTCCCCGGCTCTGCGTCGTCCCCTTCATAGGCCTCGCCGTCGTCCACCGCCGTGGTGCTCTCGGCGCGGCGTGGTCAATGTGGTCAACGACCGAATTCCACCGGAAGAATACTGTATGTGGAGCGGCTGACAGCTAGGTCCACGGCAGCCGCAAGGAAGTGCCTCCTTATTACGCGAAAAATAATTATTCCTCCACCTGGCAGCAGGGACCCACCAGACGCCCACCAGTATATCGCGAAAAAAACGTTTGCCCCTGACTGCTGGGACCCACCCGACGGGCCACCGTATTTCGCGAAAAAACGTTCCCCTGCTGTCAGCTCGGACCCACCGGAAGTGCCTCCTTATTACGCACAAAAAAATGAATACCCCCCTGCTAGATGGGACCCACCTTGATGGGAGGCTGACTTGTGGGCCTACTAAGTTGACGGGGACGGAGGGCTTTGTCAACTTAGTCAATATAAACTATTCTAGCTCCAGTGACCGTACGATGTCCATCCAACGGCCGTAGTGCTTCTTCAACCTCTGGTCTTCTCGCTCCAGCCGCCCAAAGCAGCGCCGGTCGTGCTGCATGCTCCTGCCTCCCATGGCCGGATGTGCTGCCGCGGAGGCCTCACCGCCCCCTACTATTCCCACCGCTGGCCAGGCCTTGCGGCGACGGCAGCCTCACACCGCAGCCGAACCAGTGAACCCTCGTACTCCTCTCCGCGCGGGCTTCCCCTACCGCGTCTTCCCCTGCTCCGCATCGTCCCCTTCCTAGGCCTCACCGTCGTCCACCGCCGTGGTGCTCTCGGCGCGGCGTGGTCAACATGGTCAAGGAACGACTTCCATCGGACGTGGACTGCACGTGGAGAGGCTGACAGCTGGGTCCACGGCCGCAGCAAGGAAGTGCCTCCTTATTACGCGGAAAATAATGATTCCTCCACCGACAATTTGGGACCCACCGGACGGGCCATCAGATTTCATTTAAAAAACGTTTCCCGATCGCTGGGACCCAGCAGCTACATCTTCAGCAGCAAGGAAGTGCGTTCGGCAAAAAATGATACGCCCCTTGACTGCTGGGACCCACCGGCTACATCTTTGCACGCAAGGAAGTGTGTCCAGGCAAAAAAACGATTCGCCCCCCCTGACTGCTGGGACCCACCAGCTACATCTTCGCAGGCAAGGAAGTGCGTGACAGTCGGGACCCACCTGGTCGAAGCGTACGTAGCATTGTCATTCTGGTCGCGAACGGTATGCGTACATATATCGGTGGATGTAGAGGCGCCGCACGTGTCGTAGTAGAGGCGTGCATGTAGCATGTACACGCGTCGTCTG
This sequence comes from Aegilops bicornis, assembly GCA_021605145.1. Lineage (NCBI taxonomy): Eukaryota > Viridiplantae > Streptophyta > Magnoliopsida > Poales > Poaceae > Aegilops > Aegilops bicornis. The sequence continues at coordinate 188,984,129 of CM038671.1, read as the reverse complement.
ACGGCCAGGGTGCAAGATAGAAAATACGGCCACGTATGTGTAGATACGGGTGGGGTCTCGAACGCCTACTCGCGCATACGTACGGCGATGGCTCGTGTACATGGTTGGGTCGGAACGGAGAAACAGCGTCGTCGTCGTGTTCATGGGGAGGCAACGGAATGCGTCGTGTTCATGGGGAGGCAACGGAATGCGTCGCGTTCATCAGGAGGCAATGGAATGCGTCGTGTTCATCGGGAGGCAACGGAACGCGTGGGAGCCAACCGGCTAGGTCGGAACGGAATGCGTGGTCATTTTCATCGGGAGGGCTTGGACGGAACAGGCGATGGAAATGAGGCCTGGTGTACCGCACAACGGAGGAAACAGACCTCCTATGTTCGGAACGGGGTCCTGTTGATCGGGAGGGGTCTAGTGTACCGCAAAATGGAGGAAACGGACCTCCTACGGTCGAAACAGGGGTCATTGTTGATCGGGAGGGGTGTGGGGTACCGCAAAACGGAGGAAACGGACTTGTGTTGGAGCGCTACGGTCGAAACAAGGGTCATGTTCATCGGGAGGGGTGTGGCGTACCGCAAAACGGGACTCCATGGGATACTGTTCATCTCCACCGTCGACCTCCTCCAGCCTCCACGGGCTCCTGTTCATCCAGCCTCCACCGCACGCTACTCCACCGACTCTTGTTCAACCACCCTCCACCTTCTCATCGCTCATCCAGCCCTCCACACCACGGGTTCTCGTTCAACCACCCCTCCACGGGCACCCCTCCACCGTCTCATCGCTCATCCAGCCCTCCACACCACGGGGTCCTGTTCAACCACCCCTCCACGGGCACCCCTCCACCATCTACTGTTCATCCAGCCCTCCACCACACCACGGGGTCCTGTTCATCCAGAGGCAACGACACCGCTCACTGTTCATCCACCCCCCCCCCCTCGCAACACTCACTATTCATCCCAGAGGCAGCATCGATCGGCTTCAGTTAGCAGCAGTAGCGACCGAAACGCTCGATCGGGTTGATTAACGACCATCAATCGATCGCTTCGGGTTCGATGAACGCGTAGCCTGCAGTGCAATCGCCGGGTTGATTAGAGCCCAACGCCTCGCCGAAGTTCGATTAGAGCCAACGCAAGACACACGCCACAGACGTCTGGCGTCTGAGAGAACGCGCATCGCCGGCCCCGACCTCCCACCGCAAGCGGGAACTCCCGAAATTTTCCTCCCCTCGCTTCTACCACGGTTTTTTCCGTCATGGTGGGCCCAAAGAAGGTCATGCAGCTGCGTCTCCGGCCCGCCCAGGACGAAAAGCCCATTTTCTGTCATGATTTTTTGTCATAGAAGTAGGAGCCCACCACATCTATGATGATACGGGGATTTGTCACAATTATCGTCATAGAAGTGTCATATGTATGACAGAAAAAATTCGTTCGGCCCAAAATGTCACGGATGTGTCTTTTTTTTGTAGTGATATGTTTCTCGTTTATCGAGGTGACAAAGAGCTCGTTGTAAATGGTTACACCGATGCAAGCTTTGACACTGATCCGGATGACTCTAAGTCACATACCGGATATGTATTTATATTGAATGTGGAGCTATCAGTTGGTGCAGTTCTAAACAGAGCATCATGGCGGGATCTACGTGTGAAGCGGAGTACATAGTTGCTTTGGAAGCAGCAAATGAAGGAGTCTGGATGAAGGAGTTCATATCCGATCTAGGTGTCATACCTAGTGCATCGGTTCCAATGAAAATCTTTTGTGACAATACTCGTGCAATTGCCTTGGCAAAGGGATCCAGATTTCACAAGAAGACCAAGCACATCAAGAGACGCTTCAATTCCATCTGTCATCAAGTGTCGGAAGGGGACATAGAGGTTTGCAAGATACATACGGATCTGAATGTTGCAGACCCATTGACTAAGCCTATCTCACGAGGAAAACATGATCAGCACCAAGACTCCATGGGTGTTAGAATCATTACTATGTAATCTAGATTATCGACTCTAGTGCAAGTGGGAGACTGAAGGAAATGTTCCCTAGAGGCAATAATAAAGTTGTTATTTACATTTCCTTATATCATGATAAATGTTTATTATTCATGCTAGAATTGTATTAACCGGAAACTTAGTAAATGTGTGAATACATAGACAAACAGAGTGTCCCTAGTATGCCTCTACTTGACTAGCTTGTTTATCAAAGATGGTTATGTTTCCTAGCCATAGACATGTGTTGTCATTTGATGAACGGGATCAAATCATTAGAGAATGATGTGATGGACAAGACCCATCCGTTAGCTTAGCACTATGATCGTCTAGTTTGTTGCTATTGCTTTCATCATGACTTATACATGTTCCTCTGACTATCAGATTATGCAAGTCCCGAATACCGGAGGAACACTTAGTGTGCTATCAAACGTCACAACGTAACTGGGTGATTATAAAGATGCTCTACAGGTGTCTCTGATGGTGTTTTTGAGTCGGCATAGATCGAGATTAGGATTTGTCACTCCGATTGTTGGAGAGGTATCTCTGGGCCCTCTCGGTAATGCACATCACAAGAAGCCTTGCAAGCAATGTGACTAATAAGTTAGTTGCGGGATGATGCATTACGGAACGAGTAAAGAGACTTTTCGGTAACCAGATTGAACTAGGTATGGTGATACCGACGATCAAAACTCGGGCAAGTAACATACCGATGAGAAAGGGAACAAATCGTAGAAACAATCAAACACTTGCACCCAACGCGATAAAGGGGTTGTGAGATCCGATAGAGATAGATAAATAAAACTAAACAACAGATAAAATACTTTTGGGTTTTTTGGTTTATAGATCTGAAAGTAAAAGATTGCAAAATAGTAGATCAGAAACTAATATGATGGAAAATAGACCCAGGGGCCATAGGTTTCACTAGAGGCTTCTCTCATGAAGGCAAATAATATGGTGGGTGAACAAATTACTGTCGAGCAATTGATAGAAAAGCGCAAAGTTATGACGATATCCAAGGCAACGATTATGCAATATAGGCATAACGTCCGTGTCAAGTAGACCGACTCCTGCCTACATCTACTACTATTACTCCACACATCGACCGCTATCTAGCATGCACCTAGAGTACTAAGTTCATAAAGAACGGAGTAACGCCTTAAGTAAGATGACATGATGTAGGGGAATAAACTCATGCAATATGATGTTTACCCCATCTTTTTATCCTTGATGGCAAAAATACAATACGTGCCTCGCTACCCCTACTTTTACACTGGGTGAGGACACCGCAAGATTGAACCCAAAGCTAAGCACCTCTCCCATTGCAAGAAAAAACAATCTAGTTGGCCAAACCAAACCGATAATTCAAAGAGAAATACTAAGATACCAAATCATGCATATAAGAATTCAGAGAAGATTCAAATAATATTCATAGATAAGCTTATCATAAATCCACAATTCATCGGGTCTCGACAAACACACAGCAAAAGAAGATTACATTGGATAGATCTCCAAGAACATCGAGGAGAACATGGTATTGAGAATCAAAGAGAGAGAAGAAGTCATCTAGCTACTAGCTATGGACATGTGGGTCTGTGGTAAACTACTCACACTTCATCGGAAGGGCAATATAGCTGATGTTGATGCCCTCCGTGATCGAATCCCCCTCCGGCAGGATGCCGGAAAATGCCCCAAGATGGGATCTCACGGGAACAGAAGGTTGCGGCGGTGGAAAAGTGTTTTCGTGGATGCTTGGTACGTCCATTTTGCATCATGTTTTCCTACTGTTATTTATGATTTTTTTATGCATAATAGTGCTTTTTGTAGTAATTCTAGTGCCTTTTCTCTCATAATATGCAAGGTACACACAAAGAGGGAGAATTCCGGCAGCTGGAAATCTTGACCTGGAAAAGCTACGTCAGGCAACCTATTCTGCACAACTCCAAATGAGCTGAAACTTTACGGAGATTTTTTACGGAATATTTGAGGAATATTGGAGCCAATAAGTACCAAAGGGGGCCCACCAGGTGGGAACAACCCACCTGGGCGCGCCAGGGAGCCTAGGCGCACCCTGGTGGGTTGTGCTCCCCTCGGCCCACCTCCGATGGCCATCTTCTGGTATATAAGTCATTTTGACCTAGAAAAAAAATAAGAAGAGGACTTTCGGGACGGAGCACCACCATCTCGAGGCGGAACTTGGGCAGGAGCACTTTTGCCCTCCGGTGGAGCGATTCCACCAGGGGAACTTCCCTTCCGGAGGGGGAAATCATCGTTATCATCATCACCAACAACTCTCCCATCTTGGGGAGGGCAATCTCCATCAACATCTTTAACAGCACCATCTCCTCTCAAACCCTAGTTCATCTCTTGTGTTCAACCTTTGTACCAGAACTATAGATTGGTGCTTGTGGGTGACTAGTAGTGTTGATTACATCTTGTAGTTGATTACTATATGGTATATTTGGTGGAAGATTATATTTTCAGATCCATTATGCTATTTAATACCCCTCTAATCTTGAGCATGTTTATCACTTGTGAGTAGTTACTTTTGTTCTTGAGGTCACGGGAGAAATCATGTTGCAAGTAATCATGTGAACTTGATAAGTGTTCAATATTTTGATAGTACGCATGTTGTGATTCCCTTAGTGGTGTCATGCGAATGTCGACTACATGACACTTCACCATATTTGGGCTTAAGGGAATGCATTGTGGAGTAGTTATTAGATGATGGTTGCGAGAGTGACAAAAGCTTAAACCCTAGTTTATGCGCTATTTCGTAAGGGGCCGATTGGATCCAAGAGTAAAATGCTATGGTTAGAATTTATTCTTAATACTTTTCTCGTAGTTGCGGATGCTTTCGAGGGGGTTAATCATAAGTAGGAGGTTTGTTCAAGTAAGAACATCACCTAAGCACCGGTCCACCCACATATCAAATTATCAAAGTAGCGAACACGAATCGAATCAACTTGATGAAAGTGACTAGATGAAATTCCCGTGTACCCTGAAGGACGCTTTGCTTATTATAAGAGACCGTTTTGGCCCGTCCTTTGCCTCGAAAGGATTGGGCTACCTTGCTGCCCTTTCTTACTATTATCATTACTTGCTCGTTACAAAATATCTTGCTATCAAACTACTCTATTACTTACAATTTCAACACTTGCAGACATTACCTTGCTGAAAACAACTTGTCATTTCCTTCCGCTCCTCGTTGGGTTCGATACTCTTACTTATCGAAAAGGCTACAATTGATCCCCTATACTTGTGGGTCATTAATGCTTCTGGTGGTTTGGGAATATATGTGAATATATAGGAGGAAAAACTAGGTCAGGGGGCTCACGAGGGGCCCACAAGGCAGGGCCCCCCCCCCCTAGGGCGCACCCTCCACCCTTGCCGCTGCCTCGTGGCTCTTCTGACTTGAACTCCAAGTCTCCCGGGTGTCTTCTGGTCCAAGAAAAATCATCGTGAAAGTATTACTCCATTTGGACTCCGTTTGGTATTCCTTTTCTGCGAAGCTCAAAAACAAGGAAAAAACGGAAACTGGCACTGGGCTCTAGGTTAATAAGTTAGTCCCAAAAATGATATAAAATAGCATATTAATGCATATAAAACATCCAAAACAGATAATATAATAGCATGCACTACTGCAGGATGCTGCTAACGCAACGCTACGATTAGAGAACCTTTGAGAAACTGTGTGTGATGCAATAATCACAAACGGTGCTGTATGAAAACCGTCAGAAATGATGCAAAACATTTGCGATGGAGGATGCATCAAACACGCATCAGATTTTAGTTGCGTGTGTGATTCAAGCCACACAGTTAACCCATTCGAACAGTTTGTGATGAGGCAGAACAACAGAAACGGGCAGCCATATCAACGTGTGTGCGATATACGGCATACAGTTTGCTCCGATGAACCGTTTTCTATTAGGGAGTTCAACATAAACGATTAGCCAGATCAAGGTGTGTGTGATATAGGGCATACGGTTCACTCGGACGAACTATTTTCGATTAGCGAACGCAACAGAAACGGTTCAACTTAACAAGATGTCTGTGACACATGGCAAACAGCCGAATCGGATAAACTGTTTGTGACGAGAAATTACAACACAGACGGTTAATACAGTTAGTTCGTGTGCGATTCTGTGTGTACAAAAAACTTTGAAATATGCAAACTAGTTGCTTGCGGTGGCTAGGAATATCGCACACGATGCGTCTGCGAGTACTCGTGTGCGATGATTAGTAAGTTACACATATGTTTCCTTATGTTAACACTTGTGTGATAAATAACACGTGGCACCGGATATGGTATTCGGGTTGTGTGTGTGCTCCACTTAGTCTTCCCGCGCTCCAGCGAATGCTTCCCGCGCTCCAGCGAATGCTTCCCGCGCTCCACATGGATGAATTGTAAAATCCACGCCTATTCCCTCACCGGTTTCCCACCACCAGCTAACGGCTTGCTGCATATAACCCAGGCGGCAATGCACCGCCGTGACACTCTGCGAAGATCTAGTCCTCACCCATCTACCATTAGTTATTCCAAGCATGCCAGGCAACGACCAAAGCTTTGACATCGACGCCTACCTGCGTTACATCTTCGGCGAGGAGAACGAGCCAGAGCAGGTCGGGGAGCAAGAGCTTCATCGGCCGGTGCAGGCACCATGGTCCATCAACAGCGATATCGACGTCATAGTCCTTGGGAGCACAATCGACATATTGCAGAGGAGGTGTGATGAGCAGTTTGCCATCCACCGTGCAGAAGATCCAGAGCTGCTCGGCGGCAAGATCGATGACCCACCCGAAGAGCCGCCGTCACCAATGCTCATCGAGAGCCTGATGCCCCGCAAGGAATGAGCAGAGGACCTCTGCTATTCAGTCAAGATAAAGGCAGCCTACGGCTTCATCATTGCCCGCGGCAGCCGTGTCAACCTCGATCCCGATGATGTGGTGGCCAGGCTCGAGCGCATCCTTGGCGGAATTGACGTCCCCGACGAAGTAGAACATCGCCAACGTGATATCTTGTGGATGCAGGTGATCGACGGAATTTTCTACCAGGCCAAAGACATGGAAATGGAACGGTTCCGCGGAGTTGTCATGCGTGCGGTTGCACGCTGTCAAGCTCTTCTGGAAGAGGCCCAGCAGCCCCAAGAGCCTCCCAGCACCAGCAGCTCTGTAGGCGGAGGCGGGTCGGGACACTCGGAGTGAACGGCCGCAAGGGTGCTATGATGATCATGGAGTCCGAGAAGACCATCGTCGGAAGGCCGCCAGCTCAGCCTTTTAGCTTATATTTTATTATAATTGTATGCATATGTAGGTCGTGAGTGTTCTGGGCCTTGCCGCATTTGGCATTTTAAATTATCCTGAATATGTAAGACAATTATTAAGAATTATTAACAATTGCCATTGTAACTTTGCCTCAACGGCGAGCAGAGCGTGCGCAGGGATGCCAGAGCGGAGCGCGCCACGGCCGCCTCAACGGTGAGCAACCACGTGGTCAACCTTCTGCCATCAATAAATTTTGACCTTGTTTCTTGTCACATTTCTTATCACAACGCAATAAGTATAATTGCAAATCTGTTCACACCTATCAAACTAATATGTGTTCACACTTAGCACCGGGCTATAAAAACTAACCACTCGAAAATTACTTCACAGTTCCTCTCCTCATCACCCACAAAACTGGTTTTCTCTGTCAAGTCGTTCCGCCATGACGGGTAGGAGGAGTTTAGGATGGACATATAACCAGGCAACAAAGACCAAGGCCGCGGAAGCACTAGAGAGGTCCCGCTGCGAAGCCACAGCCGCAGCCGCAGCAGAGATGTCCCGGCGCGCCATGGAGCCCTCGAACGAGCTCTCACGGGCACACGAGGGCTCTCACAAGTGCATTCGCGGCTTCGGCCATCGCGACGAGCCGGCGTTCCTGAAGTCCTTCGCTGGTGACGACGACATTCTCGCTGGCGTCACCACGCAGCAGGAGCTGGTCGATGGCTTGATGAAATTGCTCAAGATTAGCCATGCCTCGATTGACAAGGCGACCGGCCTCATCGAGCAACTCATGGATGACAATGCGAAGCTCCTCAAGTTGGTCGCCGAGAAGGAGGAGGAGGCCGCCGGCTGGAAGATGCTGCATGAGCAGAGCAGTGCCTCGGAGATGACGCTGAAAACGGTCGTCGAGGAACTGATGGGTGGCTTGAGGAAGGTCCGGATCGAGCGCGAGCAGGAGGTGGAGGAATTTGTGGCTGATTTCAAGCAAAGTTGTGAGGAATTGAAGAAGGAGCTACAGGATTTCGCTGCTCAGCGTTCCATCGACGAGTAGAGACAGTAGCGACCCAGTTCGTTGTCTGCAATTTCCTTCTTCTCTTGCCCCCGTGTCTTCCAGGCTTTGCCGCATGTGGCATTTAAAATTATCCAGAATATGTAAGACAATTATTATGTGCGCCATTGTAAATTTGTCATCGTATTATCCGTTGCCATTTTATTTGTGGTCGTATTATCCGTTGCCCTATGTGGCAATTTAAATTAGGGCGGAATACTAGTTGAAAACATGAATAAAGCAAATGGTGCCATGGGATCATAAGCAAACACCCTCCGTCCAAGTGCTTTAATTAACCCATTAATGGAGAAGTTGTGAGCGAGGCGGGCGGCGGCTGGTGCATGGATGTGAAAGAGCTCGCTTCCCGGTGAGCATGGGCGGCCTTGCTGCTCGCACGTGTCCCGTCGAGCCTGCGAGGTGGACAGGATGCACGCGTCCCATCGAGCCTGCGCGGCGGACTGCTCGCACGCGTCCCGTCGAGCCTGCACGGCGGACTTCTCGCGCTCGTCCCGTCTAATCAAACAGCTGCACACACACCACCGAGTATGGTTAAATTTCGAGACGATAAATATAATACAACCGTTTGCGATATTAACGTGTCAGCTTTTTGTTTCAAAAAGGACTTTGTTGGCTACTAATGTGTGCGCCTCTTCTCAAACTAGACGATTTTTTTACCACAGCATATATGTGCCATGTCATGAAACCATGCCAAGTTTCATGTTTTTTGGGTGACTTTTTTATTTACTGGGATTTAAGAACTGAGATTCTCATTTTTTCAAGTTTGTAATTCATTCTCATTCCTTAAACGAGACCTAAACATGCACCCAATGACACATGTACGATTTCCCACCCATTTGTCTTCACTGGAGCATGTGGCTGTAGTTCAAATTTGAATTATGGACTACATTAAATGCATAGAAAACTTAGTAATTATTAATATATATACAATGGCCAAACGAACCCTGAACAGTTTCAAATTTCAGCCCGACACTCCTGTTATTCTACGTTGCCTGTAGAAAACAAAGTTCAAGGCGAGAAGAGGGATCGATTATCATTTCGCCCACAAGAGGGGCATGTTTCCCTACTGGAACCACGAGGGTTGCGACAGGCTCCGGTTTGTACAAGGCTTGTAATATATCTTCGCCCAAATTGGACAATTATATATACAATGTAGTGACACCATGCCATGTTTCATGATTTCCTGGTGAGTTTTGGATTTACAGACATTTAAAAACCGAGATACGCAATGTTTGTGGCCAGGCCAGGACGGCAAAACGGTTGAATTTGTTCCCATTCATTCCATGGGACCTAAAGATGCACCCCAAGGAAACATGTACATGTTTTCTAGCCATTTTGGTGCACTAGAGCATGTATTTGTAGTTCAGATTTTAATGATGGACATTAAATGCCTAGAAAACTCAAATAATGAATTAAAAAGGTCAAACGAACCCTGAATAATTTCAAAGTTCAGCGCGAATCTCCAGTTGTTCCATGTCGAGTGTAGAAGAAAGTACAAGGCTAGAAGAGGGAGTGATTGTCATTTGGCCCACAAGGGGACACGTTTCCCTATCGAAACCACGAGGGTTCTTGCCACAGGCTCCGGTTTGTAAGATGTTTGTAATAAAGCTTGGACCAAATTGGAAATGTTTTTACCATGAAATATATGTGCCATGACATGACACCTTGCCACCTTTGATGACTTTCTGGTGAGTTTAGGATTTATGGGGACTTAAAAATCGAGATTCGAAATGTTTGAGGAAGAGCCAGGACACCGGTACGGTTGTAATTCGTTCCCATTCCTAGCATGAGACCTAAACATGCACCCAAGGACACATGTATAATTTTTCTAGCCATTTTGGTGAACTGGAGTATGTATTTGTAGTTCAGATTTGAATTATGGACATTAAATGCCTAGGAAACTCAATTAGTGTATAAAAAGGCCAAACGAACCCTGAATAAGTTTAAATTTCAGCACGGATATCCCGTGGTTCCATGTTGCCCATGAAAGAAAATACAAGGCGAAAAGAGGCAGTGATTACGTTTCGCCCACAAGGGGGGCACGTTTCCCTATCAGAACCACGAGGCTTCTTTGAGAGAAGCTCTAGTTTTTGTAAGAGGTTTATAATAAAGCTTGGCCCAAATTGGACAATGTTTTTACCACAACATATATGTGCCATGACGTGACACCATGCCACCTTTCATGACTTTCTGATGAGTTCAGGATTTATGGGGACTTAAAAACCAAGATTTGAAATGTTTGAGTACGAGCCATGACACCAGTACGGTTGTAATTCGTTCCCATTCCTGGCATGGGACCTAAACATGCACCCAAGGACACATGTATAATTTTTCTAGCCATTTTGGTGAACTGGAGCATGTATTTGTAATTCAGATTTGAATTATGGACATTAAATGCCTAGGTAAATCAACTAGTATATAAAAAGGCCAAACGAACCCTGAATAAGTTTAAATTTCAGCACGGATATCCTGTCGTTCCATGTTGCCCGTAGAAGAAAATACAAGGTGAAAAGAGGCAGTGATTATGTTTCGCCCGACACGTTTCCCTATCAGAACCACGAGGCTTCTTTGAGAGAAGCTCCGGTTTGTACGAGGCTTGTAATAAAACTTGCGCCACAATGGACGAAAAAAAATTCCTCGACATATAAGTGCGATGTTGTGACACCATGGCAGGTTTCACGATTTTCAGCTTAGTTTTGGATTTACGGGGATTTAAAAACCGAGATTCTTCTCACGAAATGTTTTCAATAGCACACGGTTCACTCACGAAAGCCGATATTCAATGAAAACTTCGTGGAAACCATATTTTAAAGTTTCATAAGAATCTGAAAAAATTGTGGGGTATTAAGAAGGTGATGTTTTATTGCGACACAATTTCAAGTTGAAAAACATTACGAGATGTGAGCTATGAAAAAGACAAATTCCGCCCTGAATAGTGACATTACTATTCGGCACTATTCAACACTGATTTTGTCTTTTTCATAGCTCACATCTCTTAATGTGTTTCAACTTGAAATTTTGTGCCAATAAAACATCATCCTCTTAACATCCCGCATTTTTTTGAATTTTTTTCAAACTTGAAAACATCTTTTTCTTGTGGTTTTCACCGGTTTCCCCTGAATGTTGGTTTCCGTATGATATCCGCTTCCGGCAAGGCTGATCCGAGTCCCGTGGTTCGACCGGCGAACCCAAACCCCACGGATCATACGTGTGCACCATTGGATGCTCCCAGATCGAACGGAAACCCTGAGCCCTTTCGACAGCACATGCAGTACATGGGTAAGCATTGTGCGCATGCGTCATGTAGCTCACGCTTCCTTCTCTACTAGTAGGTTTTCATTCAAAACAGGCTACCGTTTCTCGCCACTCCTCTCATCGGTTTCCCGCCTCTTCTCCCAGATATGCATGATGTAGATGTTCGTTTAATTCTTATAGTTCATCTCATCCAAAATCAATTAGTTTTGTAAAAAACTATTTTAAGATTCATGGAATTGTGCATTGTAAAGGTAAAAACAAAAAGTGACAATTCATTTAGAAAAAAGGTTTGGGCGATTAAGATATGGAAGATTCTAGAGAACAAAGGAGAAGTGCTTGTGTTTTGAGGTTTGTGCATTATGCTTAAGTTCAACCATGGAGTCTTCTAGATTATACATGTGGCAGAATCTGGTGGAATATAGATGATATCCAACGGCCAGTAGTGCTCGGATTTGCCATCTCTGTACCATCAGATTGGCTTCATCCAACGAGCAACTTTCATAGTTATTCGCACACTATATATGTGTATAGATGTATGTATGTATGTATATATATATATATATATGTCCCATGCTAGACAAAGTAAAGTTTGAGCGCATGCGTGGGACCCCCCCCCCCCCGCTGCCGCCTCAAAGTTGGGAAACTGACATCATAGGTATTGAACCAGGCTTGGAGTCTGTTACGGTGTTCGGTTTGTAATGTACTTGGCGTGGCCCATCGAAGTTGTGCATTTGGGATTTAAACACATCATACACCATCGTACCCATACATATTTTTGCGACGCATGCAGTGTTACGGGGTCTTCTGATCGACCACGTCTCCCTTGTGCGGTTTTTTATGACGACACAGATATCTGTGGACTCCCCGAGTGTATATATATCATCCCTTTGACCGATAATGAGGGGTATGTGTTGGCCATGAATGGATTCCTCCTAGTTCATGTTAGGGCCGGTCACCGTAAAATGTCGGTCAACCAAAGCTCGAGCTCATGCGTTGTCAGGATTCCCTCCCAGATGCTCGGATTGCTGGGTTCGACCTACATCAAACCCTGCGTACGTATCTCATCCTTAACTACCTTGCCTTCATGGTTGTTATGCATGACGAGAGGTAGGCACCACATCTAAATTGTACATTATTCTATATTGAAAACACACATCACCCCTTCCCAACGTACATCATTTTGGGCTGCATGCAAGAGGTGCTGGTTTTGTGGTCCCTCTCGTGCGATGTTTATGATGGTTCAATCTATTGGCCCAAGCGGTTTATCGACAACAACAACTGTCATTTGACCAAACGAAAGATTCATTGGTCCGTCTTATGGTAGGTCATGGCGACATGCATGTATGGCCAAAGTATCGATCATTACGTGCATACGCCCCGCTGACACGAAGTGGGAGGTGGTGGGCCAAGCATCCTAGCTAGGTATGACATTATGTCATTATATATATCCTAGCTAGGTGGTTGTTAGGGTGCTTTCGGGTTTGCGAGGAAGGTGCCACTAAAGTTATGCATTGTGTATTTAAAGTTTTAAACATCCCCAATATTCGTACATATATTTGGCCACTTCAAGATGGTTCTTGACTTCTGGCCCCTCTCATGGATCTTCAATGACGCGCCCAACCGTGGGCCCTTGGGTCAAAGTTGTGCATTGGAATTTTGAACATCACATACCACCCTTTTCACTCATATATATTTGGGCCACATGCTGGTGTGGTTGTCTTTTGACCCTCCTAACGTTATTTTTTGCTGCAAAGACTCTGATGATCCTCAATGGACACAGGGTATAATATCTTAACCGTGTGCGATACAAGTGCGATGTGAATCACCACGACCGCTGGCCTTGAGCAAATTAAGGTGGAGGTCTTGGCTCAACCGTGTCTGCGATGCAAGTCTTGTTGAAATCACCACGATCGGCATAAGCGCGAGCAAAGGGTGGACGATCTTGGCTCAACTGCAGCGGCGTAAGTGCACTGAAATCACCACGACCGCGCAAGCGTGAGCAAAGGGTGGAGGTACTGGCTCAACCATGTGCGATGCAAGTGCACTGAAATCACCACGACCGCGCAAGCGCGAGCAAAGGGTGGAGGTACTGGCTTAACCGTGAGCGATGCAAGTGCGCTGTAAAACAACCACCTGTGGTAGCTAAAGGCGGGTAAGTTTATTTGAAAATTAGGAGGAACCGTGTGCGATAGACCAGCTAGCTAGAAGTATAAAAAACAAACTACCCGCCTTGAGCGTTGCAAAAATCGGAGGATCTGCGCCACTTTTCCTTATTATCATACACGCATATTGTTATTGGACCGTGCGCGATCTTGGGCACTGCCGCCTCGCATCAATTCCTTTACCCAAATTTTAGTAGCCGCCGTACTTCAACTGTCGCCCACACTACTCCAGCACCGACCTTATAGTAAAATTGCAGTAGCCGAGGCATTTGAACCGTCGCCCTCCCTCGTCCACCACCATCTCCACCCACCATTACTAAAATTTTCAGTAGCCGCGGCGTATCCTCAACCCCCCCCCCCCACCCCAGTCCCCCACCCGCCCTCCTCCCCCCTTTGAACCCTAGCTCGTGGCCGCGACGGCGCCGCCGCCAACCCTGCCGGTCTGCTCGTTCCTCCTAGCTTAGATAATAAAGTTTAGGTTATCCAGCGATTCCCATACCGTCGCCCCACTCCCCTGAGTTTTTAGATGAGGCCCGCGGTTTCCCTCCCCGCCAGATCCACATCCCCTGCTCCAGAATGTCGCAGCCTAAGCTCGACCATGTATCCCGGGGAGCCCGACGAGCGTTGGCCAAGAAGAGGTTTATCATGGCCTCTCCGGCGGGCCTTGGTGAGGTGGCCGCCATTCGCCCCCACCTGTCGATCCCGGAGCAACTCGTCGCCGCGGAAGCCGGAGAAGACATTCACTACGTTGCCATGTCGAAGGCTTCATGTCGCCGGGCCAACAGACATCAGATCTCGGGAAAGCTGGCTACGACATCAAGCTCGTCCACACCGACGGCTTCACGCGGGCCATGTCACGGGTTAAGTGGTCCATCCCCAACCCCTCAGGTTCAACCGCCGTCGATCTCTTTGATGGCCCTGCCGCTGATCTCCTCCGCCAAGCGGTCAAGGATTTGCGAGCTTTATACGCCATCGAGCCCATTTTGTCACTTCTGAAGGACACGTTCTACGGCGGCGGCTTGGGATCCTCAATTGCCAAGTCAGATCTCATCGACCACGACCACGACCAGGAGGAGGGCACCCAGAAAGGTTCTTCCAAGGTGAAACAGCCCATCTGTGATATCAAAGAGCGCACCATGGGTCTGTGCTCTTCCAACTGGAAGGATCCCGTCCATGAAATGTGAGGCAACATTCTATCAGCAAATATTACCTTTTCTAGCTTGCCAACCTGCACTTTATTGTAGTAGCATTTGTCGTGCGATGCTTTAACTGTGCCGTGTTTAATTATTTCAGTTATGCAAAAATGTATTGTTCAATAGGTCTATGTGATGTTTAAGTATGAATTGTCCACTTTAGTTTCACGAATGGCTATATTTGGTTGTTTATATATAGTGAGTAGATGCCTTGTTTATCTGTATTTGGTTGTTTGGTTGGTTGGAGTGAGCATTTTTTTTCAGTTATCGAGCAGATGCCTTGTTTATCTGTATTTGGTTCTTAGTTTGGTTGCAGTGAGTATTTGTCCAGTTATCGCGAGATGCCTTGTTTATCTGTATTTGGTTGTTAGGTTGCTTTATTTTAGCATTTGTCCAGTTATCAAGCAGATGCCTTGTTTATCTGTATTTGGTTGTTAGGTTGCTTTTTTTAGCATTTCTCCAGTTATCAAGAAGATGCCTTGTTTATCTTTATCTGCTTGTTAGGTTAGTTGCAGTGAGCATTTGTCCAGTTTTCAAGCATATGCCCTGTTTATCTGTATTTGCTTGTTAGGTTGGTTGCAGTGAGACTCTGTCCAGTTTTCAATGGCTATATTTGGTTGTTATACTGGTCATTTATGCCTTGTTTATTTCAGTCATTCACAATGTGTGGTTGATTATGTGCAAGTCGGAACTATGCCGCTCGACTACATCAATACCAGTTTGAACGGCTATATTTGGTTCCAGTTTTCCTGGTGTAGTTAACACATGCCCTTTATTTCAGTTTTACACATTTATCCAGTGTGATGTTTAAGCATTACCTTCTATTCATTTTCAACAATACCAGTTTGAATTGCAATATTTGATGGCTGTTAAGCCTACTGTCGGTAACATTGCCTTCCATTTTATATCTGCTTTAACAGCATGCTAAAACCAACACATTCAAGCTATCATTTGGAGATGATGTTGTTTACCTTTTCTATATTTGTTTGATGTTAAGATTGCTGTACTTATCATGCCTTTCCACTACTTATGCAGGATAACAACAGGAGTGGCCACCATTTTTCGCCGAGGTTAGCTTCATCCCTCGGCTTGTACTCCCCTGTCGTTCCATAATGTATAGATCTAGGCCTGGACACTTGTTAGCTTCTAATATTGACTTGTTGCTTGTAGGTACATATGCCCTTGGCAAGGATCCACGCATCGACCCTTTTTGCGTATGGGGCAATGAGATATTGATGAACAAGCATCAAGTGAGGAAACTAATAAGGATTATTAGCAAAAAGATACGAATGGTGGCAAGCAAATTATTTGTTTATGCTCTATCCAACACAACAGTGAGCTGTAGGATGGTAACTACAAACTCTGCAGCTTTCTCTTTTTACTACCCATAATGAGTTGTTAGACAACAATGTCTGAATCTTTTTCGTTCCCAGTGGTTCCCGAAGCAGTCCACTCAAGATTACCTCGCAAAGTACATGACTGGTGGACACGCAATGAAGGTTAAAGTATTTCATCCAGACTACAATGAGCATCGAGAAGTCCTAATGAAGACAGTGAAGGACGGACAGGCAGCCATCACAAGGGGTTGGCCTAGAGTCGTGTGCGCCTTACGCATGGAGGAGGGCACAATATGGGCATTCCGCTTCACATTCTCCAGGAACCAGAGTGTATTTCGCTTCACTCTTTATAGTCTTTAGTACAACTGTGGTTCATCATTCTTTACTTGGTACTTCTGTAGTTCTTCAGTATGTACCTGTGCATTGAATTATGGATTCGTGGTTGAACCTATATTTGTAATAAACATGGTTGGATATGAAATAAGTGATTTCCTACTTTCAAATTCATAACATGTGATTTTTAAATTAGGGATTAATTGGATTAATTATGGATTAAATAGGGATTACACTGCACACGGTTTGCGAAAGCGAAACGTCTGCGATATACGTGGAGATCAGAAACGTTTCTAGGATCCACTACGTGTGCGATCAATCTCCACTGCACACACGACTTTCTCTTGAAAACTGTTTGTGTTAGGCCACCTTGCGCAAACGTTTATCAGATAAAAAGTGTGTGCGATGGACAGCCTTTGCCACATAGTTTCTTTCTATGCACCGTGTGTGATGCATTCAATAACGCAAACGATAAAATTATTAATATCGTGTGCAATGGCAACGCTATCACAAATGATTTAACGGGAAAAATTATGTGTGATGTACCTGTGAACGGAAACATTTTCCTTGGAGCGACTATGTGGGATGTGCATACGAACGGAAACGTTTAGCGGGGACTGATTGTGTGGGATTTACTTGCGACCGAAAACAATTTTGCCGTATAATTTTATTTTTTACCTGTACTGTACGTATTTCTGTATTTGAGCGTTCGCCGGTCACACAACAACCTCATTTTGTTGATTGTGTATGCCAGGAGGGCATATCCCCGACGGTTTCTGGGTCATGTGGGAAGGACCCCCCTATCGCCCACACTCACTTGGAGACGGTTCCAGATGCCATTGCGGAAAGGGGTTTTAAACCGTTTGTTTGGGACCGACGCGCACCAGTGATGGAACAATAAAAAATTATAGATACGTTGGAGATGTATCAATGCCCTCCAGATCGAGCACCCGGACGCGCTCCTTGCAAGAGTAGAAGCGGTGCTCGGCAACAGTAGGCCTCCTGCGTCCGTCGTCCGTGGACCCACGGCCTGCTGGCCATCGTCCATGAGAACTTCGGCCTCCTGGACAGCCACATCGACAGCCGGTCTGCATGCATCGCCACCACGCGCTGTCACACCACCGAAAAAAATTGCATTTTCTTCTTCCTCTATGCAAACCGCAGTGAGAAAGTTGGCATTTGTGAGCATGGACGGTGGCTAGAGTTAGTTGGGTGCTGCGAATTGGCGAGCAAACGGACAGGACGGAGGTAGGGGAAGGAGGGGGTGGCGACAAAGGTCGGCATGGCATGGACTGGCCGGAGTTGGTCGGGATCTGGTCGTGGACTGTGGTGGCCGACAGGGGAAAGGGGACAGAGAGATGCCTTCACAGCGGAACACTGGAGAGAGGGAGCGCGGGTTGGGTCGGGAAACACTAGAGGTTTTTTTTTGCAAAATTGCCATCACGACATGAATTTTGGGATGGAGGGAGTATTATATATACCTATATATACTAGACGTTTGGATCCTTTTTTCTAGTGCAACCCCAGAGTAAGAGATAAGAGATTTTTTTTATACGAGGTACTCTCTCCATCCCATAATATAATAGTGTTTTTGACACTACACTAGTGTCAAAAATGCTCTTATATTATGGGACAGAGGGAGTAAGACGTAAGAGATAAATTACTTTTTAAAGCATATACTCATATAAAGGAAGGATGCTGGAGTCACTGTCATGGACCTAGCCGACCGTTTCTGTGTGGCTTGCGGCGGGAGCCTCTCGGGGCGGCTCCGCGCCACCCGATTTGCCCGGACGGCGTGAACCTGGATAACATGGATGGACGATCCATGATGGGTGGATTGTGTGCCTGCCCGGGGCCATCATCATTGGGCGGCCTTCGTTGCGCCTGTGCACGAGGCCCTAGCCGGACCCGAGTGCCGGCGTCTTAGTCCCAGTCGGGGCGTGCGGTCTACCTGCTTGCGTCAGCTCACGTGACGCCTACGCCCTTCGGAGCTATCAAGGCAACACGCCTCGGTGGTCCATGACGGGCGGGCCGCGGGCGCTGCTGGGGCCACCATGGTGCAGCGGCTTGTGTCGCGCCTGTCCACAACGCACTAGCTGGGCCCAACGTTCACTCAGGTGTATAGGTCCGCGACGTGGTCGGCCCCTAGGCTGCACTGGGTTCGATCGTGCCGGGTAGGCTACGCGGACCAGGTGTTCATTGGGTTGGGCAGCTCTGCGGAGTGGTCGCACGCTGGGCTTCTTAGGGTGCTGAGCCGGGTGATCCCGGGACTTTTCCTGCGCTGTTCCCGGGTTGATGGAGGGTCATTTCTTTCCGGGTTTGTTTTGCCAATAACCTTGGTGTGCCATCGCTGGCAGGTTAGGGGGTCGGTGCAAGGAGGTCATTCTCTCGCAACCAACTCCCACATTGAGTATTTATATGCCCTTTTCTCAGGACACATCTTCTTCACGTTTTCCCGTTTCGTATTGCACTCCACACACTCTGGACGCTACACGTTTCTTGCAGCCCATGCTTTGTTCTTCCATCATTGTCGCTTTATTGCTATACGTTGGCGTCCTCTTTGATTTCTTCGTTGCCTTGTCAGTTGCTTCTCCTGTTGTTTGAGGCTGCGTGTGCTCGCCGTTGTTCCGTCTGCTTCACCATGTTGTATGAATGGACAACCAGGAAGCCAGCTCGAGCAAGCCATGAGCGAGCCTGTGCCTTTTCGTTTGGTGTAGGTACTTTCTGAGACCCATTGCTCCTACTTGCCTTTGACGTCTCCGACGTATTGATAATTTTTTATTATTTCATACCATTATTTTACCACTTTCATATATTTTTGGTAACAATTTATATTACTTTTGGGACTAACATGTTGATCTAGTGCCCAGTGTCGGTTCTTGTTTTGCATGTTTTTGTATTTCATAGAAATCCATATCAAACGAAGTCCAAACGCGATAAAATTTTACGGAGATTTTTATGGAATATATGTGATTTTTTTGCGCAAGAATCAACGCAAATGGTGGCCCATGGCCTCCACAAGGCAGGGAGCGCAACATGGTGTCTTATGAGTACCTCGTAAGTCAGTTGGTGCTCTCCTTCGGCCAGATTGGAGTTACGTATTTCAAAATATGCGAAGGAAGCTAATATCCAAAAAAATCATATTAAAATTTTAGCCCGATTGGAGTTACGTATTTCAAAATATTTAAGAAACAGTTTTCGGCCAGAAACATGGACGCAAAAGAGAGAATAAAACAGAGAGAGAACCAATCTAGGGGGGCTCCCACCCCTCGGGAGCCATGGCGTCCAAGGACCAGAGGGGGCGTCCTTCTCCCATCTAGGGAGAAGGCCAAGGAAGAAGGAGAAGGGACCTCTCCCCCTCTCTCCCGGTGACGGTGCAAAATACTGTCAGATCCCTCGATAGGGGTCCAAGCGCAGCTGGAAGTCATGAATCGTAGGTCACACGAGGGGTTTATTCATGTTCGGGCCTCCGGAGAGTAATACCCTACGTCCTACTGGTTTTGATGATTCATAATGGAGGGATACCTCATGCAAGGGGTTACAATGGTGAATGAGATTGCTACCGAGAGTTTTCCTATCTGTGGATAAATGATGAATGAATACCCTAGACCTCCTTTTATATAGGTAGGAGAGGTCTAGGGTTTACATGACATATGTGATCTGGGGCGCTGTCGCTCTCTATTCTTGGGGACTACAAAGATTGCCTTCGCCCCCCTTAGGGTTTTTCCTTGCTTTGGGCCCGGTGGGCCCCATGTATCGAATGAGGCCGGGCTCCTTAGAGTTAGCCACACCCGGTATAGGACCCCGTCAGTAGCCCCCATGCGCGGCGAAGGTCGCAAAAAACGGTTTGCGAGACCTTCGGCATGTTCTCATATTTCCTTGTCCTCCAAGAGCCATGTCGGGAGACAGATTTTGATGGCAAGCGTTGAGTCCCGAAGACCTATTCCCTGGGATGTCGACGTCTTGGTCTTCTTGCTGCTTCTTAGGCATATCACCGCTGTTGTACGCCTCTGTGCTCCATCTCTGGATTTAATGGAGGGACCCACCATCTTTTGCTTTCTTCGAAGAGTCACCCCAGTTTCGAAGAGTCAAAGAAACTGACCAGTTCATTTGAACACTAGATGTTTAAGGAAAGTTGAGATAGTATTTTAGCCCAAATTTTGAGCCCTTACCTCAACCTCTTGAATTTAGCAGTAATCCGTTTAGCACTGTTATTTTCGTTAATATCTTGCTGCCATATGCTCTTAACAGTATCCTTAAAATTGCCCATCCAAAGCCAAAAGTTTTCAAATCTGAAGATCTTCGACTTGGGAATAGCAGTACCAATTTTGATGAGATAGGGCACATGATCTGAAATTGGCTTAGAGAAAGGTAGGACCATAGTGTCAGGGAAATTAGAGGTCCAGGCTTCAGAATAAAAAACCCAGTCTGGCTTTTCAAGAAGAGGAGCTCCCTGCATGTTGCTCCAAGTGAAAGCTCTGCCTTTGAGAGGGATTTCTAGCAGGCCTAAAGAACTAATAGCTTCACTAAGGATTAACATGTCATTTAGACTACCTCCTACTCTGTTTCTATCAGAAGGATATCTGATATAATTAAAATCCCCATAACCAACCAATTGGAGTCATCAGGCATATCAATATTTTTAAACCAACTCATGGAGATGAGCCTATCATCAGCTTGACATGTCCAATAAATGTTAGACAGAATCCAAGAGGGGCCTGAAAGAGTGGAGGTGAATTTGATTGAAATGGAGATTTGGTTTTGGAAAAGAGTTTCACAAGCAACATTATGACCAGCAAACACAGAATCATTCCAGACAACTAAAAGGCCTCCAGAGTCTTCAACAGACGGTTGATAGTTAATTTTATTAAGCATTTTTGGTCGAAAGAGCTTGATGTACTTGGAATAAAAAAACCTCCCTTTTAGTTTCCTAGATACAGAGAATATCACATTGAGATTCATCAATTTTGTTTCTAATAGCCAGCCATTTTTCTCTATCACTGAGACCTCTAACATTCCAGTTCAAGATTTTTCATTGCTTGTTCATGGCTGATAATAGATATCTAACACTGGTAAAGGTATCACTGGAACTAAGCAACAGGATAGAGCAGATAACATTACAATTTCTAGTCTAGTCTTATTAAAAACAGAGTCTTGAAGAGCAAAAGATAACTTCTTTACATCATTGACCAAAAGTACATCTTAAAATGCTAGAAAAGTCCAAGCTTGCATCAGCCTTTCTTGTGGCCACCTTTGGCCTTCTCCTTCTGCTCCTGCTCCTTGTCCCCTTTCTTCTTTTTGGGCTGATGGAGGGTGGTCTTAGAGCATTCATGTCCAGAAACATTGCAAAAAGTTACAGAAAGATTCTTAACCACTTTACTGGAAACTAGAGGAGGGTCTGAATTGCATGGCATGCAATTTTTTATCCATACAAGTTTTTTCTTCTATAACCATTATCTTGATGTGTATAGCCAAAGTCTATGTGATCATCAATTACTGATTCAGGCACAGGTTCATGCACAATGTTTGCCCCATATATGAACTCGATCATGTTAACTACTGATATGACACTCCCTCGGCTAATGGTGCCTTCATATACTGAAACTAATGGAAGAGATTTATCATCACCGCGTACCCTATAAAACCATATATGGCGTGAATAGATGAGTCTTATGAGAGATGCATCAAGGGGTATTTCCTGTTTGGCAACATGTAGCATGCATGATGGTAGTAGATTTGCGACAACCTTAGGTACAAGATTCTTTATCTTAAACCAATAAAACTTGTTGTAAATAGTAAACACACTTTATATGGGCACACCGTATCGACGTGCGCGGTAGGCTAGTTAAGCTCTATTACAATCGAATATGACCATCATTGTACACCTTGACCAGGCATTGACTAACAAATTCTACTCCATGTCTCATTGTTGTAAAAAAACTCTACTCCATTTCTCATTGCTGTAAAAAAATCTACTCCATGTCTCAGATAAATGTTTTGATTCTAGTGCTTTCGTTATACTACATGAGTTACAGGGGCAATGGGAGTACTCAGAGACTTGCTAGTAATGACATACGTGTTGATTCTTACTCCCTCCATTCCACAATGTAGAGTGTCCGCCCTTCTCAAGATCTAAGTTTGATAATCAACGAGACTGATTGCGGCAGGAGAAAAAATTATACCACTGAATTCATATCGAAACATGAATTCAGTGGCATAATTTTTGCTCCCGCCGCAATCGGTCTTGTTGGTTAAATTTATGGTCAAATTTAGATCTTGAAAAGCATGGGCGCACTACATTGTGGAATGATGGGAGTACAATGTAAGGTTCATACTATCGTACACATGATTCTCTCTCCAAAAAAATTGTACACATGAAGAAATAGCCAAACAAGTTCGATGAGAAAGAGAACAAGCAGGGTCGATCGAACTACTTTTCCTATTGTACGCATCCGGAGCCGATGAACATTATCAAGTAGACGGACAAAATGAACCTCTGAAGTTTACATCTGTGCATTCTCCAGTACTTTTTTTTTTAACCAAGGACCGTAGAACAATCGTTCTACGATAAATTTATATTAAATACCAAAAAATATGTACAGAGCAAAAAGGAAAACATCAGAACCAAGGAATCGACCCTACTCCAGTTTTTGGGAAACCACTATGAGTCATTAGCACTTAGTTGAGAAACTGATCAATCCAGGCAGCATAGCTTTCCTAATGCTTGAGCTTGATTTTTCCTTAATTGAGAATGAGATCCGCCTTTAGTTTTCATTTCCAACTCCTTAAGGAATGTGGGATCCCATTGAAGAATTTAGCATTTATCTGGATCCAAATGTTCCAGCAAGCCATGATAATAACTTCCATCGCAAATTTTGGAGGCAATTCTTGAAAGGCAAAAATGATTTCATCCATAACTGAGATTCCTGTCTTTCTGTGTAGTGCCAGGCTGTCCCAACATTGCAGAGCAAATGGACAGTCCTAGAATAGGTGAAGTGATGTATCTTCGGAGGAAGTATTGCAGAGTTCACAATTATATGAAGGAATATGGAAAATTTTCCTATGAAGAAGATTCCTTGTGTTTGCTCCATCATGCAGCAAGACCCAAAAGAAAATCTTATATCTGAGCATAGTTCTATTCTTCCAAATCTGCATGAATACTGGTGCTGCAGGTGGTGCCTGGGATAGAGATTTATATAGCTTGATAGATGAGAAATCATAGTTGTCGTGGAATTGTCACGCCAGATGTCCAGTGAAAGGACTTAGTCGTGGAGCCATCGCAACTAGGAAGCAAGAAGGGGTTAATCAGGACAAAGGACACGAGGTTTATACTGGTTCGGCCCATTGCGGTGAAGGTAAAAGCCTACGATCCAGTTTTGAGTGGGATTATGTATGTCTCGATAACTAGGGAGCGAATCTGCTTGACCTAGCTCTCGATTTGATGTTACCTGCCCTAAGCTGCCGCTGGGTCGTCCCCTTATATACACGGGTTGACGCCCTGCGGCCTACAGAGTCCCGGTCGGCTCATAAACAGTGTCCTGCTCGGTGACTAGTTAATCTTGCCTTATAATACAAGTCATACCATTATGGTGGTTTATCACTATGGGCCAAGATTCGCCTTTGGGCTTTGGGCCCTTTACTGAACCGCCATCTTCAAGCTTGGTCTTGGGCTAAGAGAGTCTTCGTTGGTATAACCCGGCCCCTCCTGGGCAGGTCATACCTAATAGTTATATCCCCAACATTAGGCCCCAGATTGATTTGAACTGGTCCATGTCAATCTTCAATACTTAAGCAAACCTTCTGCTCTTCTCTTGTATAAAAATTTTGTAACCCGACATGACATCATCCTTCGGATTTGTGGTGACCCGCCATGACGTCATCTGCCATTAATGCACGTTTTTGCCCAACGTATCTCAACAGATCCTTATCTTAATGACCATCCCGAGAATCGAGGCGTCCTTGTAGTTGGATAATCATTTTTTCGGCCTCCTTGTTTTTCGCGCCCACTTATTAGTCTTCCCTTATAAATAGGTACGACCAGGTCTTTCCTCATTCTCCCCTTTCCTCATCTTCTTGCTTTTGAAACCCTACTACCACTCAAGCTTCGCCGCCGCCGCAGAGCACCTCGTCCTCGTCAACCTCGGCCGCTGCATCAACCTGAATCAGTCCATAGAACGGCGACGACCCTCCGCAGTAGATCTGCAGCTGTAAGTCTTCGCCTTCCCGCACCTCAGATCCGCATTAGGGTTTGCGAGTTCCTTTGTGTTCTTCGCTGTTCATCACGGCTTCTCCATGGTTTCTCCATTGCGTCCTCTTTTGATCTAAAAGAAGTACTAAACTCACGTGGTAGTTGTTTCGCATCCATTTCAGACGCTAGTAGATCCCCTTTTCTTATACAAAGGCCTCTTTAGAACTGATGAACTCCTCTGTACTGGTTTGTTAGGTCTAGAATATTTTTCCTTTTCTGAGCATCCATTGATCCAAAATAATAATTGCAATCTGTGAAACCTGTTTTTGCACACTAAGTCGATGCATGTATCTTGATAGATCCACCTAGCCATGGCGGCTCATACCACCGGTTTTAATTTGAAATGCTCAGTAGCTAACTTCAACCACACATGGCGGCTTAAATAACCTAACTGCTTATGGCGGCTTAAATAATCTGACATAATTAGCCATATACCATTAGTCCCCTTTTATAAGCCGCCATCTTGAATATGATTTGAAGTATTTCTCTCTGGCTTAAATTTGAACCGTAAATTTTTATTTTGTGGTAAGCTTCCATCTTTATAATGCCGCCGAAAGCGCCCAAATCACCCGTTACATGCAATTGGGTCAAATCCATCGTCACAGAAAGCACACTTGCTGATTTTGTGAAGACTGGCTATCTGCCAAAGAAGGAAGTCATGTCCTATGTGCTCCTGATCCAACAGAGGAAAAACCCCAACCCAAAGAGGGGGAAGTCATCGTCTTTACTGATCACATGATCCGGGGCTTTTCTCCACCCGGCTCAAAGTTTTTCAGAGATGTCCTGCACTTTTTCGACCTCCGACCTCAAGATATCGGTCCCAACTCCGTATCTAATATTTGCAATTTCCAAGTGTTCTGTGAGGTGTACCTTGGAGAAGAACCCAACTTGCTACTCTTCAGGGAATTGTTTTATTTGAATCGCCAGAATGAACGTGCCAACGGGCCTAGCTTGGAACTTGGTGGGATCTCAATCCAGCGAAGGAGGGCTGCATTTTTCTGTATGCCGATCCACCGAGTCACCCCAAAGACTGGAACCAAACATGGTTCTATTGTCAAGATACTTCTCCGGCTGGTGAAAACCCTCTGCCCGGCTTTCGCGCCCTGTGCCTCGAGTCTACTCATCCTCTACCAGATAAGCTGTCAGCTGCTGAACGCCAGAAACTTGCCCCCACCATGAGC
This sequence comes from Aegilops bicornis, assembly GCA_021605145.1. Lineage (NCBI taxonomy): Eukaryota > Viridiplantae > Streptophyta > Magnoliopsida > Poales > Poaceae > Aegilops > Aegilops bicornis. The sequence continues at coordinate 188,958,117 of CM038671.1, read as the reverse complement.
AAAGTCAAGGCTCTTCTGGGGAATGGCTTGAATGGCATTGATTTGGTCCGGGTTTGGCTTGCCTGGCGGGTTATTCCATTGAGCCGCCGCCCTGGTTTGATGTGCGACTACACAGGCCAGAAGAATGATCCTCTGCGGCACAGCCCTGACGATTTACCTGATGATGTCATTGATGATAGGACAAAATAACTCCTGAATGAGAGCCTGGCAGACTGTGGCAAAGTAGGTTTGAGCCCTTTCTGCAAAGCTAACCCGGCTCCAATGGTAAGCTAGTAATTTAAGCATTTTTATTTTATACTCTCACCTTTGAGGGTTTACCTTTACTCAAAACTCTTGTTGAAATTCACAGGCCACTGACGAGTTTTGGAAAGCCAATTATGATCATGAGGCTGCAAAGAGGGCCAGAAAAGCTAAGAAAGCCGCCAGGAAAGCAGCCGCCAGGAAGAAAGGAAACAAACCCAGCGCCTCAGACATGCTTCGGCTAGAGGAAACCTCTGAATCAGAGGTAGCTCTTGATTCTCTGGGATCCTTTTTTAACTATCTTATTGACACTGATTATCCTCGGGAGGATACAGGAGCGAGTCATGCAGCGGTTGAAGAGGTAACTATCATTTCCTCCGACTCCGAACCTTTGCCAAGACAGAAAGTCCGAAGAGTAACCCGAAAAGTAAGATTTTCACATCCTTTAGCTTACCAACATCCTCAATTTCTTTTGAAGCGACAGATTCATGAGAGCCGGAGGCAGACCCAGACCAGCAAAGATGCGGAACTCTCCTCCGGCTTGCCCAATACACCAAGGAAGCATCGGAACGAGGTCACCTCCAACTTATATCCCTTTTATCCTTTGGCGGGTCTCACTCGTCAACCACTCAATTCTTCTGACTCAAATTATCAGGAAACTTCACCTTCCTCCGGCGAATCCATGCAGTCCAATTTGCCGGCTTTTAAAACCGCTCCAGGGTAATGATAACCTACTTATCCTGTATTCACTTCAATTTGCTACACTTGTACTGACCTTTTGATTTTATGCAGTGGACAAGCAAAGCCCAGCAAGAGGGCTAAGAAGAACAAGCCGGCCGGAGAGCCGATCTTCAGTGAGCCGGAACTTGGAACGACCGCCCCTAAAACCTCCACTCATGAGCCGCCGCCTGAGCCAGCTCATGATATACCAATGCCCACTGCTGACCCGCCTGTCGAGCTAGCCGTCGATGGTTCTGAAAACCCGGAAGTCCCTAGCCCTGCCAGGACGGATGATCCTCAAGATGCTGATATCGAAATCACCAAGACCGGCTTTGTTGAACCGGGGAGACCAACCGTGCTGGCCAAGTGTTCTGCCAAGGAGGAACTTCTATAATGCCGCCGAGTTAAATTTGACGTTATTGATTATACTCACATGAGCATTGGCGAAGTCTTTTCTGGCTATATGAACCAAGTGCACAATAGTCGTGACACCGAAATTGATATGGTGAAGCAAATGTATCAGAAGTTTGAGGTACAACCTTTTCTCCATATTCATTTATCCTTACCGTGCCAGCCCCCAAGTCTATTGCTTATGGTCAATATCTTTGTAGACTTTAGAAAGAAACTTAGCAATATTAGTAACATAGTTGAACTAAAACACAGAAGAACTCCGGCTTACTCCGTAGTCCCCAAGGGGCGGTTTAATTAGTATGATTGAACCGGTTCTTCATATGGTTGCACAGAACAAACTATTTAAAAAGGCTTTAGCAGCAATATGCATTAGCCTCCAAGTGCCAAATACTCTTGCTTGAAAAGTGATTGGGACTTACTGTCATGAACCGCCACTTTAAACAAAATTCTTCAGCACACATTAGCCCCCAAGTGCCAACTGTTATTGCTTGCAAAAGACTCGGGACTTATTATTACAGCATAATAATCCTGACCTTTTGACCCGGTATTTGTACAGGCCACCACTAGTCAATTTGAATCAGAAATATTTGACTTGAAGAATCGCCTAGAAGCACAGGAGATTGAGACCCAGAAAGCCAACTCCAAATTCGAGTTCAGTGTATCTAAACAAGAAAAACTGAAAAAAGGCTTTGAAGTGCAGAAAAAGGCCTGGGCTGATGAAAAAATCGCCTTGATCAACCGGGCTGAGAAGGTAGACGCGGCTCTTGCAGAAGCGACCGCGGAATTATCCAATTTAAAGCGCCATATATCTCAGATGGTCTCAGCAATCTTTGGTAAGTCACTCTGCAAGTGTTTAGATACGTGAATCTTTCTAAGAAGCATATCAATTGTCATCAACTCACCTGACATTATAATGCAGGCCCTGTGAGCTCAAATCTTAACTAGAGCATGCCGATAAAGTGAAGGCGGTTTATACTGTTGGTGGAGCAACTCTACACGGGTCTCGTGATGCCTTTTAGCCGCAGTGGCCCTGTCAAATGAAGTTCCCACCCTCCTGTCAGATGTATTAAAGCGGTTTGCTGTGCTACCTCAGCGGTTTCATGAACTAAGGCGATCTTCTGCGAGAGCCGAAGCCGTAACTGCATTAAGCCGGGCCAAGGCGTGGCTATCGGAGCTAGACCCGGCCGACATCGCCATCGGGTATCCAAACCTAAAAGAGGACGGCACACCGTTTGGACAGGAGGACTTCACCACTTGTGTTAAGGAAATACGCCCTGTGGCCACCCTGATTGCTAATGACACGGATCTTACCAAGTATCATCCGGGTAATGACGCTGAAAACCGGAGGATTCCAACGCTGCATTATGAAGTGGTCAGCCTGATCCCTCCAATTCGTAAGCATACCTTCGCCCCTGAAGTTGACCCGGCCGGATTAATTGATGATGAAGCTGAATTCGAAGCTTTGAATGGCATTGACTGGTCATCATCAACCTTCCAGGGCAGGGAACAAGATGGAGGAGTGGAAAGGAATGATCCAGAAGCTTCAGGCCAGCCACGCAATTGATCCGTCGGGCGGCTCATATTTATGCTTTGCTGAAAAACAATGTTAATCATTTGGACTCGGGGAGTCATGTAATAGAGTAGACATAACGTGGTTTTGTCGTGCCTTCGTGCACGTGTTTGGTGCTCAATATTGTTAAGCCACCATCTTATATTCATCCGTATTATGCTTATCATCTATTTTCCTTATGCTTAAGAAAACTTTTACACTGTCCTGCATACAGAAATAAATCACAAGACCCTTGGCGGTTTACCGCAGGGCGGGTCATATATCTTACATAGAACCCGGAATATGCAAAAGAGTCATAGATAAATCGGTTATCATTTATAGCTTTGAAATATAACCATAATATCATACCTATGATCCTTTGATTTATACTGCCGGTTTATGTGACCCAAACAGTAAGGGTGACAACCCAATCTTGTAGAAGCTGGTACTTCCACACATATGATTATTGTTATATGTTGGCGACTTATTGACTAAGGCCAAGCCGGGTTAAATAGAAGCCACTCATTAGATGCTTCCAATAGGATCAAAAGAAGTCTCAAGACAAAAACTCAAAAAGAAACTGTTTGCAAAAAACATCAAAAGAAATAAACAAAAATTTGAGGCTTCTGATTCGAATACGATCAGTAAACCGTTCCAAAGGGGTTAAGCTAGGATTCGAATACGACCATGTAGCCCCCAATGGCTTTGGCGTTGCACCGATCAAGAGGGTACCGACAACTATGTTGTCTTTGGTTCAAATACGACCTATGTTTGAACGGGAAGCCCCCAAATGACCTCGAGAGTTTTTTAACGACGCTGATTCGAATACGACCAATGTTGGACCCAAAAGGGGTTGAGCTATGATTCGGATATGATCAAGAAGCCCCCTAGTGAGTTTGGCAGTGTGCCGATCAAAAGGGTATCGACGGCTATGTTCGCTTTGGTTCGAATACGACCTATGTTTGAACAGGAAGCCCCCTAGTGACCATGAGGTGTAACGGCTAGATTCGAATATGATCATGAGCCAGACCAAGAGAGTTAAGCTGGATTCGAATACGATCAGCCCCCAACTGGCCGTTTATGTTTAAAATAATAAGAACATATGATCATTGAGAATGAAAAGGACAAAGGTCCTGCTTTATTACTTATCATAATATATACATTTCATAAGATGTACATCATGAGAGCTGGTGGCTCAAGTGTAGTAAGGCCGAAGATGAGCAATGTTCCACGGCCGGCGGATCTCCTCCTCCGACTTACGTGAGTCTTTGTGCTCTCGAACATCGATAAGGTAGTATGACCCGTTGTTCAGGTTCTTGCTGACCACAAAGGGTCCTTCCCAAGGTGGGGATAGCTTGTGCATATCGGACTAATCCTGGATGAGCTAGAGCACCAAGTAACCTTCTTGAAAGGTTCTGGACTTAACCCGGCGGCTGTGATAAGGACGCAGGTCCTGCTGGTAAATCACCGAGCGGGCTGCTGCTAAGTCACGCTTCTCATCCAATAGGTCAAGTGCATCCTGACGAGCTTGTTCATTATTAGCTTCAACATAAGCCGGCACTCGGGGCGAGTCATGACGGATGTCACTCGGTAGAACCGCCTCTGCTCCGTAAACCATGAAGAAAGGCGTATAACCCGTAGATCTGTTAGGTGTAGTATTGATGCTCCAGATCACGGAAGGCAACTCCTCCACCCAACAACCCGACGTCCGCTGTAAAGGGACCATGAGTCGGGGTTTTATGCCTTTCAAGATCTCTTGATTAGCTCTTTCAGCTTGACCATTGGATTGAGGGTGAGCTACTGATGAAACATCAAGCCAGATATGCTCACGTTGACAGAACTCTTCCATGGCACCCTTGGACAAATTAGTACCATTGTCAGTTATGATGCTGTGTGGAAAACCAAAACGAAAGATCACCTTATTCATGAATTGAACCGATGTGGCTGCATCACACTTCATCGACCGGCTCGCCTCAACCCACTTCGTGAACTTATCAACCGCTACGGAAGGTGTGTCTTTTATCTTTGGACCTTTTGAAAGGCCCAACCATATCAAGCCCCAGACCGCAAACGGCCAAGTAATTGGAATCATCCTCAATTCTTGAGCGGCACATGAGCCCGTCGTGAGAACTTCGACAACCGTCACATTTATCGACCAAATCTTCCTCACAAAGATGAGCCGTCAGCCAATAAAATCCATGACGAAAAGCCTTGGCCACAAGGGATTTTGACCCGGCATGATGGCCACAATCACCTTCATGAATCTCACGAAGAATTTCTTGACCCTCCTCAGGAGAAACACAATGTTGAAATGCCCCAATAACACTGCGATGATGTAACTCCCCATTGACAATCGTCATTGACTTAGACCACCGGGTTATCTGACTAGCCAAGGTTTCGTCCTCAGGCAATTCGCCCCGGGTCATGTAAGCCAAATATGGCACTGTCCAATCTGGGATAACATGAAAAGCCTCCACCAGTTGTGCTCCGGTCAGAACAGCCAAGTCTTCCTCTATAGGCAACTTGACAGAAGGATTATGCAAAACATCTAAGAAAGTGTTAGGTGGCACCGGCTTACGCTGAGACCCCAGTCGTCTTAAAGCATCGGCTGCCTCGTTCTTTCTGCGATCAATGTGTTCCACCTGGTAACCCTTGAAGTGTCCAGCAATTGCATCAACTTCACGGCGATAAGCCGCCATGAGAGGAGCCTTGGAGTCCCACTTGCCTGATACTTGTTGAGCCACCAAATCTGAGTCGCCAAAGCATCTTACCCGGCTTAGGTTCATCTCCTTAGCCATCCGAAGACCATGGAGCAAGGCCTCATACTCAGCTGCATTGTTAGTACAGGGAAACATCAACCAGAGCACATAACAAAATGTGTCACCTCGAGGGGAAGCTAATACAACTCTAGCCCCCGAGCCTTCAATTGCCTGGATCCATCAAAATGAATAGTCCAATATGTGTTATCCGGCTTTTCTTCAGGCATCTGCAGCTTTGTCCAATCGTTGATGAAGTCCACCAGTGCTTGAGATTTAATAGCAGTGCGTGGTACATACTTTATACCATGAGGCCCAAGTTCAATGGCCCACTTGGCGTCTCGTCCTGTGGCTTCTCTGTTTTGAATGATATCGCCCAAAGGAGCAGAACTGACCACAGTGATGGGGTGACCCTGGAAGTATTGCTTAAGCTTCCGGCTTGCCATGAACACCCCATAAACAAGTTTCTGCCAATGTGGATACCTTTGCTTGGACTCAATAAGCACCTCACTGATGTAGTAAACCGTCCATTGAACCGGATGCTCCTTGCCAGCCTCCTTGCGCTCCACCACAATGGCCACGCTGACGGCAGGTGCGTTAGCAGCCACATACAGCAATAAGGGCTCGTTATCAATGGGAGCAGCAAGGACCGGTGGCTCAGATAACTGCCTCTTCAAATCTTCAAAGGCAGCATTAGCAGCACCACTCCAAACAAAGTCATCCGCCTTCTTCATCATTTGATGCAGCGGTATGGCCTTCTCACCTAGACGTCTTATGAACCAGCTTAAAGCAGCAACACGGCCCGCCAGACGTTGAACATCATTGATACACGCCGGCTTAGCCAAAGTGGTGATTGCCTTGATCTTCTCCGGGTTAGCCTCGATGCCTTTGTTAGAAACCAGAAAACCCAAAAGCTTGCCAGCTCGCACTCCAAAGACGAACTTGGCCGGGTTTAGGATCATCTTGTAGACCCGGAGATTATCAAAGGTTTCCTTCAGATCATTTATCAAAGTCTCCTTCTCTCTGGACTTCACCACAATGTCATCCACATAAGCATGAACGTTGCGCCCAATCTGATTGTGGAGACAGTTCTGCACACATAGCTGATAAGTCGCACGGGCACTCTTAAGCCCAAAAGGCATAGATACATAACAGAAGGCTCCAAATGGAGTGATGAAAGCCGTCTTCTCTTGGTCCTTAACTGCCATTTTGATCTGATGATATCCAGAATAAGCATCCAAAAAGCTCAAACGCTCACAACTTGTCGTAGCATCAATGATTTGATCAATATGGGGAAGAGCAAAAGGATCAGTCGGACAGGCCTTATTTAATTCCATGTAACCCACACACATACGCCAGGTGCCGTTCTTTTTTAGCACCAGCACCGGGTTAGCCAACCACTCCGGGTGAAAAACTTCAACAATAAACCCAGCTGCCAAGAGCCGGGCTACCTCCTCACCAATAGCTTTACGCCTCTCCTCATTAAACCACCGAAGAAACTACTTGACCGGCTTAAATTTTGGGTCAATATTAAGAGTGTGCTCATCGAGTTCTCTCGGTACACCCGGCATGTTAGAAGGTTTCCATGCAAAGATGTCCCGGTTCTCACGGATGAACTCGATGAACACGCTTTCCTATTTAGGATCCAGATTGGCACTAATACTGAACTGCTTAGATGAGTCACCTAGAACAAAATCAACAAGCTTGGTTTCATCGGCCGACTTAAATTTCATCACCGGCTCATGCTCTGTGGTTGGCTTTTTCAGAGACGTCATGTCTGCCGGGTCAACATTGTCCTTGTAAAACTTCAACTCCTCCGTTGCACAAACAGACTCAAAGATAAGCAAAGACGCTTCCTCACATTCCAAGGCTATTTTTTGACTCCCATGCACTGTGATGGTGCCCTTATAACCCGGCATCTTGAGCTGCAGATACACATAACACGGCTGCGCCATGAATTTTGCATAAGCCGGCCATCCAAACAATGCATGATACGGGCTTCGGATTTTGACTACCTCAAAGGTTAACTTCTCAGCTCTGGAATCATGCTCATCACCAAAGGCTACTTCCAGCTCAATCTTACCCACTGGGTACGCCGACTTACCGGGCACCACTCCATGAAAAACCGTGTTAGATGTCTTGAGCTGTTTATCAGTCAACCCCATGCGACGAAAGGTCTCATAATAGAGGATGTTAATGCTGCTGCCTCCGTCCATGAGCACCTTTGTGAATTTGTATCCACCAACTTGAGGTGCCACCAGTAAGGCCAAGTGACCCGAATTGTCAACCTGGGGAGGGTGATCCTCCCTACTCCATATAATAGGCTCCTAAGACCATCTTAGATAACGAGGGACTGCCGGCTCAACGGCGTTTACAGCCCTCTTATGAAGCTTTTGATCCCGTTTATATAAACTGGTGGTGAACACATGATACTGCCCACTATTCAGCTGCTTTGGGTTACTCTGATACCCGGATTGTTGTTGTTGGTGACCTCCTTGGCCGGATTGTTGATTATAACCACCTTGATTACCTTGAGGGCCCTAGCCATGAAAACCGCCACCGCCTGAGCCGCCACCCGGCCCATGGTTGTCGTCGAACATATTAGAATTTTTGAAAGCTTTCATCATCGTGCAATCCTTCCATAGGTGAGTGGCTGGCTTCTCCCGAGTGTCGTGCCTTGGACAGGGCTCATTGAGCAATTGTTCAAGAGTAGGACCTGACCCGCCAGACTGAGGGGGCGGCCTCCCCTTGCGTTGTTGATTGTTGCCCTGTGAATTGGTGTTAGCCACAAACTCCAGGTTATCGTATGCCTTACGTTTATTGCCTCCCTGATTCGCCGGGTTATGCTGATGAGCATTTTCGTTGTCGTTCTTCTTTCCCTTCCCTGTCTTCTCTTCGTCAGACGCGGGATCCTTGGTACTATTGGAATTGGCATATTTGACCAGAGCCGCCATCAGCTGGCCCATATCGTTACAATCACGCTTGAGCCGCCCCAGCTTCTGTTTCAGACGTTCAAAACGGCAATTTTTCTCCAACATTAAGACTGCAAAGCCGGCATCCATTTTATCAGAGGAATGTATAATTTCCTTCACCCGGCACACCCAATGGGTCGTGGACTCACCTTCCTCTTGCTTGCAATTAGTCAAGTCCACAATCGACATAGGCTGCTTGCATGTGTCCTTGAAGTTCTGAATAACCCGGGCCTTTAACTCGGCCCAGGACCCAATGGAATTAGGTGGCAGTCCCTTTAACCAAGTGCGGGCCATTCCATCCAGCATCATAGTGAAATACTTGGCCACCGCTGCGTCACTAACCTCCAACAGCTCCATGGCCATCTCATAGCTTTCAATCCACGCCCCAGGCTGTAAATCAGCTGTGTAATTTGGCACCTTTCGAGGTCCCTTGAAATCCTTGGGCAAACGTTCATTACGCAGAGCCGGCACTGAGGGAGTCCTGGATTAGGGGGTCCTCGGACAGCCGGACTATATCCTTTGGTCGGACTGTTAGACTATGAAGATACAAGATTGAAGACTTCGACCCGTGTCCGGATGGGACTCTCCTTGGCGTGGAAGGCAAGCTTGGCAATACGGATATGTAGATCTCCTCCGTTGTAACCGACTCTGTGTAACCCTAGCCCCTCGGTGCCTATATAAACCGGAGGGTTTAGTCCGTGAGGACAACAACAATCATACCATAGGCTAGCTTCTAGGGTTTAGCCTCTACGATCTCGTGGTAGATCAACTCTTGTAATACTCATATCATCAAGATCAATCAAGCAGGAAGTAGGGTATTACCTCCATCGAGAGGGCCCAAACCTGGGTAAACATTGTGTCCCCGCCTCCTGTTACCATCCGCCTTAGACGCACAGTTCGGGACCCCCTACCCGAGATCCGCCGGTTTTTACACCGACATTGGTGCTTTCATTGAGAGTTCCATTGTGTCGTCACCATAAGGCTTGATGGCTCCTTCAATCATTGGCAATGATGCGATCCAGGGTGAGGTTTTCCTCCCCGGACAGATCTCCGTATTCGGCGGCTTCGTACTGCGGACCAATTCGCTTGGCCATCTGGAGCAGATCGAAAGCTACGCCCCTGGCCATCAGGTCAGATTTGGAAACTTGAACTACACTGCCGACATCCGCGGAGACTTGATCTTCGGCGGATTCGAGCCCATGTCAGGTGCGCCGCACAATCACGACGAGCATGATTTAGCTCTGCCATCGGACAGTGTTCGGGAGATCACACCTGCAACTACTCCGGCCCCCAATCCGGAACAAATCGCGCCATCTGTGGACGTGGATGGACCCCACCACGGAGGCCACACACTCAGTGGCGATAGCGTCGAATACCGACTTCACCTCCTACGAGACCCGTGTTGCCGAACCATTGGATTCGTCCCCGGCCATGGGCTCCGAGCCGCCCGCGTCCGCGCCTATCGAATCTGATTGGGCACCGATCATGGAGTTTACCTCCGCGGATATCTTTCAGTACTCGCCTTTTGGCGATGTGCTAAATTCATTAAGGTCTCTCTCCTTGTCAGGAGAACCTCGGCCGAACTATATCCGGCTAGAATGGGATGCGGACGACGAAGAAATTCGCTCCCCACCCACCATCCACTTAGTAGCCATTGTCGATGATTTAACCGACATGCTTGATTTCGACTCCAAAGACATCGACGGCATGGGCGACGATGCAGGAGAGGAACAGGAACCATCGCCCACAGGGAGCTGGACAGCCACTTCATCACATGACATATACATGGTGGATACACCCAAAGAAAACAATGACGAGGAACGGAAGGATGCAGCGAAGGATAGCTCCCTCGAGAAGCAACCAAAGTGTCGGCATAGACGCCGCTCCAAATCCCGCCTCAGCAAAAACAGCGATAATAGCACAAGAGAAAATAACACCCTAGTCGACTCTAGAGGAAACGACGACCACATTGACCCAGCAATAGAGTAGGATGAACCAGCAAACGGCGAACATAGTACGGATCCGTTGTCCGAACACGGCGACGCCGAGGATAAAGCTCATGAACCTCCCTCCGGAGAGGAAAACAATCCGGACGAGGATGCACACATCATCCCGGAAAGGCACTTGGAACAAGAGAACCTCCGCAGAAGGCTTATTGCCACCGCGAGGAGTCTGAAGAACCAGAAGCAAAGGCTTAAGGCCGCGCGGAATATGCTCAACAGTAGATGGAACAAAGTGCTCGACAATGAAGAAAGTATGGTGGTAGTTACCACACAAAGAGCTATCCAAAGCGCAAGCTGTAGCCTGAATTTGATGATGAGGCCTTAGAGCCCACACATCCGAAAAACAAAACGGCCAACCGGTCGGATCAGCCACCTCGTGGCTGCGATAGAGCGGCTAACAAGGCCGCACATAAGTCAGCACACGATTCACGTGAGGACTTGCATCAGAAGACCGGCGTGACCAGATCCATCTACGGATCAAGGAAACGCGCTCCAGCGCACAACCAAAACCGAACACTACAACCGTCAGAATGCCATGACACATCCAAATGCAGGGGTGCCGCACACCCCCTATGTTTCACCGATGAGGTGCTGGACCACGAATTTCCAGAAGGATTCAAACCAGTGAACATAGAGGCATACGACGGAAACACATACCCTGGGTTCTGGGTTGAGGACTTTATCCTCCATATCCATATGGCTCGCGGAGACGATCTCCACGCCATCAAGTACTTGCCCCTCAAGCTGAAAGGACCAGCTCGGCACTGGCTGAAGAGCCTCCCTGAAAACTCAATTGGAAGTTGGGAGGAGCTTGAGGATGCTTTTAGGGCTAATTTTCAAGGGACCTATGTCCGACCTCCGGATGCAGACGATTTAAGTCATATAATTCAACAGCCCAGAGAGTCAGCCCAAAAGCTTTGGAACAGATTTCTCACTAAGAAGAACCAAATCGTTGACTGCCCGGAAGCCAAAGCCTTAGCAGCTTTCAAACACAGCGTCCGAGACGAATGGCTCGCCAGACACCTCGGCCAAGAAAAACCGAGAACAATGGCAGCCCTGACAAGCCTCATGACCCGCTTTTGCACGGGCGAAGATAGCTGGCTAGCCCGTAGTAGCACCAGCGACCCAGGCACATCCGAAGTCAGGGATGGCAATGGAAAACCACGACGCAGTAAAAGCAAGCGTCGAAATAAAGAAGATAGGCCAGATAACACGGCGGTAAACGCCGGATTCAGGGGCTCTCGGCCGGGTCAGTGGAAAAAGCCTTTCAAAGGCAGCAGAGATGGACCGTCCAGCCTAAACAAGATTCTAGACAAATTATGTCAGATTCATGGCACTTCGATAAACTCGCAAATCACACCCATAGAAAATGATGGGTCTTCAATCAGGCCGTAAGCTAAACGCCGAACACAAGGGAGGGAGACACCAAGTGAAGACGAGGACGAGCCTCGCCAAAGAAAGCAATCGGGGACAGAAAAATTCCCACCAGAGGTCAAAACAGCGAACATGATCCACGTGACGAAGAGGAGAAGCAAACATGCACTCCGAGACACACGCGCCGTAGAGCCCGTCACCCCTAAGTTCAACCCATGGTTGGCCTGCCCGATCACTTTTGATCGCAGGGATCACCTGACAAGCATCTGGCACGGAGGATTGGCTGCCTTGATGTTAGACCCAATAATAAACGGATACCATCTCACACGAGTCCTTATGGACGGTGGCAGTAGTCTTAATCTGACATATCAGGACACAGTCCGCAAAATGGGGATAGACTCGACAAAAATCAGCCACAGTAATACTACCTTTAAGGGAGTAATACCAGGCCCAGAGGCCCGCTGCACGGGCTCTCTAGTACTAGAGGTTGTATTCGGTTCTCCGACAACTTCCGGCGAAAAGTTAACCTTCGACATCGCTCCATTCGAAGTGGCTATCAAGACTACTCGGAAGAGCAGCGTTGCTCGCTTTTAACGCGATCGCATTACGCTTCTCTTAAGCTCAAGATGCCTGGTCCACGTGGCATCATCACAATTAGCGGAAATATCGAGCGTTCCTTATGCACAGAAGAATGTGTGGTGGCTTTAGCAGCCGAACACTAAACGACCTCTCCAACCAGAATAAATGATCGGTCGTCAAGACCGCGGACACGGTTAGACGAGTCCGGCACATCACTAGCTGTAACAGCTTAGATATACCTAAGATTGGTTCGATGGATTTACCCTCATAGGCGGTACCAGGGGCTTCCCGCATGTAAAAGGACTACAGTTCGGCTCGACCTTACTTATCTTGATTTCTAATGGTTTATTGAGAATAACCAATTTTTCGCATGACAACTTCCACCTAAGTTCTTATCTTTTACAGATGGTAATCGTGCTACACCCTTCCAGGATACATCACAACGGAGACACAGGCGCAGACGTGCAGCAGGGCCCCACTCAAAGGTTTCTTTTTAGATTAAGACCATGCATAAACCTTTTAACTGTCTCTTGTTGCTTCACATCCTCCGGATACTCAGCATAACCGAGAGCAATGCTGACGTTATTGGCATTTCGCCACATCAGAATGATGCACGTACCTGGACACTCAGGGATCATCATTAAGGGCGTTATTCAGCCCGGTATATGTTGTAAAGACCGAATACCTTAGGGAGTGTTCGGCGTCGCGAGTTTGGCCTTATATGCATCAGCTCCGAATCATGTCTTTGGTCAAATGTTGGGTTTGCCTGGCTCCCGTGTTTTGCTACCTTACGTTTCGCTCTATCGGCTAAGGTGGCGCCGGAAGAACTACTGTGATTGTGCCCTGGTTCATCCGGACGAGCACCTCAGTAGAGAAAGCCGAAAACTGTCTGTCATGATAAAGCGCGAGACTGGTCAACTACTCGATGACTTAGCGGAATCTTCGGGATTCCTCCGCATTAACAAAGGGCCGTTTCCCGGTCATGTATCTACACGCCCCGTATTCGGATGAGCGCGGAGGTACCAGGGGCTATATAGTAGTCCCACCGTCAAACTCGTATGGCTAAGTGAAAGTGTTAAAGCAATATAGTCCGATTGCCTCGTTCACCGCGCTATCACCTCCTTAATGGACCAAGACGTTGGATCAAGTGTGAATCTGGCGTTTTTGTGAACACCCCGCATTATATGCGTGAAATTTTGAAGCCGACGACTGCAAACTTTCAGGTTATATACATATATATATAAACGGCCGCACAGGAGGCATCATAATACTTTCAGGCAAAAGTATAAACACAGCCTTTATAATTCAATAAGCATTGTTCTTACAATTGAGTTACATGTCACTAGAACATGATATGCTTCGAGCACTGAGCCTCTATTACACGAGCGCCTTCTAAGACTTCCTCAAAATAGTGCTCGGCCGATACCCAGCCTACCGCCGAACTCTGGGATGCAATAGTGGTGGCTTCCATCTCTGCCCAGTATGTCTTGACACGGGAAAGAGCCATCCGCGCACCCTATATGCACACCGACCTCTTCACAGTGTCGATATGCGGCACAGCACCAAAGAATTGTTGCACTAGGCCAAAATAACTATTCGGCCTCGGTCCCTCCGGCCAAAGGTGATCCACGACGGACCTCATAGCAAGTCCGGACAACCTATGGAGCTCGGCCCACTCGGCCATTTGTTCATTTAACAGCAGCGGACGCGTTGGAGTGCGGAACTGTGACCAGAACAACCTTTCCACTACATGATCCTTCTGATCTTTGAAAAACTTGGTCGCATCAGTGGCACTCGCTGCTAAATCCAAGTACGCGTCCGCAAAACTCCATAATTTATCCAGAGGGGCATACTTCGGGTCTCCAAACCTCGTCCGCAACAAAAAGGGCTTCCCAGCCGCAATATCTCCGGCTTGACGGAGTTCCTCCTTCACCGCTCTGATTTGCGAGCGGGTTTCCTTGGCCGCTTCCATGGCCTCCTTCAGTTCCGCCGCCTTCGCTTGGCTTTCCTTTTCAAGAAGCTCATACCGGCCGGCGGCATCTTTCAGCTCAATAGCCATCTTGGCTATTTTCTCTTTGCTTTGGCAATGGGCAGCCTGTTCGGCTCTTAGCTCTTTGACCGCCTTTAGGGCGGCCGCATCACTCTTCCTGGCTTGTTCCTTGGCTCGGGCAAGTTCTCGCCTCAAGGGTCTCCACGGCGACAGCTCCATCTGCAGTCACAGCATATTACAGATACTAGCATCATGCTCCTCTTAATATGTATTGATCCTAGGAGAATACATACCCTATGCCTCGTCAAGCCGCTTTGTCGTGGAATTGTCACGGCAGATGTCCTCATGAAAGGACTTAGTCGTGGGACCATCGTACGGGTTAACTTAGAGGGGTTAAAGCGGACGCAAAGACACGAGAGTTTATACTAGTTCGGCCCCTTCGATGAAGGTAAAAGCCTACGTCTAGTTGTGATGGGATTGATGTGATCTCGGCGACTAGGGAGCAATAGCTTTGCCTAAGCCTCGAATTGTTGTTGTCTGTCCCTAAACCGCCACGGGTCGCCCCTTATATACACGGTCGACGTCGGCCGATCTCTGACAGAGTCCCGAGGCCGGCTCATACAAGTGTCCGCTCGGTCTCTTCTTTCTCTTATCTTACAACACAAGTTACATGGTTATGGCGGTTTTACCATTACGGGCCCTAATTCCGCCTCGGGCTCCGGGCCTCTAAGCTCTGACAAAGAATCGCCACCTTACGAAGTTTTCGTGGGCCCCAATTATGGCCTGTGGTAAACCGCCCCTTCAGGCGGTTTATATTCAGTAGTTACATCCCCAACATTAGGCCCCAGTTGACTTGAACTCGTTCATGTTAATCTTCAACATCTTAGGTAACTCTGAATATCTTCCTTCATATTTCGTAAACCGCCATCTCGCTTAAACCGTCGTGACGTCATCCTCCGACCACGCAATAGAGCATATTACGTCATCTTTATTAAAGAAGCCCAAACAAGAAGATTCCCTTCATTTAATATTATCCGAAATCGAGGCGACCGCCGCGCCGTCCGCCGCTTTTAACTCCTCCATTCTCGCTACCGTTAATTACTCCGTCCCATTATAAATAGACAGGAAGGCCCTTTCTTCTTCTTCCTCCTTCCGGCGCTTCTTCTTCCTCGCGACGCCCAGCTAAAGCTCCGCCGTCACCTCCGACCTCCGAACGCCAGCGTCGGTGCAAGGCTGCTGCATCAACCTGGTTGTACCAGAGACTCTCGGCGTTCCTCCATTGCCTGCATCGGGTAAGGCTCCTCCTCATGCCCTAGATCTGCATCTTGAGGCTCCTGCTCATATCGTCGTTCATAGGTGTTCATCCTAGTCTCTTCATACCTGCTCTGCCATGGCTTTTTAATCCAACCGTAGCATATATCCCGTGTAGTAATCGCTCCGCCTTCAGCTTTAGCACTTTGCACATCTTTCTTTTTGTTCGCACCCTCTTGTTAGAACGCACGAACTTCCCTGTCCTTTATAAGGCTTGCATGGGTCGCAGAAATTTTTCCTCATCAATCTTCGGTAGATCCAAATTAATTCCATTCATATGTGAAACCTGTTTACATCCCACACTTAGCAGGTTTTCGATTCTGTCTCTTCCTCCTAAGGGCGGTTTAATTTTTTGATAGCTAATCCGCCATACTCCATTAGTCCTCGCTAAACCGGAAATTGAACCGATCGCCAAATTGCCGGTTTAGCATTGTATAATATGTTTGAACCGTTAACGGTGAACCGCTTTTTACTTTTCCTTTCGCAGCTTTCTTCTTCCGAATGGCCAAACAATTCTCGCCTTGCAACTGGGTCCGGTCCAAGATCACCGAGACGCAACTCAATGGATATGTCACCACCGGCGCTTTAGCCTCCAAAAATGTCCTCCATTGGCGTGTTCGGATGCGAATGCCCTCTGAACCTCAAGAAGGAGAAGTAATTGTATTTATGCAGCACTTAGACCGGGATTCAGTCCACCGGATCAAAATTCTTCCGGATGTCCTCGCAAGTTTCCAACTCCATCCACAAGATATTGGTCCAAACTCGTGTCCAATATATGCAATTTCCAAGTTTTCTCGTGAAGTCTATCTTCAAGAAGAACCATCTGTGGAGCTGTTCCGGATTTCTTTCATTTGAACCATCAGACGGAGTTTTCGGATGGTCCTAACACGGAACCGGGTGGCGTTTCAATCCGTAAAAGGAAGGAAGTAGGCTTTCCTCACGCAAAACACCATAGCCATCCGAAAGATTGGAACCAAACCTGGTTCTATTGCGAATACCGCTCCTAACAGCGAGAACCCCTTGCCGGGCTACCGCCCTCACCGGCTTAGCAACCATCACCCATTGCCTTTACGCTTGACCGCCGCAGAATGGAAAAATTTTGCGCCTCAAATTATCAAACTCCGGGCTCTAATGGCCAATGGTTTAACTGGTATTGACCTTGTTCGATGTTGGGTTTCTTGGGGCATCTTGCCATTAAGCCGCCGCCCCGGACTGATGCACGAATACACTGGTAGCGTCAAAGACCCTCAAAGACGTCACGAACTACCAATAACTAAGCTTGAAGTCACTGAGACAGTGAAGAAAATGCTTGATTAACAGATCTCCGTCTGCACCCAAACCGGTTGGCCCCATTACGTGTTTCCAACAAACCGCTCATGTAAGGCTCCGCTCATCGCTTCTTCCGATATTAATGCCTTATTGATATATATTAATCCTTGTTACTTCTCGGGCTAACAGCTCCTTCCGAAAACAACCAAACCGCCCGGGTTCCTCGTAAAGTCCAAGACCACCAAGAAAGCTGGTAAGAGGAAACCGCCGAGTCTTCTCGATCCACGGAAGAAGAAGATTGAAGCCGAGGTAAAGCTTGATTTACTTTGTCCCTTTTATCCTTCATCCTATTGACAGCTTCAATTCCTCGTGATGATCTTGAAGCCCGATCATGCCGATCCTGTTGAGGTAATCCTTCTTTCTTCGAATCTGATCTTGTGTCGGTTAAAAGAATTCGCCGCAGTCAGGAAGCGAAAAAAATCTCACTCCCGTGCTCATTTGAATCCGAACCTTTCTTTGAAGACACAAGGCTGAAGAGCGCCCGTCACGACCAAGACAATGGTCAACAAATTACATCGTCCGGTTTACTCGACACCCCAACCCGGAAGCGTCGTCCGTGAGGTGATTTGTTCTCTGAAAAGCGTTATCCTTTGAAAGGTTTCTTCCGATGTCCTCTCAATGCATCGATCTGAATTATCAGGCCTCTTCCAACTCATCTGGCGGTTCATCAACCACTCAACTGCCTCCTCTTAAAGTTGTTGCGGGGTAAGCATAATGCTCTTTTTTGTTTTCTTCGCATTTATCGGTTCATCACACTCTAATTCTGAATATTGCAGCACCAAGGCTCGCTTAAGTAAGAAGGCGAAAACCCTTGACCCTCATCAGGATGCTGATCCGGAGAAGACTCCAGTGAGCACCATGGCGAAAAGCGAAGTCGCTAAAAACAGTTACGCGGGTTGAACCAAGACGACAATGCTAATCCGCCAGAGGTTGAACCGAATGCCCAAGTGGAAACCTCTCATCCTGCTCCACCGAAGTCTTGCAATGAACAGTGTAGCAGCTTAAACGCCGAGCCTGGGTATGAAAACACCAAGCCCAAGGAAGAATGCCAATCCGGCCAGCCCGGCCAAAAATGATGATGTCGTAGTGACGGGCACCGCCTATTCCGCCCCTGGCAATCTGGTCGCTTTATCAAAACACAGCGCCAAGGAAGAGTCTACTGCCATGAGTAAAGAGAAGGGAAAAACTGATCTGTCAGCTTATGATAACTTCTATGCTCAAGAACTTCACTCTGGCTTTCTGAACCGACTCTACACAAGTCGTGACTTCGAAGCCGGTCTGGTGAATCGTATGAAGGAACGCTATGAGGTAAGGAGTTATGCCTCTCTTGTACTTTTGTTGTGTAGTAGCCTCCAAGGGCGGTTCAATCGAGCATAGTTAAACCGGGACTTAATATAAAACTCATACGTCTCAAACTTCAGTGCTGTAGCCCCCAAGGGCCGGTTCAACTTAGCATAGTTAAACCGGGACTTAACCTGTATCACCATAGCAAGATGAGATCAATTAGCCATTAGCCCCCAAGTGCCAAGTTGAATACCTGTATTGAGCTTGGGACTTCATAATGAAACAACTAACGTGCTCCATTTTTTATCAGAGTGAGATATACCAGCAAACCGTACAACTCAAGGACCTTCGTGCCAATCTGAAGACTCAACAAGCAGAAGCCACCAAGGCCAAGGATGAATTGAAAACTGCCTTGACCACTATGGAGCAGCTCAAGGAGTGGTATAAATCCGAGCAGCCAACTGGGACACCGAGAAGGCTGGTTTGCTAAAGCAGGCGGAAGATCTTTGAGCGGCTCTTAAACCGGTGACTGAAGAGCTCACCGGACTAAAGCGCCAAATTAATGCCATGACCTCTGCGATCTTTGGTAAGAGATTTTTCACTGGTTACTATTCCGTTTTGATATTTCCGCCAGTCTAACCTGAGCTGTCTTAAACCGGTATAGGGAAGCGTATTGCTCATTTGGGCTCTGATATGCGGAAGAAGCTCAAGGCTGCATACACGCTGATTGAGCAACAGATATACCGCACCCAGCGGGTCATATGCGCTACGTCGTATGATAACTCAGCTCCGTCCTTGATCAAAGATACGCTGGACCGGCTATCCATGATTCCGGCACAACTTGAAGAGTTGAAACGATCCGCGGCCCGGGCTGGCACTTTATTGGCTCTAACTCGCGCCAAGGCGTGGATAGCGGACCTTGATCCGGCTGACATAGCCAAGGTATTCCCCAGCGCTCAAGAAAACGGCGAAGCTTTTGATAATGACGCCCTCAAACGAATAACAAAGGAGGTGCGTCCTCTGGCGAGTCAACTGGCAGCAGAAGCCAACCTGGCGGTTTACCGCTCTTTCTATGATGCAAACAACAAAGCGGTGGAGTTTGTCATTCGGAGTGCGTAACCTTGTTCCTCCAATCCGTAAGCACACTTATGCCCTCGACGTTGATCCGGCTGAGCTTATAAGTGAAGAGGCATCTTCGGGCTTTAAACCGGATTGATCGGTCTACCAATGACTTCCGGCCATTGGGTGATGAAGAGGAAGAAGCTGAACCGGCGTAAACGACCCATCTTCTTCACGTCAACCCGGCGAGGAAGCTTAATCCGTCAAGCCGGTTGATGCATCATAAGCCGCTAGTCATAACGTCATTCGAAATGTTGAGCCTCGGAAGGCCTTGTAATAGAATAGCCAGCACTTTTGTTTTTGAATATGCCTTTATGCCTTGACCGCCACCTTCACAAGCAGAGGTGCCGATACTTTTGATTGAATAATCGAAACCTTCAATCTGCTTTTACTGCAATCACAAATTCTTAAGCGCCACGGCGGCTTGTGTCGCCACCGCTTGTGACGCTCATATGTATATGTAAGGAAATATTGAGGTATATGATCAAAATTTTGTGATACAAAAATACACCGCCATTGTCGGGCATGAAGTTGGCTTTAGCCAACCTGGAAGCGGAGGTTGTATAAACCATTACGGTCAAAGGAGAAAACAGCTCCTGTGTTTATAATGCCGGTTTACCATGTAAACCATGCCGGGTCATGTTAAGCCCCCTGTTACTCCATAATGGGATGTTAACAGGAAAAGTCAAACCGGGAAAGTTATTTCCGGATTAAAATAAACCGAAGGCCGTCAATTGACTGGTTGAGCCGGTTTGAAAAAAAAATGTTATCGGTTTAAAAACGCAACAAAAAATCAAATAACAATTTGCAGAAAGAGGCTTTACTGAGCCGATCAGATGGCATTACCATGGTCGGACACGACCAAGCTCCCAATAAGGTGTAGCTATGGTTCAAGACAGCCAGGTCCCAAACTGAAACCGTGGCATTATGCCGATCAAGTGGCGTGGCAATGGTTCGGGTTCGACCAAGCCCCAAGTGACTCTATGGCCTTAGGCCGATCAAGAGGCGTGATCGGTTCAGATTTGACCATGTCCCCAAGTGACCTGGTGGCTTTCGCCTATCAAAAGGTGTTGCATTGGTTCGGACACGACCAAGCCCCCAGATGACATCTTAAAAGCTTCTGAAGAGCAAGCTCAAGGGATAAACCGGAGGCCGTTTTAAAACAACGACTCCATGTACCCAAGCCGGATTTTTACAGAACAGATACCCCGCTTTAACCGAGGCTCCGGTTTATTGCTTTTATTCATAATATATACATTGTCATAATATGTACATAAGGAGAGCCGATGGCTCAGGTATAATAAGGCGAAGATGAGCTATGTTCCACGGCTCGTTAGTCTCCTCTTCGGCGTGCGTGAGTCTTTATGCTCTCGAATATCAATCGAGATAGTATGACCCGTTGTGCAGATTCTTGCTGACCACAAAAGGCCCTTCCCAAGGTGGGGATAGCTTGTGCATATCTTTACGGTCTTGAATGAGCGAAGCACCAAGTCTCCTTCTTGAAAGGTTCTCGTTCGACCCGTCATTGTGATACCGACGAAGATCCTGGCGGTAAATCGCCGAGCGAGCAGCCGCCATATCTCGTTCTTCATCCGGTCGATCCAAAGCGTCTGCCGTCTTTGCCTCGTTATACGCCTCAACATAGGCTGCCACACGAGGCGAGTCATGACAGATATCGCTGGGGAGGACCGCCTCCGCTCCATAGACCATAAAGAACGGTGTGTATCCAGTGGATCTGTTAGGGGTAGTATTTATACTCCATAACACAGATGGTAGCTCTTCTACCCAACAACCCGGCGTCCTTTGTAAAGGGACCATAAGCCGGGGCTTGATACCTCTCAGGATCTCCTGAGTAGCTCGTTCTGCTTGACCATTGGACTGTGGGTGAGCTACTGAAGAAACGTCAAGCCGGATGTGCTCACGTTCACAAAACTCCTTCATGGCACCTTTGGACAAATTGGTATCATTATTTGTGATGATACTGTGTGGAAACCCAAACCGGAAGATCACCCTTTTGATGAACTGAACCGCCGTGGCCGCATCACACTTGCTAACAGGCTCTGCCTCGACCCACTTTGTAAATTTGTCGACTGCTACCAGCAAGTGTGTCTTCTTGTCCTTGGACCTTTTAAAAGGTCCCACCATGTCCAACCCCCAAGTCGCAAACGGCCAAGTAATTGGAATCATCCTCAATTCTTGGGCGGTATATGAGCACGTCTAGTAAACTTCTGGCAACCATCACATCGTCTGACCAGATCTTCCGCATCAGCATGGGCAGTCAACCAATAAAAACCATGGCGGAACGCCTTAGCCACCAAGGATTTTGAACCGGCGACAGTCCCCTTCGTGGATCTCACGCAATATTTCACAGCCTTCCTCAGGGGATACACAACGCTGAAACGCCCCTGACACACTGCAATGATGCAACTCGCCATTAACAATGGTCATAGACTTAGACCGCGAACTATCTGCCGGGCCAACGTCTCATCTTACGGTAACTCGCCCGGCTCATGTACGCCAAATAAGGGAGTGTCCAATCCGGAATGACATGCGAGGCTGCCACCAATCGAGCCTCCGGATCAGGAATAGCCAAATCTACTTCATCAGAAGCTTGGTGACGGATTGTGCGATACATCAAGGAAGACATTGGGCGGGACCGGTTTATGCGTTGAGAGCCCAACGGCTTAAAGCGTCCGCCGCCGTTCTTCCGACGATCCACATGGTCCACGATAGCCTTTAAAATGACTCGCAACAACATCCACCTCCCGACGATATGCAACCATGAGTGGGTCTTTGGAATCCCAAGTGCCTGACACTTGTTGGGCCACCAAGTCCGAGTCATCGAAGCACTTAACCCGGCTTAGATTCATCTCCTTAGCCATCCGAAGACCATGGAGCAAGGCTTCATACTCAGCTGCATTGTTAGTACAAGGAACATTAAGCGGAGGACGTAACAAAACTTTACACCTCGTGGGGAAGTTAACACAACTCCGACCCCGAACCCTCCAACCGCTGGACCCGTCAAAGTGGATGGTCCAATAGGTATGATCCGGCTTTTCTTGAGCGCTTGTAACTCCGTCAATCATTAATGAAATCCACAAGTGCACAGGATTTCTTTGCCGTCCGAGGCACATACCTTAAACCGTGCGGCCCAAGCTCTATGGCCCACTTAGCAATCCAGCCGATCGCTTCCGGTTCTCAGATGATATCGCCCAAGGGAGCTGAATCGACCACCGTGATGGGATGCCCTTGAAAATACTGCTTGACTTCCGCTTGCCATAAAAACTCCATACACCAGCCGCCAATGCGGATATCTCTGTTTGGACTCAATGAGCACCTCGGCGATGTAATAAACCGGACGTTGAACCGGATACTCCTTCCTCGCCTCCTTCCGCTCTACCACAATGGCTACGCTTAATCGCCTGGCATTAGCGACAACATATAGCATGACGGCTCCTTGTCAATGGGAGCGGCGAACAAAGCGGTTCGCCAATTGCCGCTTTAAATCCTCCAATGCTTCATCGGTGGTGAACTCGAGACAAAGCGATCCGTCTTCTTCAAAGATCTGGTACAAAGGAATGGCCTTCTCTCCGAGGCGGCCGATAAACCGGCTCAAGCGGCAATCCGCCCGCCAATCGCTGGACATCATTGATACACTTTGGCTTAGCCAGGAGGTGATAGCTGTAATCTTCTCGGATTAGCTTCAATCCCCTGTTGGACACAAGGAAACCCAATAATTTATTCGCGGAACACCGAAAACACATTTGGCGGGTTAAGCATCATCTTGTACACCCGCAAGTTGTCAAAGGTTTCTTTCAAATCCTCAATCGGTGTTTCCTTCTTCCTTGACTTAACCACAATATCATCCACATAAGCATGTACGTTGCGGCCGATCTGTTCATGCAAGCAATTACAGACGCAACGCCGATAAGTTGCTTGGCTCTTGAGCCTAAAAGGCATAGACACATAGCAGAAGGCTCCAAAGGGAGTGATAAACGCTGTCTTCTCCTGGTCCTTAACCGCCATTTTGATCTGATGATATCCAGAATACGCATCCAAAAAGCTCAAATTCTCACAACCCGCCGTAGCATCAATAATCTGGTCAATGCGGGGGAGGGCGAAAGGATCTTCTGGACAAGCCTTGTTAAGATCTGTGTAATCCACACACATGCGCCAAGTGCCGTTTTTCTTAAGGACCAACACCGGATTAGCAAGCCACTCTGGATGGAAAACTTCAACGATAAAACCTGCTGCTAAGAGCCTGGCAACCTCTTCTCCAATGGCCTTGCGCCTTTCCTCGTTAAACCAGCGAAGGAACTGCTTTACCGGTTTGTACTTGGGATCAACATTAAGAGTGTGATCAGCGAGTTCCCTCGGTACACCTGGCATGTCAGAAGGCTTCCATGCAAAAATGTCCCGACTCTCACGGATGAACTCGATGAGCGCGCTTTCCTATTTAGGATCCAAGTTAGCACTGCTGCTGCTGATTGTAACCACCTTGGTTGTTCTGATTGTTCTGATTGTTCTGCCCGCCCGGATTACCATTAAACCCTGGACCAGAATTTCCTCCACCGTAACCCGGGCCGGACCCTGAACCGCCGCCGGGCCCTTGATCATACCGGAAAGCATTAGAACTTTTGAACTCCTGCATAATGTAACAATCCTTCCAGAGGTGGTTTGCTGGCGCCTCCTTCGTCCCATGCTTCGGACAGGGTTGATTCAGCAGATAATTCAACCGGTCCGGATTGTGATTACCACCTCGGTTCGGATGTTTGCCCTTGCGCCGTTGACCCTTGTCCCGCGACGTTGGTGTTGGTTCTGAAGCCCATGTTACCATTCGCTTTACGCTTGTTTCCTCCATTACCCGCCGATCGATGTCAGCTGGCCTCTGGAGTTGCTGCTCGCTTTTCCTTCCTCGTTTCATCCTCCTCGGACTCGGGATCCTTGGTACTATCGTAATCAGCATACTTCACTAAAACGCCCATGAGAGTGCCCATGTCATTGCAAAACGCTTCATGCGACTCCAGCTTCAATTTTAAAGGCTCGAACCGGCGTTGCCCTCTAGGGTTAAGATTGCAGAATCGGTGTTGATCCGGTCCCAAGAATGTAGAACTTCAAACGCAGCGCACCCAATGGGTTGTGGATTCTCCCTCACCTGGACACAAGCCGCCAAGTCCACCACGGACATGGGCTGCTTACGGTGTCTTTGAAATTCTGAATGAACCGGTCTGCAATCTGGGTCCATGAACTGATGGAATTGGGTGGCAAGTTTTCAACCAAGCACGGGCCGTGCCTTCAAGCATCATGGTAAAATACTTTGCACATGCAGCTTCATCCACATCCAAAGATCTCCATGGCCATCTCATAGCTTTCTATCCATGCTTCTGGAGCCAGATCAGCAGTATAATTGGGCACCTTGTGTGGCCCCTTGAAATCTTTGGGCAAGCGTATATTGCGTAAAGCGGGGACGAGGCAAGGCACCCCCAAAGAGCTAGATGTAACTCCAGGCTCGAAGGTAGTCGGTCGAACCGGCGCAAGCTGATAATCTTGATGTTGTGCTGCTAAATCGGCCCCCCTACGTGCCCTGGCCCGGTCCACCACCTCTTGAGCGTTCTCGAAACCACCCGCCGGGTTGTTGCCGCGGGGTGCACCGCGCTGCGCATTACTTGACACGGCCGGTTCATCTGCATGCCTGCTATAGCTCCGGCTCGGGCGGGGGTGGAGTGGATCCGATCACGGCTGTTTGAATACGCTTCCTGTTGGACCGAGCCGTCCTAAGGAGCTCTTTGACCGGCGTGTTTCCACCGCTTGTGGTGAATCGCCGATTGAATCGCCTCCAACCGCGCCGCAGCCGCAACAAGGTTATCCATTGGGTTGGAGTAGTGACTGGAGGTGTTTGCACTTTGAGGCGCTACCGGCATGATGGCGAGGTAGATCTATCACACGAGGCTGAATCGGCGCGCTTGGCCCCAGTGCTTCCGCCCGGTTCACCACCGGCGGCGGATTACCGGTCCTCGCTCTGGGGTGTTGAAGAGGTCTTTTCCCTCGAAAACCGAGGGCAAACGGGATCTGTACTTTCTTTTCATGACTTCATGCGACGAATTCTGATCCAGCATGAGCCTATAAGCCTGCGCATCCAAAGCGGCCCGCTCTGCCACCATCCTAGCGTCTGTAGCTGCCAGATCCGCTTTAGCCTGAGTGATTTGCTCCTTCACCTTTGCAATCTCTGCGTTATGCAGATCTTGATCCGTCGGGTTAGCCTCTGCCATGAGCATGCCTAACGCATCAAATAGTTACGATAAAACTTGAGTCAAGGGCGACAGGCCTCCTCGCCTACCGCCACCGCCATGATCGAACCGGCGACCGTTGTCGCGCGGTTGAGGAGTGAAGCGCCGCTATGCATCGCCATGAATATTCCAACCCGGTTGGGCAGATCAAAGGGGTCCAGAATCATTACCGTCGGAACAGCCCCAATCCGCCATCTTGCGGTACCGGTACGGAGATTGATTTCTCGGTCGATGACTCGTCATCCGAGTAGACAACGGTTTCGCCACACGATCTTGACCCGTCCTCGTAGTTTCTTCCGTGGATGACTCCCACGAAGCACGCTGATGTACCGATTTAGCTGGCAGGTTTCGCTCACGAGCCGTCTCGACGAGGTCGGTGCGGATGTCCGGCCAGCCCTGGCTCACCGATCTTGCCGATGAACACGTGTATGCTACCAAAGGGGACCCGGTACCCGTACTAAATCGAGCCACCTGGGGCCCCGACTGCATCGTCGATGTAGAGTTTGCCATGACGACTCTTGGTCATCCGGCCCACAAAGATAGCCTTCGAGTCCTTTGAACTTGCCCTCTAAGATCATCAAACCATCGATGCGATAGCCCCACGGTGGGCGCCAACCGTCGTGGAATTGTCACGGCAGATGTCCTCATGAAAGGACTTAGTCGCGGGGCCATCAGACGGGTTAACTTAGAGGTTAAAGCGGACGCAAAGACACGAGAGTTTATACTAGTTCGGCCCCTTCGATGAAGGTAAAAGCCTACGTCTAGTTGTGATGGGATTGATGTGATCTCGGCGACTAGGGAGCAATAGCTTCGCCTAAGCCTCGAATTTTGTTGTCTATCCCTAAACCGCCGCCGGGTCGTCCCCTTATATACACGGGTCGACGTCCAGCCGGTCTACAGAGTCCCGAGGCCGGCTCATACAAGTGTCCGGCTCGGTCTCTTCTTTCTCTTATCTTACAACACAAGTTACATGGTTATGGCGGTTTTACCATTACGGGCCCTAATTCGCCCCTGGGCTCCGGGCCTCTAAGCTCTACAGCAATCGCCACCTTCTGAGTCTTCGTGGGCCCCAATTATGGCCGAGGCTAAACCGGCCCCTTCAGTGCGGTTTATATTCAGTAGTTACATTCCCAACACGCTTGTTTACAAGCACGATGTCGGCATCTGCCGCATCAAGTTGCCGCTTCAGTTCGGCAAACTCACCGATCCCAAACCGACCACCGGACGCGACCACCTACACATGAAAGCAGCGCGGTTATTACTTGGGACTATGATCCTCTATTTTGCCGTATTTTTTGACAGCAACCAGAGTCTCAGGGGCTACTATCTGCATAGGCCACACCTAGCGTGTGCGGTATCGTCCAAAAAATATATATTACTTCACGTACCTCAAAGCCTTTCAGCAGACTCATAAAAGCTTCATGCAACCCGCTTTCGGCGGATGAAATCCTCTCAACCACCGTGCCCATTAGTGTACAATGTGTTTCTGAGACAGCCACTTGCTCCAGAAGATTTATCAGTGCGTTCGATCGCACACCGGACGGTTCCGGACTCTTTCTGTGGCTCTCCTTAGGAGCCGAATACCCTGGACTTCGGTTGGCCGAAGGTTTACCTTCTGGCCTTGGCGGATCAGGAGAAATCCTCCGTGACGACACCTCAGGGTCGCCTGCTTCACGAGGCGGGGAGGCACGGGGAGGTGTTTTGCTCTCCATCATCTCTGGAAGAAGATCCCCCGAAGACGAACTCTGTCGAGAAGGGCTACGATCCGAACTACAAGACGCATGCCTCGGTTATCATTTTCAAAAATGAAATAGGATATATTTACTATAAAGTACTTTCGTTTACTTACAGCTCGGTAGAGGGCTGGTACCCTTCTTGGTCTTGTCTTGATGAAGGATGCCCTCCGGGGTAGGACCCTCCGACAAAGGATTCTTCCCTCACTTGGAGACCATTACTTCCAAGTCTTCAAAGGCGGTCCTCTTCCTTCCCTGGGGAGAGGGAATTTTAGATTCTTCCCCCCCCCCCCCAGTTATCCTCCTTCGCGGAGGCACTAATTCCCCCGATTTGGATGAATAGTGAGTGAGGCTCACTCTCGGCTCCTTTGTTCCTCCCTTTACCTTCCCCTGATGGCGCTTGATAAAACGCAAGCTCAAGCATCCTGGCTAGTACAGGATCTGGTGAGCCCTCGGGAAGGGGGGTCGGACACCTGATCATCTTCGTCTTTTTATCCACCCTGGTCAAAAGGCGACTTTTCGTAATGATGTTGTGATAAATTAAAAGACAACGTGTTCGCCACGGAATTACTTACTTGAGTGTCCGACGATTGCGATTCAGACCGCATCCTCGAGGTGTCTGGACACTCTATTTGTGATCCGAAGAACGATACGTACATCTCTTCGAAAGGCCACGCCAAGTGCTTAATAGTTCGCGGTCCTTCCGGGTTGAACTCCCACATATGGAGAGGTCGACGTTTGCAAGCGTGGCTCGGCGAACTAGCATAACTTGCATTACCTTAACAAGGTCGACATCTCTCTCGTGGAGATCTCGGATGCGACTCGCAATGTCGACACATCATTTATCGCCCCTACCCAAATTTCTTGTTGACCCATGACACCGGTTGTGGCGGGGGCCCGGCGAAGGTGGGCGGCTACCCACTTAGTACCCCGGGGAGCTGTGATATAAAACCACTCCCGTTGCCATAAACTGGACACCTCCGGGAAGGAACCCTTTGGCCATGGAACATCGGCACCTTTGCTTATCACGGCACCTCCGCACTCTGCGTGTCGCCCCTCAATCATCTTCGGCTTCACATTGAAGGTCTTGAGCCATAAGCCGAAATGTGGGGTAATGCGGAGGAAGGCTTCACACACGACGATGAACGACGAGATGTGAAGGATGGAATCCGGAGCCAGATCATGGAAATCGAGCCCGTAGTAGAACATGAGCCCTCTGACAAAGGGATCTAGATCAAACCTAGCCCTCGGAGGAAGTGGGAGACGAATCGACACTTTTGCCGTGTTCGGGAGTGGGAATGGCTCGCCCTCGGCAAAGTACTGTCGAGATTTCACGGCCAAATACCTAGCTTCTCTTAGCTTCTTGATGTCCTCCTCTCAGGACGGAGGAGGGCACCCACCGACCTTGAAGGTTGGATCCGGACATGATTGTAGGTCCGAAGCGCCTAGCCTGAGCCTTGGGTGTTGGAACTCGAGGTGGGGGAAGGATTCGATTGAGCGTGAGAAGAAGGGGACAGGCCTAGGCCTTTTTATAAAGAGGATGAATATCAAGCGTCCTCCGCGTGGCCGTTTGGGACTTACCTAAATCGAGGAGTCATACCAACACGCACGATTGGGTTACCCATACCCGTATTGATGAGAATCCCATGAAAAATTTGAAGACTAAACAATTTGAAGACTGTGGCAGTAGAAAATGACACCATTTGCAGAGTGTAAGACAAGAACAGAGCGCGCTCCCTCTCCTCAAACAGTTCCTTGACAAGACTGCACAACACACTTTCTCACGCGCACGTCATGGTTCTTTGACAAGACATCACAACACAGTTTATGTCTCTCTCTCTTTACATGTTGTCTCTTCCTCCAAAGAGTCACATGCATGCGCAACGGCATAGGCCCTCGCTCACTAAAAAAATCACAGAAATCACTCTCTCACTTGTCTAAAAAATCACAGAAATCACTCTCTCACTTGTCTATGTCTCACACGGCTGGCAAAAAGAAAGTATCTCACCTTTCTCCTCTCTCTCACATGGATACAGTGGAAGAGAAATCTGATTTTTTATGAGAGAAAAAAAGAGTGACATGAGAGAGGAAAAGAAGAAAACCTTTTATCATGAGAGAAAATAAAGAGGGAATGTGAGAGAGGAAGAGAAGAAATCTGTTTTTGTGACAGAAAATAAAGAGAGAGCGGAAGAGAAGAAATCTGCTTTTTGTGAGAGAAAATAAAGATAAAGCCAGGAGAGAGGATGAGAAGATATCAGTTTTCTGTGAGAAAAAACAAAGAGACAGCCATGAGCCCAAGAGAGAGGAATAGAATATTGCGTGTGATGAAGAATCCTTTTTTGAGAGAGAGAGAGTAAGTTGTGTATGATTGTCAGAGAGCATGTGAGAGACAAGAGAGAGAGGGAGTGTGTCAGAACTGCATGCGAGCAGGAGCCACGCCCGATGTACATCACCCTCTGATAATGGTCTCACACTAATTATGTCCACAACAAAAAGATGCACAGATCACAACGAAAAATAGATGGTGAGGATACATGGTACCACAGAGCTCGAGCTAGGAAGGAACTTCTCGTAATAGAATTGCAATCAATTTCATGATTGGTTGAAAAGATAAATAGTTACTCTGATATCTAGTACATCACTTTGGCAGCTCGCATATTACATATGGAGTTGCAACAACTCAATCGTAAACGAAGAGCATGGCCTAATATATTCATATTCACTGCTATGCTTAATACAAGGATAAAAAAATAGTAATCACACCAGAAATAAGTAAATCTATTTTTTGCTGAACCGTAGAGCAAAGTGGACAGGAGAGTATGGTTCTTCAATGCTCCCTCTTTTCCCTGTATGCATTAGCTGGCGTGGATTCATGAAAAAAAACTTGCATGCTAGACAACACGATTTTTGCGATCTAACTGAAACGTATATTATCAAGATGAGCGAACATGAACGAACCTGTCTAACAGCCAATCGAGCCCCTTGAAGGGTACATGCCCTGAGCCCCTCCCGACCGTGACTCCCCAACTGAAACTGCCCCGACGTCCGCGCATACCTCCGGACAGGTCTGGAGCGTGGCGGATCTGGCTGCGGTGCGCCCAGGGACTCCAGAAAAAGAATTCGGATACATGCTTCTGGGTGTAGTGCGCCACCGATCTGGGGACGGAGCTCGTGGCCGCCCGTGAAAGAGATGATCCCTGTTGCGCCTTTCCGACGGAAGATACGAGAAGGAGGTTATCGGTGGCTAGACGGAGACGGAGGCGGCGTTCCGACGGGGCGGCCGAGGACTGCGTCCTGAGGAGGTGCGTGCCGAACGAAACAACGACGGCGGCGGCGCAACATGTGTTGTGGGCGAGAGAGGACAGATCGGGGATGGGATTAGACATGAGAGATCGGGTGGAATAAGAGGAAACGTTACTTGACCGTCCATCCGAGATCGGACGTTTCTTAGTATAGGCAAACGAGTGGGCCTCGAATTGGTTTCAGGAGCAGCTGCCCATAGGACAGTCAGCCCAGGAGCAGCCCACGCACGAGAGGACGTGTATCGGACGGCCATCAACGATCAAGCCACAAAATCCGACGGCAAGGAGTGTGGATGCGTGAGAGAGCGGGGATTAGGGCATGTACAATGGTTCTATCTTAGCAATGCCACATAGGATAAATGATGAGGTGAAGAAGAGAGAAATCATAAAAAAAAGCTTGTCTTCTTTTATTTAAGAGAAGACAAGAGATGATCTCTTAGCACAATATGTCTCACCATGTTTTTAGGAATAGCTAGTTATTGAAAAAAAGGCTAAGAAATGATCCATTGTACACATCTTTTTTTGCCATCTCTAAATTACATGCAAGACTTAAGATAAGACCACCTTATCAACCATTGTACATGCCCTTAGGTGCGGTTATACTGTCTTAAATAAAAATAAACTAGAATATGAAGGCGCGCGTTGCCGCGCCCGTCCATTTCTTCGATATAATGATATAAATTGTGTAACTATAGATAGTTTTAAGAAATGAAAGTTAAACATAAGTTTTTGTGGACAATATAATGTGCCAAATGGATACGTAGAAAAATGCAATTATGTTTAAATAATCTAAGAACATGGGACTGATAACAACATGATCAAACAAAGACATTGTACTCCAGTGCAGATAATTTGATCCTCGTACCCAAACACATCTATTTTGATCATTGCTGCCAGCACCCTCTTCGTCCTCTCCACCGTAAGTAAGAACAGACCCCATGTGCCTTCTCTGAAACCGGTCATGGGCTAGTTCAAAATTAGGGCCCGCAAGATGCAAAATGGTTCAGTATATGTAAAAAGATGTTGCCTTTGCATGATGCCATTGTGCCAAATATTCCAAGCTGCAAGAGGATGAATTAAGTCCTCGATGGATTAATATTTCACAATCATAAATCATTTGCATTTACTATTTTTCCAATGAATAATATCATCCTCGATGGTTACATATGTTCTCCATGTGAAGTACAACATACCAATAGCAGGACATCAGGAATATTAGCTTTGGTCCATATAAAATTAGATATATTTCACATAAATCCACAATGAATGAACCCCCTGCATCAATGTGATACAATTTTTAACAAATAGGTGTAAGATTTCAGTCATATATAAAGTCGAATTTTCCTGGTGGGATGTAGGTTTGCTTTTCGCATTCAACCTAAATGATGAGAAAACTTATGTGGATACAAAGTAGGCCCGACATCGTAAGTAAGCTACAATTTGATATAAGATACAATGATATCTCAACAAAATCTTACCTTTTCAAGCTGCATGCAGCTTGTCTGGATGCTCATAAAATTGTGACAAAGTGAAGCGAATTTTTGAAATTTAGCATAAATAGCTTTCAAAATGCACCTGTAGATGTGCAAAAAGAAGAGGTTAGAAACAAAATAAAGTAACACGATGGGTCTACTTTTGAGCATCATCTATATGTTTACTGCCACTATGAAAGTGAAGCCCCCCTGCAGCCAACTTTTACAGTACGGTACAAATGAGGTAAAACCGTAAAAGCCAAAAAATAAACAGTGTTATCTTTGATTTTGGCGATGTTAGAAGATAATATGTGTATAATTTACATTATATTTGTCTATAATATATATAGCAGCAGTTCATGTAATTTCCTAAATTGAGTGCCAAATTGACCTTCACAGCTCACCAAGACCTTCCGGTCAAAGAAAAGAAACTTATTAATATGTAGCAAATACTAACTAAACTTCTCGTCCAGCAAAGATCTCGAAGCCAACAAGCACAACTTGCTAAGTCGATAAGCATTTTGTTCAATAACCATAGACTAAGCTACACGACGGCACACAAAAAAACCCGGAAACGTGATGCTTGTTTAGTTTCCAGGCCTTATACCCATGATACTCATCAACTGTCCCATAGGCAGTGTCATTGCTTAGGCATCATCCCTGTTCTTCCACAAGAAATAATTATGATGACCCAATGTATCTTCTCCTTTTTATATTTGATTTCTACTTTCTAGTATGTAACACTGCGCCGTCAGTCCATCTTCAACGCTCCAGTTGTTAATTTTGCATCATAAGGTGTGGCAAACTGGAGTCAACAACAATTCTGAATCATTTCTAGTCTCAATGTTATCACAATCTTCCCTGCCAAAGAATCATAATTGTTAAAAGCAAAACATATAGTCATAAATTCTACTATGATAGAAATGCAAATGAGAGAAAGAAACTTGATTGTGCGCCAATACATAGTTTTGATCTCTTCATTATAGAATAGTAAAAGACAGTACGTATGCATGAGCTTAATTAGATTGATAAATTAATGCTAATTGTTATGTTTTGCTCATCCGTATGGAAAGAACCTTGATATTATAAATTAAAAAAGGAGAAAATTCAGACATAACTAAAGAAGAGATCGAAGTACAGAAACCAACCTTGGTTTCGTTGGACAGATTCTTAGTGCAGGGATGAATCTCTTCCAGTCTCTTATCTTAACGATGGTCTAAATAAATATCAGCACATCCGAACATGCCATAAACAGGGATGGAAAGGAGGGGTAGGGGAGGGGCGTTCAAAAGGGACTCACCAGTACAAACCACGGCCAGATCTGGGCTCTGGCAGGCAAAGAAGACACTGTATCCATGAAAGGAAGCAGGTGGAAACATAATGGGCTCCTCGCTGCTGCCGCTGGAAGGAACGTACAGCGATGCATACTACACTGCATTCTCGTCTCCACCTAAGTAGCATCAGGAGGAACGTAGGGAAGGTAAAGTGATTTCACTTCCGGCCCAAGAAGGAAGAAGTTGATTTTACCTGGAATCTCTACGAAGCGTAAGGCATACGAGAGGGAGATGTCGTGACGCCTCGGTTATGGGGATAGCATCGCGGCGGCGAGCGGACCTAGGGCAGAAGCCGTCGGAGAGGTCGCACCTCGCGAGAGAGGAGAGAAGTACGGAGGGAATCGTGCGGGGTCGCTGCTTCGCCTTCTCTAAAAAAGCCAAGGTTGGCCCAGTTAACCAGAGAGTCTCAATTTTGTTACGGGAGCGGCGGCCCATTTCATTTGCGGAAACTGTTGCGCTTGGAGGTTTATCCAACGGCCAAAAACTGATACGTCCATAGATTCGACGATCAAAAACACTAATGACGTTAGCGGCTCGAAGAGTGCTCGGTTATAATGTCTTTAAATTGGGCGTAATGAGATTACAACTAGGCTGGGATCTGATACCGCGTTATCTCATTACGGCCAGGTCGATCCAAACAAGATTCAACGTTATCCCTTACCAGCGTAAACAGATGACGTTACAAATCGGCGAACCAAACACCTCATAAGAGTATCCTCAGCGCAGAGCCTTAAACCATCCGCATCTATCCGGATCACGGAAGTCATACAGCATAATTTTGTATGCGGTCTGAACGTACTTTTTCCCGCATATCAGAGACAAATTATGGACGTACGGACAACAACCAAACCCGCTTCTGGTCCCTTGACCCACCCAAAACCCCTACCTTGCCCCCACACGCGGAACGGCCACCGCCGCTTCAGAGCGTCAGTGCCCGCATTCATGTTCGGTCAAAGCGGACACGACACTCGCTTGCGTCGACATTGAAGCGACGCGCCGGTCGAGAGAGCGCTGACCCGCCGCTTCCCTGTGCAGGTGACTGTTGCGCGTTCAAACGACACGATAGTCGTTCGTCAGTCAGTCTGCCGCCCACGTTAAGGACACGCGGTTGTTGGGGCACGTACTCCGATGCCACCCTTCCGTCCCTCTATCGTCCATCATTGCTATATAAACTGCTGCCCCGACCATAGACGCGGTCATCGCCGTCGATCACTCTCCACACCACTTCCACCCGGATTCCTCCCATGCCAAAGCTCTCTGGGATGGGCTGACGCTGGACCAGAAGGAGTTGGCCGCCATTGTAGTCGGCTAGCTGGCCGGCAGGTAGCCGAAGGACGACAACGTCCCAAATGGAGGACGCGGCCGAAGACGAGCCAGCATCACCCTCCTCCTCCGCGCCACCGTCACCAGTGCATTACACACCATGCCCATCGGCGAGGCTCGTGCCCATTACATGGACATGGTGCGGGAGGCACAGGCTGACGCCGCCTACAACCACCAACTCCTCCAGGAGCACCTACAGGCGGAGGAGCAGCTTTCCGTCGACTGGGCGATCATGTCGGATGCGGACCCGGCAGAGCAGGCGGCGTTGCTCGGCTCCTACCGCACCAATCAAGAGATCTGCCTCGCACGCTGGCGGTACCGTCAGCGGGCGGCGGAGGTGGCGGCCGCCTACAAGGAGTGCGACAACGAGGCGGGCGAGGCAGCGTTCGACGAGACTGACGACGACGATGACATCGTCGGCTCCGCAGAGGCCACGCCCAGTCACCACGACCACGAAGCAGACACGTCCGCGGGCGCCGCCAATAGTGAGGAATAGTAGTGCACGATAGATCGCCGCCGCTCAGGTCCCAAGAAGGCCACCACTCCTCCCTTCCTGTCGATGGACGAGGATCCTCTGTCATTCGGCAGCGTGCCATTCGGCCACTGGCAGGTGGGCCCACATGGTAGTGCCACAACGGCAGGCGCCGTACGTCAGGGGAGCCGTTTCCCCCGTCGATGCCAAGCTTGGTGGGCTGAGCATCGGCAACCGATTAGTCGCTTGGCGGCGACGTGGAGGCGGACAACTTCACTTCCTGGGTCTCCGGAGGCGGAGCTGGAGAGTGCCGAGGTGGAACTGGAGAAAGCAAATCTTCGGTTCTTGGGGCTCATGACCGGACACGGGGAACGGATGTCGGCGATCATTTAGATTAGGTATTAATTATGCCTTTAAAGTCAATAAAATCCGTCATGTTTGTATGAAATTTGGCATGTTTATGTGAAATCCGACCATGTTTACATGAAAATTTCATCTGGTTTGCTGAAAAAGAGTCTTAAATGTATGCGGCTACGGTTAGATTGCGGTCTCCCGTAACCGTGATCGTGGACTGGTCCCCCTTATCCGCAGATAGAATCGGGGGGAAATTTGTGAATCGTCATTGGAGATGCTCTAAATTCTAAAAAGTGTAGAGGCCCCGAGCACACAACTTCCGCGCGCCGTGCGACTGAAATCACGGGCTCCATGTGATGGGCGGTTGGTAACGAAACAAATTAATCCATCATCCGTATGATTATTTGCCTCTCTCTCTCACCCCACATGATAAAAAGAGAAAGAAGTACTTAACAGGTAAAAATTGTTGTCACACATAATTTTACATCTTTCGTAAAAAGGCCAAATGTAAGTTAAAATAATTGCCTCAAACTCGGTCCATTTTTCAGTCGACAATATACTCCCGCACAATTCTATTGCACCGGAAACCGCTACAAAAGAAAGTTCACGCTCGACCTTTTATGGCAGCGTCTTATCATCAGAACCTATTGTAATTCTCAATGCTAGTATTAACGGAATTGCCTCACATACGATGAAAGCTCGTCCGATTTGATACGATAGTGCAATCCACCGTGAACCCACCTTGAGCCAGCGTTCAACGGTGGCCCTGCTACTTCGTACAGAAATCATACAAATACTGTCGTACGTGTAGCAACGCTCTAGTATTAATAAGGAACCATCATCAGCTCAAAAAAAAAAGGAACCATCATGGATAAGTTTAAAATACTAATAAAAGGATAGCCAGGTAGTTGTGTACTAACATCTCCTTCTCAGAAACAGGTTGCTCACTATCGTCTACCAATTGTAACACATGAGAGGCACACAAGGAAATGACCAACCTTTGGATCAACAGGTGCAAGGTCAAAACAGTTCGGATGCGTTTTCACATTTGTCTTAGAACAAGCAAAACAAGCAAACATGGAAGGGAACATCCGAGGCCTCATGACCACATCACGAAACTACTCTAGTCAGCAAAAGATTTCGCCGAGGAAAGAAAGTTCATCTGCCGGGCTAGTTTCCTCAGTTTTGGTGGTGTCGCCTCCTCTGTTCCCACCAGATTGGAGTGCTTCTGTCTCACAATCTCCATCTCGGAGTCCAGCTGAGCCATAACTGAGTACTCATCGACTACCTGGTTAAGAAGATAGGGCAAGCATGACACACGAGAGAACCAAATTGAACAGTATGTTGGTCATGTTCACGTACTACGTACCTCAGGTGGGATGTTTACTGGAGGTAGTGGGATGACTTCTCGAGTTTCAGGCCAGGGAACCATCTTCCCTTTGAAAGAAGGAGGCTAGATAAAAAGATGAGAAAAATCGTTACACAATGTCAATCAGGTGCGAGGAAATTACAGCATGGATCTCCACTGGCTAATCAATGCATGTTTCGATAGTATACCTCGCGTTTCGGAGCAGCAAGCCTATCCAGACCGCGTCGAGAGACGCAGTGTGAGCAACTCACTGGATCGGGGAAGAATTAGGGATTCGAATTGAACTAGAAGGAAAAGTCTCGGTAGATATCCACCCAACCACCCACACAGCTATTCGATTACACCGGCCAAGCCGTCATCCGCTCCTAGCCAACCAATACAGGAGGATCGATCTCTATTTAAACCAAAGTGACCGTTAGCTCGTTAACGGGCCAGTCAGTAGTCACCAAGCCAACGCGGTGGGTTGGCTGCTCGCTTGGGCGCCGGGCCAGCCCATCTCCTTGTTCGACTTGTATCGCGCCATCTTCCGCTGCCGGATCCGCTTCTGATGCGCTTCAAGCGAACCCAGAGGTTCGGTCCCTCGCCTTGGCGACGCTGACATCCCCCTCTCCTTGTGAACCGGCTTGTCCCCAAGCCTGAGCGCGTGGAAACTCCTGCTTCAACGAGTCCAAGTCTTCCCAAGTAGCGGTGGCCGGTGTACCGTCACTCCAGAGGATTAAACCCTGCATCACTGTTTTGCGGCCGGACTGACGAACGCGACGATCCAGAACTTGCACAGGCACTTGAGATTTGCTGTAGGGGAAGGTAACTGTGTGTGCACCGGGGTCGTTGGCGGAATGAATTTCTTGAGCTGAGATACATGAAACACTGGATGTATGCGACTGTCAGTAGGCAGCTCCAGTCTGTATGCAACATCACCAATTTTGTCAAGAATCTTGTAAGGACCAAAATACTTGAAGGAAAGCTTATGATTGGCTCGTCTGACAACTGATGATTGCACGTATGGTTGCAGTTTGAGGAATACGAGGTCGTTGACAGCAAAAACGCGCTCAGTTCGTTTCTTGTCTGCCTGATGTTTCATTCTCTGCTGAACATGCAGCAAATGTTGTCTGACTGAAGCGATATCAACTGTCGAGAGTCCAACCATGATTGAATATCAACAGGAGCAATTGTATCAGAAGCAGATATCCCAAAAAATCGCGGTGTCTGTCCATAAATGATCTCGAAGGGCGATCTGCTCAGTGTGCCCTTGTAACTGAATTTCCAATTGTAAGGATGGAGCATTGGGATCTTTTCCAACTGCTGCAGCTGACAACCGCATACTGTGAACAGAAGCTGTCTCAGACTCTGAATCATCTATCTGAGAGGATTCCCCGGACTGAACATGATCAATCAGTTCCTGGACAAAATGTAACTGAACTGTTGATTTGCATACATGATCGCGGGACCACTTTTCCCCACAAATGAAACACAGCCCTTTTGATTTGCGGTAAGTGCGCAATGCAGACCATTTGTCTTCAGTTGGTGTGGTTTTCAGAGTATCAGACTGTCGCCGATCTTCACTAACACGGTTTTTTGGGGGAAGAGGGAGTGGGAATGGACCTGAGCGCACGCCTACAGACGAATTGATATGGGTTACCCCCTCCCCAAGCTCCTCATGCAGCAAGGCCAAGTCATATGCTGAATCTAAGTCCTTAGGCTTCTGGAGTGCCACTGCAACGCGAACCCCTGGCTTGAGTCCGTCTAGGAACCGGGTGGTGTAGTGTAAGGTGTTGGGAACTTCCTCATATGCTGACAATTGATCATACAATTCTGCGAATCGCTCCACATAATCTGCGACTGTGCTGGTTTGGGCTATACGGAAGAGCTGACGAATCAGTGTCTGATGTTGATTTCTGCCGAAACGACTCTGTAAGCTACAGCAGAATTCAGACCATGATATGTTTGGCGATTTGCGCTGGACTGATTCCAACCACCGAGCCGCTACCCCTTCAAATTGAGACGTCGCCAGTGAAATCCATCTGTGCGGTGGAGTGTTCCAGAGTCTGAACTGGTCTTCGTGACCGTTTCGCCACAACCTCGGATTCGCACCGTCAAATCGGGGGAGATCCGCACGAACACCAAACGAAAATGCATCAGCAGTATCCGGGTAACCCGCATCACCGATGGGAGGAGAACGAGCACGGAAAGTGGAATCACGCGCACCTCTGACCGGAGGAGGGACATAAGTATTATGTGCCTTCCCCCGGTGGTCGTGATCGATGCCAAGGGAGTCGGAGACGGCGCCGCGACCACTCCCAGCCATCCGTGACGATGAGATCTCGACGCGCCCATCTTGTTCTCGCGGCCGCTCGCCGGGAACTTGCTCGATCTCGAGGGCAAACTTGTCCCGTGCGCCGTCCACCCGCGCCGACAGGAGAGCGTCGAGCGCCGTCGTGTTCGCCTGGATGAGCTTGTCGACGGCTTGGAGGAGGTTGTCGCCGTCCTCCTTGAAGCGCTGGTCCAAGTCAGCGGCGAAATCCGCCCATGAAGCGCCAGACGCCGCTACCATCCTCGGACAGCTTGTCCATCGCTTCCAATCGCCGCCGATCTCGCCACCAGGCCCCGTCCGTGGCGATGCTGCGGAAGCTCCAGGACCGCCGAATCTGATACCAACTATGAGCAACTCACTGGATCGGGGAAGAATTAGGGATTTGAATTGAACTAGAAGGAAAAGTTTCGGTAGATATCCACCCAACCACCCACACAGCTATTCGATTACACCGGTCGAAGCCGTCATCCGTTCTTAGCCAACCAATACAGGAGGGGATCGATCTCTATTTAAACCAGTGACCGTTAGCTCGTTAACGGGCCAGGCTGTAGTCGCCAAGCCAGCGCGGTGGGTTGGCTGCTCGCTTGGGCCGCCGGGCCGGCCCATCTCCTTGTTCGACTTGTATCGCGCCATCTTCTGTTGCCGGATCCGCTACAGTGCGCTTCGACTGAACCAGAGGTTCAGTCCCTGTCTTGGCGACGCTGACACGCAGGAGCAGCTCGCCAAGCTTTTGCCCTTGCCACCCATGTCGCCTGTAGCTACGTAATTGACATGGCAAGTCGCAATCCGTAGCATGACGAATCAGCATTGTGACGCTGCTTACGGCGGATGCCCGCACGCCCGCGGAGAGAGAGAGGGACGAAGGGAGGGAGAGAGCAACCGTACCAGCTGGCAAGTCGGAGCGGCCGCCATTGAAGAGCCCAGCGCCGTAGTTGTCGCCGTCCGCGTCCTTGCCGCGGGAGAGGTTGAGAGGGGCTGGGAGCTCGGCGTCCTCCTCGGGCGAGAGGCGCCTGGCGCCGTCCGAGCCATCGGTCGAGCAGCGGGGGTTGATGGCCGCCTTGGAAACCGCCATGGTGGTGGCGGCCATCCCCGGCGGCAGGAAGTCGACGACCTCCTCCTCGGTCGACGCCATCTCGTCGTCGTGCGGGACCTGCGACTCCTTCTCGCCTCCCCGCTGCGCCGCCTCCTTCTCGGCCCCCTGCAGCGCCGCCTCCCTCTTTCTCTCTTCATCCCACTTCTCCACCGCAACCGCCTGCTTCTCCTCCACCGCCATGGTGTCGGCGGCCATCCCCGGCCGCAAGAAGTGGACGCCGTCCTCCTCGGTCGGCATCATCTCGTGGTCTCGCGCGATGTGCGCCTTCTTCTCGTCTCCCCGCAGCTGCTCCTCCCTCTCGCCCCCCCTCTTCCCCCCACTTCTCCTCCACCGCAACCGTTTCCTTCTCCGCCACCGCCACCCCCTGCTCCTCCGCCGGTTGTGTTCTTGGTTTCTTGCTGCGCGGCTGCAAAGAAGGCTGGTGAAAGACGCTGCGGAGTTTGTTGGGGATTTGGGCACCGGATGGCCTATATATATACATACTTTTTCGGGGGCAAATGTGTGGATGAACTACACAACAAATTGACTGAAAATCAATTGGACATTTATCTAAAAATAAATAAATTAATTGGACATAATTCAAATTCGACCAATAACAAAATGACACTTGTATGTATATATATGTATGCCCAAATTTTTGGAATTTGTCCATGCTCAATACTTATGCCAACGTTAAATGACTCCACACAAACAAACCTTAGGCCAACTCGTAGAACCCATTTTGTCTGCCCGTGTCCGTATTGGCCCAAAGGGACATGAGAAATGGCCCAATGTGCGGTCACAACCTCATAATGTGTTTGTTTGGCGTCCGGCTTGACCCATTTTCAGAGCAAATATGCTCCTACTATGCGTCCAAACGGACAACAAACGAACGTCGCATGTCCTCTCCTCGTCCACCCTCGGGCATGCGTGTCGTCCGTCCACCTACTTCCTACCGGCCCCATTTAAGCCGCTAGTGTGGGCAAGCCCACTTGTCAGCCAACCCGCTGCCCCAGCCGCGTCCTTTTTAATGTGGAACCGTGGACCGGCCAGTCCACACACTTCCAATCCCGTCGCCGCATGCCTCCTCGAACCCCAACACGCAAACCCTAGCCGGCGGCCACCGCTCCTCCACCTCCTCGCTGGCGGCCATGGTGTGGAAGTGGATCCCGGCAAGGGGAAGCACGACCACGAGGCTGGTTCCTCATCCGTCCGCCGCCGCTCTAGCTCCTCTGCGATGCCAGCATTCATCATCTCCCCGTCGGTGACCCCGCCTCATGTGCGGCCGTTCGTGAAGACCAAGATCTGCCAGCGGTAATGGGAGATGGGAACGTCACTGCTGTGGAGCGACGTGCACCTCCCCAACTAATGGCACCTCTCGGTAGATCGGTGTTGATTCCTCTGATCCCGATGAGCAGCCCCATTGCACCATACTTGCTCTGTTTTTTCTTCTTACAAGCACTGCCGTTGGTGCCCATGAGTTTAGTCTTCTTGATCGACGTGGCAAGATATTGCTCCGGCAAGTACTTGAATATCGATTCCCTGTTGTTGATGTTGTTGTCGGCAGCCTTTGGCCGATAACCTCCAGAACAGGAGTATATAGTTGAGTGTCACCATTTCAGATGATTCCGTGTGTGTGTGCGCGCGTGCGCGCGCGTGTAAATCAATTCATGCCAAGATCAATATGAAGTTGGAAAAAAATATTTTGTTCTCAATGGAAAGCTCCATCTCCACATGGCCCTCCAATTCATCCTTCAACTTGACATGCATCGTGAAGGAATCGAGAGTGTTATCCGTGGAGGAATGTGATTTGAGCAAGACACTTAAAAGGTGTGTTGTTAGCTTGGCAGTTATGGATAGATCAAGAAAGCGGCGATGCGAGCATGTCAAGAATCTAAAAGAGGGGATGCAAATACCAAAATTTTCCACATGAAGATAAATGACCGCAGGTGGAATAGTTTTATTCACACGCTCAGAAATGAAAATGTTTGGGTCACACAACATTAGGACAAAGACAACATCGTCGATCACCATTTTCAGATCGCCATGAATAGCGGGGCGCTTAGGTTGCAAGGTTTACTATGGCAGAATATGAATTTCACCGGCTATGATCTTAGTTTCCTCGGGGAGCCGTTTGACAAGGAGGAGATCCATGCCGCCATCAAGTCATGTCAAGTGACAAGGCCCTAGACCGGATGGCTTTACCGGGAGTTTTGTATGGCTTGTTACTTTGTTAGCATATTGTCAAGCTAGAGCTTATGGCTATGATATTTTTCTTCTCAGACCTCCATGCGGAAAATTTCTGAAAAAGAAATTATGGTTGTGTAAACTATAGACACTAACTCTGAAAAAAAAAACATTATGTTCCACGTGTGTAAAGGAAATGCAACTGCACGTCGGCGGTAGGCATGTAACTATAGTTGCAAGACCCGACGACGGCGGGGAGGGGAGGTTGGGGTGTGCACCTTGCACATGGAGCACAGAGGATGAATAACTAGGGGGAAATGGACCTGCTTCTCTATCAAACCAACGTAGTAAAAATGTTCTAAAGCATGACGAAAATGTATTTTAATTTCTCTTGTTGACCAAGATCTGACAAATTTTTGACTGAGAACTAGCATAACAGCTAAATAATATGTTCAATATGAGCATTTTAGTGTGCAATTAATATAAAAAAAGCAATTAAATATTAATTTACCAACACAAATTAAATACACTAAAAAAATTGAATGTGTTCAAAAGACCGGATGTACATTCGCGCAACTCAAGTTGTGCACAAAAAATGTGCAAGTTTAGTGTTCTCTACCTGTACAACTAAATAATAAGAAAACCAAAATTGAAAAGTAAAATCAGGACAAACAGAAAACTTGACTGACAAAGAAGCATTGAATGGAAACGAAAAGTAAAATAAATTTAAGGAGAAGACAAACAAGTGCTGCACAAAATATTACTCAAGGTCATAAATCTTGTATACGGCAAAAACATTGTGTCAAAAAACAAGACTCGCATCATCCCAAACCGAAAAGAAAACCAAGAAGCCCATTAAAGCATCTACAATGCTAGGCACTTATAGAGGAAAAATTAAATATCATAAAATTAAACAATCAGGGTGTCAGTTGCGGCAAAGTAATAAAAACAAGAGGCTGGTGCATGCCTTGTGCTCATGCCACACCTGATGCTGGGATTTGATAGCCCAACTATTAATCAGCCAAAAAACTAATCTTGATGCCTCCGAAGGCGATAGAAGGTCTAAATTTACTAGTTAAGGGGTACCCCTTTCAAAGATCATTTTTATCCTGGTGGTGATAAATGGCAGGGGACATGTGCATCATTTGTCAAGACTTGAGAGTTTTTGGGGGGTTTAATTTTAGGCAGAGGAGGCACGGGCAATTTTGTTTGGGCTTTTTCGTATATTTTATTTAATGTTTTATCTTTGAAATTGTGTGCTCAAATCGTGAACCGTTTTCACCATTGCGCTTTTCGTGTCGAGATCTCCAAAGCTAATCAAATGCTGATAGGTTTCGACAAACTTTTTTGGGCAAATTTGTGCTCCCAAATTTTACTTAGCCGTGCTTCCAAACTGTACTAATCTAGGCTACCAAGTATATTTTTGTTTTTTTCTGCTTCCTCCAAAAATGAAGCACAAGTTAGTTTACTTGGTGCTTCCTCCCAAAGTGCTTACAAAAATGCACTTCACATCAAAATAAAAAAACCGAAAAAACTAGAGACAAAAAAATGGGGACTTAAAAAACCAGAGAAAAAACAAAAACTGAAAAAGAACACAAAAGTAATTCATTTTTTGGGGAAGCATAGAAGCACTTTGCTTTACTTTTTTAGAGAAGCACGCTGAGCTTCATGCGAAAGCACACGCTCTTGCCGGACATAAACAACAAGAGTGGAGAAACTGAATAAAGCAAAAAACTAACCA
Source organism: Aegilops bicornis (assembly GCA_021605145.1). Classification (NCBI taxonomy): domain Eukaryota; kingdom Viridiplantae; phylum Streptophyta; class Magnoliopsida; order Poales; family Poaceae; genus Aegilops; species Aegilops bicornis. The sequence goes on along the minus strand of CM038671.1, from coordinate 188,913,523 downwards.
AGCAATATCCAAGAATCCAAAAAACCTAGAGAAAAAAAAAACAAAAACCACAACAAAAATCTCGTGTGCCAAGCGCGCGAGACGTGACGGTGACAGGGTGCAGCACAACTATCCTTTCGCTGGCGAGTTGCCACCAACACGCTAACCACAAAGAAGAACAAGTGGAGGAGGACCTTAGAGCTGGATGCCACCTGCAACATCTGTGGTTGTGGCGAGGAAGACGAATTCCATGCGGTGGTATCATGTACTAAAAGTCGTGCTCTCAGATACGAAATGAGGAAAAAATGGGAACTCCCGCCCGAGAACTCTTTCCAGTACACGGGCCCGGACTGGCTGCAACTGCTATTAGCGACAGCATCAGTGGATGTGAGGGCGAGGGTGTTGATGCTTCTTTGGAGGGGATGGCATCTGCGTGATGATTGTGTTCATGGAAAAGGCAAGGAATCAATTGGCCATTCTCTCCAATTTCTCCTGAAGTACGAGGATGAAATACAGTTGGCAAGAACCACTACATACCCCTCTTCGGAGGCTGGTAAAGAGAGGTGGCCCTGTGCCAACACTGAAGTGCAGAGTGATGATCAGAAATTAATGAAATGGACTGCTCCAGATCAAGGTGCAGTAAAATTAAACTCTGACGCAACTTATCTGCCGGACAGTGGACTATGCTGGGCGGGAGCAGCTGCGAGGGACTGTCGAGGCCTGGTGCTCATATCAGTTGGAAAACAGATTGGCAGCGCGGCGAGCGTGGAGGAAGCAGAGGCTAGAGCAGCTTTGGTTGGGATGCAGGCCCTGGCAGGAATATACAGTGGGCCAATGGTGCTAGAGGTGGATTGCATGGCGGTAGTTAATGAACTTAAAAAGGGCTCCCTGAATCTATCTCCTTGTTTTGGTGTGCTACGGGATATCATGGAGGTCTCCGAGAGTTTTACTTCCTCCAAGGTCACTCACGTTGGAAGGAAGTGCAACACACTGGCCCATGAATTAGCAGCAGAGGCAAGACAGAAGGGTGATCTACAGCTCCTTGCTAGAGTTCCAGACAGACTGACGCCTTTGATGCAGGCTGAGTGTATTCCCCCCACTTGAGTATTTGGTGTACTCGAGTTTCTCAAAAAAAAAAAAAAACAACTATCCTTTCGCCCCCGAGCGTCCACTGAATCCCTCCCGCAGGGGGCAGCCCTTCATTAGTTGCCCACAAGGAGATCTCAGTTTTTTAGGGGTAAATCTCACCTAAGAGGCACCTCGGGTAGCTGTTGTTGTGCCAGCCCAGTATCTTCAGCCTTTGCTTGCTAGTTCATTCTTTCTTCTTTGCTTCTCGTTCGTTCATTTATATTCCTTTGGTTTTCTTTTTAATTTTGTTTTAAATACAAATATTTCAAAACATAATGTACTTCAAAAATAAAAATGTTTGCAACAATTTGAAAAATCTTATCGCACTGCAAAAAAAAGGTTTGCACAATTTTCAAAAAATGTGTGTACCATTCAATAAGATTGTTCACACATTTTTAAAAAATGTTTATAAAAACGAAAATGTCCAGGTATTTAAGAAAATGTTTCATACCATTCAAAAAAATTCTTCATATGATTTTAAAAATGTTAACATGTTTCAAAAAAAATTAGCTTTTTTAGAAAAAAACTATATAGTCTAAAAAAATGCGCAATTTTAGAATTACATGTTACGTACTATTGAAAAAATGTCAACGTAGATTCGAAAATTTTGTAACAAGTATTCTAAAAAAATTCAAACATATATTTGAAAAAATACTCATGATGTATTTGAAATATATTCAACGTGTATAGAAAAATGTTACACGTGTGATGAGGGCATGACTGCCTGCCAAGAATATTTCATACATGCATATTACTGAGGTGGTTTCTAATAAAAAATATATATTATTTATATTACTTAGAACAAACAATACTTCATCTAATTTTTTTTCATGTCTAACTGCAGAATTAACAAAAACTTGTACAAAGCACGTGTGAAGATAAAGGAAAATGAAATGATTACGTCAGGTCAGAGAGCAAGTTTTGCGTGTTCTGGCTCTGATTTGGACTGCGTATACATACTTGACTTTAAATGCTGACAACTTTCGCATCCGAACTCTGAAGTGGGTGATTCTTATTATTTTTGTGTCTGAAAGCTTATCTCGTGTATTTGGATTCACTTTCAAATTCCTTCCGAGCTCAGAGATAAAGCAAAACAATGTGACACTGCTACAAAATCCGAGTCAAAAATCCAAGTCAAAAGGTGTTACGTCACCCCACTTGGGCCCATGGGCCTTGTACGACCTAGGGTTAGGTCCTGTCCGCCTTGGGATGTCCTTCCACTCCCTTGGCTGCCACCCCTTAGTCCTTTATAAGTAGATCAATCTAGTAGTGTTTTTTTTTTGTTTTGATTGTTAAAAATTAGCCATTGTAATTTCATGTACTTAGTTTTTACCCACCGACCAAGCTGGGACCGCTTTTGAAACTCCACATTTATTAATACTTCATCTATATTCACAATTCAGATTGTTTTTATCGTATTCTTGCTCGTTCTTTGATTGCTTGCATGAATAGACCTTCGCGGTCAAGCTGCTCATGCTTCCGGCATCGTCAACAACCACCAGGAAGGTTGGTTTAGCGATTGTTAAGACGCAATGTGGTTGCAATTGTAGTCGGATCGTCAAAGTCGTTCCCCACCAAATCGATTGTTATCATCTTGTTGAAATATCAGGACCCCTTGGCTTTGTCAAGTGGTATCAGTTTCAGGTTGCTTGATGATAATTTCCAGTTATCTTTAGATTAGATTTATTGTTTTACCTTTTGTCCAAGAAAAAGCCACAAAAATTAGATTTGTTCATCCTTTGTCTAAGTCAGTCTGAATCTTTGTAATTTCTTTTCAGTCCATTGGATAGTTGATTTATCGGTTGCATCATCATGTGGAGTTGTTGGTCTTATTGTCTTGTTTCTATTGGAGTTTCGAGTTATGTTTGCATTAGTCAAACCGTTGTTGCACCATCACCCCTTCTATTGTCGACCATCGCCATCCCCCTCAACTTTCACAAGCCCCCCCACCGCCTTCCATAAAATTTCAATAACATACTTGAGGTTTTTGCATTTTAGCTTGAGTCAATTTGTATCTTATCTGGTTTGTTCAAAAAAGGAGAAAATAAGTTGAAGAGAGAGAGAGAGAGAGAGAGAGAGAGAGAGGATTTTTTTGGATCTATCTAGATTCAAACTCATACATGAATTCTGGATGGAATTTGTTTTGTCCAGTTTCAGTAAAACAAACATATCTTTCTCATTGTGATGTCCGATTTAGCTCCACGAATTGTCGCAATAAAGCTATTGACAAGCCGCATCTTAATAGTTAAAACATCATGTTCAATATTGACTTCTCAAAATCGAGTTCTAAATAATACCCCGCAAAGTTCGTGAGCACAGCTTGTAAAAGTTTTTCAGTCTGGTTCTCAATTTATTTGACTCGTGATCTGGACTCCGAATTGAGTGGGGTTTTTTTTTTGCATTAGAAAGCTTAAGTCAATGGGATTCTTGAGAAATTACATAAAAAAAATTGGCACAAATTTTTTGAAGGAAAGTTGCATAAAGAGGATTTAGAACATCGTACTTTGAGCTGATTTCTCATCATTATCTTTATTGCTTTGTGATCTTCACGTATACTTGTTGTCTAGAGCTACTTAATATCATTTCTTGCTACTAGTTGTGCAGCGTCGTGACCCCATTACTGCTCTAGATTCGTGTTTGTAGCTCGGTCTAGCCTAAGACTAGCATAGTGTCGTCGTTTAGTGTTTATTCAGCATTGCATCTCTAAATTTATTAGGGACATTTACATCTATGCCCCTAACTGGATCCCACTACTCAGATTTGCCCCTAATTTCGAAGGGTGCTCAAATTTGCCCCTCTGCCGTCAGTTCCACTTATAGAAATGCCCCTCCGTGCCGTTTCCGTCCGGTCAAGGCTGTTTGACCGCTAACTTGCCGTCAGTTTGACATATTTGCCCCTCGGTCCAATCTTCTTTGTTCGACCCGCAAATCTTATCTCTTTCATTCTCTCGCTCGACCCGCACGCTCTCTCTTCTCTCTTCCCCCAAATCGTAGCGTGACCCTAACCCTAGCGCCTTCGATCTCTGGCCAGCAGAGCTCCAGATCAATGCCGACCGCGGGGGAGATTCCATTGGTCTGACTCCTTATGCTGCTTTGCTGCGGATGGAGGGAGCGGATGGAGGGAGACGGTGCTCGCGGCGGTGGCGGCCAACAAAGGAGCGGGAGCACAACGCCAGCGATGGATGCAGCGCTTGGGTAAATTCTTTCTTTCAGATCTGAAGCATGTTCTTTGTTCTATTTAGTTATTGGACTTGGATTTGTTGGTTGCTGCGTTCGTAGTGCTCATTTGGTGCGTCTATCCCTGTTTTCCATGATTATCCGTAGGTCGGGACATATTTGTCTGGATTGTAGGATGCAAACGACACTGCTAGTTCCTGCTGGTACAAAAGCAGTGGAAACAGGGTTCTCATTTCCTTTGGTCGTGGAGAGCATAGTGAAGTTTGAACAATTTAGATCTCAGATTTTTTCTAAATACCCCTGAGGAGTGCATGATGCGGTAGAATTCGGGTACTGGGACTTTGATAGTGTTGTTTGGGTCCCAGTCCAATGTGATGATGAGCTAGGAAAAATGTTTACAACACATGCTTGGGTCCCAGTCAAATTAGAGATCAATGTTATATAGAGAAAAAGAGGACAGAAACAGAATGTCAATCATCTACTAGTTCTAGAGGCAGGAATAGTCAACCCAAGGGGAGAAAAAGAAACTATCAGCTCACACTCGAGTCCAAGAAGAGCAGAGTTGCAGATGCAGAGAGAGCTCTATGCGGTACCAGAACACCAACAGTGCAAGTTCCTAAACATGCAGGTCCTACTAGTAGCATAGATTCTGGTGATCCAAATATTGAAGAGGGACTTCCTGATGATTGGCCTACAGATGATGAGGATGAAAGGCTTTTCCCACAGTTTGTTACAAGGCAGAGGCCCAAAAAGAAAGATGAGGAGGGGGAGGACATGGATTATATTCCACCACCAGAAGGAATGTTTGATGAGCCAGGTGAAGATGAGTTGGAGGAGGACATGGACATGGGATACAGTGAGGATTCAGATGATGCAAGGCCAGTACAACAGAGATGATCCTTCTCTAAAAGAAGGAACTATATTTTCCAGTGATGTAGACTGTAGGAATGCACTAGCCACTTTCTCGATAAAGACTCAAAGTGAAATTGTGATAGACAAAGTGATCCTACCAGGTTGGCTGTTCATTGTGCTTATAAGAGGTGTAGGTGGAGGATGCATGCCTCTTTAATGAGGAATAGCACACTGTTTCAGGTATTAACTCCCATTAACTTAAGTTAGTAACACTGGATGCATGCATAGTTACATGGAAATTTTATTTCACTTGTCTATTGCACCACATATGTCCTAACATGTATTTCAACTTTCATAATTGCATGTCAAAGTGAACAAGACTGCTCATACTTGTCCAAGTGTCAATGTATGAAGGAAAAGATCAAGTCACTAAGAGCAGATGGGTTGGTGATCTTTGTGAAGAACTGGGTTTTAGAGGATTACGAGATTGGAGTTAGACAGTTGCGTAAGAACTCAAGAAGAAGTATGGCCTGGAGGTGCCATAAATGAGAGTGTTCTATGGGAAACAAATGGCACTTGACAACATCTATGGTAAGTGGACTGACTCATTTCAACTGTTGTATACTTTCAAGGCAGAAGTTGAGAAAGCATCTCCTGGCAGTGTTCTAAACATTGATAAGCACACTGTAGAGTACAAAATAAATGAAAAAACTAGACATAAAGAGTGCTTTAGGAGAGTGTTTGTTTCTTTCAAAGCATACCGTCAAGGATTTTTGGATGGATGTAGGCCTTATCTTGCAGTAGATGGCACAACTTTAAATGGCAGATATAGAGGGCAACTTGTCAGTGCATGTGCAGTGGATGCTTGCAACTGGATCTTCCCAGTAGCATTTGGAGTTCTTGAGTCTGAAAATATAGAAAGTTGGACCTGGTTTTTTCAGAATTTAAAAACCCTACATCCACCAGGTCTTGTTATCCACAGTGATGCATGCAAAGGACTAGAGACTGCTGTAGAAGATGTATTCACAGGAGTGGAGCACAGAGAATGCATGAGGCATTTGGCAGCCAATTTTTCCAAAAAAATTAGAGGTAAATTTTTTGATGAAAATTTATGGCCTTGTTCATTGACATATAGTATGAAAAAACACAACTACCATGTTAGACAGTTGTACAGCAAGCCTGGTGTGAAAGAGTACTTAGAGGAGCATCATACCAAGCTATGGGCCAGGGCCCTCTTCAATGAAATTTGCAAAGTTGATTATGTGAACAACAATCTAGCTGAGTCATTCAATTCCAAAATTAGGAAGTGGAAGGGAGTACACACTGTGGACTTGCTTGACAAAATAAGGCAGTTCATAATGGAGAAGTTTGACTTGAGACAGCAGATTGCAACTAGCACATACATTGGGCACTATAATCCCCAAAATCATGATAATGCTTCATGCTAAATCTAAGGATCTTGATATGACCATAGTTAAAAGAAGCACCTTTGAGGCAGAAATTACTGCAATTGACAAGGAAAAAAGAGAGTGGAGATATACTGTTAACTTGGAAACAAGGAGTTGTAGTTGTAGAAAGTGGCAAATAACAGGGCAACCATGCATACATGCTCTATACTTTGTCACTTCAATGAGAGGTCCAGTCAGTGAGATTGATCAGTATGTGCATGAGTATTTCTCTGTGGCAAAATTCAATGCAACTTATGCTGATAATTTGCCACTCTTGGAGGGCAAGCAACAGTGGGATGTGGTAAATCCAGGATTTAAATTGTGTGCTCCGAAGCAAAATAGGCCCCCTGGCAGACCTAGGAAAACAAGGATTAGAGCAAAATCAGAGGGAAAAGGTCTTGGAGGAAGAAAGAAAAAGTGTAAAAGGTGTGGAAAGCTTTGGCACCATGCCAACCACTGCAAAGAGTCCATTGACCCTGCATTTGGAGAATAAGAACACTGGGGTGCTGATAATGCAACTGATGAACTCAGTAGGTACTGCATTTATGTTGCTACAATTGATGAAGCTACAGATGTTGAAACTGCAACAGATGTTGATAATGAAACAGATGTTGCATATGCAACAGAAGCTGAGCATTTAGTACAAGATGGAGATGCACCAACTCCTGTGGCAGATAATACAGCTGCTGCTACAGATGTTGCTGCAGCAGATCCAACAATTGAGCCTGTGCCCTGCCAGGATGCAACAATAGTTGGTAGTGCAGTGAGGTATTTTGTTTTTCTTTAGTAATTCTTTGCTATATTTTTTGAGTGTTATATAACTGACTTCTTTCATTCATTTATAAATTTGCAGCCCAAGAAAAAACTACAAAAGACCAGCTAATAGAGGACAATCACCACTAAAGAAGAAGATGAAAATTGTAGAAGAAGAGGAGACTGTAGGTTCTGTCATTGGAAGCAACAATCTGAGCAGGTCTTCTACTCCAGTTATGCCCAAGAAAGTGAGCACCATGAGGAGTTCTAGGCTCTCTTCAAACCCAGCTTGCAACACCAGGAGCAAGAAGAAGTAGTTGTGAAGTGTTTGTTGGATTTGTGAACTATATGGTGATGTACCAGATTTGTGGCAGTATGTGTCGTGGTTCTAAGTCTGACAGTAGAATGGGGGGTAGGTGTGGAGAGGCAAGATCCTAGCTATGGAGTAGTTGTATACACAAGGGATTTACGAGTTTAGGCCCTTCTCGGAGGAAGTAACAGCCCCACGCCTCAAGCCCGGAGGCGGTCGATCGGATTATCTGCGTATGTGTTACAGGGGGTGCGAACCCTTCTACCGTGGAGGGGGTGGCTTATATAGAGTGCGCCAGACCCCAGCCAGCCCACGTAGTAGAGGGTTTAAGGTGCGTTAAAGCTAGGCCTTACTGGTAACGCCTTACATAAAGTGTCATTAAGGTCATAAAGACTATTTAACTACAGACCGTTTGGATACCGAGTGGCTCTTGGACTCCTGGTGGTCGAGTGGATCTTCGTAGTCGAGTGTCTTTGAATCGCCGAGTGGATACCTACACGGTCGACTGGAAGGTTGCTTCTCTTGTGAGTCTCCTTGTGGAGGGTTCCTTTGGGCAGGTCTATGACCCTACCCCAGGTACATGACTTCATCATTAGCCCCCGAATGGATCGAGGTTTGAATGAGGAAGGAGTTGATAATCTTTCCGACCTGTTCTTCGTGTTGTGAGTGCGTCTCACTGTGGATCAACGACCTTTTAGTGATGGCACCAAGTTCTCTTTCAGTCGCCTTGATCCATTCTCCACATTTGTCGAGTGAACTTTGTGAACCTGAGGATTTCCGAGCGACGGATCGGAGGAAATCTGTTGTCTGACGAGTTGTTCTGCGGTTAGCGGATTTCACGGGATCCGAATTTTGGGAAGCGCGCGAAGCGGAGAAAACCGCGGCACTCGGATGGGATAAGACGATGACGCCTCGATCTTCGCGCTGCCTTTTTCGCCACGCATCGCGGCGCTACCGCTATGGATTGCGACGGGATTTCTTGGGCCTACCGCCAGCCACTCGAAGCGGCCCCATATAAAGCGCTGGTCGGTATTTTGAACAGGCGACCTCGGACTTCCCTTCTCTCCGCCTCCAAACCTTCTCGCCGCTCTTCGTCATCCGCTGAAGCTCGGTACTTTTCTCGCCGGCGACCATGGTGAAGGACAAGACTACCGCTCGAACGGGTGAAGAAGGCGTGGCGAAGACCAAGGGAGAGCGCCCGGTCGGGCGGTTCCTTCAAGGGTCCAAGCTGCCGCAGGCTGGGTCCAAGGAGACTGGATCCGATCGACCATCACCGAGAAAGATCTCACCAATCTGGACAACGAAGCGACTGATCCCCCATGGGTCGGCGAGGCTTCCGGCACGGAGTGGCAACCGCAACTGAAGAGGGTGAGTCGTCCTCCGCCACCCACGCCGCCAAATCCTTTTTCCGGGGTTTCGAACTTTTTGGAGCGCAACTCCACCATTTCACTCCAAACTCCATTGTGTATCTTGTTGCTTTCGTTTTTCGCTCATGCGAGAATTTCTTGGGTTGTCGACCGCATTGGGGTCTCTTCAAGCACATATTCACTGCCGCTCTCGGGACGGTGAAGAAAACGAGCCCGAATGACGAGAGGACCCAATTAATCCAGATGTGTGGGGACTCGGGGTCCAGATGAGGGGAAGAGCGCCTTTCCAGCTATGACTCTTCCCGACTCAGTTAGAGGGTGGCGATCGACCTGGTTTCTCGCCAAGACCAGCCGACGCCGGGCGATTGACTGGCTCCCTCCTTTCTCCATGAGTCGAGTGAACAAGCCATCTTCCTGAAGGTGTTACGGAGGAGAAGGCCCAAGTAAAGCTGCTGATGGAGCATGTAGTCCAGCTTATTCGCGATGGGGTGACCGGCATGGATCTCCTGGAGGTTTTTCTCCGACGGCGCATTCAGCCACTCCAATACCGAGGACATCCGATGTGGATGTACTGCACGGATGATACCACTCGGTTCCATCCAGAGGAGGTCGATGGTGCCACTGGAGAAGTGGATGACTGCTATCACAGGAAACAAGGACAATCCTCATGAGCTAGGAGGATTCCACCACTCGACCAGAGTTACCAACTGCACAAGGTATAACCGCTTATCTCCATTGTGATTCTGCTGCATTCATTCTGTTTTGATGCCAATTCATCGACTGACTTTCACCTTGTTTTGTTGTCTTCTAGGTCACCACTGAGATGTACTTGATGCCCAACGGGGCGCAGGAAACAGTCGAAGAAGAAGAAGGAAGTGGAGGTGAGAGTCCGGAGGAATGGGAGTCCAATGGCGAGGAGGATGAGGAGGATGATGGCTCTGATGATGAAGAGGAGGAGGAGGAAGAGGAGGAAGACGTCGATCCTCCTCGCTCGGAGGGAAGGTCCAAGTTGAAGCACGACCCGGCGGCCGGGCGTGGTAAAGCTGTTGTGCCCACCGGTCAGTCGACGAAGCGACCTAGGACAACTTCTCCCGCGCCGACTGAGAAACCGCCGAAGCAACCTCGAGCGACGTCGTCAAAGCCGGCGAAGGCCCCGCCTAAGATGCGAATGGTCATCCCCACCATCTCCGGGTAACCAATGTAACCTTGTATTTCCTTATTCAACATGAGTGAACCTTTGGTCGACTTGATGACCGATCAGCCGATTCTTGAAATCTACACGCCGCTACCTCCGAGACTTCACCAAGCAGGAAGATCAGGAAAATGGAGGATGCGGTCACCTCTAACCTTGGTAAGATCTTTGAGGTTTCGCTTTTAGTCGATTGGAGCTTTTAGTCGATTGGACTTCCATGTTTACTTCAATCTTTCTTGTAGTTCCGCTACGTCATTGATCTCCCGATGATGACGAGGAAGCACCATTAAGGAAGAGGAAGGACAAGAAAGCGCTTATCGGCAAGGCTGCTCAAGTCGCGGCGATTCCTGAGACGCTGATTTCCGAGGGAGGCAACCCCACTCGGACTTCTGTGTCTTTCGTTGTACCGCTGACAAGTGCTCAACCCACTTCATCGACCGCTGATCCACCATCTCTCTTTGCTACCCACCACGTCCCGGAAGACCAAGTAAGTGCTGCTAAGGAGGCCATACATCAGGCAGGGATCATGATGGAGCAGGTGAAAGCGGCTCGAGAGGCTAGTCAGGCGGCCTATGATGCCAGTTCAGCTCTCCAGAGCAATGTCCAAGTAAGTCAGTCGTCGCTTGCTTTGTTAGGATATACTATCTCAAACCGCTTTCTTCCGAGATTTCCATATCTGTACACCTTTGGGTGAGTGTGTCGATTGAACTTTTGTGGGGCACGCTGAGTGCACCCACCGGTGTAGTCCTCGAGACTATGGTCGCATCGCGTGCGATCGGCTATAGTCTTTATGATGTGATCTTCTTCACTCGACACGGACGGACCAAGTCGAATGGAACTGTAAAACCGGTGGGGACACGCTGAGTGCACCCACTGGGTGTAGTCCCCGAGACTAGGGTCGATCGGCAAATTGATCGTAGTCTAAAGAACTGTGTTTTTTTTACTGCGGCTGACCGCTGACAATTAGCCATGTTTTTAGAATCATAACCTTTTTGCCTCTTTTGGTCGACTGATCGAACCAAATTGGTAAACCAATGGGGGCACGCTGAGTGCACCCGCTCGGTGTAGTCCCCGAGACTACTGTCGAATGTTTTTATTCGACCGTAGTCTTAGAAACGCTACTATTTTTCCTTAGTCACTCGGAAGTGATATGTCTTTGATGTCTTTCGTTGGTTGACTCTTTGTAGAAATCTTGCGAGCTTGTGGCTCGCTATACTGAGTTAGAGAAAAAGCAGATTCAACTCAACCTCGATTTGAAGCTTGCTCAGGAGAATTTGCAGAAGGCAAAGGATGAAGCAAAAGGTATGGCTGGTGAGAATTTTTGATGACTGCCTCTATTTTTCTGCTCATTCTCAACTCTGTTCTCATTGTTGCTTTGCAGATAAACCGAAGAGACTTTGAAGAAGAAGGACCTTGACCTTGCAGAGGCACGTATAGGCGGCTTTGGAGAAAACAAAGCTCATTGAAGAGAAGCTTGCCTCGATCGACAAACTCGAAGATGAAAATGCCAAGCTAAAAGCCTCTCTTAACGCGGCTAACAAGGAAGTCGATCGATCAAGAACGACAAGAATGTTCTGTCGACAAGGTTGGTCAATGGCGGAAGCGAAACGACCGGAGATTTATCTTGGAGGGTTCGCCAAGAAGCTGTTTCTCATGCTTGAAGGTAATCTCTTTTATCCGACTGTCTTGCTCTCACCGGTCATCACATGATCTTTATTTTGAGTCTGAGTTGTGTTTTCAGAATTCTGCCAAAACTTTGAAGAAGAAACCACGAGTGGAAACCAGCTTGGACCCCATCAACTCTCCCGTGAAGGACGAAGCTTCTATGAATGTGCTCCGACCGGAGTCTCGTGTTGCTAGCATGGTGGATTATCTTGCTCGACCGAAAGTTGCGATGTCATGGATCGACTCGACTCTCCGCCGTAACAGACTCTCGAATGATCTTGAATTCGATGACTCGGTGAATGAGATTCCAAGTCGAGTGCAAGAATGGAAAAGTCATCTGCCGTGTGTGGTGCTGATGTTGCTCTATCTACGGTTCGTGTCCACCGCAAAGAAGCGCAAGAGGACAAGCTGGTGTCTCTCAAGGTTGCCAATACCAGGAAGCACGACTTCAGATCTTTCATGGAGACTTTCATCGCTGTTGCTACCCGTATTCTTGTGGAATCGACCTCGACCAGTTTGTTGCACCTTCTAGTCATCCCCAGGAGGAGTAAAAAACTTCTAAGTCACACTTTAAATTTGCCTCGGAATGCCGAGTGGTTTCTGTAACCGATAAACTTTAACAGGCTTAACGCCTGAGCACCTTTGGATCCGTAGGACATTTATCCAAACTTGATTTTTCCTTTAACATGCTTTGTTTGCCTTCGAGAGAACTTTATTCCTCATTCGGAAGATATTCCGTTGAAATTCCAATCGACTTGTGCTTCATCTATCCTGCGGTAGAGGTGGAACATGATTGCGGCCCGACCTTGTCGTCCTTATGGATCGGGACGAACCGCACGTTGTGCTTGTGGCGAAGCTCCGAAGGAGGAGGTTGCAGTCGACCTGCACCTCGTCGTCCTTGTGGATTGGGATGGACCGCACGTTGTACTTGTGGCGAAACTCCGAAGGAGGAGGTAGCAGTCGACCTGCACCTCGTCGTCCTTGCGGATTGGAATGGACCGTACGTTGTACTTGTGGCGAAGCTCCGAAGGAGGAGGTAGCAGTCGACCTGCACCTCGTCGTCCTTGCGGATTGGGATGGACCGCACGTTGTACTTGTGGCGAAGCTCCGAAGGAGGAGGCAGCAGATTGACCTGCACCTCATCGCCCTTGCGGATTGGGATGAATTCCTTACTTAGGCGCAGCACTGGCTGCAGCTAAGCCCCCGAGTGGGAGGTTTGCTCTCCACTCGGTAGGATTTTTATTACTTAGGCGAGCACTGGGCTGCAGCTAAGCCCCCGAGTGGGAGGTTTGCTCTCCACTCGGTAGGATTTTTATTACTTAGGCTAGTACTGGGCTGCAGCTAAGCTCCCGAGTGGGAGGTTTGCTCTCCACTCGGTAGGATTTTTATTACTTAGGCGAGCACTGGGCTGCAGTTAAGCCCCAGAGTGGGAGGTTTGCTCTCCACTCGGTAGGATTTTTATTACTTAGGCGAGTACTTGGACTGCAGCTAAGCCCCCGAGTGGGAGGTTTGCTCTCCACTCGGTAGGATTTTTATTACTTAGGCGAGCACTGGGCTGCAGCTAAGCCCCCGAGTGGGAGGTTTGCTCTCCACTCGGTAGGATTTCTATTACTTTGGATGTTTTAAGGCGAATCCTTGGGCTGTTATAAGCCCCCGAGTGGGAGGCTGGCTCACCACTCGGTAGGATTTGAATACTTAGGCGAGTACTTGTTGCAGCCTAAGCCTCCGAGTGGGAGGCTGGCTCGCCACTCGGTAGGAATTTGAATACTTAGGCGAGTACTTGGACTGCAGCTAAGCCTCCCGAGTGGGAGGCTGGCTCGCCCCTCGGTAGGATTTTGTATACTTAGGCGAGTACTTGGACTGCAGCTAAGCCTCCGAGTGGGAGGCAGGCTCGCCACTCGGTAGGATTTTGTATACTTAGGCGAGTATTTGGACGGCAGCTAAGCCTCCGAGTGGGAGGCAGGCTCGCCACTCGGTAGGATTTTGTATACTTAGGCGAAGCAGATTCACAGCTAAGCCCCCGAGTGAGAGACTGGCTCGCACTCGGAAAGGATTTTTTTTACAAGCTTTAGCTAATCGGATTCATGACTAAGCCACCCAATCGGGGAAATTTCAATAAAAAGCAATAACAATCACCGGGAAAATTATAACATTCTTGTCTTGGATAAACAAACTTCAAAAGCACTTTTATTACATCTCAACCGAGTGAGTTTTAAGTGTAAAAGGCGGAGCAGCTCCGCGTTCAAGCTCGAGGCTCGTCGATCTGGCGATCAACATTGTAGAGATGATATGCTCTGTTGTGGAGGACTCTCGTGACGATAAAGGGACCTTCCCAAGTGGGAGCAAGCTTGTGTGGTTTCTGTTGATCCACTCGGAGGACCAAATCTCCCTCTTGGAAGGCTCGACTCTTCACATTTCTGGCATGGAATCAACGCAAGTCTTGCTGATAGATAGTCGAGCGGATCAAGGACATCTCTCTCTCCTCTTCCAAGAGGTCGATTGCATCTTGCCGGGCTTGTTCCGCTTCTTCTTCAGAGTATAGCTCGACTCGAAGCGCATTGTGAAGCAGGTCACTCGGCAGAACTGCTTGACTCCATAACCAGGAAGAATGGAGTTCTCGATCGACCGATTAGGAGTGGTCCTCAATCCCCAGAGAACTGATGGAAGTTCGTCGACCCAAGCTCCTGCTGCGTGTTTGAGATCACGCATCAGCCGAGGTTTTAGCCCTTTGAGAATGAGGCCATTTGCATGTTTTGCTTGTCCATTCGACTGAGGATGAGCCACTGAAGCATAGTCGACCCGCGTGCCTTGAGAGGCGCAAAAGGCTTTGAACTTGTCATTATCAAAGTTTGACCCATTGTCAGTGATGATGCTATGCGGAACTCCATATCTGAATATCAACTCTCTGATTAAACTGATAGCAGTGCATGCATCGAGGTTCTTGATGGGCTTGGCTTCGATCCACTTGGTGAACTTGTCGACTACTACTAGCAAATGGGTGAAACCGCTTCGCCATTCTCCACGGTCCAATCATGTCCAATCCCCAAACAGCAAAGGGCCAAACGAGTGGAATGGTCTTCAAGGCTGAGGCTGGCTTGTGCGACATGTTGGAATAGAACTGACATCCTTCACACTTGTCGATTATTTCTTTTGCCATTTCATTTGCTTTCGGCCAAGAAATCCCGCTTCGGTATGCTTTAGCCATAATGGTCCGAGAGGACGCATGATGGCCACAGTGTCCCCGAGTGGATATCTTCAAGAATTATCGACCTTCTTCCGGCGTGATACACTTACGCCGACTCCCGCGCTTTCTCTCGCATACAATTGTCCCTTGATCACTGTAAAGGCCTTGGATCGACAGACGATCCGTCGAGCCTCTTCTTCATTCTCTGGGAGCTCTTTCCTTAGGATATATGCGATGTACGGCATCCGATCGGGAGTGATGACCACAACTTCCATAATCAGGTCGACCATGGCTGGGACCTCAACTTCAGTCGGATCATTGGCACTCTTTTGCTGCGGGGCTTCTTCTGTGAAAGGATCCTCCTGCACTGATGGAACATGAATGTGTTCCAAAAATACATCACTGGGAATGGCTTCCCTCTTGGACCCTATCTTCGCCAAATCATCCGCAGCTTGATTTTTCAGTCGGGGTATATGATGAAGCTCTAACCCCTCGAATTTCTTCTCCAGCTTTCTCACTACATTACAATAACCTGTCATAGCTGGGCTTCTGACATCCCACTCCTTCATCACTTGATTAACAACCAGATCCGAGTCGCCATAGACCATAAGGCGACGGACGCCGAGTGAAATGGCCATGCGCAACCCATACAGGAGTGCTTCATATTCTGCTTCGTTGTTGGAAGAATCAAACTGAATCTGGAGAACATACTTGAGCCTATCTCCTCGGGGGGAAACCAATACAACCCCTGCACCAGAACCGTTCAACATCTTGGAACCATCAAAAAACATAGTCCAGTGTTTCGAGTGAACTTGGGTCGGAAGTTGTGTCAAATCCACTCGGCGAGGAAATCTGCTATTGCTTGGGACTTGATGGCTTTCTTTGCCTCGAATTTGATATCAAGGGGAAGGATTTCAATCGCCCATTTTGCCACTCGACCAGTTGCATCTCTGTTATGAAGAATTTCCAACAAAGGGGCGTCGCTGACGACTGTAATGGGATGATCAGAGAAATAATGAGCAACCTTCTTCGTGGTCATATAGATCCCATAAACAAGCTTCTGATAGTGAGGGTATCTTTGCTTTGATGGAGTCAGTACTTCAGAAAGATAATAAACTAGGCGTTGAATTTTGAAGGTTTTTCCTTCTTCTTCACCTTTCATTGTAAGTAATGCATCGACGACTTGTCCAGTGGCTGCAATGTAAAGCAACAAAGGCTCCTTGCTGATTGGAGCAGCAAGCACCGGCTGGGTGGAGAGCAGAGCTTTGAGCTCTGCAAACACTGCATCAGCTTCTAGAGTCCACTCAAACTTGTCTGACTTCTTCATCAGTCAGTAAAGAGGTAATGCCTTTTCACCGAGGCGAGAGATGAATCGACTTAAAGCGGCCAAGCATCCAGTAAGTTTCTGGACATCGTGCACACGCACAGGGCGCTTCATTCGGAGTATGGTGCCAACCTTTTCTGGGTTAGCATCGATTCCTCGCCGTAAACGAGAAAACCGAGTAACTTTCCACCAGAACTCCAAATGTACACTTTGATGGATTAAGCTTGATATCATACCTCCCGAGATTGGCAAATGTTTCAGCAAGGTCACCAACAGGTCGGAACCCTTTCGTGACTTGACCACTATATCATCCATGTATGCTTCCACATTCCGACCGATTTGAGTGAGCAAACACTTCGAATCATCCTCATGAATGTGGCTCCGCATTCTTGAGACCGAATGGCATGGTGACATAATGAAGCACCCGAATGGAGTGATGAACACTGTTTTAATCTCATCGGGTCCATACAGACGGAGCTGATGGTACCCGGAATAGGCGTCTAAAAAAGACAACCTCTCGCATCCCGCAGTTGAGTCGACTATTTGGTCGATGCGAGGAAGAGGGAAATGATCTTTCGGGCAGGCCCGATTGATATGCTTGAAATTGATGCACATGCGCAATGACTTGTCCTTCTTGGGGACCATGACAATGTTGGCGAGCCACTCGGAATGGTAGATCTCTCGGATGAACTCTGCTGCTAAGAGCCGAGCCACCTCCTCGCCAATTGCCTTTCTCTTCTGGACGGCGAACCGCCGAAGATACTCTTTAACTGGTTTGAATTTTGGGTCGACTCGTAGGCAATGCTCAGCCAGCCCCCTGGGAACACCTGACATGTCGGCAGGCTTCCATGCAAAGATGTCCCAGTTCTCACGGAGGAACTGGATGAGCGCTTCTTCCTATTTTGAGTTGAGTGTTGTTGAGATGTTGGTCGGAGCAGCATCGGGATCAGTCGGTTGAATGTGAACCTGTTTCGTCTCGCCAGTCGACTGGAATGCTGACTTCGTAGCGGGCTTCTTAGCTTGCAACAAATCACTCGGATCTGCAGTTTTCTGATACTCTTGTAGCTCTACCATCGCTAACCGAGCATCGGCGATCTTAGAGCCTTTTCGAAGCACTCTTCCGCCTTCTTCCGATTGCCCGTGACAGTGATCACGCCCTTGGGACCAGGCATCTTCAGTTTAAGATACATGTAACATGGTCGGGCCATAAAACGTGCATAAGCTGGTCTCCCCAGAATAGCGTGATAAGCACTCTGGAAAATCCACGACCTCAAAGGACAACTTTTCTTTCCGGAAATGCTTTGAATCACCAAAAACTACATCAAGAGCAATTTGGCCGAGCGACTCAGCCTTCTTTCCAGGAATGACTCAGTGGAAGCTCATGTTACTGGTACTGAGTCTGGACATCGGAATGCCCATCCCTTTCAACGTCTCCGAGTATAATATGTTCAAGCCACTACCACCATCCATCAGGACCTTGGTCAGTCGAGTGCCTTCGACAACTGGGTCGACCACCAATGCTTGCCTCCCAGGGGTGGCAATGTGCGTCGGGTGATCAGACTGGTCGAATGTGATGGCGGTCTGGGACCATTTCAGATAATTGGGAGTCGCCAGAGCAACCAAGTTTACTTCCGATTGATAACCTTCAATCGACTTTTGCTTTCGACGCCAAGAAAATCATCGTGGTGGAATTGACACGGGATATCCACCATCATTGTCATCTCTCGCCTCAACTTTGTCTCTCCTTATCCTTATCCTTGGGCTGTTTCCTTGAACCGCTGAATCAAGAGCCGACATCGTCGAAAGTGGTATGTTTCGGTAAATGAGTTTACCCTCTTCATCTTTATTAGTATGAATATGACATGGTAAATCCAACACGCCGCTCCCATCCCGGTCTTTCACCTTCTTAGGGTTCCAAGGACCTTTGGGTTTCCCCTTGAACTTTCCTGGGTCAATGCCAAGGCCTCTCCAGAGCCATTGGCTCGACTTTGCGCTTCGCTCGATCGAATTTCCTCCGCCGGTCTCATTGGCGGCCGATTTATATTTACCACTCCGGAGCCGATCCTCTTCTTCACCATTTGCATATTTGGTGGCAATCTCCATCATCCGACTCAGGGTCATATCTCCGGTTCGACCAAATTTCAAACTCAATTCTTTGCTACATTTTTTGAGTGTTATATAACTGACTTCTTTCATTCATTTATTAATTTGCAGCCCAAGAAAAAACTACAAAAGACCAGCTAATAGAGGACAATCACCACTAAAGAAGAAGATGAAAATTGCAGAAGAAGAGGAGACTGTAGGTTCTGTCATTGGAAGCAACAATCTGAGTAGGTCTTCTACTCCAGTTATGCCCAAGAAAGTGAGCACCATGAGGAGTTCTAGGCTCTCTTCAAACCCAGCTTGCAACACCAGGAGCAAGAAGAAGTAGTTGTGAAGTGTTTGTTGGATTTGTGAACTGTTTGTTGGATTTGTGAACTATATGGTGATGTACCAGATTTGTGGCAGTATGTGTCGTGGTTCTAAGTCTGACAGTAGAATGGGGGGTAGGTGTGGAGAGGCAAGATCCTAGCTATGGAGTAGTTATATACGCAAGGGATTTACGAGTTTAGGCCCTTCTCGGAGGAAGTAACAACCCTACGTCTCGGAGCCCGGAGGCGGTCGACTGGATTATCTGCGTATGTGTTACAGGGGTGCGAACCCTTCTACCGTGGAGGGGTGGCTTATATAGAGTGCGCCAGACCCCAGCCAGCCCACGTAGTAGAGGGTTTAAGGTGCGTTAAAGCTAGGCGTTCTGGTAACGCCTTACATAAAGTGTCATTAAGGTCATAAAGACTATTTAACTACTGCACCGCTTGGATACCGAGTGGATCTTGGACTCCTGGTGGTCGAGTGGATCTTCGTAGTCGAGTGTCTTTGAATCTGTCGAGTGGATACCTACACGGTCGACTGGAAGGTTGCTTCTCTTGTGAGTCTCCTTGTGGAGGGTACCTTTGGGCAGGTCTATGACCCTACCCCAGGTACATGACTTCATTAGTATGCTCTTGGCTTTTGTGAACTCTTGGCAACTAATGTAGAACTTCTATCTCATGTGTTGTCTTCTATATCATGTGTCTTGTGCTATCTGCTATATCATGTGTCATGTGTCATGTGCTATGTGCTATTGAAAGTGCAATCATGACCTTAAATCATATTTTGATGTTGATGACAACACATATGCTCGGGACTAATCATGTTTATCAAGTATATCTCAGGATTGTGTTCCAAAGACCGTATGCATGGATCATGACTAGGGACGAAAAGCATATAACTCAAGAATGGAGATACAAGGTGTTAACTTCATTTATGGTTTGTTCTTGAGTATAGGGATCCCGCACTATTAAGAGGGGATCGACGGATCTGTGAAAAACTTGCTCAAAGCTGGTATACCTTCGGACGTCCGGCTCTCTACGGACGTCCGATCCTTCCTGATTGCCCGGACGTCCGGACGCTTACGGACGTCCGACACTTCCACAATGTAAACATTTTTACGAATGTCCGGAACCCTCCGGACGTCCGACACTTTCGCATCGTAAACTTTCTTATGGATGTCCGCCCCTTTCGGACGCACCGTATCCTGTACACTGATTTGTGAGTCACATTTTTCACAATGTCAAACATTTTTGCGGACGTCCGGAACTCTCCGGACGTCGACACTTTCACATCGAAGCGTTCTTACGGATGTCCGGGCCTGTTCGGACGACCGTATCCTCGTACATTGGTTTGTGGGTCACACTTTTCACAGCGGTCGGTCGTCCGATGACTGCCGGACGTCCGACCCATTTGGGCCTCCGGACGACCGACGCGTTCTCCCGGACGTCCGCCATCCTGCACTCCCAAACGGTCACCTTTTCCCACCACATATATACTCCTTCTCCTTCCACGGGTTGGGTTGACCATTCACTTTGAACAAATCCTAGAACACTTCACTCACTCTCTCTCAACTCTCCACACCAAATCTTAGATCCCCAAGGGATTTGAGAGCTTTGAAAAGAAGTTGTCCGATCAAGTGATAGATCCACTTCTCCTCCTTCTTTGCACCCAATGAATTCATGATTTGAGCAAGTCTTGAGCAAATCCCCATTGATCTTATTACTCTTGGAGGTTGGAGACTCCTAGGCGGTAGGAGTCTTTCAGAGAGGAATCGACTTTTGTGATTACCCCCGGATAAGTTTGTGAGGGTTTGGAGACCACCCCAAGGTCTACCACTAGTGGTTGAGAAACATCTTCGTGGTGTTGTCTCAAAGGGAGAATAGGGTGAGCCTTCGTGGCGTTGGTGTGCCTTCGTGGTAACATCCACCTCTCTAACGGTGACTAGCTTCCCTCCAAGGAAGTGAACATCGGCATACATCCTTGTCTCCTGAGTTGCGGTTATTCCTAACCCTAACTCTATACTTGTGGTTACTTGTTTTGGTTTGCACTTACTTACATCATATTGTGCTTGCTCACTTATATGCTTGTGTTACTTACCTAGTCTTTGCGTACCTACTAGCAATTGTTAGGCTCACTTTCATATTCCGCACTATTGCCTAAAATTGCTAAGTAATAATTAAAATTTGTAATTGTACCTATTCACCCCCCTCTAGGTCCATCTCGATCCTTTCAATTGGTATCGAGCCTCGTGCTCTATTCTTGTGGCTTAACCGCCCTAGAGCGAGATGAACCCAGATGGGACTCCTTGTTGTAGATCCTAAGGATAAAGGCGGGCTTCTTCTCAAGTCAAGTCCTTTACGTCGGAGGATCTAGAACGGGCCCTGCTAAGCAAAAAGAGGAGCATGATGCTTCTCTTGAGGCCTTGGTCCAAATGAGATTAGCCACGTTGTCCTCGGTGCTTGCACCACTCTCGGGTGGTGCGGCCTCAAGGCCAACTGTGCCTACTCCATCACTTGGTCAACAACCTCCTAACAATGAACACGCCAGTGTTCCTTGGCTTTATGCAAGACCTCAGGTTGAGAAACCAAGATATAATCCTCAAGGCAGTCCTCCTTTGCTTAGTGCCACTTCCGATTTTCCTTTGTGGAGAGTTGCTATGCAGGACCATCTTCGACATGGAAACGATGAGATGTTGGAGATCTTGGAGTATGGCTATCATGTGGTTGATCCAAAGAACCCCACTCCAAGAGAAATATATGACAAGAACCTCAATGACACTGCAATCATGTGGATAAGGAGAGGCTTGGATGAAAAGCAAAGGAGACCGTTCATACACATCACAAGTGCCAAGGAACTATGGGAAACTGTTGTACGATCCAAAACTGGCACCTCTACCCTCCGGAGTGCTCAATATGAAATTGCCAAGGGGAAATTGCAAAACTTTTGTATGGAGAAAGGTGAAACCCCCAATCAACTCCATGAGCGTCTCATGACACTCACTGCCGATATTGAGTCATGTGAGTGTGACAAGACACAAGATGGATTCAACATGACTAAGAGGTTCATTGTGGATAAGTTACTCCATGCTCTTGCTCCATTTCACCATCAAATGGTGTGGGACATAAGACAACATCATACCTTCAAGGAAATGACTACAGATGACATCGTATCCACCTTTCAACTATATGAAGAGTCAAAGACTAATGCCACAAAACATCTTGCCATGCATGGTTCTCCATCATCAAAGATCAATCTTGCATTGAAGGCCAAGCATGTATGTGAAGATGAACAAAGTGAAGAAGAAGAAGAGGATGACGAAGATGGTGATGAGATTGAATCGACGAGGGCCCTACATATGAAGACATGGCTCTTTTTGTCAAGAAGTTTAAGCGCGGGTAAGTTCAAGGGAAGATTCCAAAAGAAGAAAGTAAGAAAATGCTACAACTGTGAAGAAACCAATCACTTCTCCAACGAAAGTGCACTTATGAGAAGAGAGAAGATAAACCAAGGTTTCCCAAGACCTTTCCCAAGAAGAAGTTGCCAAATCCTTTGAACTCCAAGCTCAAGAGGAGAGATGGAAAGGCAATGGTTGCTCAAGAAGAATCTGATCCGGATGATGTTAGTGGTGTTGCCGGAGTTGCTCAAGACTCTCAAAACACCTTGAGGTTAGTAAACAAGAGTGGTGATGTGGTCACCTACAACTACATGAAAGATTACAAGGGCAACGCTCACAAATGCCTAATGGCAAAGGCCATGGTTGAAGAAGAAGAGGACCAAAGCTCTTCTGACAAGGTCAAGGTAACTCCACGATCAAATCCTCCTCTTTTCACGCCCATCTACTTCTAGTGATGAGTATCTTGATGCGGAGGATAGTCATGAGGATGATGATCTAACTGATCCTATGCTTGCTAAACTTAATAAGTTCATGTGCTCCCTCAAAGGAAGGAAGCTCACTATGTTTCAGATGCTTATGGAGATGGTGAGTAAGTACACCATCTCCATTAAGGAACTCAAACCCTCGTCATCGAGGAAAAGGAAAAATATGAAATCCTTGAGCGGAAAGTCAAATATGAGGAAGCACGAAATGATGAACTATGTTTAAAAATTGGTACAAATATTGATGTTCATACTAAAGATCTTGCCTCCTTGAAAAAGGCTATTGGCTCTTGTGAAGAGTTGATGAATGATAAAAGTAAGCTTGAAAAGTCTCATGCCTCTCTCACTAAGGATTGTGAGCTTCTATCCGTGTCTCTCAAGACTAAGGAAGAAGAGCTCACCCTTCTTACAAATAGTTTTGAGACACTCAAACTTAATTATCTTGAAACTCTAGCCAAGGCTTACTCATCTCCTATTATCAATGTTGATGCATGTTCTACTAACTCTAGTAGTGATCTAGCATCCATCCTTGAGGAGAATCGGTCTCTCAAAGCTCAAATCGAGAAAGGGCTCATGACATGTGCTCAAGGGCAAAAGAACCTTAATGAGGTGTTGAGCCAACACAATGAAGCGTTCACCAAAGAGGGACTCGGGTTTGACCCAAGCACAAGCAAGAAGAAGACGATCCTCCCAAAATTGCACCACTCCTTTAAAAGAAACCTTTGTACGAGAAGGACACAAGGAGAAAGGTAAGGTTGTTAATGGGAAGGCCACAAGGGGCATGCCCACTCTCAACAAGCCAAAAGAGTTCATGCCTCCATCCTATGTACTGCGTAAGACTAAGGATGGAGAAGTTTATGCTAAGTTTGTTGGCCACCAAAAGGCATTTCGTTTTTATTCTATTTGGGTCCCTAAGACCGTTGTGACTTACTTGAGAGGTCCCATTGTAATATGGGTGCCTCTAACCAAGTAATAATTGTGTGTAGGTAGCTTTCTTGTGGAGTAAAATGGGTGATTGATAGTGGATGTACAAATCATATGACCGGAGATAGCAAATTTCTCTACGATTTCATGGAAGCTATTCAACCATTTATGAGCATTATGTTTGGTGGAGGATCAAAAGGACAGGTACTTGGGTTGGGTAAGGTGGTTATCACTAATGACATGTCTCTTGCAAATGTCATGCTTGTCCAATCCCTTAAATATCATTTGCTTTCTGTCCGCCAATTGGCTTCTGTTGGTTATGATACACTATTTGGACTAACGGATGTGAAAGTCTTTAAGAGAGATACTCTCAAAGTGGCCTTTGTTGGAGAGTTGGATGGCAACCTTTACACGGTTGATTTCTCGAAGAGAGCACATTCCATGCAACTTGTCTAATGGCCAAGGCCGACAAGGGGTGGCTATGGCATCGCCGGCTAGCCCATGTCGGCATGAGGAATCTCCAAGATCTCTTAAAGGGGAATCACATCCTTGGACTAACAAATGTCTCTTTTGAGAAAGATCGTGTGTGCGATTGCATGTATAGCCGGAAGCAACATCAATCAAAGCACCCACCCAAGAATATTGTGTCTACTTCAAGGCCTTTGGAGCTCCTTCATGTGGATCTCTTTGGGCCTCCTTCATGGGATAGTCTTGGTGGGAAAAAGTATGGACTTGTCATTGTTGATGATTACTCAAGATATACATGGGTGTTTTTCCTCAAGTCCAAGGATCTAAACGAAGATCACTTTCATTGACTTTGCCAAGCAAGCACAACGCAAGTTTGACAAAGAAATCTTGGCAATAAGAAGTGACAATGGATCTGAGTTCAAAAACTATACCTTGGAAGAATTCCTTAGTGATGAAGGGATTGAGCATCAATATTCAGCTCCATACACTCCTCGACAAAATGGTGTAGCCGAAAGGAAGAACCGCACACTTGTGGAGATGGCAAGGTCCATGTTGGATGAATACAAGTCACCACATAGTTTACGGGTCAAGCTGTCAACACCGCATGTCATGCATCAAACCGGCTTTTCCTACGCACTATATTGGAAAAAGACTCCATATGAGCTTCTAACTGGAAACAAGCCAAATGTCAAGTACTTTCGTGTATTTGGGTGCAAATGTTTCATCCTCAACAAAAGAGAAAGGTTAGGAAAATTTCAATCCAAAACAATTGACGGTATATTTGTTGGCTATGGATCAAACTCTCATGCATATAGAGTCTACAACAAATCCAATGGATGTGTTGTAGAAACTTGTGACGTGGTGTTTGATGAATTTAATGGCTCCCATGGGGAGCAAGTTGATCTAAGTGATGTAGTTGAAGAAGATTATTCTCAAGACATTTTGACCATGGGCGTTGGTGCACTTCTTCCTATGGAACAAGAACCTCATGATGATGAAGAAGAAGATAGAAGTCTCCCACATCATCAAACTACTTCAACGTTCATAACACCACAAGCCCCTATTGCTCAACCGATACCTTTAGCCCAAGTTGAAGAGGATGATCAAGTTCCTCCTCATGACAATCTTCAAGAACAAGAACAAGAAAGTCCAATCATTGATGATGAACCTCAACAAATGCAATATGAACAAGAAGATCTTCCTCCACACATTAATGATCCATATGTTGAAGATGTGGATGATGGACATGAAGTTGAACCTCGTGAAACCCTTACCTCTATCATGCCACGAGTGGCGGTCGTGTTGATGTTGACAAAATACTCACCGGCATATCGGAAGGTAGAGTCACTTTCGTAAACACTTGACCAACTTTTGTGCTCACTTCTCTTTTGTGTCTAGTTTTGAACCCATCAAGGTACAAGATGCAATGATAGACAACGATTGGCTAGTTGCTATGCAAGAAGAGTTGAACAGTTTTGAACGCAACCAAGTGTGGTGCGTTAGTCAAAAGGCCACCTACCGAACACAACGTCATTGGAACAAAATGGATTTTCAAGAACAAACAAGATGAGAATGGTGTAATCATCCGAACAAGGCAAGGTTAGTGGCACAAGGGTACTCACAAGTTGAAGGTTTGGACTTTGGTGAGACCTTTGCCCCCGTTGCCCGTGTTGAATCCATTCGCATCTTACTTGCTTATGCTGCTTTCAATGGTTTTACATTACATCAAATGGATGTGAAGAGTGCTTTTCTTAACGGTCCTCTACAAGAAGAAGTATTTGTATCACAACCACCCGGGTTCGTTGATCCCGATCACAAAGACTATGTGTATAAACTTCATAAGGCTTTGTATGGCCTCAAACAAGCACCTCGTGCTTGGTATGATCATCTTAAGAAGTTTTTACTCGATGATGGTTTTGTGAGAGGGGTGATCGATCCTACTCTTTTTACTAAGAGGGATAAGGGTGATTTGATCTTATGCCAAATCTATGTAGATGATATCATTTTGGTTCTCCTAACATTCATTTGTGCAAGAAGTTTGCGGCTTCAATGACCAAGAATTTTGAAATGTCACTCAATGCGGATTTGAAGTTCTTCCTTGGTTTTCAAATTCAACAATTTCAAGAAGGAATTTTCTTGTCTCAAGCAAAGTACCTCAAGGATATCCTAGAGAAGTTTGGTATGTCGATGCTAGTCCATGTAAGACACCAATGCCAACGAAAATAACACTCATCGAAGACACAGACGGTATCCCCGTTGACCCATCTAAATACCGCTCCATGATTGGTTCATTGCTTTATCTTTGTGCATCTAGACCAGACATCATGTTTAGTGTATGCATGTGTGCTAGATTTCAAGCTTCCCCTAGGGAAAGTCATCATAAGGCGGTTAAGCATATTCTTAGATACCTTGTTCACACCCCAAAGTTGGGTCTATGGTATCCCAAGGATGCTAAGTTTGATCTCATTGGATACACAGATGCGGATTGGGCCGGAGACAAAGTGGATCGTAAGTCCACCTCCGGTGCATGTCAATTTCTTGGACGCTCTTTGGTAAGTTGGTCATCGAAGAAACAAAACTGTATTGCCCTCTCTACAAGAAGCTGAATACATTGCTGCCGCCAGTTGTAACCTTTCAGTTATTATGGATGAGGCAAACTTTGAAGGATTATGGTATCACCTATAGACATGTGCCTCTTTTATGTGATAATGAAAGTGCTATCAACATTGCCGAGAACCCCAAGGATCATCTCCGCACCAAACACATTGATATTAGATATCACTTCTTGAGAGATCATGTTGAGAAAGGCGATATTCACATTGATCACATTGGGACAGATTTGCAAGCTGGCAGATATTTTCACGAAACCATTGGATGAAGCAAGGTTACACGACTTAGGCGTGAACTTGGTATCTTGGAGCTTGACAACATTATGTGAAATCTAGTACTCATCCATGCTTAAACTTAATGTCTAGTCGTGATGTAGGCATATATTTAGGGGAGACACTCAATTCATGAGTTCTCTCACCTTACATAATGCATAAATTGAACAAACACTCTCAAAGTTATCATAGTTTAATATGATGGAGTAGTTTATGCCTATGATTGAGTAAGGTGGGATCTGATTTCCTACATAAATAAGTTTTACTGTGAGAAAATGTTTTCCTCATCATCATTATCAGCCCTCTGTCCAAACTTCTAGCTCGGACGTCCAGGAGGGTTCGGGACGTCAAGTGGTATTTCCTTTGCCGGACATCCGCAAAACTCCGGACGTCCGTATATTCTACTCTGGTTATTTTCGACCGGTCGTCCGGCCTCGCCGGACGTCCGTAAAAACCATTCTGGTTCACTCAAGTTTGGCCTAGCAAATGAAGCCTCGGACGTCCGGAAGACTCCGGACGTCCGTAAGAACCGTTCTGTTACAATATGCCCGGTCGTCCGACGCCATCGGACGTCCGTAAAAGCAACCCTGTTATCCTTCTTTGCTGATGGTCCTGACTCCGGTCGTCCGTCTGTTTCCGGATGTCCGGTCGCATATATAACTCCGGACGTCCGGAGGCCCCGGACGTCCGTACGTTTCTACGCGGGTCTATATATACTGCGCCCTAGGTTTTCTTAGTCAACCAACCGCGCCGCTTGCCACGTCTCTCGGTCGATTCGCCCGCCGCCGCCGTTTACGTAGTGCGGCCCCTCTCGCGACCGCGCTTGCCGTACCCCTCGCCGGGGTGTCTCCCGCCATGGATCTGAGACTTGCCGTCCGGCCCGTCCAGCCGTTCCCTCGGAGCTTCTCTCCCCGTCCGTCCTTCGATCCCCTGCTCCGGTACGTCGCTTGGCTCCTCCGTGCTCTTCCTCGCCTAGTAGGGCAAACCCCCCCCCCTTTTCTCTTCACTTGTCACCCTGGTCTATGGAGGGGTGTTGACATGTGCTTTCCTTCTCCCCTAGGTCCTGATGCCTCGGTCCAAGCACTCAAGACGCAAGCAAGTCGCCGGAGGGCGGCGATCCGTCTCGTCGTGGTGGTTCTAACGACTCGAGGAGGAAGATCGCCCTCGGAAGCGTGCCGCCGTCCTCACAGCTCGTCCCGGTGATTCCTCTTCGGAGGGTCAGATTTTGAGGATGAGCTTGAAGAGGTGGATCCGTCCCCGATGATTGGCGCCCGTCGCTGCCCCCAAGCCCGGCACTCGTCGTCCAACATTTCAACCTCCTCCTCCTCCGGTGCAACCCCACGGTGATGCCCGTCACATTTCCATTGAGCCTCCACTATCACTAGGCCGTCATGTTAAGCGTTTCAATGAAGTCCCCAAATCTTCATATCTCAAATTGCATCGAGATGTCGATCAATTCTTGTTGCTAGGGATTCTCGGGATAGTCGTTTTACACGAATGTCCAAGCCGACATCTTCACCACGATTGTCATTCCTAAAGGCTTGTCACTTCATGTTTGCATTGATCTTGAGCACATTCGCACTCATCCGGAGAAATATCCGGGAGCCATTGAGCTCATTGAGTCGTCAAACCTAGATGCCCCATTCGCCTTTCAACACGATTTTAACCAGGCTGCCATCCATCAGTTTTATGCCACTTGCTACTTTGCTCCTGATAACACTGTCACATGGATGACCTCCGACACTGCTCTCACAGCATCTTATGCTGAGTTTGTCACCGCACTTGGATTTCCCGACACTGGGTTCAAAATCCACAAAGATGACCCCAACCATAAGCCCAAAGGCATTGCGGTGCATGCGGATCTCCTTAGACCCATATCATCTTTGTCTAATACTGAAAAACAAAAGGGTCTAAACCAAGTCTCTATTTGGCGTTTTCCATTCAACATCATTTATCAGTGTGCCATCCGCACCATTTATCCCAAGATGGGTGACAAGGGTTCCTGTAGCAGCTACTGCATTGATCTCATGCATCGCCTTTACACATCTCCTAAAGGGAAGATTAATGTTCCACACTTTCTATGGCATGAGATTCGCCTTGCTAGCTTCCAGCACAAGCGGGCTTTTCCTCATGCACCTTTTCTTCAAGCATTTATCGAGAGTGCAGCTCCCTTTCCCATTGCACGCACTCATATACATGAGAGATGGGTCATCCCACCTCACATGGCGGCTGACCATGTTCCTCCTTCTCCCGCTCTTGCCCGATCGCCTTGCCGCCAGTTTTCCCTCAGACGCTAACCATCCTCATTCCGGTGATGCCTCCTTTGGGCGCATTGCTCGCTTTTCTTGGGAAGGCTCATTCAGCCATGATGAAGATGTTCACCTTCCATTGCTCCCAACACCACGATGTGGTCACTCGCATGGTCACTTCCAAGAACGCTCAAGGCTCGTCTGCGAGACTCAGCGTATATGATGTGAGTGACGATGAGCGTCTTCTGCAGAACCCCTTACGATTTTGGTTTTCCCTCCGGTCCAGAGTGGGCTGATTTCTTTGTGAGACTGGTGGCAGTGGTGTTCATGATGATGATGATGAGGATGAGCTTTAATACTATCATATCATTCCCCTCTTTGTTTTTTTGGATACTTGATGCCAAAGGGGGAGTAGGCTCCATATGCATTACTCTAGCTCATTATGTAATCGAACCTATGTTAGAAGTAGTTTGTTGAAATTATGTAATTGAACCTATGTTAGAAGTAGTTTGTTGAACTATGTTATGGGTTGTTGAACTATGTTATGAGTTTGTTAGTTATGAATCTATATGATATATGAATTGATCAGTTTGTTGGTTATGAGTTTGGTGAATCTATATGAATTGATCTATATTAAGTGATCCAACTATTGTGGCATCGGTTTGAGGGGAGCCCTCTCGCTACTCGCTACCTATTCTTATTATGGTTATTATGGTTATTGAGCTCCACAACAAATACTTCCGATTACTATTATGAGTATGCATATGAGTTGTCATCAACTACCAAAAAGGGGGAGATTGAAAGTGCAATCATGACCTTAAATCATATTTTGATGTTGATGACAACACATATGCTCGGGACTAATCATGTTTATCAAGTATATCTCGAGATTGTGTTCCAAAGACCGTATGCATGGATCATGACTAGGGACAAAAAGCATATAACTCAAGAATGGAGATACAAGGTGTTAACTTCATTTATGGTTTGTTCTTGAGTATAGGGATCCCGCACTATTAAGAGGGATCGATGGATCTGTGAAAAACTTGCTCAAAGCTGGTATACCTCCGGACGTCCGCTCTCTCACGGACGTCCGGTCCTTCTGATTGCGGACGTCCGGACGCTTACGGACGTCCGACACTTCCACAACAGAAACATTTTTACGGATGTCCGAACCCTCCGGACATCCGACACTTTCGCATCGAAACTTTCTTACGGATGTCCGGCCCTTTCGGACGACCGTATCCTGTATAATCGATTTGTGAGTCACATTTTCACGGTAAGAAACATTTTTGCGGACGTCCGGAACTCTCCGGACGTCCGACACTTTCACATCAGAAGCGTTCTTACGGATGTCCGGGCCTGTTCGGACGACCGTATCCTGTACATTGGTTTGTGGGTCACACTTTCCACAGCGGTCGGTCGTCCGATGACTGTCGGACGTCCGGACCCATTTGGGCCTCCGGACGACCGACGTTCTCCGGACGTCCGGCCATCCTGTACCCCAAACGGTCACCTTTTCCCACCACATATATATACTCCTTCTCCTTCCATGGGTTGGGTTGACCATTCACTTTGAACAAATCCTAGAACACTTCACTCACTCTCTCTCAACTCTCCACACCAAATCTTAGATCCCCAAGGGATTTGAGAGCTTTGAAAAGAAGTTGTCCGATCAAGTGATAGATCCACTTCTCCTCCTTCTTTGCACCCAAGGAATTCATGATTTGAGCAAGTCTTGAGCAAATCCCCATTGATCTTATTACTCTTGGAGGTTGGAGACTCCTAGGCGGTAGGAGTCTTCGGAGAGGAATCGACTTTTGTGATTACCCCCGGATAAGTTTGTGAGGGTTTGGAGACCACCCCAAGGTCTACCACTAGTGGTTGAGAAACATCTTCGTGTTGTTGTCTCAAAGGGAGAATAGGGTGAGCCTTCGTGGCGTTGGTGTGCCTTCGTGGTAACATCCACCTCTCTAACGGTGACTAGCTTCCCTCCAAGGAAGTGAACATCGGCATACATCCTTGTCTCCCGGAGTTGCGGTTATTCCTAACCCTAACTCTATACTTGTGGTTACTTGTTTTGGTTTGCACTTACTTACATCATATTGTGCTTGCTCACTTATATGCTTGTGTTACTTACCTAGTATCACAGACCTACTAGCAATTGTTAGGCTCACTTTCATATTCCGCACTATTGCCTAAAATTGCTAACTAATAATTAAAATTTGTAATTGTACCTATTCACCCCCCCTCTAGGTCCATCTCGATCCTTTCAGCTATGTGCTATCTCTTTAACTGTGAAGTTTGTTCATGGGAGCACATTGGAGCAGACTGGATGAAAATAGATAGAACATTTTCCTAAAGATACATGTCACATTACATCACCAGTACAACTTTGGTCCAAACACTTGACAACTACTTGAGATAGTTCACAACTCACAACACTGCCTTACATTACACACAATCATCCAGCTAGTATGGATTCTTAAACAATGTTGCAAAAATGCTAATGCAAAGAACTATGAGAAATCCCCATGTTTGCATAAGCTCATTTCTCTTCTTCATCTTCAACTTCAGTTTCTTGTTCTTCTCCATTAGATACATCACCCTTCGCTCCAAATAATGCTTTTAGCCAGCTTTTCTCTAATCCTGCATGAAGTTCCTCAAATGCACGAGCAACATGATCTGTCGGAGGTGGGTCAATCCAAACAACCCAGTCACATTCATCAGAGAGCTGCAAAATAATAACTTGGATCAAAAAAAGAATGATTTGCAACTAATCAAAGCCCAATGACAAGCAAAGAGAAATTACATCAAGAGGGCACCCCAGGAACCTTCTTCCCGTGCTTGCTCCTCCCCAGGCGACGCATCGAGCAGGAATAAGCCCGTGCCCCAGGCAGCGCCTCGTCGTGCGCATCTTGGGCCCATCGAATGTCAGATCTGGGATGTAGAAATTAGATTCAAACTGAACAATCCCAACACCATCCACCTAAATGGAAAAAATCCACAAATTGATGAACCCTAATCCCCAAAAAATACCCAAATCGAGTCAGAATAGTTACCTCGCCATGAACTGAGGAGATCGACGAAGACATGCCCGATGTGCACATCAACAGCCTAGTGTCGTCGCCCTCTAGATCCACGACCTCCAGCCGCCTCCATCCGCCGTCCAAATCGCCTTTGCCATCGTCGAGAGGTTGAAGAAAGAGAACGAGAGACAGACTGCTTCGAACAGGTAAGTTTGGGCCCACTTGTAAGGACGGAGGGGCAAATATGTCAAACTGACGGCAAGTTAGCGGTCCAACAACCTTGACCGGACGGAAACGACACGGAGGGGCATTTCTATAAGTGGAACTGACGGCAGAGGGGCAAATTTGAGCACCCTTTGAAATTAGGGGCAAATCTGAGTAGTGGGATCCAGTTAGGGGTAGAAATGTAAATGGCCCAATTTATTATTGTTAATCTTTTGTGACAACGTATTCAAGCCTTCGAAACTTCACATATTTTTACACTTTGTATACATACGTTCACCTGGGAATCGCTTTACTCAATCTCTATAGTGATTTGGCACCGCCGTTTGCCGGTCACCATCTGCTGCATGGTAGGAACTTGTAAGACATTGATATTGCTATATTATGAGCTTTTACCACCACATTCTAGTATTTCACAGGAACATTATTCTCATGTTTTTTAAAGTACTAGTAATTATGATAGGTTCCGTAGTTATAAGTCCTTGGACGAGGAGCACATCTTCACCACCACATAGGAGGTGCAACCACACAAACAAGTATATGAGCATGTTATCTCTTTACCCTGTTTTGAGGGTAGATACAATCCCTCTATTTATCTTGATTGGGAATTACAAGTAGAACAATTTTACTACCATGATTTATCTTGACATGAGAAAGCAAAAGTCGTCACTCAAGAATTTGCTGGTTTTGCTTCCATCTAGTGGAGTGTGTATCGCAAGGATAACATTGATAATCAATGACAACTAGAAAAAAATTGAAAGTTGTACTGAGACATAAATTTGTTTGTTCTTATTATCATCATGAATTGTTTCATAATTGCAACAGTTAAAACAAGGTAGTCACACGATTAATGCTTACTATAAATGCATCATTATGACAAAGAAGAATCTGAGGATGATATAAAGAATATATTTTTTCGTGGTTTGAACCATCACATTTGCGCAAGATTTCAGTACATTCCTCATTGCATTACTGATATGTATGTTTGTGCTTGCACCTTTGAGAGACAAATACATGAAGAGACATTGGGCGACTGCGACAACTACTATTCCAATGACGCTCACCACCATCGGTTGTTTCCTGTACATTTGTACCTGCTAGAGCTGACACGCCTCATAGTGTCAGTGCGACATCACCTCAGGTCTATAGTACATTACCATCATCAATACCTACACCATCTGAGTCGCTGTGACAAGGTAATAACAAAGGTATTAATGGCATAACTCTGCATGTGAATGATGACTGCCTAGTTGAGTTAAATATAACATGTGTTAAGTTGCCTGCTGATTTAATCACACCACCTATTTCAGAGGACTATGTTGCTGATTGAAATTGTCATGTGATCAAGCGACTGAAATCACAACAATTTTGCGTGAACCCAATCAAATAATCGTTGATGAGAAAGAACCACGTGAATTGGTCACTAAATTTTATTTTGGTTCAGATACAATTGATTATACATGATGGCGTGTCCTAAAAAGTTGCATTATAGTTCTTTGTACTTAGTTGTGTTGAATCCATCCATGCCTCTGTCACATGCGAGAAATAAAATAAATGAAATCACATGTTCAAAAACTTTGTTGTTTTGCCCCTATTTTTTCTTTAACTTCATTGGAGAGTTTGACATAAACAATGAATTTTGGGGGCATATTATTGCATCACGAGTGATCATCATGCTAGTTTGAAAGAAAAGAAAATAATTGTGCCAATGCTTAGTCACTTTGATATGACCTCCAATTTTGATGATGCTGCTACGTCAAATGAGTTGTTGCATCTTTGCTTATTTAAGCATGTTGTAGCATGTAATTCTAAAACCATTAAAGTTTATTCATCTATGTAGGGATGGTTTAATGATAGGCATTGTCGATCGTTTCACATGAATATAAGAGCTTCGACTATATGTGCAAATTGGGTTGCAATACTTTCATGTTTTTTACTTCTTGTGATAATATTTTTTTTTTGAGGCACGGACCATAGAACAATTGTTCTAAGGTAATTTTCATTAATAAATTATGTACAAATTACAAAAGCAGCAAAGAACCAAACTACTCTCAACCAATACCAGTTTTATGAAACATGGAAATTAAAAGTGTTGTTCTAACCAAGTCCTGATCCTTTGTGCTTTAGCTTGTTTGGATCTAATTTGTACAACATTAAGGCCCTCCTTTCCATTCTTGGATGTGTGAAGCAGCATTTCTGAAGATTTTGTCATTCCTGTCAGACCAGATACTCCAACAACCCATGATAACAATCTCTAAAGCAATGTTGTGCGGCAGATGAAGAAGTGCCAGCTGAATATCATCAATGACTGAAATGCCTCTATTCCTATTGGGGATGATCTTGTCGCAACAAAGCAGAGCAAAAGGACAATCCCAAAAAAGATGCAAGTTAGTTTCCTCAGTATTGTCAGCACAAAGGGCGCAGTTGTAGCTGTCCTATGAAAGTTACTCATGTATAATTGTGTCATAAGTGCAACAACTGAGAAAAATAAAAATGGATGACATGTACATATACAACATGTACACCTTGTCTTTTTTCTTAGCCATGTTTCAAATTAAGTAATGTCGAGAACCGCATTGTTTTCAACAAGGGGACGATGATGAGGACATAGCTATCTTGGATACGATCAAAAATATTGCATACATGCATATTTGTGATAAATAATATGCAATAACTTATTTATGTTATGTAGGAAAAAATACTTCGTCTATTTTATTTCATGCCTAATTGCAGAATTACCATACACATGTACAAAGCACATGCGAAGATAACGGAAAATGAAATGATTATGTTAAGTCCAAGTAGTTCTCTCACGTCACTTTTGGCCCAGAAGAAGTTAGAGACTAAGTCCCACATTCTGGCCTCTGATTCGGACTACACAAACATACTTGACTTTAAATGCTTACAACTTTTGCATCTGGACTTTGTATTGGGTGAATCGGTTTTTAAAGCTTACCTCGTATACTTTCCAACCCAATTGGACTCACCTTCAATTTCCTTCCGACTGCTAAGATAAAGCAAAAATGATGCAACACTGCTATAGAATCCGAGTCAAAATCTAAGTTCAAAGGTGTTGCATCACCTCCACTTGGGCGCATGGGCCTTGTACAACCTAGAGTTAGGTTTTAGCTTCCTTGGGACAATGCGCGTCGGATTTTTGCACTGTTTCGTTTTCAGCGGAAGTAGGCACGGATGTATTTTTATTCATCCGCGCTCTTCGTAGGCTAGGACTTTCCTGCCTTGCGGTGGTACCGCAAGGGGGAGCGGTAGTACCGTGCTTGCGGAAGTACTGCTCTCAGTCAGGCAAGTCCCAGCCTCTGCTGCTGCCGCGGAAGTACCGTGGTCCCCCACGGTAGTACCGCGTGGCCTTGCGGTAGTACCGCGCTCCTGGAGCGGTAGTACCGCATGTCGCAGGCTGAACATGTGGATAACGGTTGGATCTTTTCCATGACTATAAAAGGGGTGTCTCCTTCCTCTAGTTGACTATCTCTTCCACCTCTAAGCTCCATTGTTGCTCCAAGCTCCATTTTCGCCCGATCTCTCTCCCTAGCCAATAAAACTTGTTGATTTGCTCGGGATTAGTTGAGAAGGCCTCGATCTACACTTCCACCAAGAGAGATTTGATTCCCCCCACTTATCCCTAGCGGATCTTGTTACTCTTGGGTGTTTGAGCACCCTAGACGGTTGAGGTCACCTCGGAGCCATACTCCATTGTGGTGAAGCTTCGTGGTGTTGTTGGGAGCCTCCAATTAAGTTGTGGAGATTGCCCCAACCTTGTTTGTAAAGGTTCGGTCGCCGCCTTCAAGGGCACCAATAGTGGAATCACGACATCTCGCATTGTGTGAGGGCGTGAGGAGAATACGGTGGCCCTAATGGCTTCTTGGGGAGCATTGTGCCTCCACACCGCTCCAACAGAGACATACTTCCCCTCAAAAGGAAGGAACTTAGGTAACACATCCTCGTCTCCACCGGCTCCACTCTTGCTTATCTCGCACCTTTACTTTTGCAAGCTTATTTGTGTTGTATCCCTTGCTTGCTCGTGTGTTTGTTGTTGTTGCATCATATAGGTTGTTCACCTAGTTGCATATCTAGACAACCTACTTTGATGCAAAGTTTAAATTGGTAAAGAAAAGCTAAAAATTGTTAGTTGCCTATTCACCCCCCCCCCTCTAGTCAACTATATCGATCCTTTCAATTGGTATCAGAGCCTCGTCTCTTTATTAAGGACTTTGCCGTCTCAAGAGTATGGTTGACACCACAGGGCAGTGCGGAGGAGCACTCCGGAGTGAATCCTATCTCGTCTACGGCCGATGGGGGAACCTCGGTCTCTCGTGAGGAATTCAATGTGGCTCTAGACACATTGAAAGACTCCATGATGACCAAGGTTGAAAGCATGTTTACTAAATTTCTTGAAGGACTTAAACTGTCCACCTCGCCGATGAAAGTGGGTGATCCCACTAACAAGGTGACGGATGCTACCTCTGACAAGGGGGAAGCTAACAGTGAAAAGAGTCCTTCTACTAGTGGTAGAAATGGCACCGGCATCTTTGCCCATGTGGAACCTCCAATTTATGGAGGACCGATTCCCTCTACTCATTTAAATCATGCCGGTCCTCCTCCTAAGATTGTGAAAAATGAGGATTTTGATTATTGGGTGTATCGCTTCAAGCGTCATTTAAATCATGTGAATACTAATCTTTGGAGAATCATTGAAGAAGGTTTCTATCCACATGACCGAAGCAACTTCATCCCGAGAGAAGTGGTGGATAATCAATTCAATGAGAGTGCTCTCTTCATCATCCAAGATGCAATCCTTCCCGAAGATCTCCCTCATCTTCGACCTCATGCCATGGCCAAAGACGCATGGCAATGTGTTGTGTCTCTCTATCGAGGAAGTGCTAGCATTCAGCGCTCCAACTATGAAGTGGTACAAGATGAAGCCGATAAGTTTGCAATGAAAGAAGATGAAGAACCTCGTGAGCTCTTTCGAAGAGTGACCAAACTCGTGTTCTCACTCCGAGATCATGGGAACAAGGACACAGATGACAATTGGATCAAGCGCAAGTTCCTCAAGGCCATGATGCCCTACAACAAGGCCATGTCCTCCGTCATTCGTCAAAGACCGGACTTCCACTCCATGACCTCAAGCGAAGTGTTGGATGAGTTCGTTGCAATGAGCATCTTGGACAAGACCGCCGACAATGCGGTGCTCCGTTCTCAAAGGGCAAAGAAGCCCAACCTTGCTTTGAAGGCCAAGGTTAGTGTGGAAGAAGAGGAAGAAGAGGAAGATGAGGAGAGCAACCCCGAAGAAACCAAATATGATTATCATGAACACATGGCTCTTGCTTCAAGACAATTTTGGAGCAAGAAGAATACAAGAGCCAACTTCAACAAGAACAACTCAAGTGGCTTCAAGGGCAAGCAACGAGTTAGAACTTGCTTCAACTGTGGCAATGTGAGCCATTTCATTGCGGATTGTCCTTACGAGAAGAGGGAAGACAATGGTGGCAAGTTCATCCGAAAAGACAAAGCCAAGTCCTTCCCCAACAAGAACAACTTCGCCAAGAAGACTCCTACTCGTGGGTTGGTGGTTCAAGAATAATACCATGAGGATGACGATGATGATGAAAATGGATAAGCAATGTCCATGGCGTCCGTTGCCATTGCTACCACTCCCCGGGTGTCTCTCTTTGATTCACCCAACGAGAACATCACCGCCAAGTGCCTCATGGCTAAAGCTTCCAACAAGGTAACCCCCAACATCAAAACCACCATCATTACTAATCCCTCCTTGGAGGATTGCATTGAAGAACATGATGGGTCTAATGAGGAAGTGAATGAATTTGAGTCTTTTATGAGTAAGCTCAAGGGCAAATCCAAGAAGCACTTTGTTGCTCTCTTGGAACAACTTGGTGAGGCCAATGACATGATCGAGGCTCATGAAGAAACCATCTCTAAGATGGAAGGTCATAGTCGTGACTATACCGATGAGATATCAGATCTCTCTAATGCTCTTGAGGAAGAGCGTGGGCATCGTTTGACTCTTGAGGAGTCATACAACGATGACCATGCTAAGTTAAAGAAAGATCTTGATCATGCTCTTGTCGTGTCTCGTGTGCTAACTTCCGAGAAGGATAAACTTGGGGTTGATCATGTTAGACTCAAGGAGGAGTTTGAGGTACTTGACAAGGCCCACAAGGTCTTGAAGGGTGCTCACGCTAACCTCAAGGAGTCTCATGCTCAACTCCAAGTTAAGCTAACCAAGGAAAAGGCCACCTTCCCTCATATGGTATTAATTGATAATGCATATGCTACTAACCCGTGTTGTGAGCATGTGCATCTTGTGGAGGAGAATGCCAAGTTGAAGGATCAACTTGAGAAAGGCCTTGTGACTTGCATTCAAGGTGAGAAGAACCTCAACGACCTTTTGAGAAATCGAAAGGAAGTTGTGGCCAAGAAGGGAATTGGGTTTGCACCCAAGTCCAAGAATAAGAAGAAGAACGACAAGACCAAACGTCCTCCTCCTCTCAAGCAAACTTTTGTGAAAGAGGGAGAGGGTGCCCCTAAGGAGAAGAAGGAAAAAGTGAAGGGCATTGATGTCAAAAAGGGCAAAACCATTTCCTCCAACAAAGCCGGCGACTTTAACCCGTCATATGTGTTGTGCCGTGCTAGTGATGGACATGTTTATGCTAAATTTGTTGGTTCTCCTTATGAGTACATTGAATGGTCTATTTGGGTTCCTAAGACCCTTGTTACTAACATTAAAGGACCCATTACTAAATGGGTACCTAAAACCAAGCATTGATCTCTTGTAGGTGTTTGCTTCCGGTGGGGGATCATGGTTGCTCGATAGTGGAGCAACAAATCATATGACCGGGAGCAAGGACTTGGTGGTGGACGTGCAAAAGATTCCATCTATGCCCACCAATGTCGAGTAGGGTGATGCCTCACATTCTAAGGTATTGGTTCTTGGCAAGGTTGTCATTTCTCATGATCTAACGATCGAGAAAGTCATGCTTGTTGAGTCCCTTGCATACAACTTACTTTCCGTTCGTCAACTTGCACTCATGGGCTTTGCCACTTTCTTTGACATTGATACCGTGGCCCTCTTGTGGAGCAAGACTCTTAAAGTAGCCTTTGTTGGGCATGTCGAGAACGGTCTCTATGTGATAAACTTTTCAAGCGACCCACTAAGACCGCGACATGCCTAATGGCTAAAGTTGACGTGGGATGGCTTTGGCATCGCCGTTTAGCCCACGCCAATATGAGATCTTTGCAAAGTATTCTCAAGGGGGACCATGTCCGTGGACTAACAAATGTTAGTTTTGCCAAAGACCACCTTACGATTGCTTGTATTGAAGGAAAGCTTCATGAGAAGGCTCACCCTCCCACGACCATCATCTACTCGAAGAGACCCTTGGAGCTCCTTCACATGGATCTCTTTGGGCCCCCATCATTTGATAGTCTTGGAGGTAGAAAGTATTGCTTGGTGATTGTGGATGATTATTCAAGATACACTTGGGTATACTTCTTCAAGAGGAAGAGTGAGACTCAACAAACCGTCATCGACTTTGCAAATGAAGCTCAACGTCAACATGATGCAAAGATCTTGACAATAAGGAGTGACAACGGCACCGAGTTCAAGAACTACACCTTGGATGAGTTTCTTAGTGATGAGGGGATCAAGCATCAATATGCAGCACCATATACCCCTCAACAAAATGGTGTAGCGGAGAGGAAGAACCGAACATTGATGGATGCGGCAAGGACCATGATGGCGGAGTTCAAGTCTCCATACAACTTTTGGGCCGAAGCCATCAACACAGCGTGTCATGCATCCAATCGGCTCTATCTCTGCAAAGGCTTGAAC
The DNA here is from genome assembly GCA_021605145.1 of Aegilops bicornis. Lineage (NCBI taxonomy): Eukaryota > Viridiplantae > Streptophyta > Magnoliopsida > Poales > Poaceae > Aegilops > Aegilops bicornis. The sequence goes on along the minus strand of CM038671.1, from coordinate 188,873,216 downwards.
AAGACTCCTTATGAGATACTCACCGGCAACAAGCCCAATCTCAAGTACTTCCGGGTGTTCGGGTGTAAGTGTTTCATTCTCAAGAAAGGTGTTTGTATGTCTAAATTTGAGGCTAGAGCTTATGAGGGCATATTTGTTGGTTATGCTACAAACTCTCATGCTTACCGTGTTCTCAACAAGTCCACCGGACTCATTGAGGAGACGTGTAACGTGGAGTTTGACGAAAATAATGGCTCCCAAGTGGAGCAAAGTGGTACTTGTGATGTAGGTGATGAAATTCCTCCCCAAGCCATAAGAAGAATGGGTATTGGTCATATTCTACCCATTGAGGAACCCCTTGTGGCCGAAGGAGAAGGACAATGCTCCACTCAAGTGGAGCCATCACCTCCTCAAGACCTACACGCTTCCGAAGAACAAAGTGAAGGCCCTCAACCTCATGAACAAGACCAAGGGCAAGATCAATCTCAATATGGTGGTGAACCTCCAAATGATGCCCAAGGTCAAGTTCTCCCCCTCGAGCAAGTTCAAGATCATGAGCAAGCTCAAGATCAAGAACAAGCTCAAGACGGTGCTCAAGATAATCAAGTTAACCCTCCTCCTTCCACATCCGAGGAGGAATTAGAGCGTCGTGCCGTGAAGATTGCTTCCAAACTCACCACCAAAGGCCATCTCATGGAGAATGTGGTTGGAAGCCTAAGAAAGGGGGTAAGCACTCGTAGACAATTAGCAAACTATTGTGAACATCACGCGTTTGTCTCTTGTGTTGAACCCCAAAAGGTCTATAAGGCACTAGAAGACTCGGATTGGCTCAATGCCATGCATGAAGAACTCAACAACTTCGAGTACAACAAGGTGTGGAGATTGGTGCCAAGGCCATCGGGGAACCACAACGTCATTGGAACCAAGTGGATTTTCAAGAACAAGCAAGATGCTCATGGGAACATCGTTCGCAACAAGGCAAGATTGGTAGCACAAGGCTACTCCCAAGTCGAGGGTATCGACTACGGTGAAACCTTTGCTCCCGTTGCTCGCCTTGAACCCATTCGTTTTTTGATTGCTTATGCTTCCCATCACAACTTTAAGTTGCAACAAATGGATGTGAAAAGTGCTTTTCTTAATGGTCCTATTAATGAGTTGGTCTATGTCAAGCAACCCCCCGGGTTCGAGGATCCCTACTTCCCGGATCATGTGTATTAACTCGATAAGGCACTCTATGGCCTTAAACAAGCCCCACGTGCGTGGTATGACCACCTTACTGAGTTGTTACAAGATCATGGATTTGAGGTGGGGCAAATCGATCCTACTCTTTTTTACTAAGAAGGTCAAAGGGGAATTGTTTGTATGCCAACTATATGTTGATGATATTATCTTTGGTTCCCCTAACAAAGCTTTCAATGAGGAATTTGCCTCTCTCATGACCTCCAAGTTCAAGATGTCTTCGATGGGAGAGTTGAAGTTCTTCCTTGGTTTTGATATCAAACAAAGAAGAGAAGGAACCTTCATCAACCAAGCCAAATATACTCAAGACATGCTAAAAGATTCAAGCTAAGTGATGTCAAGCGGCTTCTACTCCAATGCCTACCAAGTGCCAACTTGACATTGACCCCAATGGTAAAGCGGTGGATCAAAAGGTATATCGCTCCATGATTGGCTCCTTGATTTACCTTTGTGCATCTAGACCGGATATCATGTTGAGTGTGGGAATGTGTGCACGGTTTCAAGCCGCACCGAAGGAAAGTCACTATGTGGCGGTCAAGCGAATCTTTCGATATTTGGCTCATACCCTAAACTTTGGCTTATGGTACCCAAGAGGGGCAAACTTCAAGCTTGAAGGATATACGGATTCCGATTGGGCAGGAGACAAAGTGGATAGGAAGTCCACCTCCGGAGGGTGCCAATTTCTTGGTTGCTCTTTGGTGAGTTGGTCTTCCAAAAAGCAAAGTTGTGTGTCTCTCTCGCCCAATCAAGCGGAATATGTGGCGGCCGGTAGTAGTTGTGCACAACTCTTATGGATGAGGCAAACTTTAAAGGAGTACGGTGTCACTTGTGACAAAGTGCATCTTTGGTGTGATAATGAAAGTGTCATCAAGATTTCTCTCAACCCGGTGCAACACTTCAAGACGAAGCATATTGAGATTCGGTATCACTTCATCCGGGATCACATTAGGTGAGGGGAGATCGAGCTCAAGTATGTCAACACTCATGATAACCTTGCAGATATTTTCACGAAGCCCTTGGATGAAGCAAGATTTCACGAGTTATGGCATGAGCTAAATATCATTGATTCGAGCAATGTGACTTGAACCCTTGCACCCCCACCACACTTAACTTGTTATCTAGTTTAGGTGTAGGCATGGACATAGGGGGAGTGTTGTTCTCTCAATGAATTCACCCTCCCCCCATTATGCATAAATCGATCAACTCTTTCACATTAGCCATTTTTTATGGTACTTGTGCTTCAAAGACGATTTTTGGTCATGGGCCCAAGGATAATTCTTCGCGGTGCCATACCAACTAACTCAAACATAGGTGGCTCCGGCCACCGCCCTCTCCTTTTGAGAGGTAGTGTCGCGTGGTTGCTCCTTGTTGTTTGTCTGCCTTGGGTTGTGCGTGTTCTAGTGGTGTCTCTTGTGTTAAAAGTTTCCTTGCAAAGACCTCTTTTGTGTGTTGAAACCTGCATTTTCTTGAGCTCACGGTACTACCGCAGCCCTCTACGGTACTACCGCGTGTGGAGAGCACGGTACTACCGCCCCCACGCGGCAGTAATTTTTTACTGCCGCCTGGGAGAGCGGTACTACTGCTTCGGTGCGGTACTTCCGCCCAAGCGGTACTACCGCGATGATATGCGGTACTACCGCGCCGTCATAAACGCATGGGGATAAGGACGGGCAGGGGGAGTTCTAACTCCCCCATACCCATTCGTCAGTTTCCCCACTTCGTCTCCCTCTCTCTCCCTCGCTCAAGAACGGGGCCGGCGTCCCTCGCCGGATCTCCGCCTCCGGCCGCTCTCCTGCGATTCCGTCCGGTGGGAACGTTCCCCACCACGTGCTCTTGCCATGGACCAAGGTCTTTCCCCAACTCCCTCTCGTTTTTGTTGTTTTCTTTGCCTCTAGGTTTGTGGGGAAGACTTGTGTGTTCTTGAGATTTTTAGGCTAAATCTATGCAAGAGTAGGATGTAGGAGAGTAGTATTGCGTAGGGATTATACTTGTCGTTTTGTCCTGTGCTAGATTTGATCACCGTAGCACCGCCATGGTTTCGCGGTTCTTTTCAGATTCAAACTTTCGTTTGGATCTGACGCGGTGCGGTACTACCGCCCGTCGGGCGCGGTACTACCGCTTGTCCGATACTACCGCCCCTCTGGCGCGGTACTACTGCACTCGTTGCGGCACTAAAACTTTACTACCGCTCCCACCCCGGTACTACCGTGACCTCGCATGGTACTACCGCGACTTGGAGCGGTACTAAAATTTTAGTACCGCGGGCTCTGGCAGTACTACCGTGGATCACATCTATCTCATGGCAACTTTCACGTATATTTTCTCTGTGTTTCTTGTGCTTTACCATAGTCTTTGCATTGATCCTTTTTGCGTTCCGTGGGTGTTTTGCGTTTGTGTCTCAGGTGGTGGCTCTCGCCGTTCCAATCCCAGTCGTGACACGGGCTCCAAGCGTCTGCGCAATCCAGGTGAAGCACCAGAGGGCTCCACTACCCCCAAGCGCCATGTCAAGACATCCGCTAGCAAGCACAAGGAACCCACTAAGGGCATGGACGAGATACCCCAATCTGAGTACGTCCGTCTCAGGCAGCTCAACCCGTATGTGAACCCTCGTGCTACTGTCAGAGGTTGTGAGCTGTTTTGGAACAAGCAACAGACTCTCACTTATCTGGATGTCATCAAGAACAAGCAGAATACCTACGTGGGTGTCAAATGGATAGAAATGCATCACTTGAGGAAGGACAAGCATCGTGAGTACTTTGGAGAAGCTCTGGACTTGGTTGAGCAGTTTGGTAGTGAACATGTGATCTCTTTTCACCTTGACTATGACCCTGAGCTTATCTCTCAGTTCTTTGCCTCAGTATACTTTCACCCTGATGAGGAGCGGAGGATGACCTGGATGACCAATGGCCGTAAGTTGACTGCTACTTGGAAGGAGTTCATGGACCTGCTCCACGTTCCTGATGACGGGCTCAACACTCCCGTGGGTGTCCGCCCCCATGCTAATTCTGAGTCTGCTAACAAGGACAAGCTTCAGCCATACTATGTTGAGAAGGCGCTTGCAAATGGCAAGTCAGCGTGGGTGCTCAACTATTTTCTGGATATCATGTATCGCATCTTCCGCAACTCATTGTTCCCTCGCATTGGTGACAAGGACAAGGTTCATGCCTATATGGTGGATATGATGCTCCTGTGTGAGGAGGCTCGTGTGTCTCAGACTCAGCCACTTGATGTCTCACACATCATGTGGTGTGAGCTTCGGTTTGCGGTGTTCAACCGCAAGGTGCCTATCTATGGGCCCTATCTGTTTCTGCTGATCTCGAAGACTTGGGAGAAGATGTTCCCTGGTGATGAGTTCTTTGCTCCAGACTGGATTCGACATGATCCCATCTGTCTCCGTGTCAAGCCCAACTGGGCCAACACTACTACTTGTGCTGAGGCGACTGCTGCTAGGGCTGTTGTTGATGAGGAGGATGCTGGCGCCGAGGATGTTGCTGAGGGTCGTGCTGCTCGGTCTTCCCATAGTTCCTTTATGCCCTCGTGGGCCAAGAAGCTGAAGGACAAGATGAAGACTCTTTTCTGCATGCAAGCTAAGGGGCAGTACAGGACTCACGTAGCATCTAAGGAGAGTCGCCGCCGGGACAAGAAGATCTTGCAGCTGTATGGCGAGGAAGTGTTTGGCGGTTCTGAGGATCGCATCACTCTAGAGGCCGAGTGGATGGAGAAGCAAGGGTACAGGTGGACTGATTCTGAGGAGGACATCGAGGAGACCATCCCTGCCGCCGAGGAGTCTGATGAGGAGCGTTGGGATGAGTTCCCTGCTTGAGCCACCCCTTGTGTGTAGGTGTCCTCTCTGCCTTTTTGGCGTCTCGATGCCAAAGGGGGAGAGAATGTAGGGATTTGCGAGTCTTGTGTCGTCGTTCGTGTTCGGTGTGTTTGCTGCTTTCTCGTTTGAACTTCGTTTGAACCTCGTTTCAGTTGCTTTGGGTTGCTTTACTTCATATGGTGTAAGACATATGCACTCTATCTATCTTAGCGAGCTTGTGATATATTGTGCTACCTTTGTGCTATGCTCTGCTTAGATGTTAGTTATCATGCCTTTGTCTCTAAAATATAGGGGGAGTGTTGATCCTAGTTTGTGTGCTATGCAGTCCAAAGCATCCATCTAGTTTGCACACATCTAGGGGGAGCCCATCTATATTCTAGAAAGGAGGGGTTTGCCGTTGCTCAATATTATCTCCTTTTGTGCAAATCCCGTATTGTCATCAATCCACCAAAAAGGGGGAGATTGTAAGGGCATATTTATCCCTTAGGTGTTTTGGTGATTGATGACAATGCTTTTGCGGACTAATCGTGTGCCTTGAGTTTCTCAGACGCTTCATCACTAGGCACGAGACGATTCGGTGCCCCTCGAAGACTATTGAAGACGGCGTTGTTCTACGTTTCTTTTTGGTGGATATTGAGTCGTAGGAGAGCCATACTATTAAGAGGGGGTCCGCGTCGGAAAGGTTCGGGTGGAATCATCACGTACACGTTTCCCTCCTTGCCTCCACCTTTCCCTTGCACTTTGGAGCTTTCCTTGTTATACTTTTGTGCTTATTCTGGCGACTACTGCTGAACTTGCGGTAGTACTGCTCTATGGAGCGGTAGTACCGCAAGCACCTGCGGTAGTACCGCTGGGGTCCACGGTAGTACCGCTCCTCTGGAGTCTTAGTACTGTGGCTCCCTGGCCTAGTGCCGCTCCGGTACGGTAGTAGGGGCGGATGTAATTTTTTACATCCGCGCCCACACGGTAGTACCGCACGTCCCAAGCGGTAGTACCACGGGAGCCCACGGTAGTACTGCTCCCCTGGAGTCGTAGTACCGTGGCCCTCACACCTAGTACCGCTGCGTCGCGGTAGTAGGAGCGGATGTAATTTTTTACATCCGCGCCTCCATGGTAGTAACGTGCTTCGTGTGCGGTAGTACCGTGCACGGCCTGGTTCAGCTGGATTACGGTAGTACCGCGCCTTAGCGGTAGTACCGCGTCGGATTTTTGCACTGTTTCGTTTTCAGCGGAAGTAGGCACGGATGTATTTTTATTCATCCGCGCTCTTCGTAGGCTAGGACTTTCCTGCCTTGCGGTGGTACCGCAAGGGGGAGCGGTAATGTGGCGCTTGCGGAAATCTTGCTCTCGGTCGAACAAGTCCGACCTCTGCTCTGCCATGAAGTACCATGGTCCCCCATGGTAGTACCGCGTGGCCTTGCGGTAGTACTGCGCTCCTGGAGCGGTAGTACCGCATGTCGCAGGCTGAACATGTGGATAATGGTTGGATCTTTTCCATGACTATAAAAGGGGTGTCTCCTACCTCTAGTTGACTATCTCTTCCACCTCTAAGCTCTATTGTTGCTCCAAGCTCCATTTTCGCCCGATCTCTCTCCCTAGCCAATAAAACTTGTTGATTTGCTCGGGATTAGTTGAGAAGGCCTCGATCTACACTTCCACCAAGAGAGATTTGATTCCCCCACTTATCCCTAGCGGATCTTGTTACTCTTGGGTGTTTGAGCACCCTAGACGGTTGAGGTCACCTCGGAGCCATACTCCATTGTGGTGAAGCTTCGTGGTGTTGTTGGGAGCCTCCAATTAAGTTGTGGAGATTGCCCCAACCTTGTTTGTAGAGGTTCGGTTACCGCCTTCAAGGGCACCAATAGTGGAATCACCGCATCTCGCATTGTGTGAGGGCGTGAGGAGAATACAGTGGCCCTAGTGGCTTCTTGGGAAGCATTGTGCCTCCACACCGCTCCAACGGAGACGTACTTCCCCTCAAAAGGAAGGAACTTCGGTAACACATCCTCGTCTCCACCGGCTCCACTCTTGCTTATCTCGCACCTTTACTTTTGCAAGCTTACTTGTGTTGTATCCCTTGCTTGCTCGTGTGTTTGTTGTTGTTGCATCATATAGGTTGTTCACCTAGTTGCATATCTAGACAACCTACTTTGATGCAAAGTTTAAATTGGTAAGGAAAAGCTAAAAATTGTTAGTTGCCTATTCACCCCCCTCTAGTCAACTATATCGATCCTTTCAATTAGGTTAGTGATTGCTAAGACACAACATGGTCGCACATTTTAGTCAGATCGTCAAAGTAGTTCTCCACCAAATTGATTGTTATCCAAAAGATCGGGACCCCTTTGCTCTATCAATGTGTAAAAGAAAAAATAAATGAAACCGATTAAAAACATTTAAATAACCCGAGAAAGGGGGAAGCAATGAAAATCGTTAAGAAACACAGGGGGAAAAAGCCTCGTGGAACCTTTCCAAACCAATGGAAGGTTCCACGGTATTGGGTCGGCCCATCCCGCCGTGAGCTTGAGGCGAGACGAAGCTCTGTCTCACAAAGAGTGAGACAAAACCCTCAAACTCGCCAAGTGTGTGGCATTGGATATGGCCTTAGTGTTTGATGAAATGGGAAACCAAAGTAAGCTCAAAATAGTGTAGACGGTAAAACATGTACATCGCTTTGCATGAATCATAACACAGTGATCGGAAAACACTCATATGGACTGTGATTTTTTTCCTGATAAAGTGCATTTCTATTGACTCATGATTTCGCATCAAGGGGATTCAAAATATAGCAAGTACACACCCGCTCTATACACAGACTATAATGCATACATCTAACAAGGATTTTAAAAAAAATAAAAAGGACTCGTAAAGGTTAAGAGGAGGTGAACGACCTACTGGAGCAAAACATAAGTACTACGACACCATTGACAACACCTGGACGGCGAGAAGGTTCCTCCATGGGGATACCTTCAGCAAGGGAATGGTGCATGAGCATTGTCATCGTCGGATCCAACCGTAAAGCAAGATCATGAGATTTCAGTCAAAAGAGAAGATCCAAGCACACTCCAAACAAGTGTCTTCAACAAAGGGGTGAAAATGTCACTGCTAGATATAACCACGAAAAGCTAGACGTGGGTTTTTACCTTGGAACTCAAGACCTAATACTCGAAGAGCACAACCATAGAGGAAGTCCCGTGTGTTTTCTCCACCAACTTGCCAGATAAATCTCGTGGAAATGCCTCGATCGGCACCTGAATCGTGGATCGGGAAGAACTCCACAGATTTGGTAGTTACAGAGATGAAAGATGTGCCATCATAGACAAACGAGCGTGCTAACACTTTTACCACCATCACGCAAACATTTATTTTGAACATTCGGTCTATTCATATTCAATCATGACAGTACATTGTGTTGTGGAACGCAGTATTTCAAAAAAATTCCTACGATAATGCAAGATTTATCTAGGAGATGCATAGCAACGAGAGGGTGAGTGTATCTTCATACCCTTGAAGATCTCAAAGCGGAAGCGTTTATCAACGCGGTTGATGTAGTCGTACACCTTCATGATCTGTCCGAATCAAGTACCAAACGTACGGCACCTCCGCGTTCAGCACACATTCAGCTTGATGACATCCTCGCCTTCTTGATCCAGCAAGATGGGCGAAGTAGTTGATGAGTTCCGGCAGCACGACGGCGTGGTGACGGTGTTGGTGAAGAACAATCTCCGTAGGGATTCACCTAAGCACTACGGAAACTATGATAAAGGATAAACTAGAGGGGACGGGGTTGCCGGCACACGGCTTGGTGTTTCTTGATGTGTCTTTGGTGCTAGCCCTGCCCCTCTATTTATATGTTGAGCCCTGGGGTCAAAACTTGGAGCAAAAGCCTCCTCAAAGGTTTTTCCCGGAAGGCAAGAGTCCCACTCGGACTCCAGGACCAAACGCCACAATCCTTGGCATGTGGCCGTGACGCCATGGGCCTCGGCGTCTGGCCCAGGGCCAGACGCCAGGGTCTCCGGCGTTTGGCCCCCTGGCCTCCGCAAAACTCCTTTTGCACCGACCTAAAGCCTCGTGGGCTTCACCCCTTGGCCGAACCATATCATCCTATATATCAATCTTTACCTTCGGACTGTTCCGGAGCTCTTCGTCATGTCCGTGATCTCATCTGGGACTCCGAACAACATTCGGTCACCAACATACATAACTCATATAATACTATATCGTCAACGAACGTTAAGCGTGCGGACCCTACGGGTTCAAGAACTATGTAGACATGACCGAGACATCTCTCTGGTCAATAACCAATAGCGGAACCTGGATGCCCATATTGGTTCCTACATATTCTACGAAGATCTTTTTCGGTCGAACCTTATGACAACATACATTATTGCCTTTGTCATCGGTATGTTACTTGCCCGAGATTCGACCATCGGTATCCTCATACCTAGTTCAATCTCGTTACCGGCAAGTCTCTTTACTCATTCCGTAATGCACCATCCCGTAACTAACTTATTAGTCACATTGCTTGCAAGGCTTATAGTGATGTGCATTACCGAGAGGGCCCAGAGATACCTCTCCGATACACGGAGTGACAAATCCTAATCTTGATCTATGCCAACCCAACAAACACCTTCGTAGACACCTGTAAAGCATCTTTATAATCACCCGATTCTGTTTGTGCCGTTTGATAGCACATGTGGTGTTCCTCCAGATTCGGGAGTTCCATAATCTCATAGTCAGAGGAATATGTATAAGTCATGAAGAAAACAATAACAATAAAACTTAATGATCATTATGCTAAGCTAATGGATGGGTCTTGTCCATCACATCATTCTCTTAATGATGTGATCTCGTTCATCAAATGACAACACATGTCCATGGTCAGGAAACTTAACCATCTTTGATGAATGAGCTAGTCAAGTAGAGGCATACTAGGGACACTCTGTTTTGTCTATGTATTCACACATGTACTAAGTTTCCGGTTAATACAATTCTAGCATGAATAATATATATTTATCATGATATAATGAAATATAAATAACAACTTTATTATTGCCTCTAGGGCATATTTCCTTCACAATGAACACCAGGAATTATAAAAATTATGTCAGATTCATAGACCACCTAGCGACAACTACAAGCACTAAAGGAAGCAAAAGGCGATCCGTAGACCACCTAGTGACGACTACAAGCACTAAAGCAAGCAAAAGGCGTGTCACTGTCATCGCCTCTCCCTTGCCAGCACTAGATAAAGCTTGTTGTAGTAGATAGTCAGGAAGTCGTCGTGCTAAAGACTCACAGGACCAGCGCACTAGAACAACAACAACCACCGAGGAAGACTAGCATAGATCAGAAGGATCCAACCTAAAGATACATGAACGTAAACGAACGACGACTAGATCTGAGCATATTCAACAAAGACAGATCCGCTGGAGACACACCTTCACATGCCCACTGACTATGATAAATGCACCACCGGGACGGAGGCTAGGCGGGAATAACTTTATTCCATATTCAGGGAGCCGCCACAGTCTCACCTTCCTGAGCAGGATATTAAAAATGGATCTAAAAATGGATCTCTCCTGTCGGCAAAGGCCGAGATCCACCATGCCCCCATGGCCCTAATGCCACAGGAGGCGAGGCAGATTGGCGGCACCGCCAACGGAAGGCAGGAAGCCTAGTCCACTATTTGCTAGGAAGGAGAAACGAAGGGGTAAGACACGCCGCCTGTTTTTAAACATGGGCATGCTTTGAGAGCATCTTCAATAGATAATGTAAAATACATCAACAAATTGTGCTTTGAGTAAAATTTACATCATCAAGTGATTTTGTACATCATCATAGGCCTCCAACTCCAATAGATGATGTAAAATAGGCTTTGCAAAACACATCATGGTTGCCCTATTTTACATTAACTGTTGGAGCACTTGGCGATGTAAAAATAGCACTTGGTGATGCAATTTTTGCTCTAGCCGTGTGTGGTCCCATGGTGATGTAAAATTTTCTCAAGAGCATCAAGTGATGCAAAATTTGCATCACTTGGTGGACTATTTTACATCACGCCCTGTCCCCTGAGTAAAAATATTTGCATCTACATCATTTATTGGAGAAGTGTTTCTTCCCTTTATTAGTGATGTAAAAAATGGTCCCAACCTATTTTACAGCATCTATTGAAGATGATACACCATGACCCGTACAAAACGGATATCGATTGAGAATTAACTAACTCTAATTAGGGATTGTGTGGAACTCAGCTGACTGAGATATAATTTGGTCTTAATCAGCTGATGTCAGGCTGACATGAGCAGGTGAACTGGTGGCTCATGCATGGGTGATTTTTCTCGTTCGACAACTTTCATTTGTATGGGTCGGCTGATTGTGGACGGTTCAAATACTCGCACGTATCAATAGGAACACAGTTATTATTATGAATCCTAAGAAAAATTCATTATTACAAGTGACCCTTCCATTTTCTTTTTCAGTTTATAATTTATAGACACTATTTAATCGCATATGTGTGACTTATAAAAAAAGAAAAAGAAAAAAAATAGGTCTACACTAATTGCGTCAATTATGTGATGGTTGAACTTTCACACGCGTGGAAAAACGGACATGCAACTAGCCTGCCTCCACCGCCGGTTGCAGTTAAGTTGTGACCCATGAAGTTGCAATCAAGTAATAACGCTTGCAGTTGCATGGTTAGTGATGGACATGTAACTGGCCCAACAAATCCTCACCCGACCCTAGTTGCAGTCGCTTTTGTGCATGTGCAGTTGTAGTTCGGTTATAATACTTGCAGTTGATGTCTAGTGATGGACATGCAAATGACCTGGCAAACCTTCTCCCAAACCTAGTTGCAGTCGTTGTATGCACATGCGATTGCGAGCCAGGTAATGCGCTTGCGATTGCATGTCTAGTGGTGGACATGCAACTCACCCGACAACACCTCACCGTCCCAGCATAGTCACTTTTGTGCACGTGCAGTTGCAGTTGGGCTGTAATGCTTGTAGTTGCATGTCTGGTGATGGACATGCAACTGACCCTACAACCCCCTCTCAGAACCCAGTTGCAGTCGCTTTGTGCTCGTGTAGTTGTAGTTGGATTACCAGTTCTTGTCTATTTGTGGGCATGCTGGCCCTGATCGTTCTTCAACCAACCTCAGTTGCAGTCATTTTGTGCATGTGCAGTTGCAGTCAAGTTACATCACTTGTAGTTACATGTTTAGTGATGTACACTCAACTAGCCCCGACACCTCCTCACTTGACCCCAATTGCAGTCGCTTTATGCACATGCAGTTGCAGCCGGCTACAACGCTTGTTGTTGCATCTCTAGTTATGGACATACAACCGGCCCTGACAACTTTCTATCAAACTCTAGTTGCAGTTGCTTATATTTGGATGAGACAAAAATGAAAAACCATTAAAAAGGCACGAACAAAACACCGACAAACAAAAAACAGCTCAACCAAAAACTTTTCAATTAGCCACTAGAGTGGTCGATGCATGAATGAGTAAGGCTCCTCCTCGCCTTAGCGCTCTCGGAGGAAAAAACTCACCAAAAAAGAAAATGCAATGAGGATAAATCTTGGTAGATGCTCTGGAAGATTCAAGTGCCTGCCAAGGTCAGAATCTTTCTGTGGCGATTGTTCAAGCATTCCATCCCAACAGAAAATGTCAGAGCTCATCGTCATATGTCAAATTCTAGTTTATGCAAGTTGTGTGGCAGCCAGGATTCGTGGGAATTCGCTTCTAGAGTGTACGACAGTGCGGTGCACATGGGCTCTACTGGATGACAATCTAGTGCAACATCTTATTTCCACTACAGAGCATCGGACGAAGCACTGGCTACTCTAATTGATTGATGGCCTATCACATGTGCAGTTCATCAGAATAGTTGACATGTTATGGCCAATATGGTTAAGGAGGAAAGCTATTCATGAGGGCGTTTTCCAAAGTCCACAAGCGAAATAAGGTTTCATCAAAATATATATATATATATATATATATATATATATATATATATATATATAATTTCAGGATTAGAATAACTATTTGGATCACGGTGCGCTCCCGAAGTCCTGAACCCGTGCAAAGAAAATCCATCCCCATGAAGCCCGCCACCAACCCCGATTCCCCACCACACCCTGATCCGACGTGCCTCCACCCACCGCCGCCGGCCACTCACGCGCCGTCCACCCCAAGCCACCGGTGCTACGCCTCCACCCACTGCCACCGGCCCTCATCTCCACCCACCACCGCCGGCTGCCTCGGCCCGCATCCCCCACCGCCGCCTGCCAGGTCGTCGGGAGCTCGCTGCTACTCTTCCATGTGTGACCGCTCGCCGGAATCTCGCTAATCCTCAACTCCCGCATCAGCCGTGTCAGCTGAGGCAGGATGTGGCGCCGTGGAGCCTCCCGTGTCAGCCGGAATTTCACTTCCCCATGGAGCACCTCTCCGGACTTGACGATGGCCGCCAGCGCGTCCGCCGTCTCCGCGCTGCTGTCCCCTTGAAGCTTCATCTCTCGTAGTAGCGTCAGAGTCTTCTCGTGGCACTCTCGTTCCAGCCGCAGGGCTCCTGCGACAGCCTCCCACTCATGACACTCGTCTAAGTCGTCTTCCACCAGCGACGGCGGCGGTGCAACCTGCAGGCCGTTGTCGTAAGGCTTGTCGTTGTGGCCGATGTCGGCCTTGAGATGCCGACGATGCGCGGTCGGGTGTATTGGGACGATGATGCCTTGGCCTTTTCGCCAAGTCCGGAGCCGTCCTTGTAGTTCCAAAGCCGCAACATCTTGGCCACCGCTGCATTGGTGCACTTGTAGCTGCTCAGGGAGAGGGAGTCGTCGTCGACCTTGTCGAGCAGCGCTCCGTTGAAGCTGGGTTGCAGAAGCGCCATGGTTGCCATGAGACGAGAGCGAACACCGTCGCTACTTGGATGTGCAACTGCTCGTTCCCGCACGCTGTCGGCTGCATCTCGCTGTTTCACGCCGGCGGGATCACGCCTACCGCCTTCCCGCGGACGCCGGAGGAAGAGCGTAGGCACTGCTCCTCCACATCCTCTTGGTTGCCCGACCACCACTCTGCCTTCTTCCCTTGCGGTTTTGTCGCCGTCGCATCCAGGCAGAAGCGAACCACCTCACGCACCCCTGCCGGTCTCAGCAACACGCAAAAGCTATCGTCCCTTACCTGTGGTTGTCCGCTCATGGAAACCCTCCCTACGCTGAGGCTAAGCTGACCGTGGCAGTCTGACAGAGCCAATTTGGGCCGCATCTTCTTCATCTTCAAAGCAACAACAGTGAGCCTGTTTGGTTCATCTTCAAGCAGCAGCAGCGCATTCACGTTCACCCACTACCCCAACCACCAGTCACTCCCTGGCGCAGTTTAAGGCTGCGCTTGGAACGTCGTTTCCCATCCGATTCCGCCTGTAAAATATGCGCATGTAAACAAAGCGGGTGGATGGGTGGACCACATGATTGGAACGTCATTTTAGGGGTGTAATTATTATGATGGTTTCTCCGAATCCACCGGTAGGCTGGTTATAGTGGGGAGTAACTTAGAGTAGTAATATGCATACGTTACTACTCTATGTTACTACTCTTATAGTGGGAAGTGTCATATGTGAATGCTTGTCTGGCGTATTCATTTATTGTTTTGTAGACTCATTTTGCAGACGGAAAGCGTATGTGATGGTAACATATTAGGTTCTTTCTGTTGCCTCTCATTAACTACTTGTCACATCAACAATTTTGTTTATGTGGCATCTATGTTACTACCTATGTTATTCCCACTATGACCATAGGCTGGTATGTGATACACGCCTCAGCCCATCCGATTTGTAAATACGACTGGTGGGGGTATTCTGTTGGAGACCGGTAAATTACAGGCGTAGAGATTTGCAGGCGAAAAATCCGGCAATCCAATCAGGGCCTAAAGTGCCCAATTTCCAGCCAGCCATCAGGCGATCTGGTCACTATTGCAGGCCCGCTTTGCTTGATGCATCAGTCCAACTTCAAAAAAAAGAGCAGCGCGCGTTGCTGTCGTGTTCCGCTCACTTGTTTGAATCATGAAGGCCGCTGGATCTTAGTGTGTAAAAGAAGAAACGATAGAAGAAGCAAAGCATGTGGCTGGAGAAAAGAGAAGGAGCAATCAACGTTGAAGAGATAAGAATGAATATGTGGCTAGGATTAAAATATATGGCATAGGGCAAGTGCGGTGCTAACACCACACCAACCAATGGTTGTTTTTCTATTAAAAAAGATATTATTATGCATTCTATTTTGAAGAAAAAGTCCATTTCTGTCCCTACATGATTTATGTTTCAAGTTGATATCTGAAAATTCCCTCAGGCATTACGATAGTTGTAGTTGTAGTTCTCCTGTCTCTGCATTTTTGCACAGCCGCCAGATCTCCTCTGGATTATCCCCACGGCCATACAACAGAGAGAGAGAGAGAGAGAGAGAGAGAGTGTACGTGCATTGGTGCATGGTGCGTGTCGACTATGAATTGTTATGATGTACTTCATATGTGTATTGTTGTGTGTTATTTTTTTAATTTTCAGCGAAGTTCATGTTCTAGAAGTTTCAAAGTTCACATGTACCAAATATAGAAGAAATTCATGACATAAAAAGGGACAACCCATATATAGAAATATTCCCAATTTCTAAAAAATAAAACCAAGAAGGTCAAATTAAAATAACACTGCGGTTTGATGCTCATTAAAAGTTTGGATTTTTCTCATTTCTAAAAAAATAACCAAATCTTCTAAAAGTTAAATTTTCCGCGTTTCTAAACAATAAGAGAGAAGGCCAACTCAAAATAACTGAGCAGTTCAAATTTTTTTTTTTAAAAAACTAGAAAATTTGAAATGTCAAGAAGGTCATTGTAGAAGTTCAAATTTTAAAAACCTAGTAGTTCAATTTCAAATAACCGAGAAGGTAAAAAAACTAGAATTTCAAATTTAAAAACCAAGAAAATTGTTTGCTTATGTAAAACCATATTTTTTTGAGAAGTTCAAAGTAAAAAAAAAGAGAAGTTCAAAGGTAAAAAAACTTAGATGTTTTCTCTTTACTAAATAATAAAATGAAGAAGTTCAAATTTAAAAAAGCAAAACCTAAAACAAGTTTAAAAAAATTCTCGTTCTTCAAAACCGAAACACATAGAAGTCCAAATTGATAACGGTCGGAGAAAGTTAAAAAAATTATTGTGAGAGAGGTTTGTACAAAAGAAATATCATTTGTATAACACTGACGAATGGATGAGAAAAATTGCAAACTAAAATACATCATAGAAGTTCAACGTGAAATCAGCAGGAAGTTCAACTACTACACCGAATGAATTTCAGATGAAAAAAACTTTTAAAATCGTCAGTAAAATCAGAGGTTTACTGTCATTGGTGCGGCGCAACTGGTGCAATGCTTGTTACAAACCCAAAGAAGGTCATTAAAAAAGCATCTCAAACAATTTTATAAAAAAGATTTTCTTTGTTAAAGTTAACCTAGAAGTTCAAATTTAAAAACGGAGCGGCTCGATGTCTATCAAAAGTAGGATTATTTTTGGTACGAAAAGAAATAAAACCAGGAAGTCCAAATTAAAAAGATGGAGAAGTTCGATGATTATAGAAAACTCAGATTTTCCTCGTTAATAAAGAATTGAAACAAGAGGTTCAAAAATTAAATAACAAGAAGTTCAACTTTTTAAAATAGAGCGCTTCAAAATTGCATAAAAAAGATTAAGAAAAAAAATAGGGAGTCCATATTAAGAAGATGGAGAAGTTCGATTATTATAGAAAACTCAAATTTCCCTCGTTATTAAAGAATGGAAACAAGAAGTTCAAAAATAAAATAATAAGAAGTTCAACTTTTAAAAAATAGAGCGCTTCAGAATTCATGAAAATGGATTAAGAAATTCATATTAATATTCATAAAAAACTCAGATATTTTCACGTAACCGAGAGAAGTTCAGATTCATAACTGTCAGAAGTTCACGTACTACACGGCGTGCATTTTGTATTAAAAGGAATAAAAAAGCAAAGACTAAAAGTTTTGTTGTTATAAGTTCAAGTCCTCGGTCGGAGAAAGTTAAAAGAATTATTGTGAGAAAGGTTTGTACAAAATAAATATCATTTGTGTAACACTGATGAATGGATGAGAAAAATTACAAACGTAAATATGTCACAGAAGTTCAACGTGAAAACAGCAGGAAGTTCAACTACTGCACTGAATGAATTTCAGATGAAAAACTTTCAAAAACGTCATGAGTATGAAAAAATGATCAACACGGGAAAGTTGCGTGTTTGCAGCAGCTTTCCATCGGTATATCACTTGCTGAATTCCGGTGAGTGGATGGAGAGCTATGAGCAAAAAAAAGCACTTGAAAAACAAAGTGAAGTTCAAGTAGATATGTCGAGAAGTTCAAGTTCTTCACGCGGTGCATTTTCGAAGAATCCGCTTCGCGATAAAGGCAGAACGAATGGTCTTCCTATTTTTGAAATTACTTAAAAATGGCTAGGAATCAAAGCAAACCATCAACATGAAAAAGTTTCGCATTTTCCGTAGCTTTTCAACTATATATTATTTGTACCGTTTCGATAAAGTTTGTAGAAATTACGGCGAAGAAACATTTTTAGCCATTTTCAAAATTGACTTAAAACCGTAAAGAATTGGGAGAAACAATATATACCAAAAAGTTTTGCATTTGTTCAAGCTGTCCAACGCCATATCATTTGCTGCATTCGGACGTAGGGTTAAAAAATTAGCTCGCAAATACGAACTCGGTGGAACTTGTATCGTTTTCTAAATTACTCTTAAACCGTTCAAAATCAGAAAAAAAAATCAACATGAAAAAGTAGCGCATTTTCATAAGCTTTCCAACGCCATATCATTTGCCTCAATTAGAATAGCCGTTTAGAAATGGTATCGAAAATACGAATTCGGCTGTTTGGTTTGCAAAATTTTATGATTTTCCAAATTACTCTTTAACCATAAGGAATTAGAGAAAACTTTCAACATGTGGAAGGAGTGGTTTGCAGCAGCTTTCCAACGCCGTATTATTTGCCTCATTCCGATAAATGCTTAAGAAATGCGACCGAAAATACGATTCATGTTTTTTGTATGAAGAAAAAACGGTTTTCAAAACCGCTCTTAAACCGCTTATATTTTGCCAAAAATTTAACTTGGGTCATGATTCTCGTGTCCATAGCTTTCCAACAGTATATTGCAAGCCCCATTTGGGCAATGTTGGCGGTAGTTCAACCTAGTACAGGGGGAAGTTCAGGTCGAACAACTTAGGCAGTAAAATTGCAAAAAATGCAAGTTCATCATGACCTGAGAGCAAAATCCGCCAACGAGTGAGATTCCTATTTAAAACGGGCATTTTAGTTGCTAAAAATCATTTCTAGATTACACTTATATCATCCAGAACACGACTAACCAGAATAATTCACGCGGGGAGACACGGTTGCGAAGATAGCCTGAAGGTCGGGTTCCTACATAGGGAAGTTCAGCGTGTAACTCAGGAAGTTCATGTTGTGATCAGAATAATATTCTGATCCCGTGATCAGAATAGTGTGTGTGTGTGTGTGTCTATATATATATATATATATATATATATATATATATATATATATATATATATATATATATATATATATATTAGAGTTAGAGATCATAAGGAAGACGAAGCCGACACAAACTATTAACCCAAGTCTTGTACCAAGTGGTGAGAGAAGGCAGAAGGCACCTCCTCTAGGCTTTGCCTAGGTACATGCAGATGCTAGAGTATCCATGTCGTCAAGAGGAGGCACAGTGGCAGCGGTCACTCACGATGATCAGGGGAACTACTTGGGAAGCTCATCACTGATAATTCATGGCATCCATGATCCTGGAACGCTAGAAGCAATCGCATGCAGGGAGGCCCTTTCCTTGGCCGAAGACTTACTCTTGCATGTTTTATAGTTGCTTCAAATTCCAAGCAAGTAGTGGGAGATATCCTCAAGGGCAATCTAGGGAGATATGGTACTATCATTAGGGACATTCAACATCGTTCATCTATGTTTAGCTATAATTTTATTTTCCATTCATGAGTCGAACAATAAAGCTCATAGTCTAGTTAAGTTTTTGCATTTATTAGGTCAGGGGAACCATGTGTGGCTTAGACAACCTCATGATCCAAGATATATTCCACTCTATATGGCATTTGATCAAATAAAACTTGATTCTTCCCCTCAAAAGAAAAACTAGGTGAAAAGAAAAGGAACAGCCGCTACACGTGAGAACACAACAAACACGACGAGAACAGAAAGGAACAGGCCACATCTGAGTCATTATGCAACACAATCGCTAGGCAAAACACGAATCTCAGCCGAATGAGTTTCAGCAAAACCGTTCTAATTAGCAAATTCAGAATACATAAGTTCGAAAAGAATGAAATTAAACACATAATAAACTGTACTGTTATGATTTTTTTTCCAAATTCAAGACTCTTGTCCGTTAGGATCTGTAATAATCTAATTGCAGCTAGGGATTACATACATCACATCACTCCTTTCTTATTCAGAAAGTGATGCAAATTTTCATCATTTGGTGAACTATTTTAGTTCACTCCCAACCTCCCGAGTAAAAATATTTGCATCTACATCACCTGTTGGAGCAGCACTTTTGCTCTTTATTAGTGATGTAAAAGGTGATTATTTTACGTCATCTATTGAAGACATACTAACTGATATTGATTGAGAATTAACTAATTCTGATTAGCAAATTCAGGAGACATAAGTTTGAAAAGAAATGGATTAAACACATAATGAACTCTAATTACAGTTAGGGATTACATACATGACATCACTCCTTTCTTATTCAGAGCTAAGGACACGAGACGACCCATCACAACACAAAGACTATAGTAGTACAAAACTATTAGGGCCCACTTATGTTCCAATTACAGTTTACACCAAGTCCCTTCATGGTCGTTATCCCGACCATCTACTCGCACACCCCACATAGGCGGGCGCCGGCCGACAGGCGTCAACGTCGTCGTGTCCCAGCGCACGACGCCACATTATGGTTGAAAAGCACGTCGTAGCCGATGCTGCTCACGTTTCTCAAGTAGCGACCCATTGCCGGGTGCCGTAGTAGTTGTACACCTGTTGCATCCGCCACGATGCGACGACCACCTGGTCGTCCCGGAGCACCACCTCCGCCTCCGCCACCTGCTCGTTGCTCGTGTGCTTCCGTCCTAGCGACAAACCAACGCTCATGTACCGCGGCGATAAAGCCCAGCCGAGCCAGCCAGAAGTTTACGAAGCGAAACCTAGGCAGGGGCGAGGTCGTTTGTCCATGGAGGATAGAAGGAGTGGTACATGGTCAGAACCAATCCACATAATAGCTCGGAGGGAGGCCAGAAGGGATCGAAGTTCCCATTCTGTGGACATGAATACTTGATCTAATGCAGATTGGGTTGAGTCAGCTTGTTTGTTCATCCAGGTGAACCGAGCACCAATGCAGTCAATCTCGCGGAGGCCAAGCTCTGCAATGAAATCATTGAAGGGTTGCATCCGAGGAAAATTGACACGATTGTCATTCTTGTCGTCTGGGTGGCAGATGAGATTGAAGTCCCCTCCCACCACCACCGGGAGCTGCGTATTAGCTATCTCATGTGTAATTCCTCCAGAAAGGAGCTAGAGCGGCTATGGTCCGCTGGGCCATACACGGTGATGATCTCCCACTTGAAGTTAATCGACAGTTTGAATACTTCCATGCTCACATAGTACTCGCATCGTTCCATACTCCCGACCTCAAAGGTCGCGTCCTTCACTCCATCAAGGATACCTCTGGAGTGCCCTGTGATCCCACTAGAAGGGAGCCAGTGCCACGCGAAGAGGTGAGGACTAATTAAGGGGATCTAGCTCTGAGAGGGAGAACCCGGTTCGCATCGTCTCTCGGGTGGCGACAATATCAATCCTTTCGTCTCGCATGTATTCGATGAGTTGTTGTTGGAAATATGAGAAAATTACTACGATATTTAATCTGAATAAACAGAAAATAAATCATGACAGCAATTGCAGAGATTAAACTAATCATGCGAACTAGCATAGTAGATGAACAGATCACATCTAGGGCACATACTAGAAACATGAATTCTACCATGATCTCGACCAAGAAGGATAGGATCACATATGGTGCAGCGGGAACAGCCCCGCCGGTGTTTACGTTGTCGCCCATGTCGTTGAGGATGAGGTTGCCGAGGTCGGGGAAGAAGTCGTCGTCATGAAGTCTTCGCCGCCAGCCAGCCGCCGAAAAGCGCCCCAAAAATCTTATCGCCCCTCTCCCGTACAGGATCACGAGAGGTGGGGTTCCGGAGGCCTGCTGTCCCTTCTCCCGGTGCATGCCGAAAGGAGGTATGGAGAAGACTTGCTTGTCGGCGCAATGATCTGGAACGGTGGTGCGAAACCATACGAAGCGGCGGTGGCTAGGGTAGACGTCTGCCTGACTATGTAGTGCGAGTCGGGTAGGTCGTGGGAGTAAACCCCACGTCCGAGTCGTCACGATCCAAAAGAACCGGAGACGGTTCATTAACGTGTCCGTTAATTATTAATTAATGACTCATTAATTTTTCCTGAGCAGCAAAAATATAGACAATGTGCATAGCTCTGTCCTCGGCTCGGCTCAATCCCGCAACCCGCGGCGCGTCGTGACGAGGTGTGGCGTGGCGAGGCGAGCGAGGAGGAGGAGCGCGCATGTAGGTCTCCTCTTATCATGCTCATACAAGTGGTAGAAGAGCTCACCTTATAAAGAGGTGCAAGTCTCTCTCAACTTCTATGGTGGGACTAAACTCTAGTCTCACTCACTCCACTCACATGTGTGCATGAATGGGTCAAGAGAATTTCAGAATTTTAGTTGGGCTTTGGGCCAAAGGCCTACTAGCAAAATTCCAACAATCCCCCACAAAGTCTCATTGGCACATCTCATCATTTAGTTCCAAAACATTGTCTATATACCGGTGCTTAGTGGAGACTGTGAAGTTGAACTTCCACTTACAGATTTATGCTACACTAGATCACAACTTGAATAGTGGACTATGCCTTGAACTACAAGTTTTCTGCAAGACTGGTTTCACACAAATTCTTGACTGATACTGGGATGCCGCAATGCTTCCCCGTGGGTGGAGCGTATACGTCATACTCCAGAGCCTTTCATGAATTTATTAGAGAACACCCAATTCTCACAGACTGCGACGTTAACAGCCAAATTCATATAGGTGTGTTCCTCAGGGGATGCTATGCAGGACAACATTTGTGCTTACCCGAATGAGCCACTTGGAACACATTAAGATAAGTATCAACCTGCCATGCAGATCAGGAGAGTATTGCGTCTCCTCACAGCTGACCAACAAGTTGTCTCCCACTTGTACTTCACGGTATCTCCGATCACATAGAATGGGTTACCACTATGGACAACTCATGCAGTGGGTCTCAAACCCATCTCCATCGATGCATTATCTATCACATTACGTGATAAACCCTTTGTGAAGGGATCTGCCAAGTTTCAATGTTTGGATATAATCCAACGTAATAACTCCGGACTTCCTCAATTTTCTAACAGATTTTGGTCTCCTCTTCACATGCCTTGAGGACTTCATATTGTCCTTAGAACTGTTTATCTTGACGATCACAGTTTGATTATCACAGTTCATCGGGATAGGGGGTATTGGTTTTTCAACCATAGGTAAGTCCATCAAGAGCTCACGAAGCCACTCTGCTTCAACAATGGCAGTGTCTAATGCTGTGAGTTTTGCTTCCATAGTTGACCTCGTTAAGATGGTCTGCTTGCAAGACTTCTAGGAAACAGCGCCACCACCAAGTGTAAAAACATAACCACTTGTGGGCTTAATCTCATCAGCATCAGATATCCAGTTTGAGTCACTATAACCCTCTAGTACCCTTGGATACTCTAGAGTGAATCCCATAGATCGCAGTGCCTTTCAAGTAGCGCATAACTCTCTCAAGTGCATGCCAATATCATCTCCTGGTTTTGACACAAACCGACTTAGGTTGCTCACAGCAAAAGAGATGTCAGGCCTCGTGGCACCTCGCCAAATACATAAGTGAGCCAATAATCTGAGAATACCTCAGTTGATCTCTAGCAATCCGTCGATTCTTTTGAAGCAACACACTAGCATCATATGGAGTTGGGGAAGGTGTGCAGTCGCTATACCCAAAACGACTCAAGATCTTTTCCACATAGTGAGACTAAAGCAGCGTGATCCCACCATTCTCATCTCTCAACATCTTGATGTTTAAGATAACATCAGCTACTCCTAGATTCTTCATCTCAAAACAGCAAGATAATAAATCCTTAACCTCCTTGATTAGATCAAGTTTGGTTCCAAAGATCAGTATGTCATCGACATACAGACAGAGGATAACTCTTTCGCCCCCACCATAGCGATAGTACACACACTTGCCACCGTCGTTTACTACAAAGCCGACATCAGTTAATGTTCTTTCGAACTTCTCATGCCACTCCTTAGGAGCTTGTTTAAGGCCATATAAAGACTTTAATAACTTGCACACCTTTCCTTCCTGACCAAGTACTACAAAACCATCTGGACGATCCATATAAATTTCCTCCTTCAACTCTCCACTGAGGAAAGTCGTCTTAACGTCCATTTGATGAATGACAAGACCATGTGAGGCAGCCAGTGATAGTAGCACCCGAATTGTGGTCAGTCTAGCCACGGGTGAGTAAGTATCAAAGAAGTCTTCACCTTCTTCCTGGGTATAACCCTTAGCCACAAGCCATGGCTTGTACTTTTCTGTGACGCCCTCGATTCAATCGTACACTAGTCATGCACGCAAATGTGTACGATCAAGATCAAGGACTCACGGGAAGATATCACAACACAACTCTACAAATAAAATAAGTCATACAAGCATCATAATACAAGCCAGGGCCTCGAGGGCTCGAATACAAGTGCTCGATCATAGACGAAGTCGTGGAAGCAACAATATCTGAGTCTGAGACATAAGTTAAACAAGGTGCCATAAGATGGCTAGCACAAACCGGGATACAGATCGAAATAGGACCAGGCCTCCTGCCAGGGATCCTCCTAGGTCACTCCTGGTCGTCGTCAGCGGGCTGCACGTAGTAGTAGGCACCTCCGGAGTAGTAGTCGTCATAGGCGGTGGCGTCTGGATCCTGGGCTCCATCGTCTGGTTGCAGCAATCGAGTAGAGATAGGGGAAAAAGGGGGAACAAGGCAACCGTGAGTACTCATCCAAAGTACTCGCAAGCAAGGAGCTACACTACATATGCAACATTATCAAAGGAAGGCCGTATATGTGAACTGGGCTGCAGAAATGCCAGAATAGAGAGAAGGCCTAGTCCTATCAAAGACTAGCATCTTGAAACCACCATCTTGCAAAGAAACAAGAGGGAGTAGAGTAACATAACTTAAAGTAGTAGTGTTATCAACCTCAGCCAGAGATCCTTTCTCGACTCCTGCGAGAAAGAAATCCCAGAGCCATACTATCCAGTTATCATCACAATCTAGTTCTCATCGCAATCCATTGCTCATATCCATGTCTCATCTCAAGTATCCAGTTCTAGTTGTATCGATCGGGATACAACTCCAAGTGTCCGTTACCGTAGGACGGGCTATCGATAGATGTTTTCTTCCCTGCAGGGGTGCACCAACTTACCCACCACGCTCGATTAACTCCGGCGGACACACTTTCCAGTGGTCATGCGGCCTCGGCCAAACAATACGCCGCAACCCGACCTAGGCTTAATAGAGAGGCCGGCATGCGGACTAAACCTATGCCCCGGGGTCATGGGCCATCTCCTGAGGAACTCTGCGTTCGACGTCTGTGACGCGGAAGACCTAGCCCATCAGGCGTTCCATTCCAATCCGGTAGCGCGCCGCTTCGATTGACGTCTAATAAGCTTCGGCTGATGTATACGACGCAGTAACGCCCATACTTAGCCCACGTGATGGTTAGTGCTATCGGGCCGAGGCCCTCGGATCAAATATCCAAATCGTAGTGGATTAGGAACGCGGTAACAAGCGGAGACTCACGAAAGATGTGACCCCGTTGCCCGTCTCGAGGACTTGCGGCAAGGGCTAGGAATGCCGAGCCACGCCTCGTAATTATCTCGCGGCACCCTCCGTGTCAACCCGTCTCCACATCACTGCCAATTAAACGCAGCGGTACCCCTCGTGGTCGACCCGTCTTTCCAAGTATGATGGTAAAAGTCCAAGTAACCGTGAGTCCAAACATCAAGGGAAAACACGAGGAATCACCCCGGTGAATTCCACTCAATGTAGTCATCAAGGTGAACATAAGAGGATTCACCCTCGAGGTCCACACTTGAGGGGTTGCCTGACAGTCGTATCGGAAGTGGTTAAAGAGGAAATCACCCTCGATGACCACAACCGGATAGCTATACTACGGGGTTAATATCGGAAGTCGTAGAGGTTTCACCCTCGGTACTCGATAGTAACCTAGTAGTGTCGAACAACTAAGGGGAAGTGATGTGCGGTGTCGGGGCTCGGTCTTGATCCCGTTGATCGGGTCTTCAATGATGAAGCGGGGCAACAAGGACAAGGTGGGGGTCAGCGATGGGTCTCTAACCAACCTATACTAAGCGGTTTAGGATAAGCGGTAGGTAACAATAGCGAGTTACAATAAGCAGGCTATGCAATGAGAATAGGAGCAAACAATAATAAAGAGCAAAATCTAATGCAAGCATGAGAGAATGGAATGGGCGATATCGGGATGATCAAAAGGGGGCTTGCTGGTTGCTCTGGCAAGGGAGAGGGGTCGTCAACACCGTAGTCGAACTGGCCAGCTGCAGCGTCGGTCTCGTAGTCTACCGGAGAAAATAGGGGGGAGAAACAATGAATACAAAGTAAACAGATGCATATCGATGCATGTCATGACAAGAAGCGATGCTAGGCGTGCCCTAACGTGGTATGAGGGGATCTTGGTTAGGGGGAAAACATCAGGGAAGTATTCCGGTTAGGACGTCTGTCGGACAAATGAACCGGAGAGGAAAGTTTGCAGGTTCGATAGGTTAGGGACGTGTGGTGGACGAACGGACTGCGTATCCGGATTCGTCTCGTCGTTCTGAGCAACTTTCATGTTGAAAATATTTTAATCCGGATTACGGATTAAAAGATATGATTTATAAAAGATTTTATTAAATTACGGAATTTTAATTAATTATTAAATTAATTTCGAAAATGCATTTATGACATCAGCATGATGTCATCTTTGGCAATCATCGAGCAACAGTGGTTGGATCGAGTCAACCTGACAGTGGGTCCCGCATGTCATTCACTAATGGCTAATTAACCTAATCAGATTTAATTAACAATTCTTAATTAAGTTAATTAATGATTAGGGTTAATTAATGCAGAATTAATTAGTTTAATTAATTGCTTAATTAATTAATTAATTAATTAATTAGTTAATTAATTTAATTCATTTTTATTTCATTTTTATTCTGTTTTTAAATAAAACGTGTTTTTGGGGTTGGGGCCCCACGTCAGTGGCCCGAGGCCAAATCAGGCGGTGGAGTGCAGGCGACGCGGGCGACGCCTTGAATCGGGCACGAACGAGGCGGATCGGGATCGATCCAGAGGCGGATCGAGGCGCCGAGGCACGGGCAGGCTGCCGAGGCCACGACGCTGGCCGCCGTGGCCAGCGGCTAGTTTGGGCGACGAAAGGGGCCGGTTAGGTTCGTGGCGAACGAGGGCTCGGTCGGGGTGGCGAGGTTCGGAGCGCCTTGGGCGCGCGAGGACGCCGACGGGGAAGGAAGGGAGAGGGGGGGGCGGCTGGCCGGCCGGATCCGGCAGGGAAAGAGGAACGGGGTGGGCCATGGCTGGCGCCGATGGCGACGGGACGGGAGACTGCGCGTCGATCGGAATAGGAACCGGAGAGGAACCGGAGGGGCGTCGGTCTGTGTGGCCGGAGCCTTCACGACGGGGGAGGGGAGAGAGGGAGCCTCACGGGGAGGCAGGGGACTAGGCGGCGGGCTCGGTGAGGCGGCGACGACCGTCGGGGAGGAGGTCGGGGAAGCGCCCGGCGACGGGGAGGGCGAGGCCGAGCCATGGGCGGTGGCTGCCACTGGGGCGCGAGGGGGGTGAGGGGGGCTTCAGCGGCGCCGGAGTAGGAGGGAAGGTCCGGGGCCGGTGGGCGGGCGGGGTCGGGCGGGCGAGGTGGGAGTGGCGGCGGGGTGGTTCGATCGGGCCTCCTCCGCCCGATCCAGATCGGGAGCGGAGGAGAGGCGAGGCGGCGTGGGGGAATGCGGTCGGCTAGGGTTAGCCGTGGGGTGGGGAGGGGTAAGTGGGGTGGCGGCTGGGCGGTGGGCGGCCCAGAAGGGGAATGGGCCAAGGGGAGGGGGCCGATGGCTGGGCCAGAGGGGTCTTCCCCTCCTTTTTTATTTTATTTTTCAATAACTGTTTTAATTCAACTTAGGGCATATAAGTATTTTATAAACTTGTGTTTTCTTTACTATAATTACCCATGTATTATTTGGCACTAACCGAACATTTTTGTTTTGATGTTTGAAAACTTTTGATGGTCGTCAATATTTAAATTTCGAATTGAAAGTTTCGTACCGACGTGAGATTATTATCAGTAACCGAGGTGACGTGTCCTCATTAACCTGGGATTACTGTAGCGTAATTACCCGGGCGTCACATTTTCAATCGTACCATCAGGTCTAAGATTCTTCTTGAACACACACTTACATCCCACAGGTTTGCACCCATAAAGACGGTCAGTGATCTCCCAGGTTCCGTTAGCTAAGATGGAATCCATCTTGCTACGACCAGCTTCCTTCGATGAGTCAAGATCGGAGATGCATAGGCTTGAAATAGTCCTGGGTGTGTCATCCACGAGGTACACAATGAAATCATCACCAAAGGACTTTGCAGTCCTCTGTCTCTTACTCCTCATAGGAGTTCCATTGTCACCCTCAACAGGATTCTCAATGTGCTCCATCGCAATGGTGGGTTCAGAATTACGAAT
Organism: Aegilops bicornis; assembly: GCA_021605145.1. Taxonomy (NCBI): domain Eukaryota; kingdom Viridiplantae; phylum Streptophyta; class Magnoliopsida; order Poales; family Poaceae; genus Aegilops; species Aegilops bicornis. Next base: position 188,845,154 of record CM038671.1, on the reverse strand, counting down.
TCCTCACTAGATGGAGTAGGTATCTCCTGATTTGATGAACTCGACATATCCTTCATAGGAAATATGTCCTCAAAGAAGGTTGCATCATTTGACTCCATAATCGTACCAACATGCATGTCGGATACCTCAGATTTTATTATCAAAGATCTATAACCAATGTTATGAAAAGCATAGCCCAGAAGAACACAATTCACGGTTTTTGGTCCAAGCTTGCGCTTCTTGGGAATTGGTATATTGACTTTCGCCAAACAACCCCAAGTACGTAGGTAAGAGAGTTTCAACATTTTCCTTTCCCATTCCTCAAATGGCACAGTCTTATGCTTTGTGGGAACTCGGTTTAGGACATGACACGCAGTCATTAGCGCCTCCCCCCACCATTCCTTGGAGAGACCCGATGTGTCTAACATGGTGTTAACCATATCAGTTAGAGTTCAGTTCTTTATTTCGGCTACCCCCATTTGACTGAGGTGAGTAGGGAGGCATCCTCTCATGGATTATACCATGTTCCATACAAAACAGATCAAATTCATTGGAAAAATACTCTCCACCACGATCGGACCTAAGCCGTTTAATTTTTCGATCAAGTTGGTTCTCTGCCTCAGCTTCATAGTTTTTGAAGAAAGTTAAAGCTGATGGAAATATGCCCTAGAGGCAATAATAAAGTTATTATTTATTTCCTTATATCATGATAAATGTTTATTATTCATGCTAGAATTGTATTAACTGGAAACATAATACATGTGTGAATACATAGACAAACAGAGAGTCACTAGTATGCCTCTACTTGACTAGCTCGTTAATCAAAGATGGTTATGTTTCCTAACCATGGACAAAGAGTTGTTATTTGATTAACGGGATCACATCATTAGGTGAATGATCTGATTGACTTGACCCATTCCGTTAGCTTAGCACACGATCGTATAGTATGTTGCTATTGCTTTCTTCATGACTTATACATGTTCCTATGACTATGAGATTATGCAACTCCGTTTACGGAGGAACACTTTGTGTGCTACCAAACGTCACAACGTAATCGGGTGATTATAAAGGTGCTCTACAGGTGTCTCGAAGGTACATGTTGGGTTGGCGTATTTCGAGATTAGGTTTTGTCACTCCGATTGCTCGGAGAGGTATCTCTGGGCCCTCTCGGTAATGCACATCACTTAAAGCCTTGTAAGCATTGCAACTAATGAGTTAGTTGTGGGATGATGTATTACGGTACGAGTAAAGAGACTTGCTGGTAACGAGATTGAACTAGGTATTGGATACCGACGATCGAATCTCGGGCAAGTAACATACCGATGACAAAGGGAACAACGTATGTTGTTATGCGGTTTGACCGATAAAGATCTTCGTAGAATATGTAGGAGCCAATATGAACATCCAGGTTCCACTATTGGTTATTGACCAGAAACAGTTCTAGGTCATGTCTACATAGTTCTCGAACACGTAGGGTCCGCACGCAAGGTTACGATAATAGCTTATATTATGAGTTTATGAGTTTTGATGTACCGAAGGAGTTCGGAGTCCCGGATGAGATCGGGGACATGACGAGGAGTCTCGAAATGGTCGAGACGTAAAGATCGATATATTGGACGACTCTATTCGGAGTTCGGAAAGGTTCCGAGTGATTCGGGTATTTTTCGGAGTACCGGAGAGTTACGGGAATTCGCCGGGGAGTATATGGGCCTTATTGGGCCATACGGGAATAGAGGAGAGAGGCCAAAGGAAGGAGGCCTGCGCCCCCTCTGGTCCGAGGTGGACAAGGCGCAGCCCCTTTCCTTCTTCCTCTCCCCTCTTTCCCTTCTCCTACTCCAACAAGGGAGGTGGAATCCTACTAGGACTAGGAGTCCTAGTAGGACTCCACACTGGCGCGCCCCTCCTAGGGCGGCCTCCTCCCCCTTGCTCCTTTATATCACGGGGCAAGGGGCACCCCATGACACACAAGTTGATCTACGGATCGTTCCTTAGCCGTGTGCGGTGTCCCCTCCACCATATTCCACCTCGGTCATATCGTCATGGAGTTTACGCGAAGCCTGCGCCCGTAGAGCATCATCATCGTCACCACACCGTCGTACGACGGAACTCATCCCCGACACCTGCTGGATCGGAGTCCGGGGATCGTCATCGAGCTGAACGATGTCTGAGAACACGGAGGTGCCGTACGTTCGGTACTTGGATCGGTCGGATCGTGAAGACGTACGACTACATCAACCGCGTTGTCATAACGCTTCCGCTTTCGGTCTACGAGGGTACGTGGACACACTCTCCCCTCTCGTTGCTATGCATCACCATGATCTTGCGTGAGCGTAGGAATTTTTGAAATTACTACGTTCCCCAACAGTGGCATCCGAGCCTGGTTTTATGCGTTGATGTTATATGCACGAGTAGAACACAAGTGAGTTGTGGGCGATACAAGTCATCTTGCTTACCGACATGTCATACTTTGGTTCGGCGGTATTGTGAGATGAAGCGGCCCGGACCGACATTACGCGTACGCTTACGCGAGACTGGTTTCACCGCTGCGAGCACTCGTTGCTTAAATTTGACTGGCGTGTGTCTGTCTCTCTCACTTTAGTTGAACCGAGTGTGGCTACGCCCGGTCCTTGCGAAGGTTCAGACAGCACTAACTTGACGAACTATCTTTGTGGTTTTGATGCGTAGGTAAGAACGGTTCTTGCTCAGCCCGTAGCAGCCACGTAAAAACTTGCAACAACAAAGTAGAGGATGTCTAACTTGTTTTTGCAGGGCATGTTGTGATGTGATATGGTCAAGACGTGATGCTATATTTTATTGTATGAGATATTTTATTGTATGAGATGATCATGTTTTGTAACCGAAGTTATCGGCAACTGGCAGGAGCCATATGGTTGTCGCTTTATTGTATGAAATGCAAACGCATACATAATTGCTTTACTTTATCACTAAGCGGTAGCGATAGTCATAGAAGCAATAGATGGCGTAACGACAACGATGCTACGATGGAGATCAAGGTGTCGCGCCGGTGACGATGGTGATCACGACGGTGCTCTGGAGATGGAGATCACAAGCACAAGATGATGATGGCCATATCATATCACTTATATTGATTGCATGTGATGTTTATCTTTTATGCATCTTATCTTGCTTTGATTGACGGTAGCATTTTAAGATGATCTCTCACTAAAATTATCAAGAAGTGTTCTCCACGAGTATGCACCGTTGCCAAAGTTCGTCGTGCCCGGACACCACGTGATGATCGGGTGTGATAAGCTCTCGTCCATCTACAACGGGTGCAAGCCAGTTTTGCACACGCGGAATACTCGAGTTAAACTTGACGAGCCTAGCATATGCATATATGGCCTCGGAACACGGAGACCGAAAGGTCGGCGTGAATCATATAGTAGATATGATCAACATAGTAATGTTCACCATTGAAAACTACTCCATCTCACGTGATGATCGGGTTATGGTTTAGTTAATATGGATCACGTAATCACTTAGAAGATTAGAGGGATGTCTATCTAAGTGGGAGTTCTTAAGTAATATGATTAATTGAACTTTAATTTATCATGAACTTAGTCCTGGTAGTATTTTGCAAATTATGTTGTAGATTAATAGCTCGCGTTGTTGCTTCCCTATGTTTTTGCTTCCCTATGTTTTTATATGTGTTCCTAGAGAAAATTGTATTGAAAAATGTTAGTAGCAATGATGTGGATTGGATCCGTGATCTGAGGTTTATCCTCATTGTTGCACAGAAGAATTATGTCCTTAATGCACCGCTAGGTAGCGGACCTATTGCAGGAAGCGGATGCACGGGCGTTATGAACGTTTGGCTAGCTCAATATGATGACTACTTGATAGTTTAGTGCACCATACTTAACGGCTTAGAATCGGGACTTCAAAGACGTTTTGAACGTCTTGGACGATATGAGATGTTCGATGAATTGAAGTTAATATTTCAAGCAAATACCCGTGTTGAGAGATATGAAGTCTACAACAAGTTCTATAGCTAAAGGATGGAGGAGAATCGCTCAACTAGTGAGCAAGTGCTCGATTATGCAGGTACTACAATCGATTGAATCAAGTGTGATTTATTCTTCCAGATAAGATATTGATTGAATGAATTCTCTAGTCACCATCACTAAGTTAGTATAAATTCGTTATGAACTATAGTATGCAAGGGATGACGAAAAGATTCTCGAGCTCTTCGTGATGTTGAAATCAACGAAGGTAGAAATCAAGAAAGAGCATCAAGTGTTGATGATTGACAAGACCACTAGTTTCAAGAAAGGGCAAAGGGAAAGAAAGGGAAACTTCAAGAAGAATGACAAGCAAGTTGTCACTCCCGTGAAGAAGACCAAAGCTGGACCAAAGCCTGAAACCGAGTGCTTATAATCGCAAAGGAAATGGTCCTTTGGAAGCGGAAAAGCCATGAATATTTGGTGAGTAAGAAGGATGGCAAAGTGAACAAGGGTATATTTGATATACATGTGTTTGATGTGTGCCTTACTAGTGTTTATAGTAGCCCACGAGTATTTGATACTTGTTCGGTTGCTAAGATTAGTAACTTCGAAACAGGAGTTCTGAGAATAAACAGAGACTAGTTGAAGGGGAAGTGACGATGAGTGTTGGAAGTAGTTCCAAGATTAATATGATCATCATCGCACACTCCCTATACTTTCGAGATTAAGTTAAACCTAAATAAATGTTATTTGGCGTTTGTGTTGAGCATGAATATGATTTGATCATGTTTATTGCGATACGGTTATTCATTTAAAAAGTTAGAGAATAAATTGTTATTACATTTACATGAATAAGACCTTCGATGGTCATACACCCAATGAACATAGTTTGTTGGATCTCGATCGTAGTGATACACATATTCATAATATTGATGCCAAAAGATGAAAAGTTAATAATGATAGTGCAACTTATTTGTGGCACTGCCGTTTGGGTCATATCGGTGTAAAGCGCATGAAGAAACTCCATAAAGATGGATTTTTGGAATCACTTGGTTATGAATCATTTGATGCTTATTAACCGTGCCTTTTGGGCAAGATGACTAAAACTCCGTTCTCCGGAACAATGGAACAAGCTACTGACTTGTTGGAAATAACACATATATACTGATGTATGCGATCCAATGAGTGTTGATGCTCGTGGTAGGTATCGTTATTTTCTGACCTTCACAAGATGATTTGAGCAGATATGAGTATATCTACTTAATGAAGCACAAGTCTGAAACATTTGAAAAGTTCAAAGAATTTCAGAGTGAAGTGGAGAATCATCGTAACAAGAAAATAAAGTTTCTACGATCTGATCGTGGAGGAGAATATTTGAGTTACGAGTTTGGCCTTCATATAAAACAATGTGGAATAGTTTCACAGCTCACGCCACATGGAACACCATAACGTAATGGTGTGTCCAAACGTCATAACCGTACTTTATTAGATATGGTGCGATCAATGATGTCTCTTACCAATTTACCACTATCATTTTGGGGTTATACATTAGAGGCAGATGCATTCACGTTAAAAGGGCACCATATAAATCCGTTGAGGCGACACCGTATGAACTATGGTTTAGCAAGAAACCAAAGTTGTCGTTTCTTAAAGTTTGGGTTGCGATGCTTATGTGAAAAAGTTTCAACATGATAAGCTTGAACCCAAATCGGAAAAGTGCGTCTTCATAGGATACCCAAAATGTTGGGTACACCTTCTATCACAAATCCGAAAGGCAAGACATTCGTTGCCAAGAATGGATCCTTTCTAGAGAAGGAGTTTCTCTCGAAAGAAGTGAGTGGGAGGAAAGTAGAACTTGATGAGGTAATTGTACCTTCTCCCTTATTGGAAAGTAGTTTATCACAGAAATCAGTTCGGTGATTCCTACACCAATTAGTGAGGAAGTTAATGATGATGATCATAAAACTTGAGATCAAGTTTCTACCAAACCTCGTAGGTCTTCGAGTAAGATCCGCACTTTGAGTGGTACGGTAATCATGTTACGGAAGTCATGTTACTAGACCATGATGAACCTCACGAACTATGAGGAAGCGATGATGAGCCCAGATTCCATAAAATGGCTTGAGGCCATGAAATCTGAGATGGGATCCATGTATGAGAACAAAGTATGGACTTTGGTTGACTTGCCCAATGATCGGCAAGCCATAGAAAATAAATGGATCTTCAAGAGGAAGACGGACGCTGATAGTAGTGTTACTATCTACAAAGCTAGAATTGTCACAAAAGGTTTTCGACAAGTTCAAGGTGTTGACTACGATGAGAGTTTCTCACTCTTATCTATGCTTAAGTCTGTCCGAATCATGTTAGCAATTGCCGCATTTTATGAAATATGGCAAATGGATAAACAAAACTGCATTCCTTAATGGATTTATTAAAGAAAAGTTGTATATGATGCAACCAGAAGGTTTTGTAAATCCTAAAGGTGCTAACAAAATATGCAAGCTCCAACGATCCATCTATGGAATTTGGTGCAAGCATCTCAGTGTTGGAATACACGCTTTGATAAGTTGATCATAGCATATAGTTTTATACAGACTTGCGGTGAAGCCTGTATTTACAAGAAAGTGAGTGGGAGCACTACAACATTTCTGATAAGTATATGTGAATGACATATTGTTGATCGGAAATAATGTAGAGTTATTCTGGAAAGCATAAAGGAGTGTTTGAAAGGAGTTTTTCAAAGAAAGACCTCGGTAAAGCTACTTACATATTGAGCATCAAGATCTATAGAGATAGATCAAGACGCTTGATAAGTTTTTTTTAATAAGTACATACCTTGATAAGATTTTGAAGTAAGTTTAAAATGGAGCAGTCAAAGAAAGAGTTCTTACCTGTGTTACAAGGTGTGAAATTGAGTAAGACTCAAAGCCCGACCACGACAGAAGATAGAAAAAGAATGAAAGTCATTCCCTATGCCTTAGCCATAGATTCTATAAAGTATGCCATGCTGTGTACCAGATCTATTGTATACCCTACACTGATTTTGGCAAGGGAGTACAATAGTGATCTAGGAGTAGATCATCGGACAGCGGTCAAAATTATCCTTAGTGGAATAAGGATATTTTTCTCGATTATGGGCGTGACAAAAGGTTAAATCGTAAAGGGTTACGTCGATACAAGTTTTGGCACTGATCTAGATGACTCTAAGTCTCGGTCTAGATACATATTGAAAGTGGGAGCAATTAGCTATAGTAGCTCCGTGCGAGCATTGTTGACATAGAGATTTGCAAAATACATACGGATCTAAATGTGGCGGACCCGTTGACTAAACTTCTCTCACAAGCAAAACATGATCACACCTTAGTACTCTTTGGGTGTTAATCACATAGCGATGTGAACTAGATTATTGACTCTAGTAAACCCTTTGGGTGTTGGTCACAAAACGATGTGAACAATGGGTGTCAATCACATGGTGATGTGAACTATTGATGTTAAATTACATGGCGATGTGATCTAGATTATTGACTCTAGTGCAAGTGGGAGACTGAAGGATATATGTCCTAGAGGCAATAATAAAGTTATTATTTATTTCCTTATATCATGATAAATGTTTATTATTCATGCTATAATTGTATTAACTGGAAACATAATACATGTGTGAATACATAGACAAACAGAGAGTCACTAGTATGCCTCTACTTGACTAGCTCGTTAATCAAAGATGGTTATGTTTCCTAACCATGGACAAAGAGTTGTTATTTGATTAACGGGATCACATCATTAGGTGAATGATCTGATTGACTTGACCCATTCCGTTAGCTTAGCACACGATCGTATAGTATGTTGCTACTGCTTTCTTCATGACTTATACATGTTCCTATGACTATGAGATTATGCAACTCCGTTTACGGAGGAACACTTTGTGTGCTACCAAACATCACAACGTAACTGGGTGATTATAAAGGTGCTCTACAGGTGTCTCGAAGGTACATGTTGGGTTGGCGTATTTCGAGATTAGGTTTTGTCACTCCGATTGTCGGAGAGGTATCTCTGGGCCCTCTCGGTAATACACATCACTTAAAGCCTTGTAAGCATTGCAACTAATGAGTTAGTTGTGGGATGATGTATTACGGAACGAGTAAAGAGACTTGCCGGTAACGAGATTGAACTAGGTATTGGATACCGACGATCGAATCTCGGGCAAGTAACATACCGATGACAAAGGGAACAACGTATGTTGTTATGCGGTTTGACCGATAAAGATCTTCGTAGAATATGTAGGAGCCAATATGAACATCCAGGTTCCACTATTGGTTATTGACCAGAAACAGTTCTAGGTCATGTCTACATAGTTCTCGAACACGTAGGGTCCGCACGCTTAAGGTTACGGCGATGCTTATATTATGAGTTTATGAGTTTTGATGTACCGAAGGAGTTCGGAGTCCCGGATGAGATCGGGGACATGACGAGGAGTCTCGAAATGGTCGAGACGTAAAGATCGATATATTGGACGACTATATTCGGAGTTCGGAAAGGTTCCGAGTGATTCGGTATTTTTGGAGTACCGGAGAGTTACGGGAATTCGCCGGGAGTATATGGGCCTTATTGGGCCATACGGAATAGAGGAGAGAGGCCAAAGGAAGGAGGCCTGCGCCCCGGTCCGACTGGACAAGGGCGCAGCCCTTTCATTCTTCCTCTCCCCCTCTTTCCCCTTCTCCTACTCCAACAAGGGAGGTGGAATCCTACTAGGACTAGGGAGTCCTAGTAGGACTCCACACTTGGCGCGCCCTCCTAGGGCCGGCCTCCTCCCCTGCTCCTTTATATACGGGGCAAGGGCACCCCATGACACACAAGTTGATCTACGGATCGTTCCTTAGCCGTGTGCGGTGTCCCCTCCACCATATTCCACCTCGGTCATATCGTCATGAGTTTAGGCGAAGCCTGCGCCCGATAGAGCATCATCATCGTCACCACACCGTCGTCTTGTGGAACTCATCCCCGACACCCTGCTGGATCGGAGTCCGGGGATCGTTATCGAGCTGAGCGATGTGCAGAACACGGAGGTGCCGTGCGTTCGATGCTTGGATCGGTCGGATCGTGAAGGCGTGCGACTACATCAACAGCGTTGTCATAACGCTTCCGCTTTCGGTCTACGAGGGTACGTGGACACACTATCCCCTCTCGTTGCTATGCATCACCATGATCTTGCGTGTGCGTAGGAATTTTTTTGAAATTACTACGTTCCCCAACAAAAGCCTCATCTTTTGATTTTAGAAGATACACATAACAAAATCTAGTGGAGTCATCAATCAACGTCATGTAGTATCTCTTTCCACCTTTTGTCAACACGCCATTCATCTCACAAAGATCAGAATGTATAAGCTCTAGTGGCGCCAAGTCTCTTGCCTCTACAATCTTATGGGACTTGCGGGGTTGCTTAGCTTGCACACGTACTTGGCACTTGGAGCCTTTGACAGTAGAGATTTTCGGAATTAAATTCATATTGGCTAGCCGCGTCATGCAACCAAAGTTATGTGACAAAGTCGTGAATGCCAAATATCAGACTCATTATTGTGGCAAACATTATTAATAACTTTAGTGCAAATATCTGACAAAGACAGGCAGAACAAGCCTCCACTCTCATAGCCTTTTCCAACAAATTGTCCATACTTAGAAATTACAACTTTATTGGATTCGAAAACCAACTTAAAACCATCTCGACATAAACGGGAACCGCTTCTTGAGATTTTATTGATGGATGCCACATGATGAGCGTTCTTGAGCCTTACGGTCTTCCCGAAGTAAACTTGAATCGACCGTACCAACACCTCGAGCGATGGCATGTGACCCGTTCCCCATCAGCACAGGAGAAGTCCCTGTGACCTGGTTAGAAGAAAACATTGAGGCGTCAGCACAAACATGTACATTGGCACCGGTGTCAATTAACCAATCAGGAGGTTGAAATACTGAAAGGATGGTAGGAAGAATATCGTACCCATATTCCTTCATATCAATATCATCAATGACAACATTAGCGGACTTGCCGCTCTTCTTATGTTCGCGCTCCTCAAAGCGGTTAGGACACTTTGGAGCCCAGTGATTGGGATCACTGCAGACATGGCAAAGTCCCTTTCCCTTCTTATGAGAATTCTTCTTGAAGTTGGTAGAATGTGATGGCTTGTTCTTTGTATCAAACTTGCCTTTACCCTGAGCTTTGTTCTTGTTGTTTTTGAACTTGTTGGGCTGGAAGTTCTTCTTATGTACCATGTGGGCACTAGAAGTTCCCTCAGCAACTCGAGCACGTGTGTCCTTTGTTCTCGCCTTCTCTTCAACATCAAGAGTACCAATGAGATCCGCAACGGAAAACTCATGTCTCTTGTGTTTCAGAGAAGTAGTAAAATTGTTCCTTGGAAGCTTGGCAATGATGCCTCCGGTAACAAATTTGTCGGGCAACACACACTTGAAGTACTCAAGTTCCTTTGCGAGTGATTGTATCTCATGAGCCTACTGTACAACAGAGCGCTCATCAGCCATCTTGTAGTCATAGAATTGCTCCATGACATACAACTCGTTGTCGGCGTCCAAGGCATCAAACTTGGCCTCGAGCGCAGCCCACATGTCCTTGCCGTTGTCAAACGACATATACGAACCCACAATGGGATCATCAAGAACACTCAGAAGAGCGCCTTTAAAGAGAGTATCGATCTTCTCAAAAGCTTCCAGTTGTGCTGGATTAAGATCGCCTCAGGCTTGCCCTTAGTGGCGTCATAGTAGCCCATGGTCTGAAACTAGTAGACTGCCCTCGTGTGCCACCTGTTATATTGCACCCCTTTAAAGGCGGTGAAGGATCTGTGACAAAACCACTCGGAGTAAATTGCCTATAGTCATGTTTTTCGATTGTTGGAAATATGAGCAAATTACTACGAGATTTAATCCAAATAAGCAGAAAATAAATCATGACAGCAATTGCAGAGATTAAACTAATCATGCGAACTAGCATAGTAGATGAACAAATTACATCTAGGGCACATACTAGAAACATGAATTCTACCACAATCTCGAACAAGAAGGATAGAATCACATACGGTGCAGCGGGAACAGCACCGCTGGCGTTGATGTTGTCGCCCACGCCGTCAAGGATGAGGTTGCCGAGGTCGGGGAAGAAGTCGTCGCTGCCAGTAGTCGCACGAGTGCGCTCCCCAAAAATCTGATCGCCCCTCTCCCGTATAGGATCACGAGAGGCGGGGTTCCGGAGGCCGACTGTCCCTTTTCCCGGTGCACGCCGAAAGGAGGAATGGAGAAGACTTGCTTGACAGCGTAATGATCTGGAACGATGGTGCGAAACCATATGAAGCGGCGGCGGCTAGGGTAGACGTCTGCCTGACTATATTGTGCGGGCCGGGTAGGTAGTGGGAGTAAACCCCACGTCCGAGTCGTCACGATCCAAAAAAATTGGTAACGGCATAGCTCTGTCCTCGGCTCAATCCCGCAACCCGCGGCGCGGCGCGGCGGGACGAGACGTGTCGTGGCGTGGCATGGCGAGGCGAGCGAGGAGGAGGAACGTGCGTGTAGGTCTCCTCTTCTCATACTCATATCAATGGTAGAAGAGCTCACCTTATAAAGAGGTGCAAGTCTCTCTCAACTTCTATGATGGGACAAAACTCTAGCCTCACTCACTTCACTAACATGTGTGCATGAATGAGCCAAGAAAATTTCAGAGTTTTAGTTGGGCTTTGGGCCAATGACCTATTAGCCAAATTCCAATAGTTGTCGATGACGGCTGATTTGGCCGAAGCCGTTGATGTTCTAAAAGAGTGTCCGCATTAAAAAACCGGGGTCTGGGGTTCCTAACCTTGAAACAAGGAAGGCACTATGGGCTCGGCGTACCACAAAGGTGCGGGAGCGAGTCCGACCACGGGGTGGGGTGTCCGTGGGCCCAGGACCCACAGATGGTGTTGTAGTCGCCGAGGCCTGAGAGAGCTGAGCCGCATCTGCAGCCAACTTCCCGTCCAGAATCTCCTTTGCCTGAATCGCGGCAATAACAGGGGGAAGCCCTCTCCCCCCTGAAAACGATCCCCGGGTCGTTGGCCACCACAGCCAGATTGCGCAGCCGGGCCGATTCCAACACAGAAAAAATCATACTGGGAAATCTGGGGCGAGATGGATGAGGTACCTAGCTCAGGAAACGAGCCACAACTGCAGCGGTGTTAGATTCTTAGTTTACTTGGATCAAATTGTTTGATATAATCTTCCACTGGGCTGCTGTACTAAATCGCTACTGGTCATGATTGATTCTGGGGGTTAAAGGTGTGATCTTGATATGGCCACTTATCAATCCTGTGCTAGTTCATGGTGATAATTCCGATATGTTCTATGATTTATTCGGTTTATGGCTAAGGAAGTGATGATTTTATTATCTACTCCTTCCGTCAAAAACGCTTTTATATTACGAAAATGTTAACGCCCACACGTGTGGACGTTGATCATCTCGACCACACGCATCCATCACCGTTCAGTACTATATGTACGAATCTTGGCACAATCTGGCCGATTTTCTGTGCCACGTAGGACAAGGCGTGTGTGTGGTGTGTGACGTAGTTCGCTCACATATCCGTTTTACCACATGGAAGGGCCGGTGTGTGAGCGTTTAGCAGTTCACCCACACATCAGTTTTCAGTCACGTACAAGGGTTGGTGTGTGGCCATCTCGCCCACACGTCCGCCTCCTCTCCCACACCCAAGCTGCCAGTTGCCATGCGTTTTATAGTGTACATGGCAACTGGCCTAGTGTGATTGCAAGCAGATGGCAACTCTCTCTTTTTTTACCCGAACATGTCAGTTGCCATATGTTTTGCATGGTACATGGCAAACTGCCCTAGCGTGCATGTAAGCAGATGGCAACTCTTTCTTTTTACATGGCAACTGCCCTAACGTGCTTGTGAGCACATGGCAACTCTCTCTTTTACCCGAACATGTTTTTTTGCCGTGCCATTTTTCGGTGCTACATGGCGGCTGCCTAGTGTTAGTAGGTGGCAACTCCTAAAGTTTTGAAATCATGGCAGCTGCGATGAGACAGACCACACATGGCAACAGCTGTACTTGTCCAAAAAATGGCAATCTGAAACTTTGATATGAGATGGCAACTGCAGTTGAGCAGACATGGCAACTGTAGTTGTCCGACATGGCAACCGTAGTTCAGCGACATGGCAACTGTACTTAAACGAACATAGACGAGGGTCCGACCCATGGCAACTGCGTGCGCGCGGTAAAGTGTCACGTGGGGGCATGCGGGACCACGAGGTACGAGGCCTGACGTACCAGGCGTGTGAGCGTTATCTATTTCGCCCATACGCACGCGTATAAGATGGACCGTGAGAAAAAAAGACGTGTGGGCGCTAATTGTTTTGCCCACTCACAAGCGTGTGGGCTGGTCCTCTTAGACACCACACAAAACGTGTGGGCAGATCCCTTAACGTCTACGTGTGTGGCAGTTATCGACGTCCTTATATTATGGGACAGAGGGAGTATTAGATACACAACATTTCACACTAGATATACCCAATCCACTTCTGTCCTGACTCCTGAATAGGCATCGTATGAATGGGTTTGTACAAGCATTATAGTCACTTCTCATTTAAGTTTCTCTTTCCACTTTCATGTTTGGTTTACTGGTTTAAATTTTTCATGGATGTTTAATATCCTAACTAAATATTTTCTGAAAAATAGTAATATTTTTTTTGTTTTGCATCTCCCATTTTTGTAGGATGTGTAGGGCCTCAACATGTTGAAGGCGTTGAAGACTGCTTCCAATCTTTAATTTTAATTTCACCCATTATTTTGTCCTAGCTTAAGGGGAGTTGCCAATGAGCTCATGCTAAGAGTTATGTCGAACAATTTTTGTGTCATTTATAATATTATAAGCCTGCTAGACCAGACACCAGCTATACACTGTGCAATATTAAGCCTCATGTTTCATGAGACTTTGATCAAATTGCAGTTTCGGGTCTGCCAGCTACCATCAACTGGTGATTTCTTTTTTTAAGTATGTTCTCATTCCTTTTCAATTATTCCCTTGATGCTCTAGGCCTTAGCTCAGCTCTTAATATATGCTTTCTATTTGATTCCGATCTCTCTGCCATTACACGGGACATTGAGCGTATATCACACATTGTTTCCGTAGCAGTTATAGTTGATTATCATCAATAGTCAGCTTTAAAACATCTGCAACAACCCAAGCACTATTTCGAGTGTTGCTTATGAGTTCCCCCATGAAGATACCTATCAACAACTCTGCTCTATACTGTTACTTCTGTACCACAAAATGCCATGCTAAATCTTACTATTTTGCAGGATAATGTCCCTTAGTATATGAACTGGATAGCTTTCCTTAATTCATTAGAGAAAGATAATAGCGGTTACGGTGGCACTGCTCATGCCATCCTATCTTAAATGATTTTTTAATGGTTCTATTATTGTGATTTCTCAAGTTAGGCACGGTATGTTTCTTCAACATCGGGTGTGCCTAAAAATTGGTGTTTATATCGCAATGAAGTTGATGCATTGCAAAATTTCTGATTTTCTCTAATTTAATGGCATTGTCCCCTCCTTGTAGGAGATGGTTCTAGATCTGCTGAAACAACGGCAATATGCCAAGAAGGCTAAGAACAACTGAAGAGCACAAGGAACAGATTCCTAATTAGGCGACAACCATCTTTGATGCAGAGGATACATTATTTGTTGACCGGAAGTCCTTAAAGAAGGATGGATACAGCAGATGCAAAGAGATACATGTTGCCGACATAATGAAAATGTCACTAGCTTTGTTATCTGCAGACAAATAAATGATTGTCTTGTTTTTGTTTTGGATTATTAGAAGTTTCAGCCCGTGTCATGAGTCATGAGTATGCCGCTACCACTTTGTAATGTAACCTCATAAGAGATGGAGAGTATTTATTCTCAGGATGAGAGCAATAATTAGATTTTCCTTTCATGCTAAAACAATTGTCGTGCTTCTGGTTCAATTCGAAATTATTCTCATACGCCATGTAAACCCATTTCATTATTATGTGAGATTTATCTTTGTAATGGATTAGATTTTTTTACTGCTATTTGTTTTACACAAATAAAGAAGATATTAAAAAAATTCTGGAGACAATATTAGTGTATATAACTTCAAAATATAGAACGAATGGCTTATTCAATGTATATATTTGCATTAACTGAGACGTGCGTCGTTGCAAGCTTACTAGTAAACAAAGATTGGAAAAATCGTTGGAAGCACATCTTATTAGGAGATAAAAATCGTAAATACATGAAAGAATCTTCTCTAATACTTCTACTATATTGTAAATTGTAAATAACATATAACAATATTAAAGAGGAAACCAATCGACATAAAGATCCGACAAATACAAACCCACTACATCCGTTTCAAAATAGATGACTCAATTTTGTATTAAAGTTAGTACAAAGTTGAGTCGTCTATTTAAAAACACAGGGAGCAATAAACAGCGCAAATACGACAGGAGTGTACCATACATACAACCACGCGTTAAAAAACAACCGCACGACAAATACGAACCACGATGCCAGAAGAAGGACGAACACCACTCCGCGCGGAGCGTCGCTTACTAAAAGGATTTCTCGAAATCTGATTTCACCTCGATCAATTGACAAAGGCCTATCCTGAAGTCGTCCTCGTCTTCCTCGAGGTACTTGGTATATTCACTGATCTCTTCCATGATGTGCTTGGGAGGCGGGTAGAGTTTGGCGACCCTGGCGAGACGCTTCTTCCACTCATTGTCCTGGTCGTAGGTGTGGAGCTTGCCCGCCCTCCGGTACTCCTCCTCCACGTCCTCCTCCTCCATGGCAAGGTAGAGCATGGCGTCCGCGTGCGCCGCCTTCACAAACGCCAGAGTTGCCTGCAGCCGCTCTACCTTCTACGCCTCTGTCTCATCGCGCCGCTCTTTTCTGTCATTGGCGCCGGCGCCGGCGACGGCGGCCTTTTTCCCCGCTTTCGAGCTCGCTCTTTTTTCCATGCTGCCTCGATGGATCTCCCCTCTCTCCTTCCAGAGTTTGCTTCCCCGAATCCGCGCAAGCCTCTATGCGTGGTTGTGGATTTATTTTTCGCTTCCACAAATCCCCGCAGCCTATTCTGTTCTATGGTGTACAGCACGTCAGGTTATCTCCTTTATTTATAGACGGATTGTTTGGATACCAAGTTTGAAGAGAATCAGATCCGTTCAGACACGATATCAGATTCCCGTCAAAATATAAAATAGACACGGTTTCGGATTCCCGTCAAAATACAGTATAAAACAGACTCGATTCCGGATGCAATCTTCTCTCCTACTGCATATACGTATTATATCTAAAAAAGGCTATTGTTGTTTTCAATCAAAAATCCAAAAAATTCTAAAAAGAAAAGGTGGTTCCTCGTTCCGCTTTTTTCTTGTTGTCAAGCCTTCCCACGTTAACACGTTCCACGTTCGAACGCTCATCGTTTCAGGCTCGTCCTTGGCCTAGAGTAGCGGACGTGTTGGGTTTGTACCCAAACTGAAAACCAACTCGCGCACGAACAGAAGGCCCTAAAACTAACTAGCGCACGAACAGGAAATCGATACAAAACTGCTCCACACACCGGGAAATTTCTATTGGACGCATTGTGCGTCAAAATGTCGTGCAGCCGCACACGTGATCGACTAGATCGATCAAGACGGGCCGGCCCGTTTAGGAGATAGTCCTGCGTTCCAGCGAACCTGGTTTTGGGAACCTTCTGGAAGGTTCCAGCCGGCTTTTCCCGGTTTTGGCAACCTTCTAGAAGGTTCCTGAACTGGTTTTTTCTGTTACTTTTTTCTTTTTTTTTTTCGTTTTTTCATTTTTCCTTGTTTGTTTTTCTATTCTTTTCTATCTTTTTCAAGTTTATTTGTTTCAACAAATATCCAAAAATGTCAAAATGTTCACGTTATAAAATTTTGTTCAAAAATTCTGACAATTTTTGGGAACTAAAAATGTTCCCGTTTTCAATTTTTTGTTCACAAATTTTAAAAAATGTTCATGTTTTGGAAAAATTTCTTGCATATTCAATAAATGTTGGGGAACTTCATAAAATGTTCAAGGTTTATAATTTTGTTCACTAATTTGAAAATTGTTCTGAAATTCAGAAAAATTGTTTGCATTTTTATTTCTGTTCAAAAATTTAAAATATGTTTAGGGTTTGAAATAATGTTCTAGCTTTATAAATTTGTTCCGAAATTTAAAATATGTTCAGGTTTTAAAATTTTGTTTGCAAATTCATAAAATGTTTGAGTTTTGAAATAATTGTTTGCAGTTTTGAGAAATGTTTCTTGTTTTCAATGTTTGTTCCCTTTTTTCAAAAAAAAGTTTGTGGTTTTTACAAAATTGTTCATAATTTTGAAAAATGTTCTCATTTGCAATTTTGGGATTTTTTTTAGCAAATTTAAGTTTTCGCTGTCCTTGTTGTTTCTTTTAGTGTTGCGTTGCACATTTAGCACAAGAGCTAATTGGCCACAGCGGCTAGCATTGTGCGGGCAAGACCATGAGGTCACTGGTTCGAATCCCACACACCGTGCTTCTGCGCGATCTATGCACGATGTGAAAATCCAGCGGATCAACAACTAATATGAAAATTGTTCGCACACGAACACGTCATGTGCATCCTCGACGCCGTGGATGATGCACCACATCTCACGTCGAAGGAGTCTCACCGGAAGCGTGATTCGCAAGACGACCGGTAAGAATATTTGAAGACCCGAAACCCCACACGTCCGGGAGGGACCCCGTCAGGGAGTGCGGATAGTGGATGAAAAGGAAAATGTTTAGGGCCGGGGCGCCGGCCGGTCACGCCGCGTCACGCCCATTTTCGATCGCTCCACATGGGCATATGGGTCCACCCCACCACCTCCTCTCATCCTCTTATCCTTTCTCTCTCGGTTGCGCAATTACTCGTTTTCCAATCCCTTCCCCCAATCTCTCTAATTCCAATCCCAACCCACCGCAACCACTGCTTGCCAGCCATGGCCAGCCACGCCACGACAATCTTCCCCGACGAGCTGTCCTGTTGTAGTGCTTGCGCAGGTCCTCCCTCACCCACATATGCGGGAGGGATGGTGTGGTGGGGGCGGTGTTGCAAATAGAGAGCATTGGTGGTGATGGAGACGACGGGCTCCGGTGCTGCAACCAGCTGGCTTTTTTGCTGGAACCATGCCGTTGGAAAGCTGGAATCACGCCAGCGAAAAGCTACAACCAACGTTGTCGGTGATGGAGATGGAAGGCTTCGGTGCTGTGGTGCGACTGAGAATGGGTGTGACGCGACACGACCAGCCGGCGCCCCCTCCCCCCCCCCCCCCGAGAGTTATCCAATCACAGAGCAATGACATATAACAATCTTCATAGCATCATAGAAAATGACCACGTTGCACTTCACTAGTAGTTTGGAAGCAAAAGTTAGGTCCATCATAGCAACTTAAAAATTAAGTTCACACGCATCGATTATATAGATCACATGGAGGTAGTGCACTAGTTGTTAAGAAGTAAATGTTCAGCTCCATCATGAGCTCTCATCGCCTTCCATCATCTTGGTGATCTCGGCTTGGGCGGTCCTCGCAGCCTCGACGGCTACTCGCGCGCTCTCGGCGGCTGCTCGCGCCCTCTCAACGGTTGGTCGCGCACTCTCAAGGGCTGCTCTAGTGCGCTCAACGGCTGTTCTCCCGCTTTCGGCATATGCTGCATCATTCTCAATGTATTCTGGAGCGTTCTCGGTGGCTGATCGAGCACTCTCGACATAGGCGAGCACGATCTTTGGGTACCGAGCCACCCTCGTGATGATGTCTACGGCAGTAGGAGTTCCGTCGGCGGGTGTAGGAGTCCTAACAAGGCGCCTCGGCTTCTCCATCAAAATCGCATTAAACAAGTTGACATTTAGATAAAAAGAACTTTTTAATGAAAGTAGATTTATGAAAAGAAAAAGATAAACTCTTACGACAACACTTCATATTTGTCCTACGGGTAGACATTTCTCGCTCTTATGTTGGGTCCTTCGACCGTCGGTGATGATCGTTCTTCCCCCTCTCGTCCTGCTTTACCAAGGTCATAGAGGAAGAAGAGGGAGAGGAATGACAACAATCAGTTCATCTCTCAAGTGGTTGTATATATCGTGTACACTCACTCACTGCATTTACGACTGTTGGTGATGGTCGTCCTTCGCCTTCTCCTCCTGCCATACCAAAGTCTAAGAGGAAGAGAAGAAGAAGGACGGCCCCCTACGACAACAGTCGGTGTCCTCCGGCATAGAGTAACTCCCATCTCACTTTGTGGATTAAGAGTGAGTATTGTCCACCTGAAGGAAAATATAATTAAGTAGCTTGTTCATAAAAAAAGTAATAAATTGACGGGAAAAATGCATGACCTATGATAGAAATTGGACATACTGAGAACCAGAAATTAAGCGAAACGGAACTTAATCCACGTTTCATGAAAATAGTGGCACTCATTATGAATCCGTGCATGATGAAGAAAATGTTGTATTGTATGTTGATCCAAATGTACTACATAGTACTCTAGCACAAGCACTCAAATTTAAGACATCTACTTACGAATATTCAAGGGTACATCATATAACTACACTAGCAAAATGTTCCAGGTGTACAAGTACAATAACGAGAAAAACTAAAACCGGGCATGTACAGAGAGAAGGGAGGTGTGCTTACCGGGCCGGAGTCAGTCGGCGAGCTGGACGATGGCGCGGGCGTCGGCAGATGGCAAGTTTGACAGAGATGCAGCCGACTTTGGATGCGGAAGAAGGCACATGCAACGATGACGGGGAAATAGTTCGAGGTAGCGTTGCACGGCGAGGCCGACGAACTTCGAGGCGGCGACAGACGGCGCGTGCGATGGGGAATATTGGGTCCGCGACACCGTTCGAGGCGGTGGACCGCGACCTCGCCGGTGGCGATGGATGACGCCACGACGCTGGCGACGCCGGCGAAATGACAGAGGCAGAGGGGAGAAAGAGATGTGTGTCCGAATGGATCTGAATGGCTGCGGGTGGGGGTGCGGTGGATAAGGTTATGTATAATCGTGGCAGGCAACAATCCATATGGCAATGGGTACCCGTTACCCGCTAACCCGACGGGTAAAAACCCTATTAGGGTAAGGGTATGGGAAAATAAAATACCCATGGGTATTTAAATGGGAAAAATCTATACCCATCGGGTAAGCCGGGTATGGATACGGAAATGCAATACCCATACCCGTCTACCTGCCTACCCGCATGTTAATACATCTTACATGTAGGCCCCCTATGTCATTCAGTAGAAAAAGAAAAAACTCTAGCCTAGCACCCAGCCGCATAACCCCTAGCCCACGCAGAGCCCGCACAAACCCCCTCGCCTCGACCCTCACCCTCACCCCATCGCCGTCACACCCATCTCTCTCACGGGCTGCAACCCTAGGTGGCCGCCGCCACCGCCGCCCATGCGGTTGCAAGGTGGCACCAAGCCATCTCCCTCGTCTCCACATCTCCTCCCTCCACTGGCGCCTCCTCCACTCATCTCGCTTGCTTGTTGCAGCTCTTCCATCTCAACCGGGCCAACCGGAGCACCTCCCGGCCTCAACTTGGCGCGGATGGAGAGCGGTCCAAAGGACGTCGAGGAGGCCCACTACTTCGGCGCAGATGGGGACCTTGTCCGCTCAACCTCAACACCCGTGGATGAGGACGATCTCGGACAAGATGGCGGCGGCGGCGGCGGGAGTGGTTCTCAGGTGCGGACGACGACGCCTTCAACAACCTCCAAGAACATGCGTCTCCAACCACCTTCATAGGTAGGTTACAAGGTGGGTCGTGGCCGAGGCCGTGGAGGCTGACGGCGTGGCCAAGACACCGGCAGAGTCCGGCTGCTCCTGCTCCTGCGAGGAATGATCGACCCCACCAGCGAAAAAGGGCACCAAAGCGTCCAAAGCGGTGAAATTTTTCTCACTTTTTCATAAAATTCTATGATGCGTGAACTGATCTATTTGATTACATTGTTATGAAGTTTGGTGTAAGAATGAAAGTGAGTGTTCTAAATGTGGGAGTTAGAATGGAGTTAGAATTGGAACAACAAATTTGGGAGTTAGAATGCCATGCCATAAATTTATTTCGGATCATTGACTTGTTCTAGTTTAGGAGAAAAACTTGTATATACAAAAGAAGGTTATATAAAGTGAATCGTTTACGTAAATCAGTTAGTGTAGTTTGATCTTGTAATACAAAAGAAGGTTATATATAGTGAATCATTTACGTAACTTTTACAAAGCTATTTCTATGACTGTTTACGTAAATATTTTTGTGTGGTATATTAAGTTTGGACAAATCTGGTTGTGCTATATAGTGAATTGTTAACTTTCTTGTGCAGTGATACAAGCAATGGCCGAAGCCAAGTAGATGAGTCTATGGACACAGCGACACCAATGGATGAAGATGGATATCATGTTAGCACAGACGATGAAGGAGAAGAGGATGAGGCGGAAGAGGTGCATCCACATCAACCATCTAGTTGCAAGCTCACGTCTAAGGTTTGGTTGGACATGCAGAAGTTGAAGATAAATGGAGAATGGAAGGCCAAGTGTAATTGGTGTCATAAGACACTTACCGCAGGATCAAGGAATGGTACTAAGCATCTAAAGTTGCATCTTGAGTTGCACTCTTAGGAAGTTGAAGACGAAGGATGGTAAAACTTTGCATCAAGCCTCATTGAAGGTGATGGCCGAGAATGATGGGAAAGTGAGCATGGAGAGCTACACTTTTAATCAAGAGTACGCTAGAGCAGAGCTTGACAACATGTTGGTGTTGCATGATTATCCTTTGTCTATGGTGGACCATGTTGGTTTTAGGAGATTTGTTGCTGCACTTCAGCCATTGTTCAAGCTGCATACTAGAAATACTATTAGGTAATATGCTGCTATGTCTTTAGTTTTCTGTTTCCTCTTAATGTTTCTTGTTTCTCTTGTGCAAATAACATTGACTCTGTTCCTTATCTTCTGTTTTGTAGAACTGACATTGTGGAAAGGTACGACATAGAAAAGAAGAAGGCCATCGAGTATATGAGTATGGTACAATCAAGGGTCGCAGTCACCACCGATATGTGGACTTCTGACAGCCAAAAGAAGGGATATATGGCTATTACAGCCCATTTCATTGATGAGTCTTGGAGGCTAAGGAACATTCTCATGAGGTATATACATGTTCCCACATCATATATTTTCAGCAGTCCATTTCATTGTACTTATTTTCAGCAGTCCATTAAGCTTTCGTCAACTATTGCGTTTGTGTGCATATTGTAGGTTTATTTATGTTCCAGCACCACATAATGCGGAAGTGATAGCTGAGCAGCTGCATGAATCATTGGTTGAATGGAATCTTGATGAAAAGCTCTTGACTATGACCGTTGATAATTGCGACGCCAATGACAAGGCAATTGCAGAGATTGTGGGGAAGATAGGAAAAAGTAAGCTTCTTTGTGAAGGTACTTTACTTCACATGCGTTGTTGTGCACATATTTTGAATTTGATAGTGAAGGATGGCTTAGATGTCATGCAATCTGCTATAGAAAACATTCGTGAAAGTGTGGCATATTGGACCGCCTCACCAAAAAGGATAGAGAAGTTTGAGGAAATGGCCAAGTATAAGAAAGTGAAAATAAAAAGGAAGTTGAGACTTGATTGCAAGACTAGGTGGAACTCTACTTTTGTAATGCTTGATATTGCTTTGCCTTATAGACCTGTCTTTGAGCGTGCAAAAGAAAAAGAAAAGCAATATGAGTGGCTGCCTAGTTCGGAAGAATGGGCTTTATTTGTAGATGTTGTAGAGAGGCTTAGGTTGTTCTATGAAATAACCGAGCTATTTTACAGGAACTGATTATGTGACCGCCAATGTGTACTTTCCTAAGATATGTGAAATTAAAATGAAAATGAGGCAGTGGGAAGCATCTAGCAACAACACTATCAAAGAAATGACAAAAAGCATGACTGAAAAATTTGATAAGTATTGGAGCGACATCCAAGGTCTAATGGCTATAGCTATAATTCTTGATCCTCGATACAAGAAGCAAATGTTGGTAGCTTGCTTTGCCATGCTCCATGGCATTGAGCCATCTTCTTATGAATGCATTGAAAAAGTTGATGACATAGTTGCTAGTCTGCGCTTATTATTGGAAGAATATGAAGTGGAAAATGAGGCATATATACCGGATGAAGAATCTATGATTTCTACAATGAAAGCTCCTGCAATCATGAGTGTCTTCCAAAACATTGTAGCTCAACAAATGCCTGCAACAGCTAGACTTCAAGGTGAAATAGATCAATACTTGAATGATGGATTAGTGCCTTACGTTGAGAAGTTCAACGTGTTGTATTGGTGGAAAGTGGCTGGAACTAGGTATCCAACCTTAAGGAAAGTTGCAAGGGACATATTTGCTATTCCTGTTACAACGGTTGCTTCAGAATCAGCCTTTTCTACAAGTGGCGTAAAGCTCAATGACCATAGAAGCCGATTGACACCACATATGGTTGAGGTTTTAATGTGCTCACAAGATTGGCTTAGAAACAAGTTCAAAGGTGAGAAAATAGTGCTTTCTATTAATATTTTCTCTTGTTTTCAGATTGTTGACAATTGTTTACTTTTGTAGATGCTAACACGGAGAAGCTAGCTTTTGGACTTGCCTTCAAGACATCCAAGAAGGGATGCAGGTACATAAGAAGTGCACACATACCTTTCTTGTTTATGTCTTGGAAATATATAACTCTCCACAATTCAAGTTCTCATGTCTTTCTTGCATATGTCCCAAACTAGGATTTGGCGCTTTGAGTGAGATGTCAAGGCTCATGAAGATGAAGTGGAGAGAAGATCAATCTACTCAATTGGATTTCGTGTCATGTAGGAGATGTTCAAGTTGATATGATGACTATGTGTCGAACTTGAACCTATTTGTGCCTTGAACTTGAACCTATTTGTCTCAAACCTATGTGCTTGTTGAACCTTTACATGCTCGAACATATTTGCTTGTTGAACCTATAACCTATTTGTGTCCAATCTATGGCTGAAATGTGTTATGTCTATGGCTGAAATGCTATCTATATGTGCTGAAATGCTGTTTAGATGTGTTGTAATGCTGATTATATGTGCTGTAATGCTGTATATAAGTGCTGAAATGCTGAAATATGAGATGGAATGCTGTTTATATGTGCTGGAATGCTGTTTATATGTGCTTTGGAATGATGTATATAAGTGCTGCAATGCTGAAATATGTGCTGTAATGTTGTCTACATGGTTGAAAATGGGTTATATGTTGCTGAAATGTTGACTTGTGGTATATATGTTGCTGAAATGATGAAATATACGTGTTGAATTGATGAAATGTTGTATATATGTGATGAAACCCTCCTTTATACTTGCTGAAATGTCAATTGGGTGAGGTGATGAGTTGGGTATTTTTACTCATGGTATTACCGTGCCGGCGAATACGGGTATGGGAACAATTTTATACCCGGGGTGCGGGTAAGGGTATGGGTATGGGCTAAAAATGTTGAGACGGGTAAGGGTTTGGGCGCGTATTACCCGCACCCGAACCCGGCGGGTGCCATGAGGAGGCAACAAACAGTGCCCGTCACAGCTATATATGTGTGGTAGGTGGCAGCGTGAGAAAACATAGTTGTGGTGGTCGCACAACAGAACCCGCCACTACAGACTCTGATAAAATTTGAAGCCAGTTGGCGCGTGGGTACCCAAATATAGCTGTGGCGGGTGCTTAGAAGCGCCTGCCACTGTTTTGCGTTGTAGATGTGGCGGGCACAAATATGTGCCTGCCACAGCTGCTTTTCGCTCACAAAGAAATTAGAAAGCATAATAGTTGTGGCGGGTCCTCAAAAATGCCTACCATTTGTTATGTGTGTAGCTGCGGTGAGCGGTTCTTAGCACCTGCCATTGCTTGTTTTACAAAATAGCTGTGGTGGGTGTCGTGCCGCGCCTGGCACTTATTTGAGTTCATCTATAAGGCTTTTCTCAGTAGTGTCCACACTGACCCACCTTTGCAATGGACGGCCAGTCCATTTTGATCTGTTGGCACCGCCTTTTTGTTTTGCTACAACTAGCAAGATTGTTTATTGGAACTGTGTTTATTTTTTGCTACCACACAATTCTGATTTTGCAGGAATCGGTGCCAAATTGTTGCATTTTTACTACCACTGCTGGAACCGACTCCAATTTTTGCTACTACGGGCTTTTTGGATTGCTGGAACAATGACCAATTTTTTCATTGTTTGCTACCACTTGCGTTTCAGTTTGCTGGAAGCATCTCTCTATTTTGCTACCACTCGAGCCATGGCGTCATCGCCATTGATTCCGTTGGGGGGAGGGGGGCAGCACCAGCGAGGGGCGGGCGGGCGGCTACTGTCGACGTCGAGGGGACATACTCGTGCTGCACGATGTGGAGGGGTGATACGTCTCCAACGTATCTATAATTTATGAAGTATTAATGCCATGTTTACAATAATTTTATATGGTTTTGGTATGATTTGAATGGAACTAACCCGGACTGACGTTGTTTTCAGCAGAACTACCGTGGTGTTGTTTTTTGTGCAGAAATCAAAGTTCTTCAAATGTAGCAAAACTTTTGGACGACTTTTTTTGGAAGAAAAGAGGCACTAGAAGCTTCGTGGCAGGGCCAGAAGAGCCACGAGGGCCCCACAACACACTAGGGTGCGCCAGGGGGGCCTGGCTCGTCCTGGTGGGTTGTGGTCACCTTGAGGCCCATCTTAGCATGGGACCGACGCCAAAAAATCCTATAAATACAGAACCCCCGAAAATAACCCTAGGTCGGAAGTTTTGCCGCCCAAGCCTCTGTAGCCACGAAAAACCAATCTGGACCCTGTTCCGGCACCCTGCCGGAGGAGGAAATCATCACCGATGCCCATGTTCATCATCCCGGCGGCCACCATGATGAGGAGGGAGTAGTCCACCCTCATGGCTGAGGGTTTGTACCAGTAGATGTGTGTTTAATCTCTCTCTGTCTCTCTCTCTCTCTCTCTCTCTCTCTCTCTCTCTCGTGTTCTTGATTTGGCACGATCTTGATGTATCGCGAGCTTTGTTAATATAGTTGGATTATATGGTGTTTCTCCCTCTCTATCTTGTTGTGATGAATTGAGTTTTTCCTTTGAGATTTCGTTATTATCGGATTGCATATTTTATGGATTTGAGAGCACTTGATGTATGTCTTGCTATGAATACCCGTGGTGACAATGGCGTATCATATTGATTCACTTGATATATGTTTTGGCACTCAACTCGCGGATTCCCGAGGTGACATTGGGGTAATCTATGCATAGGGGTTCATGCACGTTCTCGTATTTGTTTCTCCGGTAGAAACCTTGGGGCACTCTTTGAGGTTCTTTGTGTTGGATTGAGTATTATGAATGTGAAATTGTTTTGATGCACACTGTAACACCCTCGATTTTGGTCTTTTCTTTTTCTTTTGATTTTCCTTGGATTATTGCTTTGATTCCTTTTTCTGTGGCTATGTGGTCTGGAAACTTGGGAAGATCCTATCTTCCTAGGCTCCCAAGTGGCTTGTTATCCTCGACTCCATCCCCAGCTCATGTCATTTTCATCTTAGCCCAATTCCTATATTCTTTTTATTTGGGAATATTCCTTTTTCTATTAAAGGAATAATCCTATTTGCCCTAGGTTGTGAAGCAACCTACCTTTCTTTCATGTTTTTGACTCCCAAAAATTCTCATAAATCCTTTGGGGCATATCTTTCAGAGATATGTCAAAATTATTCCTTGCCTAGTTCAAAAATAATTCACAAATATTCATTTTCCTATTCTGCCTGAAGTGGCTTTTTGAGAAGGAAGTGCTATTTATCTTTGCTGGCTTTCCTCCAAACTTTTTGGGCACTCTTTCCTATCCATATAATTGCCTCATGTCAAAATTCAACTCAATTTGCCTACTGAATCTCCCTGAGCAATTTTTTCAAAGTTTCTGTTGAAACAGAGGCCTTGTGAAGGAACTATAAGTTAGGCATATCCAAATGAGTTGAAATTTTGCAAGGTCCTTTATATACCCAAATCATGACTCTCATCAAAATTTGAGCTCATGTCATCACTCTATATGAGCACACCACGAAATCTTGGTTTTTGGTTAGATTTTCAGGTAGTGAAGGAACTATATTTAATATTGCTTCATTATTGCTGAACATTTACCAAGACATGCTCCTACCAATACAAACCCTCTTCACAAAATTTGGGATCATGTCATCTAGCCATTTGCTTTCTACAAGTTTCCAAAAATTCTGTCTAGAGAGCTGCATTGTGAACAAGTACCATTTTGGTATGTCCAAATGGTTCGCAACTTTTATAGTAGCTTAATATTCTCAAATGACTCACCTCCTCCAAAATTCAGCTCAATCTCATTTGATATGTGAGTGCTACTTCATCTATCTAGTTACTAAGCTCCCATGATTTCCTGGCCTCTGGTGGCTCGGGGGTTGTGAAGGGCATTTCTTGACCCGTTTGTCAGTGAGTACCTCCCTTATTCGTTTTTTTGTTTGACACTAGAGGCACGACGTGTAGCAACCTTACAACACCCCTTCTCACTACACCACATGTTGCATAGTCAATAATTAACAACTCAATTTATTGCATGAACCACTTAATGGTGCTATTAATGCTTAATAAAATAACAAAAACAATAGATTATCTTATGCTTATGAGTGAATTTATAAACCGGTCAAGAGATGCCTCACCAGACAAAATCTCTTTGTCTGCGTACTATACCAGTAGGATCGTGCCTTGTGTTTTTAGAACATCTTCAATAGAAGATGCAGATGAAAAAACAACTAACTTTTGCATCTTCAAGGCTCAAAAATCCACCTCCAACAGATGATGTAGATGTCAAAAAATTGCATCATCTGGCCCAAGTGATGTAAAATACAGCACCTGAAGATAAACGACTAGTCACGTGCCAACCACTATTCATTTATTTTCCTCCACCACGCATCTTGTTCCTCCCGCCACCCGTCGCACAGTCGCCGCTGCCCGCCCACCCACCGTCGTCACCCCACGCTAGATCCAGCTGCCAACCACCCCGCCGCTGGTTCCGCGACTTCACCGCCGCCGCCCGCCTCGAATCGGGCTTGATTCGTCACCGCCGACGCCGTCCGATTCGCCACCGCGAAGCCCCCGTCCTGAGCCCCCACCCCGCTGCTGCCCGTGACCAAGCCCCTGCCCTGAGCCCCAACCCCACCGCCGCCCGCCACCAAGCCCTCGCCCCGAGCCAACACCCCAGCATCGCCACCTAGATTTGACCGTCGGCATCCCCCCCCTCGAGTTGTCGCCATGCCGCCGAAGAAGATCCCAAAGGCGAGACGGGGTTCTTCAACGTGCGGGCGAAGCCGTCTGGCAACTTAGGCATGGAGTTCTACGACGAGGGACACCACTTCTGGCTTGGCACGTACTCCACCGTCGACGAGGTCGAGCGTGCTTACATTGGAAGCAAGGAGTCGATGAGAAACATGCAAAGTTAGCTTATTCTCTTGCATCCAATGAGAGTGTAACTATGATTAGATTTACCATTCTATTCTTCCATTTTTCTATATTCTGCGTCTAATAAGCATTGACCAAGAAATTAATCTCGGGCGTATTGAACGAAGCTCACACAAGAATTGTTCATTAATTTAGCTAGACAGATACTTTTATAAAAATGTTTAAACTTGATTGTCACTGCTATCTAGCACAATTAAATGGAAATTACACACAACGAGCCAACCAATTGAAATAGATTGCATACAAAATAAACATAGGGGACTTAACCCGCGACCAAAAAATAGGCGCGGCAAAGCGCACGTCATGCTCTAGTAGTTTGCATTTCTGACCAGTGGGATGCATTCTACAGGAAGTGCCACTTATACTTGTCCAAATGAGCTGCAATTTTGCAGAAGTGATCATCTTAGTGTGTGATCACTCTCAGCCAAATACCAGAGTCTATCTCCTGCTCAATCTCTCTCATTTCCTATCAAACACCTTGCTGTTCTGAGGTTGCCAGCAAGCTGTGATCACCTCAAGCTCCAGTATGCCCGTTTCTTTATTCCTTGGATCTCTCCTCTACTCACTTTATCTTCCCGACATGATTAGGCCGGCCAGGGTGCGCCGCGTGCGCCTGTTCACGCGGTGACTGCATGGCTGGCAGGCACGTCCGCGCGCTCTGGCAAACCGCGACGCTGTGCTCGTCCGCTACCTCTTCTTCTCGAGATTTCTTCATGTCCTGGAGCTCCGCCGTGACCGTGCTGTCGCTTCTTTGTCTCTGCCCCGTCCTGTCTCGCCGCCGACGAGTCGCATCGGCCGCGCCCGTGACGCAAAGCTCTCAGCTTCCTCCTTGTCCGGTCGGCCGAGGCTTCTGGAGCACTCCCGAGCCCTCCCCATGGCTATAAATAGCACACTCGTGTCCCTCCGCAGCTCGTCCACCTCTCCCCCGCCCTCAAAGCCCACCGGAGCCACCCCACTGTGCCCCCAACCACCGTGGCCATCGCCGGATTTGCTCGAATACGAGGTATCTCGAGCCCCTCTCCACCTCTAGCCCTCACCATCGTCTTCCCCGAGCCCCAGAAATCCTCCCTAGCCCCTCGCCTCGTCTTCGGAGTGGCTGTGGCCGTCGTCCCCAAGATCGGCCGCCGATGTTGCAGGGATACGTCACATAAGTGCCGTATCGGTGCAGGATACTGCACTAGGACGGGGATACGCGCGGATACGCGTGGGATACCCGTATCCCTACGTATCACGTTTTTGCGAATTAAAATAAAGAGAAAAAAGGGATACGACTGGGACACGGGGAATACACCAGGGATACGTTAGGCCTGTTACCACTCGATCTCCAGCCCATCAAAAGGCCTACTCGTCGCGATGGGTAAATAAACCTAATCGCTGGAGTCCATCGTGCCGTCACCTGCAGTTGCCAAATCGTGAGGGTTCGAGCCGCATCTACAAACTCCCTTCCGGCGCCGGCGCCGGCGGCACCCTCGCAGCTCGCTGCCTGCCTCCATTCTCCAACTCCAAGTCGGAATGTCTTCTCCATCCTTAGTCTGTACGCAAGTAAGCTACTAAGCTTCAATCCATTGTTTCAAGTTTCTGTTCTTAAGCATGCTATGGATTAGGATTTAGGGAAGAACGAAGTGCATCTATTTATCTATTTTTCCAATGTTAGGGAATGGCGTGTATAGGTTAAACAATCAATCCTCTATTGCTCAATCCTCTGTTGCTTGTTCTGGGATTGAGTCTGGTAGTAACGGTGCTGATGATTCCGAGGAGAACCAATATACCAATCCTAAATATCCCCTATGGATTCATGTTACAAGATACAATGTTGGTGGCGAGTCTGGTCGTGGAGGAAATTCAAGATTTAAATGCCGTGATGGAGATTTCCCAGGATCACCCTGAATGAAAAAGATCAGGTTACTTCGTAAACATCAATTTTCTCATCCTCTAAAAAATTGTGTTTTGGTGCTGATTTTTTTTAATACATTCATACATATACTCGCCGTATCCCCGTAAGCCTATTTTCAGAGAATGCCGTTTTCCCGTATCGCCGTATCCGTATCCCCGTACCCGTATCCCCGTACCATGTAACATGCCTCCCCTGCTCTCTGTTGCTGTGTGGCGCCATCACTGTGGCCCTCCCCGGCGCTGGTTCTTCCTCTGGTCTGGCGCGGCGCAGCACCAGGAACCAGCCGGTGGCCTCACTTTCGCCGGGGACGGTCGGAGACGCCCGGCCCCTCGCCGGCCGATGGACCTCACCCCCTCTGTTCTCTTCGGGAGCTAGAAGAAGAAGACAGGAGGGAGGAGAGAGAGATGGTCGGCCCCGCATGAAAGTCACTCAACGTTCGACCCAGTGGACCCGCTGACTGTTTTAAGGGGAAGCGTATTACTTTAATGTGTATTCGTCTAGAGAACACGTACTCTATTTCTTCTTCGGCCTAAAGTACGCTTTCTCTATTTCTCGAAAAGACATTTTCTGTTTTTCAGTCAGGGCCTGTTTGTGAAGATTCTTTTACAGATTAGTCCCTGATCTTCAACCTTCCGTATCTCCGCGACCGTGACTCCGATTCAGGTGATTCAAAAGCCCACGATCTTTGTTCGTCGAGCCCGTTTTGTTGGTACCATTTTCACTATGTTATTCCATACTAAAAATGACCATTTTTCCCTTGCTCCGAATCAACCCCCTTTGAGAGAGAAACGTTTCCGGCAAATCGTTTCGTGAGCTTTCTGCACTTCTTATGTGACGCCCGGATACTTACGCTACAGTAACCCTCTGCTAAAGATGCCATGTCACCTCCGTTACTGTTGCTAATCTCTCGTTAGTTCAAAAAA
This sequence comes from Aegilops bicornis, assembly GCA_021605145.1. NCBI lineage: Eukaryota > Viridiplantae > Streptophyta > Magnoliopsida > Poales > Poaceae > Aegilops > Aegilops bicornis. Next base: position 188,813,797 of record CM038671.1, on the reverse strand, counting down.
AACCGATTCAAATTCAAATTCAAAATCAAGCAAACAATAAAAGTTTTCAAATATTAAAACTAAAATGTTCGGAGTGGACAAAATAATGCACATGTAATTATGGTGGAGGAACCACTATCTTTAAAAGTGTTTGAATGTCCTAATATTAAATAAAGTCGTAGCAAAACAATTAATTAAATGCATTATACAATTAGTAAAACATTAGACTATTTTATTTGAATGTCCAAAGTGATGTGACAATAGTATAGTTGTTAGACTAATTTAGGAACCAATTATGTATTTTATTCAAACTAAGTTAAATAAATAGAAACAAAGGGAAAATAGATAAAAACCAAAAACTGAAACAAAAGAGAAATAAAAGCAGAACCCCTCACTGGCCAGGCCACGACCCAGTAGGCCCAACCCAACCACGCCTGCCTATATGGCTACCGACTCGAACCCTAGCCTCTCCCGATCCCTCTCGCTCCCCTCGCCTGGATCTGTGGCGCCTCCCGTCGCCACGACCCCCGCTCCTCCCACGACCCCTCCTCCTCACTTGACCCCCCACTCCTTGAATCGAGACCCCGCTCCCTCTCACTCCCAGGCGTCATGAGCACCCCTTTGAATCCTTCTTCTTGGGCAGGAGAACCACCTCATGGCCGTGGCCGTGCAGGAACATTGTCCTCGCGCCATCGCCTCATGAAGCTCTGCCATGGCCTTGTGCTGGTTCTCGCATTCATCTGCGCCAAGCCGCCTCCTCATGGGAGATGGGCCGGATCCTGAGGCCCGTCGCGGATCCGGCCTTCCTCAGTCTGATGCCGTGCTGTCCATCTGCTTGGCCCGTCGTCGCCCACGACCAGCGGCCTCATCACCGACGGCCCGCCTCATCGACCGCCTCACCGAGCCACTTAGGCCTCCCGAGCCTCCTGCAGCAGCGTGGCGGGCTCCTCCTTCCCTCTCGATTCCTTTGTTGTGAGCCGCCATTCGCGCCGTCAGGTGCTTCGGCCAGTGGCGCGGACATCGTGTGGTCGCTCATCCAGCTCGCCCGCATGTGCGGCCTTGCCGCCCGTCGCCTGCGCGCCAGCCACCGCCCCCTACCTTCTGCCCCCACTGTCATTGCGGCCCATCTGCCGTGGCCAGCCAACCGACGCGCCAGGGTCCGGTGGGGTGCCTGACCTTGTTCGGGTGCCCAGTAAGATCACAGTGCAAGAACCCACTTGAGACCCGCTAAGGCCCCCAGGGGCCTATGACAAGTGGGGTCGTCCCCTAAAACGTTTAAAAAAAGGAATAGAAAAAAAAGACTTAAAAAAATATAATAATAAATAAAAATGATTAAATAGTTAATTAATTAATTAAGTTAATTAATCCTGTTTAATTAATCTAATTAAGTAGATAGTTTAATTAAGCCCTAATTAGACTAATCGATCGATAGCGAATGGGACCTTTGGTCGAGTTGACGATCAACCCTATTATTTCTTGGCGTCGGCATGACATCATCTTGATGTCATAAATCTAATTTTCGAATTAATTAAATAATTAATTAAATTTCGAAATTAATAAAATCTTTAGAAAATCATATCTTTTAATCCGTAACTTTCGGATTAAATTATTTTCAACATGAAAGTTGCTCGAGCGGCGAGTCGATCCGGATATCTGACCGTTAGTCCACCACACACCCCTAACATATCAAACTCGCAACTTTCCCTCCGGCTCCTTCCGCGCGAAACACCGGGAATACTTTCCCGGATGCTTCACCCCTTCACCGGTATTACCTCATACCGCGTTAGGGCACCCCTAGCACCGTTACTTGTCTTGTCTTGCATCGTTATGCATCTGTTTGCATTCTATTCATTGTTTCTCCCCCCTCTTCTTCCGCTAGATACCGAGACCAACGCTTGTTGCTACTCACGACTCACGGAGTTGGCGACCCCTCTCTCTTGCCAGAGCAACCAGGCAAGCCCCCTTTGATCACCAGATATCGCCTACTCTTCTTTATCTGCTTGCATTAGAGTAGTGTAACATATTCTTGCTTTCAATTAATCCTATCTTCTTGCATATCACATCCTTGCTACTCTTGTTGTTACCTTTACCGCTATCCTCTTGCTTAGTATAGGATGCTAGTGTTCCATCAGTGTCCCTACATTCTTGTCAAAATGCCATGCTATACTCTTTGGGTCGTGATCACTTGGAGGTGATCACGGGCATATACTATATACTTTACACTATTACATTACGTGATATCTTGTTAGGAGATGAAATTTGAAAGGACGGTGGCTCCATCCCGATAGAGGTGGGCACAGGTTCCCGACGGCCCCATTTGTTACTTTGTGGCGGAACGGCAGGCGAGGTTGTGGCCACCTAGGAGAGAGGTGGGCTGGCCAGTCGGCGTTCAGCGGATACTTAACACGTTTAACGAGATCCGGGTATTTGATCCGAGTGCGGCCATTTGGTCTATACGCACTAACCATCTACGTGGGAGTAGTTATGGGTATCACGGCGTCGTGGTATCGGCCGAAGCGCTTCGTGACGCCAATGTTGGCGGCTACCGGATTGGAACGTAAGCTGCTCTTGTATTAAGGGGCTAGTTCCGCTTCGGCCGCCCTCATAGCGTGCATGTGTGCATTGGGCGATGGGCCCGGACCCTGTGCGCTTAGGTTTAGACCGGCGTCTTTGGCCTCTCTGTTGTGCCTAGGTGGGGCTGCGGCGTGTTGATCTTCCGCGGCGGGCATGACCCGAGAAAAGTGTGTCCGGCCAAATGGGATCAAGCGTGTTGGGTTATGTGGTGCACCCTAGGTGAAGTTTAATCTATTGAATAGCCGTGATCTTGATAGCAGGGGCGACTTGGAGTTGTACCTTGACCTTATGACAACTAGAACCGGATACTTAATAAAACACACCCTTCCAAGTGCGAGATACAACCCGGTGGTCGCTCTCTCTCGGGGATACGAGGAGGGATCGCGGAGTAGGATTATTGCTATGTGATGCTACTTGGAGGACTTGATCTACTCTCTCCTACATGTTGCAAGGCGGAGGCTGCGCGAGCGTAGTCTTGACGGGATTAGCTATCCCCTCTTATTACGGCATTACGCAGTTCGGTCCTTGATATGACCCTTTACACATATATCCATGCATATGTAGTGTAGCTCCTTGCTTGCAGTACTTTGGATGAGTACTCACGGTTGCCTTGTTCCCCTTTTCCCCTTTCTTTACCCGATTCTTGCAGCAGACGATGGAGCCCGAGGAGCGACGCCACCGTCGATGGCGACTACTACCGGAGGTGCCTACTCTGCGTGCAGCCAGCGGCGACGACCGGGGAGTAGTTAGGAGGATCCTAGGCGGGAGGCTGCGCCTCTTCGATTGTATCCCGGTTTGTGCTAGCCTTCTTAAGGCAAACTTGTTTAACTTATATGCGTACTCGAGATATTGTTGCTTCCGTGACTTCGTCTATGATCGAGCACTTGTATTCGAGCCCTCGAGGCCCTGGCTTGTATTATGATGCTTGTATGACTTATTTATGTTTTAGAGTTGTGTTGTGATATCTTCCCGTGAGTTCTTGATCTTGATCGTACACATTTGCGTGCATGGTTAGTGTACGATTGAATCGGGGGCGTCACAAGTTGGTATCAGAGCCGACTGCCTGTAGGAATCCCCCTTCCACACTCTTTAGCCGAAGTCGAGTCTAGACGTTGCAAAAACTTTTACTAACATGGCTGTGCGGCCCATGGGTCCACGTCGCCATTGGGTGGTATTAGGATCTTTTACTCCTCGATCTTTACTCCGGGATTCTGAACTCCCTTCTATTCGGGTTAAACGATTTTTACTAAAATCTAACTTTAGGTTCTCGAAAATGCTTTCACCGGAGAGCCCTTATTCTTGATGATAAATGCGCTACACATGAAGACCACGAAGATACTCCCATTGTTAACCCGAGAACTTGTGTTCATCGGCGTTTGCAATTCCTTCAACCGTCAACCCTTATGGATAACTACTTGCGGTTGTTATTCTTACATTAATCGGTTGGTCTTGTTATTACAAGATACCCGAAATACTAAATCGTTGTTTCGATAATCCTTTGAGCTTAGTGCCTTCTTTGTTCATTGTCACTGAATACCCATACGGATAATTCTCGCACTTATCGAGTATCCGCTCGTCCCCCAGTTGTTCATGTGTTTCACAAAAGTCTTTGAAATACTATTAAATCCTCCGAACATCCTTGCAGCCCTATTGCTCTACAAATACTTGTCTGCTTGCATTATGGATGCTTTCCATATCTCTGGCAAAATTCGTTAGTATCTTTAGACACCGTCATTTGGATCCTATTGATTCAACATGAGTGCGAATGCACGCAATCATCAGTTGATCCTTTTAAATTATCTTTTCGGCTCAGACGTCATTTTAAACATGAGCTGGTTCTTGACCAATCAATGCCTTGATCGGTTGTGCTTCTAAGTCTATTGAACTTATTCATTTTTCAATCGAGCGATTGCTTCTGATCCCTCGATTTGGAAATCATAAAATTTCTTTGCATTAAGCTTTAATTAGTTAGTTGTTTCTAGAATTGAATGCCTTTGCATTGTTTCTTCCTCTGTTTGAGTACCGATGCTTACATCAGGTCCCTTGAGAACCATCAGATCCTTTGTTGGATTTTATCCGACAACGTCCCTCATATTCAATCACTTTGGAAGTTCTTTCCTTGATACATAATGTCGTTGGTAAATCCTATTCTCTGATTTGGCCAACCATGCTCGCTTTCGGTGGTGATATTTACTATTGAAGCTTGTGGTATATGTTTCCACGATGCTCAGGGGTTGAACATATGCCTTCCTTAATCTGTGTGAACCCGAATTTTTTTTTCACGGGTCATACTCCTCACAGTAATTCACTAGGTAGGTTTCACACTCAACTCATTTTAATAGAGAAGTGAATGAATGGTCATGCATTGGAGAAGTGGGAGTCGACCTTGAACTTTGTGTTCATGCCCATGGACGCGATGTATATCCTATCATGGAAGCTTCTTGTAATAATAACTATTTCCTTGATAACTAACATATGGTATACGTGAATTGATCCCTTGCAACCGTGGTTCCAACCATGATTGTTCTTCTTTGATTCCATTTCTCGGACAAGTTAAAACAATTGTCTCCTATGGATCAATACACCAGTCCAACCTTTACTTTGATCTTGTGTCGAGTATTACCCCCCTGGTATCTCGAGATTATCATGGAACTGCATAACTTCTTATGAGTTCTTCATCAAGTGCTACCTTCCCACTGATTCCAATTTTTCACGGGCTCTGAGTTATTAAACACTCAAAGACGCCGATAACTGAATCGAGTCCGCTCTAAGGTTCAACAACTCTTCAGTAAGCTTCTATAAGTACGAGTTTGTACCCGATCACGCCATTCCTAGCTTGTTTGGCTATATCATTGTCGTGACGATTCTAAGCGTGCTACGGTCCTTATTCTCGGAGCACCAATTTGCGACGATAGCTAAGCTTACGTCGATTTTCCTCGTCATACCCTTTTCACCTTAAACAAAAAGCTTGAGTTCGAGTTTGTGTAAATAGCGTGGTTCCAATAACCTCTTGCTTCATCATTCCTTTGACTTGATGTAAATCGGCGATTGATTACATCTGCATGAAATCTCTCGACAATTGTGTCGTGATCATCATCAACCTTATGAGCTCTTCCAAGAATTCAATTGAATTCATGATGGGTAATACCATCCTTGCCCCTCGATGATTCTGTTCTCATCGACCACTTTATTGCCTTCCGTTCAACACAACTTGTTCGTGTTTTGTGTAAACCTTGAGATCCACGCTACCCAGTGATTGATCTTCCTTACCTCGAGTATTACCATCTCTTTTTGCCAAGAATGTGGTGAGAATTTCACCACCTCTTAAAAATTCTTGATATCATAATACTTCTTGCCATCTTCGTTCATTCCTTGGTCCCGTATTGTTTTCAACGGATTACCGAGCAATTGAGCTATAGCGTGTGAATTCAAAACTTCTAGCAACCCTATTGCTTTGAAGTGAATGGGTGATAGATCATTCTAAGTCTTTCGATAATTGAATCACCATTCTAACATTGGCCGTGCAACCCAACCCATATTTCGGGTGCACCGTTCAACCAATGTTTAATTATGTATGTTTTCCTCGAGCATACAACATTATATCATTTCAATCAACAATTTGTTCACATTATTGTGGAAATCCATCCGTTTGGAATTCTCGGTGAATTGTCGTTGAGCCCATCAGCCACCTTCTCATCCCCTCCTTGGTTTAATGATGAACTATTGCTTCAGAAACCCGCTCCCATAGTTCATTTCTCGAGGATCTTGCAATGTCATTTCGACGATTTGTGTTGCACCTTTTCCTCTCGGACCCCCTGAGTCTGAGGTATCATGACACCAATTGGATATGAATCTCGGTCCGGATATGATGGTTGGGACAACTTTCCAAGAGTTATGATGTTGATCCTTTGATGACCCGTAACATGATGTCATGCCTAGCACCCCAATTTGGAGGACCTATCATTATAGATTCCTTTTTCAAGGTTATCCATTCATCCATGAGGAAATTGTAAGACTTATTCTACAAGTTATTCTGATGGATCCTTCGTGTTTCCTAAGTGCGATCTTCACACGAAGACCATGTCAATGCTATCTCGAAGCATGTCAATGGTACTCCGATTTTCAACAGGAACATTTGAAGCCGCGATGCTAAATTTTATTTATCATTTATCCTAACACCGTTGTATGGGTAATATCATGAGATTCCTCCCCCCTTACCTAAATGGTTTTCTACTTTATATCCTGTCATGGATATCTTGCTCTGCTTATCATTGGGAAGGATATACCCCTGGAATATCTGATAATCATATTTTCCTTTCCATTATTTGGTTTAACCTTCTGGTGATCATTATGGTCTAAGCAATATTAATTCCTGCTTATGTAAACCCCTCGGTGTACAATTACATCGGTAAGACCTGTTACTTTTATTGATGACATTACGGTAACCACCGATGGGCGAGAACTTTGCCTATTGGTCCGCCTCGTTTCAACGAAAGCGGGAGAATGGTTCTCATCGTCCCTCGCCCTTGGTACCGATGTTGTTGCCGACATAATCGACCGGCTATCCTCGACATGCCTTGCTTGCATGATCGTGCAAGAGATCACCGCCTATACTGTTTTTAACCCACATGGTGGGCCCATAACCCACAGGTCCACTTTGGATCGAAACTTGACTCTTCTTTATAACCCGGGATTCTAATGTATCATTTGCACTGGCCCGTATGTGATTCGTGAGCTGACTGCTATAACATTGTTCTTCCTGGAATCAGTCACCATGTTATTCGCGTTGTTCTAACCCCCATTCCGACTTACATCTAGTCATCGAATGATTGCCTACCCGTTTGAAATTTGGTACCATCGTATATTGCACTAAGCGAATTCCTTTGAAATACAACTCGTGGGGTACCTTGTATATTTCCCATTGAGTTCACCGTCGGATGCTGACTTTGTGGAATACGTTCTTAGGAGTTTTTCCCCTTGGTCGCGTTAAATTGGGGCGATGGAGATCCCGAAGAAAGGATGACAAATTGATCATGGTGAATTGAAGCAGAGAAGTGAAGACATCACCGCTATGGATCGACCACCTCGAGAAGAGCAACCAAGGCCGAGAAGATTTGTTAGGAATTCGTAACTAGACCTTTCCCCCTTATTCCGCCTCTTAAATCCCGGGACGAGATTTCTTGTAGTGGAGGAGAATTGTGACGCCCGGATACTTACGCTACAGTAACCCTCTGCTAAAGATGCCATGTCACCTCCGATTCTTGTTGCTAATCTCTCGTTAGTTCCAAAAACCTATTCAAATTCAAATTCAAAATCAAGCAAACAATAAAAGTTTTCAAATATTAAAACTAAAATGTTCGGAGTGGACAAAATAATGCACATGTAATTATGGTGGAGAAACCACTATCTTTAAAAGTGTTTGAATGTCCTAATATTAAATAAAGCCGTAGCAAAACAATTAATTAAATGCATTATACAATTAGTAAAACATTAGACTATTTTATTTGAATGTCCAAAGTGATGTGACAGTAGTATAGTTGTTAGACTAATTTAGGAACCAATTATGTATTTTATTCAAACTAAGTTAAATAAATAGAAACAAAGGGAAAGTAGATAAAAACCAAAAACTGAAACAAAAGAGAAATAAAAGCAGAACCCCTCCCCCCCTGGCCAACTGGGCCACGACCCAGCCGTTCGGAGTGGACAAAATAATGCACATGTAATTATGGTGGAGAAACCACTATCTTTAAAAGTGTTTGAATGTCCTAATATTAAATAAAGCCGTTGCAAAACAATTAATTAAATGCATTATACAATTAGTAAAACATTAGACTATTTTATTTGAATGTCCAAAGTGATGTGTGAGTAGTATAGTTGTTAGACTAATTTAGGAACCAATTATGTATTTTATTCAAACTAAGTTAAATAAATAGAAACAAAGGGAAAATAGATAAAAACCAAAAACTGAAACAAAAGAGAAATAAAAGCAGAATCCTCCCCACGCCAGGCTGGGCCACGACCGGCCCACTGCCCAACCACGCCCACAGCCTATATGGCCAGCCGACTCGAACCCTAGCCTCTCGATCCCTCTCGCTCCCCTCGCCACAGATCGGCAGGCGCCTCCTCGTACTGCCACGATCACCCCACTCCTCCCACGACCCCCTCCTCCTCACTTGACCCCCTCCTTTGAGCTGAGACCCCGCTCCCTCTCGCTCCCAGCGTCGCCGAGCACCCCTTTTGAATCCTTGCTGTGGGAGAACCACCTCGGCCGGCCAGCGCCCGAGGAACCGTCCTCGCGCCATCGCCTCATGAGCTCTGCCATGGCCGCAGCCGCCTGGTTCTCCGCGTTCATGCCGCGCCAAGCCGCCTCCTCGCCGGAGATGGACGGATCCCTGGAGGCCCCGTCGCGGATCCGGCCTTCCTCCGTCCCCTGATGCCCGCGCCTGCCCATCTGCTTCGCCCGTCGTCGCCCCTGACCAACGGCCTCATCACCGACGGCCCGCACCTCATCGACCGCCTCACCGAGCCACTTCCGGCCTCCCCGAGCCTCCCCTGCAACGCTGTGAGCGGGCTCCTCCTTCCCCTCTCGATTCCTTTGTTGTGAAGCCGCCATTAGCGCCGTCCGTGCTCGGCAGGTGGCCGCGGACATCGGTCGCTCCGCCAGCGCTTCGCCCGCATGTGCGCGGCCTTGCTGCGCCCTGCCTGCCCGCCACCGCCCTCACCTTCTGCTCCCACTGGTCAGCGGCCGCTGCCGTGGTGGCCCGGCCGGCAACCAGCCGGGTCCGGTGACGGCGCCTGACCTGTTCGGTGCCCAGTGTCCTGCACCGAGAACCCCGCCCGAGACCCGCTAAGGCCCCCAGGGGCCTATGACAAGTGGGGTCGTCCCCTAAAACGTTTAAAAAAAGGAATAGAAAAAAAAAGACTTCAAAAACATAATAATAAATAAAAATGATTAAATAGTTAATGAATTAATTAAGTTAATTAATCCTGTTTAATTAATCTAATTAAGTAGATAGTTTAATTAAGCCCTAATTAGACTAATCAGTCAATGACGAATGGGACCTTGGTCAGTTGACGATCCAACCCTGATTGATGGCGGCGTCGACATGACATCATGCTGATGTCATAAATCTAATTTTCGAATTAATTAAATAATTAATTAAATTTCAGAAATTAATAAAATCTTTAGAAAATCATATCTTTTAATCCGTAACTCGGATTAAATTATTTTCAACATGAAAGTTGCTCAGAACGACGAGTCGATCCCGGATCGCAGCCGTTCGTCCACCACACACCTAACATATCAAACTCGCAACTTTCCCCTCGGCTCCTCTTGCAAAAGCGAAACACCGGAATACTTTCCGGATGCTTCCTTCACGGTATCACCTCATACCGCGTTTGGGCACCCTAACACCGTTACTTGTCTTGTCTTGCATCGTTATGCATCTGTTTGCATTCTATTCATTGTTTCTCCCCCATCTTCTTAGCTGAACCGAGACCGGCCTTGTTGCTACCCGATGCGACTACGGAGTTGGCGACCCCTCTCTCTTTCGAGCAACCAGGCAAGCCCCCTTTGATCACGGATATCGCCTACTCTTCTCTATCTTGCTTGCATTAGAGTAGTGTAGCATGTTCTCGCTTCGATTAATCCTATCTTCTTTGCATAGCCTTTGTCCTTGCTACTCTTGTTGTTACCTTTATACGCTATCCTCTTGCTTAGTATAGGATGCTAGTGTTCCATCGGTGTCCCTACATTCTGTCAAATACGCCATGCTATACTCTTGGTGTGATCACTTGAGGAGGTGATCACGGGCATATACTATATACTTTACACTATTACATTACAGCAATCTTTGTTAGGAGATGGAAATTTGAAAGGGCGGTGGCTCCATCCCAGTAGAGGTGGGCTGGGTTCTGACGGCCCCATTACTTTAATGGCGGAGCAGCGGGGCAGGTTGTGGCCACCTAGGAGAGAGGTGGGCCTGGCGGTCGGCATTCGCGGATACTTAACACGTTTAACGAGATCCGGGTATTTGATGCGAGTGCGGCCATTTGGTCTATACGCACTAACCATCTACGTGGGAGTAGTTATGGGTATCCGGCGTCGTGGTATCGGCCGAAACGCCGTGGCCTTGTTGGCCCGGCGGGCGCCGGATTGGGCGTAAGCCTACTCTTGTATTAAGGGGCTAGTTCCGCTTTCGGCGCCCTGCATAGCGATGTAGGTGTGCATTGGGCGATGGGCCCGGACCCACTGGCTTAGGTTTGAACCGGCGTCTTGGCCTCTGTTGTGCCTAGGTGGGGCTGCGGCGTGTTGATCTTCATGGCGGGCATGACCCGAAAAGTGTGTCCGGCCAAATGGGATCAAGCGTGTTGGGTTATGTGGTGCACCCTGCAGTGAAGTTTAATCTATTGAATAGCCGTGATCTTGATAACAGGGCGACTTGGAGTTGTACCTTGACCTTATGACAACTAGAACCGGATACTTAATAAAACACACCCTTCCAAGTGCCAGATACAACCCGGTGGTCGCTCTCTCTCAGGGATACGAGGAGGGGATCGCCGGGTAGGATTATTGCTATGTGATGCTACTTGGAGGACTTCAGTCTACTCACTCCTACATGTTGCAAGACGGAGGCTGCCAGAAGCGTAGTCTTCGACAGGATTAGATATCCCCTCTTATTACGGCATTACGCAGTTCACCCAGCGATATGGCCCTTTACGCATATATCCATGCATATGTAGTGTAGCTCCTTGCTTGCGAGTACTTTGGATGAGTACTCACGGTTGCCTTGTTCCCCTTTTCCCCTTTCTTTACTCCGATTAACGCAACAGACGATGGAGCCGGGGCGAGACGCCACCGTCGATGGCGACTACTACCCGGAGGTGCCTACTACTGCGTGTAGCCCGATAACGGCGACCGAGGTAGTTAGGAGGATATTGCAGGAGGCCTGCGCCTCTTCGATTGTATCCAGTTTGTGCTAGCCTTCTTAAGGCAAGCTTGTTTAACTTATACGTACTCGAGATATTGTTGCTTCCATGACTTCGTCTATGATCGAGCACTTGTATTCGAGCCCTCGAGGCCCCTGGCTTGTATTATGATGCTTGTATGACTTATTTATGTTTTAGAGTTGTGTTGTGATATCTTCCCGTGAGTCCTTGATCTTGATCGTACACATTTGCGTGCATGATTAGTGTACAATTGAATCGGGGGCGTCACATCTTACCGATGACTCCTTCATCCCCAGACAAGCCACGACAGCCACTTGCATGATGGCCTTGCAGTAGACATGGTTTTCAACTTGAATATTTAAATAAGTTGTGCATGTTAATATTTTCGTGAATGCTTTATCTACTTATGGATCCATGCTCGTCACTTTGCCGTGATCAGTTTCACCTATTAGTTAAATGATTCCCTGCTACTGTTATTATCATGTTATATTCTAGTAACTATTTCATATGCTAGTAATCATGTTATGTTCATATGTAGTGTTTTACTAGTGCTATTCATGATCCTCGGTATGCCATGCTCATGTGCATCAGTAGAATATATATTGTTGCTATGATTCATATGTAAATGGTTATGCTTACCATCCATGCTCATGTTGATACCATGTTCATGTGCATTGTCATTTCATCATGATATTTTATTGTTATGACTCAGCTCATCACCATTCAAGTTTAACCGGACATTAATCGAACTTGAACACCTGTTGGCTGAGTCATAGTGCCATCGATTCGAGCTGACCAGTGCAGCCACACTTGCCTTATAGGGGGGGGGGTCCTAACTGGGTCTATTGTCATGCCTCTCGGCGGTGCCTCCAACGAGGTAAGGTTATGTGCGCACGCCACCCTGATCAAGTAAGTGTCCATAAGCCTTGTGGGCCCATTGTTGTATGGTATACCATTGTCCCCATTTGGGACCGTTTTAGTTTTGCCACGACGGTGGCCGTTGGATGTCACAAGGTGACATCGGGGCCACCCATGACTTATCCCAAAGGGAAGTTTGTCGGAGTGGCCGGGAGAGTGTCACGCAATAGATCGGTTTTGTCGAAACGTCGTTGGTCCATGAGGGAGTTCTGGATTAAGGGGTCCTCGGGCATCCGGACTATTTAACATGGGCCGAACTAACGGGCTACGAAGATACAAGACAGAAGACTTGTTTCCGTGTCCGGATGAGACTCTCCTTTGCGTGGATGGCAAGCTTGGCATTCGGATATGTAGATTCCTTCCTCTGGAAACCGACTTTGTACAACCCTAGCCCCCTCCGGTGTCTATATAAACCGGAGGGTTTAGTCCGTAGAGGCAATCACAATCATACAGGCTAGACTTCTAGGGTTTAGCCATTACGATCTCATGGTAGATCAACTCTTGTAATACTCAGATTCATCAAGATCAATCAAGCAGGAAGTAGGGTATTACCACCATAGAGAGGGCCCGAACCTGGGTAAACATTGTGTCCCCCGTCTCCTGTTACCATCGACCTTAGATGCACAGTTCGGGACCGCCTACCCGAGATCCGCCGGTTTTGACACCGACATTGGTGCTTTCATTGAGAGTTCCTTTGTGTCGTCACTAGAAGGTCCGATGGCCCCGTCAATCATCTACAACAATGCTGCCCTGAGGGAGGCTTTCCTCCCCGGCCAGTTCTTTGTGTTCGGCAGCTTCGCACTGCGGGCCAACTCACTTGGCCATCTAGAGCAGATCGACAGCTACACCCCAGGCCACCAGATTAGTTTTGGAAATCTGTACTATCTTGCTGATATCTGAGGAGACTTGATCTTCCAAGGATTTGCACCCCCAACCTCCGCTCTGGCCTTAGATCCAGAGCGCATCGCTAGGTCCGAAGACGAGCTCCCTGAGCTCGCCGGACTATCTACGGCCACTAGGCCCATCGTGGGAGAGCCGGCGGAAGTAGTGTCGCTGGCAACCATCATGAAGCCGAACCCTCCTCCGGACACAGGCTCTGAATCTTCGGAGTCAACACTGTGTGAGTTCGGCCAAGGAGTCTCCTTCTCGTCGTACTCCACAGACTCTCTTCTCTCGGGCCAAACCTTGCCTTTAAGCGATGCCCTGGACTTGATGCGACCCCTCGTCATTACAGAGGAGCAATGTCCGAACTATGCTCAACCCAGACTAGGGGCTGAGAGCAGGGAATTTTACGTCCCACCCACCACCCACTTTATAGCCACTATCGAGTACTTAACAGACATGCTCGATTACGACTCCGAAGACATCGACGGTATGGACGACGATGCCAGATAAGAGGAGACCCAAAACCCGCCGTTTACCGGAAGCTGGACGGCCACCTCCTCGTATGACGTGTACATGGTGGACGCACCCAAAGAAAATAGCGGCGATGACAAGAAAGATCCAGTCGAGAATAAACCTCCAGAGATACAGCCAAAGCGCCGCCGTCAGCGGCGCCTCTCTAAGTCACGCCGTGGAAAAGTCAGCAATACCGGCACAGGAGAAAACAATACTCTAGACGATGCCGGGGATAATGAAAACCCCGTCGAGCCAACCTCCAAACAGGACGAACGGGAAGATGGGCAAGCTAGCCCTGATGAACAGGCCGTAAACGAAGACTCGGAGGACAGTAATTATCTTCCGCTCTCCGAGGATGAGGTGAGCCTCGGCAACGAGGATTTTATCGTGCCTGAGGAACCTCTCGAGCAGGAGCGCTTTAAGCGCCAACTAATAGCCACTGCAAGGAGCCTGAAAAAGAAGCAGCAACAGCTTCAAGCTGGTCAATATCTGCTCAATGATAGCTGGACTAACGTCCTGGCTGCAGAAGAATACGGCCTCAGGCGCCCAACCAAAAGTTACCCGAAGCGTAAATTGCTACCTCAATCCGATGACAAGGCGCTGGAGCCCGTACCATCAGCGCATAATGTGGCTAATCGACCAGCTCGTGGTCGGGATAAAGCGGCAACTCAAGCCGAACACCAGCCCGTACTACCTCACCGTAAAGGCAGAGACGAAACAGCTCGGGGATATACATATGACCTACGGCAGGACCTGGACAACAGAGCATGACATACCAGATCGATCTACGGATCGCGGGGGCGTGCCCTGGCGCGCGACGACGGCTATCTAGCCGGACGTTACAAGCATAATCACGCCCGGGCCAAAAACCGCAGACGGACTCCATCCGAGCTACGTCGCGACATGGCCCGATATAGAGGCGCCGCACACCCCCTTTGCTTCACTGATGAAGTAATGGAGCACGAATTCCCAGAAGGGTTTAAACCCGTGAACATCGAATCATACGATGAGACAACCGACCCCGCGGTATGGATCGAAGATTTTCTTTTCCATATACATATGGCCCGCGGTGATGATCTTCATGCCATCAAATACCTCCCACTAAAACTCAAGGGACCAGCTCGGCACTGGTTGAACGGTCTGCCCAAAAATTCCATCGGCAGCTGGGAGGACCTGGAAGACGCCTTCCGCGATAACTTCCAAGGTACATACGTCCGACCTCCGGATGCCGATGACCTAAGTCACATAGTCCAACAACCCGGAGAGTCAGCCAGGAAATTATGGACTAGGTTCTTAACTAAAAAGAACCAGATCATCGACTGTCCAGATGCCGAAGCTCTAGCAGCCTTTAAACACAGCATCTGTGACGAATGGCTCGCCCAACACCTCGGGCAGGAAAAGCCGATGTCCATGGCAGCCCTCACGACACTCATGACTCGCTTTTGCGCGGACGAAGATAGTTAGCTAGCCTGTAGCAATAACAATGCAAGCGAACCTAGCACCGCTGAAGCCAGAAATAGCAACGGCAAGCTCCGATGAAACAGGCACAAGCGTCAAAGCAACGGTGACAATACCGATGACACGGCAGTCAACGCCGGATTCAGTGGCTCCAAGTCCGGCTAGCGGAAGAAACCATTTAAAAGGAACAATCCGGGCTCATCCAGCTTGGACCGCATACTCGATCATCCGTGTCAGATATACGACACCCCCGATAAGCCAGCCAATCATACCAATAGAAGCTGTTGGGTCTTTAAGCAGGCCGGCAAGTTAAATGCCGAGAACAAGGAAAAGGGGTCGCAAAGCAAGGACGATGACGAGGAGCCCCGTCCACCGAACACAAGGGGGCAGAAGAAGTTTTCCCCTCAGGTTAAAACGGTGAACATGATATATGTCACCCATATCCCCAAGAGGGAGCGCAAACGCGCGCTCAGGGACGTCTACGCGATAGAGCCAGTTGCCCCAAAATTCAATCCATGGTCGTCATTCCCAATCACTTCCGATCGCAGGGACCATCCGACTAGCATTCGTCATGGCGGTTCAGCCGCATTGGTCCTTTACCCAATAATTGACGGATTCCACCTCATGCGAGTCCTCATGGACGGTGGAAGCAGCCTGAACCTGCTATATCAGGATACAGTGCGCAAAATGGGCATCGATCCATCCAGGATCAAGCCCACAAAAACTACCTTTAAAGGAGTTATACCAGGTGTAGAGGCCCACTGCGCGGGCTCAATCACATTGGAAGTTGTCTTTGGATCTCCAGACAACTTCCGAAGTGAAGAGTTGATCTTCGACATCGTCACCTTCCGTAGTGGCTAGCACGCCCTGCTCGGATGAACTGCATTTGCTCGATTCATTGCGGTGCCACACTATGCTTATCTCAAACTTAAGATGCCCGGACCATGCGGTGTCATAACAGTCAATGGAAACACATAGCGCTCCTTCCGTACTGAGGAGCACACCGCCGCTCTGGTAGCAGAGATACAGAGCGGCCTTATCAAGTAGAAAATTTAATTCGGTGGCCAAGCTCCCGGACACTGTCAAACGAGTCCGAACTATTCTGCAGCAGGACAGTCCAACTCGTCAAGAGCTCGACTAGCAATTTGGCCTCCGTCTCAGTCCCGACCAAATGTGGCGTATGTACCGCGCGTACATAACTACACACTCAAAATACCATGGGCATAGACGGAGGCGCAACGTTATTGTGGCCCATCATACTGCTCACACACATACCTTTTCCCTTTCCTTCTTATCATTTTTTGTCTCTTTTTCACATGCCCCTCCTGACGGCCTGATCATCAGTCCTTTCGAAGAATATAAAAACATACCAAGGCAGGAAGCAGTACAGACGTGTAAGGGAATCTCTAGATGTTCTTCTTGATGATCATTCTACCTGTCTTCGGACCCGCACGCAGCTCCCCCCTGGTCTTGGCAGGTTACACAACCATATTGTTTATCGCACTATTTGTACAAATACGCTTTGACGTATTAATCAAATTGCAATAAAAACCGTTTACGGCCCAACTTATGTGGCATTAGCTTACTATTTCATTTTATTTCGTTATTCTTATCAATCGCACCCGTACACTTTGGAATGCTTTAAATTTGCGAGGGGCTTCATTATGCTCCATACTACGGCAACAAAGTCCGAACACTTTTTACAGTACAGTTTGGCACCCCGAATTTTAGCATTATATGCATTGGCTCCGAATCATGTCTTTGGTCAATAGTTGGGTTGCGCGGCTCCTGTGCTTACTACCTTATGTTCCACTCTATCGGCTAGGTAGTAAAGGGAGAACTACTGCGATTGTGTCTCTGGTTTATCCGAGCAAACACCTCAGTAGAGAAAGCCGAAAACTGACTGTCATGATGCGGCGAGAGCTGGTCAGCTATTCGGAGGTTTCAAAATCTTTTGCAATTTTTTCGCCTCGTGCGACGAATCGGCCTTTACCCGATCAGGTGTCTACAACACCCTAGTCCAGATTAAATACTAACTAGGGGCTGCGCCTACATTTCTATTTGTCAAACTCCTATGGCTAAGTGAGGGTGATAAAGCCACATAGTTCGATTGCCTGGTTCGTTGCACTAAATACCTCCTTCAAGGACCAAATTTTTGGATAAAGAGTGTTTAGATTCATCCCGAACACCCCCGTACTACCTACGTGGGGGCTGAAGCCGACGACTGACCAACTCTCAGATTTAACAAAACAGCCGCACAGGAGGTAAAATTTTAAATAACAAGCATTATATTACATAACGGCTCTGTTTCATAATACAGGAAGGGACAATATGAATGACTTCATTCATAGATAATGTCTTTTGAACACTGCCCCTCTACAATGCGGGATCCCTTCAGGACATCTTCAAAATACCGCTCGGGCGTGCGGTGCTCCTTGCCCACAGGCGGTCCCTCGGTCGCAAGCTTCACGACGACCATCTTCGCCCATTGTATCTTGACACGGGCGGAGGCCATCCGCGCGCCTTCGATGCAGACCGACCGCTTGATGGCATCAAGCCGAGGGCAGCCATTGACCAGCCGCTTCACGAGCCCGAAGTAGCTGCTGGGTATGGCTTCGGCAGGCCATAGCCGGATTATTAAATCCTTCATGGCTAGTTCGGCCACCCTATGCAGTTCGACCAGCTGTTTCAGCTGATCGCTAAAGGGCACCAGATGTTCCGGCGCAAGGTATTGCGACGAGAACAGCTTCTCCGTTGTGCTCCCCTCCTCGGCTCGGAAGAATTCTGCAGCTGTCGGATGTTGGGTTCCGGCAGACCCTGAAGGTTCGAACTCTGGGGTGTGTGCGAAGATCTTCCCCCTACCTATCCGCGTCTGATCGCCTCGCGAGAATCTAGGCTAAATGATGAACAACACGAGGGACACAAGATTTATACTGGTTCGGGCCACCGTTGTGGTGTAATACCTTGCTCCAGTGTGTGGTGTGGTGGATTGCCTCAGAGGTTGATGATGAACAGTAGAAAAGATGAACAACCTCGCGAGAGGTGTTCTTGAGCTGGTGCGATGAACTACTTGGATGAGCTCGATCGCCTCTGGATCTGATGATCACCTATCAGGTGCCCTCTTCTGTGGTGGCTAGCCCTATTTATAGAGGCCCTGGCCCTCTTCCCAAATATTGAGCGGGAAGGGCACCAACAACGGCCATTTCGAAGGGGAACATCCAGTACAAGTTATCCTGACTAAAGTTGGTCTTCAGCTGCCAAAGGCACTGGCGATGACACCGTCTTGGGATCCACGGTGACCTCCATCCTGCCGCGCTGCTGGTCTTGGTCTCGTTGCACTGAAAATGGCAACCTTTTCCAGATGCCTCGGTACTCCACGCCTGTGTTTTCCCCCTTTGCACCAAAGAGGAAACAAGGACACTGCATGGGCCGACGCCTTCCTGGCGCCCGCCTGGTCTCAATCGTCACGGCTTGCGTCACGAGCACCTCGCGAGGTACCCCTGCCTTGATCTCTCCGCCTCCTCGCCAGCCTGCCTGGCGAGGCCGCTCCTAAGGAAGCCTTGCATCGTCCGCCCTGATACGTCTCCGTCGTATATATAATTTTTGATTGTTCCATGCCAATATTATTCACTTTCATATACTATTTGGCAACTTTTTATATTATTTTTGGACTAACATATTGATCCAGTGCCAGTGCAGTTCCTCGTCTCATTGCATGTTTTTGTTTATGAAGCCCAATATCAAACGGAGTCCAAAGCGGGATAAAAACGGCCGGAGTATTATTTTGGAATATTTATGATTTTTGGGAAGTAAAATCAACGCGAGAAGGTGTCCGAGGTGGTCACGAGGTAGGGGGCGCGCCCTACCCCCCCCCCAGGCGCGCCCCTAACCCTCGTGGTCCACCCATAAGGCGGTTGACGCTCTTCTTTTGGCGCAAGAAAGACAATTTTATGAGAAAGATCTGGGCGAAAGATTCACCCCAATCGGAGTCACTGATCTCCAGATATAAAGGAACCGGTGAAGGGGTAGAATCGAGAACGAGAACAGAGAGAAGATCCAATCTCGGAGGGGCTCTTGCCCTCCCAAGCCATGGGAGCCAAGGACGGAGAAACCCTTCTCCCATCTAGGGAGAAGGTCAAGGAAGAATAAGAAGAAGGGGGGCTCTCTCCCCCTTGCTTCCGATGGCGCCGGAACGCCGCCGGGGGCCATCATCATCACCGCGATCTTCACCAACACCGCTGTCATCTTCACCAACATCTCCATCACCTTCCCCCTTTTATATCCAGCGGTCCACTCTTCCGCAACCCGCTGTACCCTCTACTTGAACATGGTGCTTTATGCTTCATATTATTATCCAATGATGTGTTGCCATCCTATGATGTCTGAGTAGATTTTCATTGTCCTATCGGTGATTGATGAATTGCTATGATTGGTTTGAATTGTATATCTTATTATTGGTGCTGTCCTATTGTGCCCTCCGTGTCGCGCAAGCGTGAGGGATTCCCGCTGTAGGGTTTGCAATATGTTTATGATTTGCTTATAGTGGGTGGCTTGAGTGACAGAAGCACAGACCCGAGTAAGTAGGTTGTTTGCGTATGGGATAAAGGGGACTTGATACTTTAATGCTATGGTTGGGTTTTACCTTAATGAATCTTTAGTAGTTGCGGATGCTTGCTAGAGTTCCAATCATAAGTGCATATGATCCAAGTAGAGAAAGTATGTTAGCTTATGCCTCTCCCTCAAATAGAATTGCAATAGTGATTACCGGTCTAGTAACGTAGTCAATTGCCTAGGGACAATTTCACAACTCCTACCACCACTTTTACACACTTGCTATATTTACTTTATTGCATCTTTATCTAAACAACCCCTAGTTTTTATTTACGTGTTCTTTATTATCTTGCAAACCTATCCTATCACACCTACAAAGTCCTTCTAGTTTCATACTTGTTTTAGGTAAGCGAGCGTCAGCGTGCGTGAAATTAAATGTCGATGGAAGATAGGACTTGAGAGATTATTTATTCTACCTTTAGCTCCTCGTTGGGTTCGACACTCTTACTTATCGAAAGAGGCTACAACTATCCCCTATACTTGTGGGTTATCAAGACCTTTTTAGGCGCCGTTCTTGCAGTGAGTCATAGCGATGGGGTGAATATTCTCGTGTGTGCTTGTTTGCTTTATCACTAAGTATTTTTATTTGCTGTTCTTAGTTGTTCTCTATCTTTAGTTATGGATATGGAACACAAAATACCAAAAAAATAAGAGGTACTTGCTACTCAAGTAGATGGGGTAACTCCTAAAACCCCCGATTATAATTATGTGAGAGATATTATGTACTACTTTGATAATCCTGAGAAAACCCCATTCAACTTTATAATGAGAGACACGTTGGATCAACGTGAATACTTTAGGGATTATCGCTCGACACAAAAAGGGAAACTATTATGGGATCAATTTATTATGTTGTGTTGGTATGCCTGGAATCTATGCTTGAGATATGATATTACTTGTTGCTCTAGGATGGAGGCTCCACACCTCCCTTTTCATGCAAATTTAACGATAATGAAACCTTAGCTTCTTATGCTAATGGTATATATGATTACTATGATGTGGAACAAATAGAAGAATTTGTTGCTTTTAAGGCTGCCTATGATATTGAAGCTTTGTTTGAAAAGTATGAAGCTTTTGATGATGATGGTTATAGGCCGGAAAATCTTGCTATACTTGGATATTGCTATGAAAATTATGAATACAATTACTATATTAATGCTTTTACGAAGAAAGTCTATGCTGTCCAAGAAGAGAATAATATTTTGCAGGAAGCTATGGAAGAAGAAATTGATGAAATAGTGAGCTCATTGGATGAAAAAGATGATGAGGAAAGCGAAGAACAAAAGGAGGAAGAGCGGATTGATCACCCGTGCCCACCTTCTAATGAGAGTAATTCTTCAACTCATACATTGTTTAATTCCCCTTCGTGCTTACCGAAGGATGATTGCTATGATGATTGTTATGACCGTTGATTCTCTTGAAATATCCCTTTTTGATGATGCTTGCTATGCTTATGGCCAAGATGCCAATATGAATTATGCTTATGGAGATGAACTTGCTATAGTTCCTTATGTTAAACATGAAATTGTTGCTATTGCACCCACGCATGATAGTCCTATTATCTTTTTGAATTCTCCCGAATATACTATATCGGAGAAGTTTGCCCTTATTAAGGATTATATTGATGGGTTGCCTTTTACCGTTGCACATGAGGATTTTGATGAATATAATATGCATGTGCTTGCTGCTCCTACTTGCAATTATTATGATAGAGGAACTATATCTCCACCTCTCTATGTTTCCCACACGATAAAATTGCAAGAAACGATTTATACTATGCATTGGCCTTTACTATGTGTGCATGAATTGTTCTTTTATTACATGCCGATGCATAGGAGGAGAGTTAGACTTCGTCATTACATGATTTATGTTACTTTGTGCTCACTACTAAATTACAAATCATTGTTAATTAAAATTGGCTTTGATATACCTTGGGATCCGGGTGGATTTATTACTTGAGCACTATATGCCTAGCTTAATGGCTTTAAAGAAAGCGCTGCCAGGGAGACAACCCGGAAGTTTTAGAGAGTCATTTATTTCTGTTGAGTGCTTTTATATAGTCTAAAAACAAAAAAATAAATAAAGAGGGGAACCCAAAACTTTTCAAAAAGGAAAGTGAAAGTGAGAAAGACAAGCATTGTTGAAGTGGGAGAGCTCCTTGAACTTTGTTCATGCTCCACGGCAACTTTGTGAATCTTGATTACAGAAACTTTTCAACAAAAATAATTATCCTTGTATAATTCCATTGTATTATAAAAATAATGTGCTAAGGTTTGCCTTTAGGATGTTTACAATGCTTGTTGGTTTGTACGGTGCAGGACAGAAACTTTGGCTGTAAAAGCGATTTTACATTTTTAACTGGAACGTCAATTGGTTCTGATTCCTTTTGAACTGTCTTGATATACAACTTGTTTATTTTTCCAAATTTTGGTAGAATTGTTGGGGTACCATAAGTATTGTTATTGTTCAGATTGCTACAGACTGTTCTGTTTTTGACAGATTCTGTTTTTGATGCATAGTTTGCTTGTTTTGATGAATCTATCAATTTATATCAGTGGATTAAGCCATGAAAAAGTTATGTTACAGTATACACAATGCAAAAACAAAATATGAATTGGTTTGCAACAGTACTTAGAGTGGTGATTTGCTTTATTATAGTAACGGATCTTACCCAGTTTTCTGTTGAAGTTTTGTGTGGATGAAGTGTCTAAACGAGGAGGTCTCGATATGAGGAAAAGGAAGAGAGGCAAGAGCTCAAGCTTGGGGATGCCCAAGGCACCCCAAGTAAATATTCAAGGAGACACAAGCGTCTAAGCTTGGGGATGCTCCGGAAGGCATCCCCTCTTTCTTCAACAAGTATCGGTATGTTTTCATATTCGTTTCGTTCATGCATTATGTGCAAGTCTTGGAGCGTCTTTTGCATTTAGTTTTCACTTTTATTTTATGCACCATGCTGGTATGAGATAGTACTTGGTTGATTTATAGAATGCTCATTGCACTTCACTTAAATCTTTTGAGTGTGGCTTTATAGAATGCTTCATGTGCTTCACTTATATCATTTGAAGTTGGATTGCCTGTTTCTCTTTATATAGACAACCGCCATTTGTAGAATGCTCTTTTGCTTCACTTATATTTGTTAGAGCGTGGGCGTATATTTGTAGAAAGAATTAAACTCTCTTGCTTAACTTATATCTATTTAGAGAGATGACAGGAATTGGTCATTCACATGGTTAGTCATAAAATCCTACATAAACTTGTAGATCGCTGAATATGATATGTTTGATTCCTTGCAATAGTTTTGCGATATAAAGATGGTGATATTAGAGTCATGCTAGTGGGTCGTTGTGGATTGTAGAGACACTTGTGTTGAGGTTTGTGATTCCCGTAGCATGCACGTATGGTGAACCGCTTTGTGATGAAGTTGGAGCACAATTTTATTTATTGACTGTCTTCCTTATGAGTGGCGGTCGGGGACGAGCGATGGTCTTTTCCTACCAATCTATCCCCCTAGGAGCATGCGCGTAGTACTTTGTTTTCAATGGCTTGTATATTTTTGCAATAAGTATATGAGTTCTTTATGACTAATGTTGAGTCCATGGATTATACGCACTCTCACCCTTCCATCATTGCTAGCCTCTTAGGTACCGTGCATTGCCCTTTCTCACCTCGAGAGTTGGTGCAAACTTCGTCGATGCATCCAAACTCCGTGACATGATACGCTCTGTCACACATAAGCCTCCTTATATCTTCCTCAAAACAGCCACCATACCTACCTATCATGGCATTTCCATAGCCATTCCGAGATATATTGCCATGCAACCTCCATCATCATCATATACATGACTTGCGCATTCATTGTCATATTGCCTTGCATGATCGTAAGATAGCTATCATGATGTTTTCATGGCTTGTCCGTTTTTTTGATGTCATTGCCATGCTAGATCATTGCACATCCCGGTACGCCGTCGGAGGCATTCATATAGAGTCATATCTTTGTTCTAGATATTGAGTTGTAAGTAAATAAAAGTGTGGTGATCATCATTATTAGAGCATTGCCCCAGTGAGGAAAGGATGATGGAGACTATGATTGCCCCACAAGTCGGGATAAGACTCCGGACTTTATGAAAAATAAAAGAGGCCAAAGAAGCCCAAATAAAAAAAGAGAGGCCAAAGAAGCCCACCAAAAAAAAGAAAATAAAAAAATGAGAGAAAAAGGGAGAAGGGGCGATGTTACTATCCTTTTACCACACTTGTGCTTCAGAGTAGCACCATGTTCTTCATAGAGAACCTCCTATGCTTTCACTTTCATATACTAGTGGGAATTTTCATTATAGAACTTGACTTGTATATTCCGATGATGGGCTTCCTCAAATGCCCGAGGTCTTCATGAGCAAGCAAGTTGGATGCACACCCACTTAGTTTCAGTTTGAGCTTTCATACACTTATAGCTCTAGTGCATCCGTTGCATGGCAATCCCTACTCACTCACATTGGTATATATTGATGGGCATCTCCATAGCCCATTGATACGCCTAGTTGATGTGATACTTTCTCCCTTTTTCTCTTCTCCACATAACCCCCACCATCATATTCTATTCCACCTATAGTGCTATGTCCATGGCTCACGCTCATGTATTGCGTGAAAGTTGAAAAAGTTTGAGATTATTAAAGTATGAAACAATTGCTTGGCTTGTCATCGGGTTGTGCATGATTAAATACTTTGTGTGATGAAGATAGAGCAACAACCAGACTATATGATTTTGTAGGGATAACTTTCTTTGGCCATGTTGTTTTGAAAATACATGATTACTTTATTGGTACGCTCAAAGTATTATTGTTTTTATGTCAAATGATAGACTATTGCTTTGAATCACTCGTGTCTTAATATTCATGCCATGATTAAACATATGATCAAGATTATGCTAGGTAGCATTCCACATCAAAAATATTCTTTTTTATCATTTACCTACTCGAGGACGAGCATGAATTAAGCTTGGGGATGCTGATACGTCTCCGTCGTATCTATAATTTTTTGATTGTTCCATGCCAATATTATTCACTTTCATATACTTTTTGGCAACTTTTTATATTATTTTTGGGACTAACATATTGATCCAGTGCCCAGTGCCAGTTCCTGTCTGTTGCATGTTTTTTGTTTCGCAGAAACCCAATATCAAACGGAGTCCAAACGGGATAAAAACGGATGGAGAATTATTTTGGAATATTTATGATTTTTGGGAAGTAAAATCAACGCGAGACGGTGTCCGAGGTGGTCACGAGGAAGGGGGGCGCGCCCTACCCCCCAGGCGTGCCCCTGACCCTCGTGGTCCACACGTAAGGCGGTTGACCCTCTTCTTTTGGCGCAAGAAAGATAATTTTATGAGAAAGATCTGGGCGAAAGATTCACCCCAATCGGAGTTACGGATCTCCAGATATAAAGGAAACGGTGAAGGGGTAGAATCTGAGAATGCAGAAACAGAGAGATAGATCCAATCTCGGAGGGGCTCTCGCCCCTCCCAAGCCATGGGAGCCAAGGACCAGAGGGGAAACCCTTCTACCATCTAGGGAGAAGGTCAAGGAAGAATAAGAAGAAGGGGGGCTCTCTCCCCCTTGCTTCCGGTGGCGCCGGAACGCCGCCGGGGGCCATCATCATCACCGCGATCTTCACCAACACCGCTGTCATCTTGACCAACATCTCCATCACCTTCCCCCTTTTATATCCAGCGGTCCACTCTCCCGCAACCTGCTGTACCCTCTACTTGAACATGGTGCTTTATGCTTCATATTATTATCCAATGATGTGTTGCCATCCTATGATGTCTGAGTAGATTTTCATTGTCCTATCGGTGGTTAATGAATTGCTATGATTGGTTTGAATTGTATATCTTATTATTGGTGCTGTCCTATTGTGCCCTCCGTGTCGGCATAGCGTGAGGGATTCAGCTGTAGGGTTTGCAATATGTTTATGATTTGCTTATAGTGGGTGGCGTGAGTGATGTAAGCACATACCCGAGTAAGTAGGTTGTTTGCATTATGGGATAAAGGGACTTGATACTTTAATGCTATGGTTGGGTTTTACCTTAATGAATCTTTAGTAGTTGCGGATGCTTGCTAGAGTTCCAATCATAAGTGCATATGATCCAAGTAGAGAAAGTATGTTAGCTTATGCCTCTCCCTCAAATAGAATTGCAATAGTGATTATCGGTCTAGTAACGTAGTCAATTGCCTAGGGACAATTTCACAGATCCTACCACCACTTAAAGTACGAAACAATTGCTTGGCTTGTCATCGGGGTTGTGCATGATGAAATACTTTGTGTGATGAAGATAGAGCAACAGCCAGACTATATGATTTTGTAGGGATAACTTTCTTTGGCCATGTTGTTTTGAAAAGACATGATTGCTTTATTGGTATGGTCGAAGTATTATTTGTTCCATGCCAATATTATTTACTTTCATATACTTTTTGGCAAATTTTTATATTATTTTTGGGACTAACATATTGATCCAAAGGCTCATGCAGTTCTCGTCATTGCATGTTTTTTGTTTCGCAGAAACCCAATATCAAACGGAGTCCAAACGGGATAAAAACGGACGGAGAATTATTTTGGAATATTTACGATTTTTGGGAAGTAAAATCAACGCGAGAAGGTGTCCGAGGTGGTCACGAGGTAGGGGGCGCGCCCTACCCCCCCAGGCGTGCCCCTGGCCCTCGTGGTCCACCTGTAAGGCGGTGGACCCTCTTCTTTTGGCGCAAGAAAGATAATTTTATGAGAAAGATCTGGGCGAAAGATTCACCCCAATTGGAGTTACGGATCTCCAGATATAAAGGAAACAGTGAAGGGGTAGAATCTGAGAATGCAGAAACAGAGAGATAGATCCATTCTCGGAGGGGCTCTCGCCCCTCCCAAGCCATGGGAGCCAAGGACCAGAGGGGAAACCCTTCTACCATCTAGGGAGAAGGTCAAGGAAGAATAATAAGAAGGGGGGCTCTCTCCCCTTGCTTCGGTGGCCGGAGCAACGCCGGGGCCATCATCATCACCGCGATGTTCACCATGTCCGCTGTCATCTTGACCAACATCTCCATCACCTTCCCCCTTTTATATCCAGCGGTCCACTCTCCCGCAACCTGCTGTACCCTCTACTTGAACATGGTGCTTTATGCTTCATATTATTATCCAATGATGTGTTGCCATCCTATGATGTCTGAGTAGATTTTCATTGTCCTATAGGTGATTGATGAATTGCTATGATTGGTTTGAATTGTATATCTTATTATTGGTCCTGTCCTATTGTGCCCTCCGTGTCGCGCAAGCGTGAGGGATTCCCGCTGTAGGGTTTGCAATATGTTTATGATTTGCTTATAGTGGGTGGCGTGAGTGACAGAAGCACAGACCCGGGTAAGTAGGTTGTTTGCGTATGGGATAAAGGGGACTTGATACTTTAATGCTACGGTTGGGTTTTACCTTAATGAATCTTTAGTAGTTGCGGATGCTTGCTAGAGTTCCAATCATAAGTGCATATGATCCAAGTAGAGAAAGTATGTTAGCTTATGCCTCTCCCTCAAATAGAATTGCAATAGTGATTACCGGTCTAGTAACGTAGTCAATTGCCTAGGGACAATTTCACAGATCCTACCACCACTTTTCCACACTCGCTATATTTACTTTATTGCATCTTTATCTAAACAGCCCCTAATTTTTATTTACGTGTTCTTTATTATCTTGCAAACCTTTCCTATCACACCTACAAAGTCCTTCTAGTTTCATACTTGTTTTAGGTAAAGTGAACGTCAAGCGTGCGTAGAGTCGTATCAGTGGACGATAGGACTTGAGAGAGTATTTATTCTACCTTTAGGTCCTCGTTGGGTTCGACACTCTTACTTATCGAAAGAGGCTACAACCATCCCCTATACTTGTGGGTTATCACGTCCCGTGAGGCTTGTCCCCTCGCGAGGGTCTTGAGTCTTCCGTTGATGAAGATGGGCCGTACTGGGCCACCACTTGAGCCACGCCGCAGGCCGCAGGCAGGCAAGTCTGGGGACCCCCATTCCCAGAACGCCGACAGTAGCCCCCGGGCCCAAGGCGCGCTCGGACTTGGCTTAGCAGAGAAGCGAAGGGGCAAGTGCGGAGCGCCGCGGGCCCCATCAGCCTGCGGCCTTGGGCGCCGCATGGCGGTTGATTGGACGTGGGCGCCTCCGCTTCACCACGCTGCCTCGACAACTGCTCGACTGACAAAAAGGCTGGCCCGGGGTTAGCCTTACTTTCATTACTCTCGTTTGCCTTGCTTCAGATCCCCTTTCTTGCTCTTCGCCCTCCTGCTTCCGAAATCTCTGGATTTGCTGCAGCCTTTCATCTCCGGCAAGCAATGGCGCCTCGCAAGACCATGTGTCGGTGTCAAAACCGGCGGATCTCGGGTAGGGGGTCCCGAACTGTGCGTCTAGGCGGATGGTAACAGGAGACAAGGGGCACGATGTTTTTACCCAGGTTCGGGCCCTCTCGAGGGAGGTAATACCCTACTCTTGCTTGATTAATACTGATGATATGAGTAGTACAAGAGTAGATCTACCACGAGATCAAGGAGGCTAAACCCTAGAAGCTAGCCTATGGTATGATTGTTGTTCGTCCTACGGACTAAAATCCTCCGGTTTATATAGACACCGGATAGGTTAGGGTTACATGCAGTCGGTTACAATGGTAGGAGATCTACATATCCGTATCGCCAAGCTTGCCTTCCACGCCAAGGAAAGTCCCATCCGGACACGGGACGAAGTCTTCAATCTTGTATCTTCATAGTCTTGGAGTCCAGCCGCGATGATAGTTCGGCTATCCGGACACCCCTAGTCCAGACTCCTTAGTAGCCCTGAACCAGGCTTCAATGACGAGCGAGTCCGGGCGCATATTGTCTTCGGCATTGCAAGGCGGGTTCCTCCTCCGAATACTTCATGGAAGGTTTTGAACACAAGGACGGTGTCCGCTCGCAAAACAAGATCCACATACCACCGTAGAGAGAATAACTTTTGCACAGATCTGGCGACGTATTCCGCGGCATGACATCACACCACGGCGAGCCTTTTATATGAATTGTTTTTATTGTTCCACCTTAAGCGCGTTTAGCGAGGCGGTTTCCGCACGCCTTATCAAAGCATAGATCATGCCCCTTATTCCGGGATTCTCATCAATACGGACGTGGGTAACCCATCCGCGCCATTGATTACGGCACTTGGGAGATAAGCGAGTTTTACCAGGCTGGTGGGGGACGCATAGCTCCGTCCGTCCATATAAGGGGATAAGGATCCACCTTTTCACCTACGCCTTCTTCCTCCTTTGCTTATCCATTTCCGCGCACTCGAGCTCCAGCGCCCAAGTCTGCACGCCCCACTTCGACCTTCTCCAACTATGTCCGGAGCGGGAGGCAGGTGGATGGCCTCCTCCGTCACGGAGGGGCACATCGCAAGACTGCGGGAGGCCGGATACTTGTCCGGCGACATCGCGCACCGGCTGCCCGACGCGGGCAGCTCATTCCAACCCCCAGGCCCCATGAGAGGGTGGTGTTTTTCCCCCACTTCCTCCACGGACTAGGTTTCCACTTCACCCATTTGTCCGGGGGCTCATGTTTTACTACGGCCTGGACTTCCACGATCTGGCCCCGAATTTCATCCTCAACATCTCGGCGTTCATTGTCGTGTGCGAGGCCTTCCTCTGCATCCAGCCTCACTTCGGCTTATGGCTGAAGATCTTCAATGTCCGGCCGAAGGTAGTGGGCGGCCGTCAAGCGGAGTGCGGAGGTGCCATGGTTGGCAAGATGGCCAAAGTCCCATGGCTCGAGGGCTCCTTTGTGGAGACAATAAAGGGGTGGCAATCGGGGTGGTTCTATATCACCGAGCCGCGTGACCCCAAATGGGCGGCGGCCCCCAAATTCAGATCTGGCTTCCCCACACGGCTCTCGTCATGGAAAGAGACGGGCCTGACGTGGGGGAATTCGGATGAGCTATCCGGACTCCAAACATGAGTCCGAAACCTGGTGGACAAGAATCTCAGGCTTGTCAACGTAATCCAGGTGATGCTCATCCGCCGGATTCACCCCTGCCAACAACGGGCCTTCAATTAGTGGGAGTTCGATCAGGCACAACACTCAACTCTAAAAGGCTCTTCGACACTACGCACGAAGACGCACGGAAGGTGCTGTTCAAGGGCGCCGAGGTTCCCACATCCGCCATCAAGATCGCGGATTCAGCTCAGCGTCAAGCCAGCGAGGTGAGTTATTTTACCTCTATGGGACTCTTTTTCATAGTTTGACTCTATGTGGGATCTAAAACTCCCTAACCTTTAACATGGTGGCTGAAGACGTCCCGGACAGGTTAATCGTCTGCCTTTGCTGAAGACCCAGCAGACGCCCGATTGACGGGCTGCTTTGGCTCCGCACCTCATTTGGTGCCGGAGAAGAAGGCCAAGAAAGAGGCCACGGGAACTCGAAGGAGCTCCCGACGCCAGGTGCTGTCAGATTCTGAAGCAGAATCTTCTCCTGAGAACAAGGAGGAAAAAGAAGCTTCTCCCCCAGCGGGGGAGGAGAGGAAAAGGAAGGCCGCCCCAACTGGGGAGGCCGGAGGGTCTAAGAAGGGAAGGACCCTTCCTCCGGACTTCTCCACCAATGTCGACGACGACGAGGAGGAGTGGCCAACGAGGGCCAAGCCCCTAGCGAGATCGTAAGTGTCCGGATACCCCTGACTTTTTTTTATCATTGCATAGTGTTCTCTAATGCCGAACAATTGTGCAGCCCGCCCAAGGGCGAGTTCGCCCGGCAAATCGGCGGGTCCACAGGGTTCGTCGGAAATGGAGAGTACTTCACTTCCGGCCGCCTCCTCGCCTCACGCTGCAGTCGACGCCGAGGTGGTGCCCCAAGGGGGGCCTGGTCAAGAGGAGGTGGCGCAGGAGGCGCCACAAGGCAACCTCCCGGACTCCAGGCGCGTGGGGGCGAGACCCCCAGGGGCTCTAAGCCCGACCCTTGTCCGGACTCCATAATGGAACCTTCAGCAGCTCCGAAGTCCGGCAAGCGGCCCCTTCGTAAGAAGGGTAAGACGCCGGTGTCCTCCATCCAACCAGAGGCACCGGATAGCGATCGGAGGCGCTAATGCCGCTTCCATCGAGGAGGAGCACCGCACTGTTATGAGTGCGGTGATTCGGACAGTTTAGTCCGCCAAGAGCGGGCTGACCGAAGCCTGTACCAGCCTTCTAACAGGCTTTGAGGTAAGTTTAGAACATGTAAAAATATTACCGCATAGACAGTAGCCCCTGATGCTTAGTTCGGTGTTCAGAAAGAAAAGCCGGACTAAGGATCTAAAAAGGTATACACAGGAGTCTAACATAAGTATGTCAACATGGGAATGCAGGCTGCTTGGCCGACCTCTGCCAAGACCGATCATGGAGGTCAATGCATTGAAGCAGAGCCTCGAGCGGTCCGAGAATGAGCTCGGCCTTGCCAAGAAGCAGCTCGAAGACAAGGAATGTAAGTAATACCTTATTAAAGAAATACTTTATAGAAAGGTTTCGGTTGCAAAGAATAACAGGAATAACATGGGTACTGTAGGGGCCATGAACGAGGTGGCGACCCTGAAGGAAGCGGTGACCGTGTCCGAAAGCAAAGTGGCCGCGGAGCGCACCGAGCGAGAGAAGGGGGAGGCGCAGCTGGCGGAGGTGCGGCAAGAGCTCCAGGCTCTCGTGGAAAAACACGAGGGTTTGGAGCGTGACTCGAAGACCCGAGAGTCCGAGCTTGCCTCGGCTCTTGAGAGTGCCAAAGCTGCTAAGGCCGAGGCCCAAAAAGCCCTCCAAGAAATTGAATCATTAAAGAAGATAGCGGCGGGTAAGGCATTCTTTATGCAAAGCAAGCATGTGAAAGTGAATTACCTATTACTTACCCGGATTCGGAGCTCTCCAGGAGTGTTCGCAGATCTGCCTCATAGTGTATCGGATGCTGCCGCGTTCTACCGCGCCAAGGAGGGGAGCTCGACGGAGAAGGTGTTCTGGTCTCAGTATGCTGAGACCGAACGTCCGGTGCCCCTAAGCGACCAGCTGAAGCAGCTGGTCGAGCTCCACAAGGTCGCCGAACAGGCCATGAAGGGCCTTATAGTTCGGCTGTGGCCATTGGAAGCCATGCCTGGGAGCTACTTCGGCTTAGTGCAGCGGCTGGTGGACGCCTGTGCACGGATTGAAGTCATCAAGCGCTCCGTCTGTATTGAAGGTGTCCGTTGGCCCTTGCCCGTGCTAAAGTGCACCGGGCAAGCTGGATGCGGAGAAGCTTGTGACGGACGGGCCACCGAAGGGCAAGGAGCATCACGCCCGAAATGTACTATGAGGGCCTCCTCAAGGGTGCCCGCTTGAATAGCGGATGAGTGCTCCAAAGATGTAATTTTTGAATAGACTGCATTTGTTATCCTCAGACGCTGAAAACTTGTTCATATGCGCTTAAGCAACGCTTGTTAATTTAAAATATTACCTTACGTGCGACCATTTATCAAATTTGAGAGATGGCAAGTCGTTGGCTTCAGCCCCCATGCCATCAGTGTCGGGGTGTTCGGGATAAACTTGAGCACTCTTGTTCCCATTCTTGGGTCCATCTAGGAGGCGCTCAACGCAACGAACAAGGCAACCGGACTTATAATGCTTGAACACTCTCACTTAGCCATAGAATTCTATAATTTTAAATTTAGAAGCCCCTAGTATTCAGAAGACCGAGTTCGGGCGCTTATCCACGCCTTGGCCGGACAATTCGTTCCTCGCTCAAGCGGCATAAGTCTTTAGGGACCCGAAAAACCTCTCGAACAGCGATCGGCTCTCGCCCTATCATGATGATCAGTTTTAGCTTTCTCCACCGAGGTGCTCAACCCAGCTCAACCGGGCACAATCGCAGTAGTTCTCCGGTGCTACCTTAGCCGATATAATGTAACGTTAGGTACCAAAACACGGGAGCCGGGCAAACCCAACTATTGACCCAAGACATGATTCGGAGCCGATTCATATAATGCTATAAGTTCGGGGTGCCGAACTTGTGAAAGTGTTCGGACTTATCACACCATAATTTTGGGGTACTTGAGCCCCTGGTGTATTGGCCGTACTAAAGTGTACGGGTGCGACATGTCATGAAATGAACATATATATAGATAAAGACAGGAGTGCAATAATTGGCAAGAGCTATGTATTGGTTATTAAAAAGAAAACCACAAATAAAAGCAGAACGATACAAATTGTGCGATAAGCAAGGGATGGGACTATGTAACATGTCCCCCTCCAGGGGTGAGCTGCGGGATGGTATGTAAAACAGGTATAATGCTCGTAATAGAGACCACCTGAACACTCGACGTGGCTTTCTGCTTCCCTGGCTGTTGCATCATGAGTTCGGCGATTCTAGTGCTGCATGTGACTTCCGGAAAATGGAGTCCTGAAAGTAAGAAAAAGGAAGAAAAAAGAAAAAGAAAAACGAATGACACAATCGGAGCCCACAGTGCGGTTGAGCCGCATTCCGGGCATGCCGTGGTCGTGCCCCTCCCCTTATGCCCATGGTATCTCCAGAGCGTAGTTATGTACGCGTGGTACTGGCTTCGCAATTTCGTGAGGGCTGGGGTTGGGGCCGGATTGCTACGCATGCTTGAATCGTGCCAGGCGGTCTTGTTGTAGGTTACTCCGGGCGCGCTTGGCAGTGAGAGGCTGCTTTGCACCTCCACCGAGAGGGCCGCCGTGTGCTCCTCCATTCGGAGAGAGCGTTCGGTGTTTCCATTGACCGTGATTACTCCTCGAGGGCCTGGCATCTTGAGCTTGAGGTATGCGTAGTGCGGCACCGCATTGAACTTTGCAAATGCGGTTCGCCCAAGCAAAGGCATGATAGCCGCCGGAACGGGACTATGTCAAGATTAACTCTTCGCTCGGAAGTTATCCGGGATCTCAAGACCACTTCGAGTGTAATCGAGCCCGCATAATTGGCCTCTACACCCGATATGACGCCTTTAAAGGTCAGTCTTTGTAGGTTTAATCCTTGAGGGGTCTATGCCCATTTTGCGATCGTATCCTCGATAAAGCAGTGTTCAGTTGCTACCGCCGGCCCATCAGGACTCTGGTGAGGTGAAATCCGTCAATAATTGGGTCAAGAACCAATGCGGCAAAACCACCACGACGAATGCTAGTGGGGTGGTCCGTTCGATCGAAGGTGATCGGGCAGGAAGACCATGGGTTGAACTTTGGGGCGACTGGCTCCATCGCATATACGTCCCTTAGTGCACGCTTCCGCTCCCTTTTGGGTATGTGGGTTGCGTATATCATGTTCACCATCCGCACTTGTGTGGGAAAGCCCTTCTGTCCTCTATTGTTCGGCGGTCGGGGCTCTTCCTCGTCATCGCTATGCAGCCCCTTGTCATTGAGTTCGGCACTTAACTTGCCTGCTTGCTTGAACACCTAACAATCCCTGTTGGTGTGATTGGCTGGTTTTTCGGGGGTGCCATGTATCTGGCACAAGCGATCGAGTATTCGGTCCAAGTTGGATGGGCCCTGGGTATTTATTTTGAATGGCTTCTTCCGCTGACCGGGTTTAGAGCCTCTGAATCCAGCATTGACGCCGTATCTTCAAAGCATTATCACCGTAATGCGGCGCTTGTTCTTGTTGTGACGCGACACGCCATTGCTGTCCTTGGTATCCGAACTATCGTGGTGTTTAGCCGTTGTTGCTTCGAGCTAGCCAGCTTCCTCTCCCGCACAAAAGCGGGTCATGAGTGTTGTGAGGGCTGCCATGGATTTCGCTTTTCTGTCTTAGGTGCCGGGCAAGCCATTCGTCATGGATGTTATGTTTGAAGGCTGCAAGGGCCTCTCGCATCCGGACGATCAATGATTTGATTTTTCTTAGTGAGGAACCGTGTCCGTAATTGTCCGCCGATTCTTCCGCTGCTGAATTATATGGCTAAGGTCATCGGCGTCTGGTGGTCGCACATATGTGCCCCGGAAGTTATCAAGGAATGCGGCTTCCGGTATTCCCAACAACCAACCGATTCTGGCGGCAAGCTATTGAGCCAATGCCGAGCTGGTCCTTTAAGCTTGAGTGGGAGGTATTTGATGGCATGTAGATCATCACCGGGCCATGTGGATATGGAGGAAATAGTCCTCGATCCGCACCGCAGGATCTCGTGGTACCATCGTATGATTCGATGTTTACGGGTTTGAAGCCCTTGGGGATTTGATGATCCATTACTTCATCTATGAAGCATAGTGGGTGTGGCGCCTCAGATTGGGCTATATCACGGCGTAGCTCATATGAGCTTTGTCGACTATGTTCGGCCCGGCCGAGTTTGCTGTATCCGGCGCGACGGTAATCATCCCGAGTCGTTGGGCGCCCACGCGATCCGTACATCGATCTTGTATGTTTTGCCTTATCCTCCAATATATCTCGCAAGTCCGGCGCGTTTTCCCGTGCCTTGGTACTTTTTGAGCGGCGTCGGGGTGTGGCTTGAGCGGAGGGCCGAGAGGCTTCTCTGTCGCGGCCACAGGGTGGCCGGGTCTGCCATGTCGTCTTGTTGGTGACTTGGGTGCTTCCTCCTCTGATCGAGGCAACGGCCTGTGTTTGGGGTAGCTTTTGGAGAGGCGTTCGAGTTCATACTCTTCGGCTGCAAGGACTTTAGTCCATCTGTCAGCTAGCAGGTCTTGGTCAGCTCTAAGCTGTTGCTGCTTTTTCTTGAGGCTGCTTGCCATGGCTATGAGCCTACATTTGAAACGCTCCTGTTCGGCGGGATCCTCAGGCACGACAAATTCATCGTCGTCGAGGCTTGCCTCATCTTCGGAGGGAGGCGCATAATTATCGTCCTCGACCTCTCTTTCGCTGCATCGTCAGGCGGACTTGCTTCTCCTCCTCCTCGCGCTGAAGTCCTGCCGAGGGGTTGTCTTCGCACTGTCCGGGTGTTATTATCTCCCGTGCGGAATCATCGTTTTTCCTGTGGCGGGATTTAGAGCGGCGCCCGACGCGTCGGGCGCTTCGGTTGCTTCTTGGAGGGTCATCCTCCGTTGTTCCATCGCCGTTCCCATCTTTTGGGATGTCCACCATGTATATGTTGTATGACGAGGTGGCCTTCCAAAGGCCCTCAGAGGCGCTGGGTCTTGGTCGCCTCCGCATCGCCGTCCATGCCATCGATGTCTTCGGAGTCGAAGTCGAGCATGTCGGTAAAATCATCGACAGTGGCTACCAAGTGGGTGGTGGGTGGGCGTTGAATTTCTTTGTTGTCCGCATCCCAACCTTCCCGTCCGTAGTCCGGCCAGGGCTCTCCGGATAAAGAGAGAGACTTTAGTGAATTCAGGATGTCGCCAAAGGGCGAGTGCTGAAAGATGTCCGCGGCAGTGAACTCCATGACCGGCGCCCAATCGGATTCGATTGGCAAGGGCGCGGAGGGTTCGGAGTCCGGAGAGGAGTCCGGTACCCTGGAGTCGAGGTCTTCACAAAGGACAGGGATGGAGTTCGCTCAATCGCTGTAGAGATCGTGAGCCCCGAGGCGGTGTCCAACCACTCGCCCTCGGTCGGGAATCCGCCCGGATTAAGGGTCGGAGCGGATCCGGTGCGGCCTGTGGCACTGCTCGGGCGGCACAGCCAGATCATACCCATCGAGATAGTGCGGCACGCCACCGTGGCTTGAATCCGTCGAAGATCAAGTCTCCGTGGACATCGGCCGTATAGTTCAAACTTCCAAATCTGACACGATGGCTGGGGCGAAGCTTTCGACCGCTTCCAGATGGCTGCTTAATTGCCCGCAGCAAAGCCGCTGAATACGAAGATCTGTCCGGGGAGAAAAGTCTCACCTGGACTGGCCATATTGTTGATGATCGAAGGAGCCATCGGGCCTATAGGTGACGCATACGTAGGAACTCTCAATGAAAGCACCAATGTCGGTGTCAAAACCGGCGGATCTCGGGTAGGGGGTCCCGAACTGTGCGTCTAGGCGGATGGTAATAGGAGACAAGGGACACGATGTTTTTACCCAGGTTCGGGCCCTCTCGAGGGAGGTAATACCCTACTCCTACTTGATTAATACTGATGATATGGGTAGTACAAGAGTAGATCTACCACGAGATCAAGGAGGCTAAACCCTAGAAGCTAGCCTATGGTATGATTGTTGTTCGTCCTACGGACTAAAACCCTCCGGTTTATATAGACACCGGATAGGTTAGGGTTACATAGAGTCGGTTACAATGGTAGGAGATCTACATATCCGTATCGCCACGCTTGCCTTCCACGCCAAGGAAAGTCCCATCCGGACACGGGACGAAGTCTTAAATCTTGTATCTTCATAGTCTTGGAGTCCGGCCGCGATGATAGTTCGGCTATCCGGACACCCCCTAGTCCAGGACTCCCTCACCATGGCCGAGGCTCCACCGGCCTGGTACTCGCCGGCTCTGGTCTCCCCCAACGTAACGGAGAAGAATCTCGCCCTCACACGCCAGATGGCGGCGGCGCAGAGCAACGAGATGGGGGAGACCGCGCTCCGGCTTGGCTCTGCCCGGCCGGAGGACAAGGGGAGCACCTTCTATCCCCTCTTCATGAGCGTCGTCATTGCTAGTCTGGTTCCTCCTTTATCTGAGTTCTTCCTTGCCGTCCTTCGCCAATATCAGTTGCATGCTCTGCATCTCCACCCCAACTCCGTTCTCCTTCTGTCGATCTTCGCCTACTATAGTGAGGCGCACGTCGGGGTGACGCCCTCCGTGGCCCTGCTGCGCGACTTCTTCTCCCCCCGGGTCACTGGCGCCAATATCTCGGCGTGCGCGAGCTTTGTCGCGTACTCCAAGTCCAACGCCAGCTTGAAGGCCGGGAAGAGGGCCGACGGCTTCCAGAGCAAGTGGGTCATGGTGGACGCCAGGTGCAACAACCCCCTGCTGGAGCTGCCCATAGAGCAGCCCAAGGCCGTTGAGGTGTGGTCCCACACGAAGCTTGACGACCGGCGGGCGAAGCTGGTGCTGGAGAAGATGAACGCCGACCTGAGGCCGGGCAATCTGAGGGCGGCGAAGCTGACCGGGGCCTCGCTCTTGAGGGAGTTCCTGTCGCACCGGGTGGCCCCTCTTCAGGTGCACTCGCGCCCACTGTGGAGGCTCGAGGATGTGGATGTCATCCTCCGCCTGAGCTCGAACGCCCTGAATGACGAGGATCTGGCTGCAGCCCTCCGCTTCTTGGTCGGAGAGGACGTGGCAGGCTCGGAGGATGCCCCGGTCCCCTTGTTCCTTCGTGATGACTGGGAACGGGTGGCGGACACCATGCCCACCTTCGACGGGGTCGGTCTGGTGCCAGTGGAGGACCCTGAGGGCCAGGCTGCGACGGCGACAATGAACTTGTCCACTGGTGACTCTAGTGGGGGGGGGGGGGGGAGGCGGAAGACGACGAAGAGGATGAGGACCGTGACTCGGAGGCGACCTTCGAGGGGACGGGGGAGACTTCCCCCTGGCGCAGGTCTAGCGCCCTCTGCTCCATGCCTGATGACGACGAGGCCGGCGCCAGGTGAAGGGGGAGGACCCGCCCTTGACCCCGAAGAAGGACAGGTCCGGGCTGATCTCCCGAGGGTCTACCCCAGCCTCGTGCTTGCCGGGCTGGCTTCTAGCCCTTCAGTGCGCCTTCCTTCAAGGGTTGGGCCTCCCGAGGCTGAGCCCCGCAAGAGGCTTTCCGGCTTCAAGCTTGGCCGGAGTCCGTGGGATCCCGCCGCAGTCAACCAGTAAGTGCTCGAACTCCGCCTCGCTCCTGTCTTGGAACGGGCTCATCAGCCGTGGCCGCGTCTTCACTCGCGGGGAAGGGAGGCAGCGGGGCCCGCACGTCCCCTGCCCGATCATCCTCGCAAGGCCAGCAGGGACGCTCCAGTGAGGAGTCAGCCCCTGTGACCCCACTGACTCTGGAGGCGCCTGTGCTTGATGTTGTCGCCGAAGTTGCCAAGGCTCAGGAGGTCCCTGCCTCCCAAGCTGTGATCACGCTGCCGTCTTCTCCTCCTACTCCGCCGGCTCCCGTCTCCTCTGCCTCCTCCATTGCCTTGGATCGCGCTGCCAACGAGCTGAGTCGGCTGCGAGAGGATTCTCGAGCACGAACCCCGCCGGTGGCCGGGCGCTGGAGTTGGTCTCCATTGGGTCCGCTCGACGCCTGGCCCGAAAGCGGGCGCCGAGCTGGTGTGACGGCTTCCGAGGAGGGGAAGCAGGCCACCTCCCAAGCCATGGCTGCCCGCGACGCGGCGTTAAGGGATGCTTCCACTGCCGAGGGCCGCTGCAAGACGCTGGAGGGCGAGCTGCAAGGGCTGCGTGATGAGCTCGCCAAGAAGATTCGCGGCCGCCAGGAGAAGGAGGAGGAGATGAAGGCTCGAGAGGCCGCAGTCAAGGACCGCGACACCGGCTGAAGACAGAGAGGGTTGAGTTGGACGCCAAAGCGGAGATCTTGGCCGAGGACCGCGCAGCCTTCATGCGCTATGATGAGAGGGCTCGCACGACGCTGAAAACGCTTTATGACGGGGGCTTGGAGAAACCGCTGGCCGGAGCCAAGGATGGCCCCACTAAGCTGGTTCCCTTCCTCGCCGAGGCGCTTGAGGAGGTTGTGATTAGCATCGGCCCCATGGCCTAAGTTGAGGCTCGCGTCCTTTCCTCCGCAGCGCTGACGCGGATCCTCAGCCACGTCTACCTCCGCAACCCCGACACCAACTTGACGACCTGCTGGAGCTCGTGGACGCCAAGCACTCTGCCGTTGCTGCCGAAGCCGTCAAGGGTCGAGCGAAGGCCTTGCTGGTGAAGTTCCGCGCCTTCAACACTGCGCCCACGCGAGGCGCTGCCGGCTCCGCGGCCTCGGGGGGTGGAGCTGACAAGCGCGACTCTGCCACGAGCGGTGGCGCGGACCAGGGGTGATCTTCTCGCGGCCTTTTTCCTGCT
The DNA here is from genome assembly GCA_021605145.1 of Aegilops bicornis. NCBI lineage: Eukaryota > Viridiplantae > Streptophyta > Magnoliopsida > Poales > Poaceae > Aegilops > Aegilops bicornis. Next base: position 188,774,005 of record CM038671.1, on the reverse strand, counting down.
TTGATTCCTGCAACATGCACCATGCCTTGTGGAGGCGTTTAAATTTGTGTCTGGTATTGTGAGAACAATCTATTGTCTGTAATATTTGCTTCTGGATATGCTAGATTTTGCGGTTTCCTTCCTATTTGCTTGTGTTCTACGTCGGCAGGGCCCGGCCTCGTGCATACCTCAGCCGCCGTTATCCCCGACCGGGTCACCAGGACGGGACTAAGGAGTGAGGGGCTACGTGACAAGTTAGGCTCCTGAGTCGCGATGCTTAGGAGTCCCCCTTGACGCGCAAACAACAAATAGGGAGGGGGGTGGAAGAGAGGATCTGCCATTCTACGTCGGCAGGGCCCGTCCCCGCGCATACCTTGACCGTCGTTAGCCTTTCGGAACTAAGGAGTGAGGGGATATGTGACCAGTTAGGCTCCTGAGTCGTGATGCTCAGGAGTCCCCCTTGACGCTCAAACGGGTCTTCATACCTTGGCTCCGCTCGGGGAGGGGCGTGTGACGACCAGGTCTGAGGGACCTGGCTGGGTGGCGTGTGCTCAGGCGTGGTCGGGTGCAGCCCCCGTGCCCAGCCCCCTCGCGCGGTGCTCCTGAGGGGAGGCATTGCAATGAGGCCAGACACTGAGCTCTGGGCTCCCTGAGGTTGATACAGCCATGGGCTGCCCTCAGTTGTTTATCACCAGCGTGGAGCATAACACTTCCATATGTGTACGGGCATAGCTGCTCCTCGGCAGTGTCGTCAGCCAGCGCGGAGCATGGTGCTTCCATCATGCGTGGGAGGGCTCCCCTCCTGGGAGGAGCCCCCGGGGCGTGTACAGCCCCGCCCTGACACGTGGCCGGCACGGTAGGGCTAGGAGAGGTGAATCTGGGCACCCGTGAGCCAGCGCGGGACTCACGAGGCCCTACCTCGAGGCGGGTTGCGCCTGGCTCTGGGCCTTTGTCGGTGGTACGTTCCTGCAAGATGGATAAAATGCAAATGCTCTACGTCCTCAGGTCCCGGCCCTCGAGCAATCTCAGCCGCCGCTGGTATGCCAGGTCACGATGTCATGGACAAGGCCAGGGGGTGAGGGCCGGAGAGCCAGTAAGAGCTCCTGAGTCACGATGCTCAGGCGCCCCCTTTTAACGTGCAAGCAGTTTGCATGAGGAAGAATAGGCTCGTAGTAGGCGGCGGACGATAATCATAGGCAGGTTAGGCATGAAAAAGCAAACCAACTTAGATAGATGCAGAGAAAGGCACACGCCAGTGGGCCAGGCCCAAGCGGCTTGGGGATGATGCAGCCCGAGGGGCGCCCCCAACAAGGTAAGCTGAAGACATAGGCAAAACGGATATATGCCGCGGGGACAGACCTACGCGGCTTGGGAATGATGCAGCCCCGAGGGCGCTCCCATCTGAAACGAAACTTGAGAGAAGTCACCTGATACCATTGCAGAGCGAGTGTCAGAGTAGCTGACGGTGCGTAGTGAAGAAGCCAATCCTCACGAGCCCTAGGAGCCCCGAGCCCCGGGAGGCTTAGGAGGTCCGGGCGGCTCGGCGAGGTCCACCTCCATTTCCTCCAGCAGCGCGCGGTGCTTGGCCAGCTGAGCTTCCAGAATGCTTCTCATCAGGTGCTGGTGAGCAGCAGCCGCGTTCAGCATGCCAAAGGGCATGCGAACGTAGCTGTGCGGTGGACCCTCGCAATGACCCACGTGCGAAGGCCAGAAGCGCTCTCGAGACGCGACTCGATTGAGCCCTGGGTAGTCGATGCAGACGCGCAGCCTGCCATCCTCGCATGGATGGGGAGCTACGCTGGGCAGGCGGCGGTTGCCGCGCATGACTCTCGATTCCTGCAACTCCTGAGCAACCTTGGTGATGAACTCCTGAGGGTGGGCCCCTCCTTGCCTTATGCTTTCCTGAGGGAAACGTGCCGTGAAGCACGCCTCCAAGTGGTGCCCGAGCGCCTCCCTCGTGATCTTGGCAAAGTCAGTGGCTCCCCAAGAGAGAGCCCTCGAGCCTTGCCCAAGGAGGGCGCCGGGCACGCCTTCCTATGCGATGGAGGGTGGCGCCCCTTGGATGGGCGCATGTCCTGATGTGGCGCCTCTGGAAGTGCCTATCTCCTGAGGCCTTGAGTCAGGTGATGTCTTCTTCTTCTTGGGGGCTGCTTCAGGAAGGTTTCCAATCTTGTTTTCTGGGTCCTCGATTGACGCGGCTTGGAAGGCGCGCTCGAGAGAGCACACTGCATCCTTCTCTTCACAGGGGACCGTGATGACTCTGCCACTTCCTGACATCTTGAGGACGTTGTAGCCATGGTGAGTTACTGCCATAAACTTGGCTAGGGCGGGATACCCGAGGATGGCATTGTATGGCAGGCGAATGTGGGCGACGTCGAAGTTGATAAGCTCGGTACAGTAGTTCTTGCGCTGTCCAAAGGTGACAGGGAGGCAAACCTGCCCTATCGGGACATTGGAACCATCAGTGACTCCTGAGAAAGGCTTTGTTGGTTGAAGCTGATCATACAACACTTGGAGGTTGTTGAACGTCTCGACGGACAGGACGTTGGGCCCTGCCCAGCCATCGATGAGGGTCCTGGTGACTTGCACATTGCTGATGACTGGGGAACAGAGCGGGAGGACACCGGCTGTTGCCGCGCACTTGAGCTGATCCGCTGAGCTGAATGTGATGGCGCACGCAGACAACCTGAGGGGGCGCGTGGCCTCAAGCTTGGGGAGGACTGCATTCACCACGCGAGCAAACTGCTTGAAGATGCGCTGAGAGGCTGGGGGCTGGGCATCGCCCAAGATGCAATCGATGGCATGCGACTCCTGGAAGCCCCCAACCCCCTCGTCCCGATGATGGTCGTCATTCCTTCTTGGTGGTGGTGGCAGAGGAGGAAGTCCTGCGTTGCCTTGCGGGCGATCCTCACGAGGCTAATCCCTCCAAGCCCCCTCGTGAGGCTGGTCCTGCCAGCGGTCCTCGCGAGGCCGGTCAAGCCACCCTTGGCGAGGACCATGGTCATCCCATCGTCCTCCACCTCTTCCTCCGCCTCGGCCGTAGCCCCGATCGTTGCGCTCGGGACGTCGACCGACGCGGCCTTCTCGCACGGCCCTGAGCTCTTGGCATTCGTTGGTGTTGTGGGTATGGAGATCATGGTACACACAGTACCGGCTGCCCTTGGACGACTCCGGCTGGTCCCCGCCGCGCTTCATGTCCGGCTCTGCTGCGAGCACAGCTGCTCCCTTGCGCTTCACATCCTTGGCCTTCGCTTTCTTCTCTCCTGGGTCTGCTGCTGGGAGCTCGAGAAGGGAGAGGCGTCCCTCCTCAGCCCTTGCGCACTTGGTCGCCAGGTTGAACAACTCCAGATATGTACACAGATCTTCGTGGATTGCCAGCTCATCCTTCATCTTGCCGTCGCGGACGCCATCAGAGAATGCTGAGATGATGGCCTCCTCGGTCACCTTGGGAATCTTGAGGCGAGCACTGTTGAAGCGCTGGATGTACTTTGATACGTCTTCAACGTATCTATAATTTTTGATTGTTCCATGCTATTATATTACCCCTTTTGGATGTTTATGGGCTTTATTTGACACATTTATCATTTTTGGGACTAACCTACTAACCGGAGGCCCAGCCAGTATTGCTTTTTTTTGCCTATTTCAGTATTTCGAAGAAAAGGAATATCAAACGGAGTCCAAACGGAATGAAACCTTCAGGAGCGTGATTTTTGGAACGAACATGATCCAGAGGACTTGGAGTGCAAGTCAAGAAGTAGCCGAGGCGGCCACGAGAGGGTAGGGCGCCCCCCCTATAGGGCGCGCCCCTGTCTCGTGGGCCCCTTGGGCGGCCACTGCTACGTCTTGAGCTTGCGTTGGTTTTCCTCGAAGAGGAGAGGGTGATGCAGCAAAGTGTAGCGTAAGTATTTCCCTCAGTTTTGAGAACCAAGGTATCAATCCAGTAGGAGGCTCCTCAAAAGTCCCACGCACCTACACAAACAAGCGAGAACTCAACCAACCCAATAAAGGGGTTGTCAATCCCTTCACGGCCACTTGCGAAAGTGAGATCTAATAAAGATAGTATGATAAGATAAATATATTTTTGGTATTTTATAATATAGATGCAAAAATTAAAGATGCAAATAAAGTAGATTGAAAGCAAATATGATAAGAGATAGACCCGGGGGCCATAGGTTTCACTAGAGGCTTCTCTCAAGATAGCATAAGTATTACGGTGGGTGAACAAATTACTATCGAGCAATTGATAGAAAAGCGCATAGTTATGAGATTATCTAGGCATGATCATGTATATAGGCATCACGTCCATAACAAGTAGACCGACTCCTGCCTGCATCTACTACTATTACTCCACACATCGACCGACTCCTGCCTGCATCTAGAGTATTAAGTTCATAAGAACAGAGTAACCCATTAAGCAAGATGACATGATGTAGAGGGATAAACACATGCAATATGATATAAACCCCATCTTGTTATCCTCGATGGCAACAATACAATACGTGTCTAGCAACCCTTCCTGTCATTGGGTAAGAAAACCGCAAGATTGAACCCAAAGCTAAGCACTTCTCCCATGGCAAGAAAGACCAATCTAGTAGGCTAAACGAAACTGATAATTCGAAGAGACTTGCAAAGATAACTCAGTCATACATAAAAGAATTCAGAGAAGATTCAAATATTATTCATAGATAAACTTGATCATAAACCCACAATTCATCGGATCTCGACAAACACACCGCATAAAAAGAGTTTACATCGAATAGATCTCCACAAGAGAGGGGAGAACATTTTATTGAGATCCAAAAGAGAGAAGAAGCCATCTAGCTAATAACTATGGACCCGTGGAGTCTGTGGTAAACTACTCACAACTCATCGGAGGGCAAGGATGTTGATGTGGAGGCCCTCCGTGGTTGATTCCTCCCTCAGAAAGTGCCGAAGGCTCCAAGATGGGATCTCGCGGATCTGAAGGTTACTGGCGGTGGAAATTGTGTTTCGTGGTGCTCCTGGATGTTTTCGGGGTACGTAGGTATATATAGGAGGAAGAAGTACGTCGGTGGCCGCCCGAGGGGCCCACGAGACAGGGGGCACGCCCTACAGGGGGGGGGGGGCCCTATCTCGTGGGGCCCTCGGAAGCTTCTTGACTTGCACTCCAAGCTCTCCGGATCACGTTCGTTACAAAAATCACGCTCCCGAAGGTTTCATTCCGTTTGGACTCCGTTTGATATTCCTTTTCTTCGAAATACTGAAATAGGCAAAAAAACAGCAATATCGGCTGGGCCTCCGGTTAGTAGGTTAGTCCCAAAAATGATATAAATGTGTAAAATAAATCCGATAAACATCCAAAAGGGGTGATATAATAGCATGAACAATAAAAAATTATAGATACGTTGGAGACGTATCAGCCACCGACGTACTTCTTCCTCCTATATAAGTCTACATACCCCGAAAACATCCAGGGAGCCAACGGAACATAATTTCCACCGCTGTAACCTTCTGTATCCGCGAGATCCCATCTTGGAGCCTTCGCCAGCGCTCTGCCGGAGGGGGAATCGACCACGGAGGGCTTCTACAGCAACACCATAGCCCCTCCGATGAGTTGTGAGTAGTTTACCACAGACCTTCGGGTCCATAGTTATTAGCTAGATGGCTTCTTCTCTCTTTTTGGATCTCAATACAATGTTCTCCCCCTCTCTTGTGGAGATCTATTCGATGTAAACTCTTTTTGCGGTGTGTTTGTCAAGATCCGATGAATTGTGGGTTTATGATCAAATTTATCTATGAATAATATTTGAGTCTTCCCTGAATTCTATTATGTATGATTGAGTTATCTTTGCAAGTCTCTTCGAATTATCAGTTTGGTTTGGCCTACTAGATTGATCTTTCTTGCCATGGGAGAAGTGCTTAGCTTTGGGTTCAATCTTGCGGTGTCCTTACCCAAAGACAGAAAGGGTTGCAAGGCACGTATTGTATTGTTTCCATCGAGGATAAAAGATGGGGTTTATATCATATTGCATGAGTTTATCCCTCTACATCATGTCATCTTGCTTAATGCGTTACTCTGTTCTTTGTGAACTTAATACTCTAGATGCGCAGTGAGTCGGTCGATGTATGGAGTAATAGTAGTATATGCAAAAGGTAGGAGTCGGTCTACTTGTTGCGGACGTGATGCCTATATACATGATCATGCCTAGATAGTCTCATAATTATTCGCTTTTCTATCAATTGCTCGACAGTAATTTGTTCACCCACCGTAATACTTATGCTATCTTGAGAGAAGCCACTAGTGAAACCTATGGCCCCCGGGTCTATATCTTATCATATTTGCTTCCAATCTACTTTTATTTGCATCTTTACTTTTTGCATATATATTATAAAATACCAAAAATATATTTATCTTATCATACTATCTCTATTAGATCTCACTTTCGTAAGTGGCCGTGAAGGGATTGACAACCCCTTTATTGCGTTGGTTGCGAGTTCTTTGTTTGTTTGTGTAGGTGCGTGGGACTTTTTAGGAGCCTCCTTCTGGATTGATACCTTTGTTCTCAAAAACTTAGGGAAATACTTACGCTACTATTGCTGCATCACCCTTTCCTCTTCAAGGAAAACCAACGCAAGGTCAAGACGTAGCATACTTCTGCAAGGTCTCTTCGGGTTGCTGCTTGATGCGGAGCAGGTCACCCACGGACGGCGGACGGTCGCGAGTGCCCTGAAAGTTGGCGATGAAGCGAGTGCACATCTCGTCCTAGGAGGAGATCATGCCAGGAGGCAGGTTCAGGAGCCAGGTGCGGGCACCGTCCTTGAGTGCCATGGGAAACCAGTCCGCCATGACCTTTTCGTCCCCGTTGGCGGCTTCGATGCCCAGCTCGTAGAGCTGTAGTAACTCCGCGGGATCGACAGTGCCGTCGTAGCGAGGGGGCAGGTCAGGTTTGAACTTTCCCGGCCAAGCGACACTGCATAGCTTGGTGGTGAAGGCGCGACAGCGTGCGGTGGCCACTGGAGCTCTCTGCTGATGCGGGGCTTGCTCTCGGGATTCTCGCCGCTACTGGAGCAAAGGCGGGTCTTGACGTCTTTGGCGCAGGGATGCGGTCGTGGCGCACCGGTGCCGGGAGCACGCGTGCACCTTCTTGGGGACGAGGGATCTCTTGGCAGCTCCTTTCTTGTCGCGCGGGCGCCGGACGCGGTGGATCTCGTCCTGGGGCCGCGCGCCTTGGAGCCAGGGCGCCTTCTTGGGGAGGAGGTGGCGGAGGCGCCTCCTGGGCTGCACCACCCGCATAGTACGGAGGGTGAGGCAGCGAGAGGGATGGCGCAGGGGAGCCTCCTGCGGCGCTGACGAGCTCGATGATGCGAGTGAGGCACTCCTCGTAGAGGTCGTCGACGGGATGGTGGTGCAGGAGCTCACGCGCCAGGAGCTACGCGGCGTGCGCGTCCGTGGGGGCACGATGGTCGTGGGACGACGAACCAGCTGGAGTCAGCGACGGGGTGGCGATGCGGTCTTCCCGCCACACCGAAGGATGCAGCGACGAGGCCTGCTGCTCGTTCCCCGCTGGGCCGGTGGTGGTGTTGGCGACAGGCGACGGGGAACGACGGGGACACCAACCGACGGGAGCCGTCTGGGCGACGCGGGCGGCGAGAGCAGCCCGACGCTCGGCACGAGCCCGGCGAGCGTCAACCATGGACACGGCGGGTGATCGAACGCGGAACAACGGAAGAAAGATGGCGCGCCCAAATGCCGGATGTTGGGTTCCGGCAGACCCTTAAGGTTTGAACTCTGGGGTGCGCGCGAAGATCTTCCCCCTACCTATCCTTGTTTGATCGCCTTGCGAGAATCTAGGCTAAACGATGAACAACACGAGGGACACAAGATTTATACTGGTTCAGGCCACCGTTGTGGTGTAATACCCTACTCTAGTGTGTGGTGTGGTGGATTGCATCAGAGGCTGATGATGAACAGTACAAAATATGAACAGCCTCGCGAGAGGTGTTCTTGACCTGGTGCGATGAACTACTTGGATGAGCTCGATCGCCTCTGGATCCGATGATCACCTATCAGGTGCCCTCTTCTGTGGTGGCTAGCCCTATTTATAGAGGCCCTGGTCCTCTTCCTAAATATTGAGCGGGAAGGGTGCCAACAACGGCCATTTTGAAGGGGAACATCTAGTACAAGTTATCCTGACTAAAGTTGGTCTTCGGCTGCCAAAGGCATTGGCGATGACGCCGTCTTGGGCTCCACGGTGACCTCCATCCTGCCGCGCTGCTGGTCTTAGTCTCGTTGTACTGAAATGGTAACCTTTTCCTGATGCCTCGGTACTCCACGCCTGTGCTTGCCCCCTTTGCACCAAAGAGGAAACAAGGACACTGCACAGGCCGGCGCTCACCGGGCGCCCGCCTGGTCTCAATCGTCACCGCTTGCGTCACGAGCACCTCGCGAGGTACCCCTGCCTTGATCTCTCTGCCTCCTCGCGAGCCTGCCTGGCGAGGCCGCTCCTGAGGAAGCCTTGCGTCATCCGCCCCGCGAGGCTTGTCCCCTTGCGAGGGTCTTGAGTCTTGCATTGATGAAGATGGGCCGTACTGGGCCACCACTCGAGCCACGCCGCAGGCCGCACACATGCGAGTCTGGGGACCCCCGTTCCCAGAATGCTGACAGCAGCGTCGGCAACACCGCGCAACAGATCTGCAAATGCCCCTGGAGAACTCCAAATCCGGGTCAGTAAGAGGAACCTTTCCTTCACATACTTGCTCTGCATAATAAAGGCCTTACCCACCGTGATTTTTCTGGCCTCCTGGATTTCCTAGAGGGCGCCCTAGGCTTCAACCCGAGCATCGTGTGCGCTTTGGCGGGCCTTGGCAAGTTCAGACTCTTGATCCACAATATTGCGCTCCAAGGACTCGCATTTTTTCACGGTGTCCTAGAGCTCCTGCTGGACCTCACCGACCCTGGCCTCATGCTTTTCACGGGCGGCTTGTTCCTTGGCCGCTCTCTCCTTGGCCTTGGCCAACGCCTTCTTGAGGGTCTCCACCGCGGTCGCCGCGCCTAACAAATATCATCGCACTTTGGTCAGCACAAATCATTCATCCTTCCTGAATATACACAAGGTTATTGCATACCTTGATTGTCTTCCAGCTGTTTTTTCACACAGCCGAGCTCTTCCTCGGTCCGCTCCAGACTCTGCTTCAGTCCGGAGACCTCAGCAGCACGAGAGGTCGTAGCCAGCAACGAGGCCTGCTTATTCATAAAGACATGTCAGGTTAGTCTCCTGCGAAAGTTATTTGATCCTCTGTCCGGTTTTTATTTCCGAACACCGGATAGATTCTCAGGGGCTACTGTCTCTACTATGACATTCTTTTTATATAATTGTGTCGCTTACCTCAAAACTTGTTAGAAGGCTGGTAAAGGCGTCGGTCAGTCCACTTTTAATGGACCGAACCCTCTCAACCACTATACCCATAAGGATACGGTGTTCCTCAACAATGGAAGCGCCTTGCAGCGCTTCCAGCAAATTATCCGGTGCCTCTGGATGGACAGAGGTCACCAGCGGAATAGGCGCACTTCCTTCTTTTGAAATAGGCTGCTTGCCTGATTCTGGAGCCGTATAGGTCTCCGGAATTTTATTCGGCTGGGGCCGAATTGGATATGGCCCACATCGCCAGTCTCCATGGGGATTTGCTCCCCCATGTGTCCGGCGGCCAAGGTTTCACCCTCTGGCGCCACCTTGACGGCCTCCTACATCTTTCCCTGGTCTGGGGTCCTTCGGGACAACACCTCGGTGTCATCCATGGCCTTGGGAGAGGAGGCCACTGGAAGGGACCCGCTGTCCAACACCTTCGGGTCCAGCAAATTCCCCGTTAATGAGGATCGCTGGAGGACGGAACGGTCCGGGATGCAACACATGATTTGGCATGTTAAAACCATGAAGGAAAAGGGTCTGATATATGAGTGCATCTTCGAGTAATTACGATTCGGCCAGGGGCTTATCCCTGGGGTGCCATTCCGAGCTGTTGTCGGTGTCCGCTGCGGAGTTGTCCGGGAGGGAAGTGTAGGATCGAAAGTATGTCTAGAGGGGGGTGATTAGACTACTTGACCAAATAAAAACTTGACCTTTTCCCAATTTTAGTTCTTGGCAGATTTTAACAACTTAGCACAAGTCTAGCAATCTTATCACAATTCAAGCAAGCATGCAAAGAGTATATGAGCAGTGGAAAGTAAAGCATGCAACTTGCAAGAATGTAAATGGAAGGGTTTGGAGAGTGCCAACGCAATAGGAGACACGGATGTTTTTGTCGTGGTTCCAATAGGTGGTGCTATCGTACATCCATGTTGATGGAGACTTCAACCCTCGAAGGGTAACGGCAGCGCGAGTCCACGAAGGGATCCACCCACGAAGGGTCGATGAAGAAGCAACCTTGTCTATCCCACCATGGCCATCGCCCACGAAGGACTTGCCTCACTAGGGTAGATCTTCACGAAGTAGGCGATCTCCTTGCCCTTACAAACTCCTTGGTTCAACTCCACAATCTTGTCGGAGGCTCCCAAGTGACACCTAATCAATCTAGGAGACACCACTCTCCAAAAGGTAATAGATGGTGTGTTGATGATGAACTCCTTGCTCTTGTGCTTCAAATGATAGTCTCCCCAACACTCAACTCATTCTCATAGGATTGGATTTGGTGGAAAGATGATTTGAGTGGAAAACAACTTGGGGAAGGCTAGAGATCAAGATTCATATGGTTGGATTGGAATATCTGGTCTCAACACATGAGTAGGTGGCTCTCTCTCAGAAAATGGGTAATGGAAGTGTAGGTACATTCTGATGGCTTCCCTCACGAATGAGGAGAGGGTGGAGGGGTATATATAGCCTCCACACAAAATCTAACCGTTACACACATTATACCAAACTCGGTGGGGCGGAATCACAAATCTCGGTTGCACCGATTCAGTACATATGTGACCGTTAGACAACTTCGGTGGGACCGACATGTCATCTCGGTGAGAAATAAATCGAAAGGATAAAATAAGAAGAAACTCCAATAAAAGTATATCAGAATCAATCCCTCTTATTAGATTTCTTTTCTATAGAAGAGATAAATGCTTTATCGAAGGAAATAAGAAAAAAGGGTATGTTGCTACTCTTTTGAAAGAAAAAAATAGACCGATATCATTAGGGTTAGGGCATAACGTAATCTCGGTTGGACCAATTACCCAAACTCGGTTGGACTGACTTTGGTAATAAGCTAACCGGAGAGTTGGTCAGGCAAACTCGATGGGTCCGATTCGCTTGTCTCGGTGGGACCGAAGCATTACGAATAGGAAACAAAGAGTTTGCATTGCAGACTTGGTGGGACCGATCGCTCATCTCGGTTAGACCAAAACATTACGAAGGGAAACAGAGAGTTTGCAACTCCATCTCGGTGAGACCGAGATCCCTATCGATGAGACCGAAAAGACTAGGGTTTCTGGCAGTGGCTATGTCAAATGAACTCGGTGGCACCGGATGGATCAAATCGGCGGGGACGAGTCTGACTTTTTGGTTTGGGACATATGTGGACGTGAGAAAGTGGTTGAGGGCTTTTGGAGCATATCACTAAGCATTTTGAGCAAGCAAGCCATTAAGCAACACCTCATCCCCTTTTAATAGTATTGGCTTTCCTATAGACTCAATGTGATCTTGGATCACTAAAATAGAAAATGTAGAGTCTTGGAATTTGAAGCTTGAGCCAATCTTTTGTCCTTAGCATTTTGAGGGGTCCACATTCCTTATCCATCCCATGCCAATCATTGAACTTTCCTGAAATATTTATCTTGTAATGGCATTAGTTCAATGAGCTATATTGTTAATCATTACCAAAACCACCCAGAGATAGTTGCACTTTCAATCTCCCCCTTTTTGGTAATTGATGACAACATATAGATCAAAGCTTCGACAAATGATAATAAGATTGAAATACATTGCCGCTTTGAGAAGTATGTGACAAACAAGAGCTCCCCCTAAATTTGTGCATTATTTAAAATTTGCTTTGGACTGCAAATGCACAATGTGTTAGGATCATGGGTCACTCTTCCATGTCACATACATCTTGGTGGAGCGCTCAAAATGATAATAATTAAAAAACATGCACCCATCACCAAGCAAAGTGAATGATGATAAATGGATATGAATGATAATATCATTCAAGCACACATTAAGGTAGCATATGATCAAACACATGATCATCCAAGTATCTCAGAAAAGACATAATGTAGCAAGCAAACACACAATAAAGTTCAAGCAAGTAAGATGCAAAGAGAGACAAAGCAACACACACTCTCTCTCTCTCTCTCGAAGACTATGATCTATACATATTTCTCCCCCTTTGGCAACAAGTACCAAAAAGTTAAAAATATGCATAGTGCTATGCGTCTCTCAAGCTTGGTATTCATGAGGTGGTTTAGAGATGGCTCCAAGGACAAAAGCTTCTGTTGAAGTAGCTGGATCTGGTGTAGTGGCTGCTGGAGCTGGTGGCACTGAGGCTGTGGCTGCTGGTGCAGATGTAGTAGCTCTTGTGTCTAGGACATGCACTGCAGCAGACCTCTGGCTTCTGGGCACTCTAGTAAAAGCATCTGTAGTAGACTTGCCCTTCTTCTCCTCCATTTCCTCCTGAAGTTGCTCAACCACTGACTGAATCTCAGTTACCTTGACATCAAGATCATGCTTTCTGCTCAATGATCCTCTCCAAGCTCTCCTGGTTTTGAGTCAGGGTGGCCAAGCCCTTCTCAATCCTCAAGGTGGATTGGATCAGATATCCAGGCTGATCTTGCTTGCTCTTCAAGAACACTTGAGATGCCTCTTCAGCTGTTGGCATCTTTGCAGCTTTCTCAGCCCTTGCCTTCTCTCTCTTCTCATGTGCTTGCACTGATGATGGATCTTCCTCAGTCATGACAACAATGTTGTCCTCAAAGTCTGGCCTGAGGGGTAAATGCTCTTTGTCCAATAGATATGTGCCTATGCCCATCTTGGAGTTGATGAGCACCTGAATTTGTGGAGCATACCTGCAAGATCTCTTCTGATCTGCAGCTGTCCTCTTGATTGTTTCCACAATCAGACTCATCACTTTGAACTTTTGAGGACCATCAAATATATACAACAAGTTGATGGAGTGTCCTCTTATCATTCTGTGATCACCTGACTTTGGCAACAGAGTGTGCCTCAGTATAGTATTGATAGTAGGCAGGCCTGACAGTAAGTGCTTCACTGAGCCAAACTTGTGAGTCTCCAGGTCTACATCAGGAATCTCCTTGTACATGCTGGCCATTGAGTTGTGATCCTTCTTCTTCTTGGCATAGACATCCAAGTCATCTTCATGAGCCTCTGGGGCATTGATCAATCTAGCCCACTCATCAACTGCAGATTGGTATCTTGTACCCTCTGACATCCATACAATTCTGCCATCTAGATAGAAATGAGCAATATAATAGAATTGCATGATTAGCTCATCATTCCACTTGGTGAGCTTCTGGCCAACAAACTTGTCAACCTCACATGCCTTGAAGTTGTCATAAACACCTGGGAAGTGATCTTCATTCTCTCTTATGTAGGTCCAGTCCACCAATCTCATGTCACACACTATGGGTTTCTTGCCAAGCAAGATAGTCTCATAGAAATCTTGTTGTTCCTTTGTGTGGAACCTGTAATCCATAGCAGTCCTCCTCCTAACAGCATATGGGTCAGCCTTTCTCCACTGTCTTAGTCCTGCATCCTTCCTGATCCTCATATCTTCTGCAACACGATGTGCACCATTATGGTCAGGGATCTTTGGCTTTAGCTTCCTTAGCACTTGAGCTTCAGCTTCCTCTTCTTCAGTCTCAAGCAATGGGGCCTTGTTCTTCTCCTCAGCAGGTATGTTCCTGGTACTCCTCTTGGGTGCAGTCTTGGGAACTGGAGCAACAACTTTGGGAGCAGTTTTGGGCTTAGCAGCAGCCCCTGACTTTATAGCATCTCCCATGAGCTTCTGTGCCTTAGGTGCTGGAGCAGCATCCTCTTCCTCTTCGTCATCCGATCTCACCATTGAGGACTTTCCAAGAACTTTAGATGTTGTAGTTCTTGCCCTCTTCTTCTTCTTGTCCTCACCAGCTGCTTCTTCTTCAGATTCAATGGTGAACTTCATAGTTTCACCTGTGGCAACTTTCCTTGGCTTGGATGTAGGCACTCTCCTAGATGGTGCCTTCTTGTTCATGTCTGGCTTTGTTGATGCAGCAGTGCCAAACTCTTTCTTCACAACTTTCCTCTTTGAGATGGCCTCATCCTCAGCTGCAACATAATCTTCATCTTCAGAATCTGAGGTTCTCTTCTTCCTTGTTCTAGTAGCTGCCTTGGGAAAATTACTAGGTGTGCTCCTACTTCCCTCATCATAGCTGCTGGAGGGACTAGTGCCCTCACTCAACTGTCATTGCTGTTCAGACCTGTTCTGGCTGTCACTCTAGACAGACATCTTGCAAGCAAACTGTCAGCAGACCCTGTGAATAGGTTGTAGGTGAGGTAGAGTAGATGAGCATCACAAAGTACAGAGGTTTTGCAAAGCAAATTGAGTCAAAAAGCTTAGTTTTAGTTCTTTACAGAAGTGATCTCGGAGCTACCGAATTGACAAACTCGGTGATACCGAAGCAACACTTGGAATCTCGGTTGGACCGAGTGACAGTTTGGTGGCACCAAGATTGCTAGGGTTTCACAAAATCTTAAACTCGGTCACACCGATTTGCACATTTCGGTCAGACCAAAAAGCGCATGTGCAATGGCCTAAGCCAAATCGGTGAGACCGATTTCTACATTTCGATCAGTCCGAGATGAGTTCTGCGGAGAGCTAACCCTAAAATTTTCGAATCAATATAGACCTAAGGAAGTTTTAGCTGGATAGATTAATCACATTCATGGAAAGAAACATGGCATTGTCCTTGTGCTAGGAATCGGAGTGAAAAAGACATCACAAGGGGTCGAACACTTACCCTAGAGCGGCAGTGTTCGCTACGGCGGCGACGGCAGAGCAGATTCCGTCGACGGCGGCAGAGTCCAACGGTGGGAGGTTGTTGGCGGCGAGGAGACGATCCGAAGACCCAAGGAGGCAGAGCAGGACACGCGCGGGCTGAGAAGATTTGAAGAAATTTCCAAAGTCTCACCCGTGGGTATTTATATTTGAAAGGATCGATAAGAGGTGTCTAGAGGGGGGGGGGTGGGTGATTAGACACTAAGTGAAAAAAGGTGCAGTTTTTAATTTCTTTAAGTTGAAGTGGAGTTTCGGCACAAGTTTAACAATCACAATACATATCAAGCAAGCATGCGAAGAGTATATGAGCAGCGGAAAGTAAAGCATGCAACTTGCAAGAATGTAAAGGGATGGGATTGGAGTGTGCAAACGCAATTTGGAGACACGGAGATTTTTGAGACGTGGTTCCGATGGGTGGTGCTATCGTACATCCACGTTGATGGAGACTTCAACCCACGAAGGGTAACGGTTGCGCGAGTCCACGGAGGGCTCCATCCACTAAGGGTCCATGAAGAAGCAACCTTGTCTATCCCACCATGGCCGTCGCCCACGAAGGACTTGCCTCACTAGGGGTAGATCTTCATGAAGTAGGCGATCTCCTTGCGCTTACAAACTCCTTGGTTTAACTCCACAATCTTGTCGGAGGCTCCCAAGTGACACCTAGCCAATTTAGGAGACACCACTCTCCAAGAAGTAAGAAATGGTGTGTTGATGATGAACTCCTTGCTCTTGTGCTTCAATTGGTAGTCTCCCCAACACTCAACTCTCTCTCACAGGATTTGGATTTGGTGGAAAGAAGATTTGAGTGGAAAGCAACTTGGGGAAGGCTAGAGATCAAGATTCATATGGTAGGAATGGAATATCTTGGCCTCAACACAAGTGTAGGTGGTTCTCTCTTAGAAAATGTATGTTGGAAGTGTAGGCATGTTCCGATGGCTCTCTCCACGAATGAAGAGTGGGTGGAGGGGTATATATAGCCTCCACACAAAATCTAACCGTTACACACAACTTACCAATCTCGGTGGGACCGAATTGAGAAACTCGGTCAGACCGATTTAGCAAATCATGTGACCGTTAGGATTTTCGGTGGGACCGACATGCAACTCGGTAGGACCGATATGGTTAGGGTTAGGGCATAACGTAATCTCGGTGAGACCGATTACACAAACTCGGTGGGACCGATTTTGGTAATAAGCTAACCTGAGAGTTGGTCAGGCAAACTCGGTGGGACTGATTCGCTCATCTCAGTTGGACCGAAATGTTACGAAGAGGAACAGAGAGTTTGCATTGTAATCTCGGTAGGACGGATTACACAAACTCGGTGGGACCGATTTTGGTAATGGACATACACAGAGAGATTGCAATCCCATCGCGGTGAGACCGAGATCCCTATTGGTGAGACCGATTTACCTAGGGTTTATGGCAGTGTCTATGACATCTGAACTCGGTGGCGCCGGATAGGAAGAATCGGTGGTGCCGAGTTGGATTTTTGGTGTAGGTCATATGTGGATATGAGAAAGTAGTTGAGGGCTTTGGAGCATATCATTAAGCATTTTGAGCAAGCAAGCCATTAAGCAACACCTCATCCCCTCTTGATAGTATTGGCTTTTCCTATAGACTCAATGTGATCTTGGATCACTAAAATAGAAAAAGGTAGAGTCTTGAGCTTGGAGCTTGAGCCAATCCTTTGTCCTTAGCATGTTGAAGGGGTTCCACATCCTCTAGTCCATGCCACTTCATTGTTGAACTTATCTGAAACATACTAGGTAAAAATGTTAGTCCAACAAGAGATATGTTGACATTAATTACCAAAATCACCCAGGGAGCACTTGTGCTTTCAATCTCCCCTTTTTGGTAATTGATGACAACATACATCAAAGCTTTGAATAACAAGTAAAGCTTTGGAAAGACATGTAACATGCATAGGCTCCCCCTACATGTACGCAATCATGTAAATATGAAATATTGGATCATGTGATTGCATGAGCATGACAGAGTAAGCAATGTGTTATATGTATCTTGGCTATATGCATCAGAGAAAATGATGTGAATATGGGAGATGTACCTCCATGCTCATGAGTCCTTCTTGCAAACAGTATGTACATCAACAAGAATTCCTCATACACATGATTGTGATGCATATACTTGCCTTGTGGTCTTGAGTTGGCTTAGGATGGAATGAACCTGCGTAAACAAGGTTAGATAACATAGATGCACCTACTGGCCAGAGAAAACAAAGGAAACCACAAGAGTACCAAGACTGGGATGACATGTAGAGAGTGAGTACTGAGTACCACATTGGATATAGACATGTCCCCAAAGGTAAAGATGTGTAATGAATTCAAGGATTTCCTTCCCTTAGATGTCTTGCTCCCCCTGAATCTAGCATGGGATACTGGGAGAAGATAGGGAACAGAAAATCAGAGCAAAATCAGACCTCAAAGAAAATAAACAGAGCTAATGCAAACAAGCACATATGAACATGTCTTTCCCCTCTTGAAGACATGTGACTTCTCTCCTCTTGAACACCAAGCATCTGGGGTCCTTGATGATTACTCTTTCTCCTTGAGTATTCTCTCCCCCTATAGATATGATTAAGATTTGATGTGATCTCTCTCTCCCCCTTTGACATCAATTTCCAAGAAGGGTTCTTCTGGATTTTTGTCACAAATGGGTTTGGTCCTAGAGTCACAGAACAAAACAACAAGTTGAATGTGATGCTAGTAGAGGACAAGATTCATTGAGTGGAGCTGGATCAAGAAAAATGCAGAAACAAGTGGCAAAATGTCTTTCCTATAGTGAAATCGGTGGCACCGAGTGTTATTCTTCGGTTGCACCGAAAGGATTCGGTTAAACCGAAAACAACAGACCGGTGTGACCGAGTTCATCATAGAGAAAACACTTGTCACCTCAGCTCACTAGACAAGTAAGATCTCACAAGGATTTGCAAGGAATTAACTTAAAGATTTGTAATGAATTGGATGCAGGGAATGCAGAACAGAAGATAAAAGAGAAGAAACACTAAAGAAATCTAGATGAAGTTTTTTTGAAAGGGGAAACAAATATGCATGAGATAAATGCAAGAGCACAAAAAGACACAAGAGAACTTCATCTAGAATTGGTCAGTGACAAAGTCACCTATGTTAGAGTATATTGACTTAGGAGTCAAGTGAGATCACTTGATCATAGGTCATACTCATCGCTTAAGCTCAAAATGGGGTTACCATTTTTCGTTTAAGCATCTTGATGTATTCTCATCTTGTCGAGTTGCTTTGACTCATGACTTGGAGTAAAGCTTCTCTTAGATGGAATAACATACCTTGGGTGGTGGTGTTGATCGTGATCATGTAGTTGAACTTATGTGGGTTGCTCAAGGTTGATGTTGCTCATCAAGAGTTGGGAGCACCACTTGGAATTTGAGTTCATCTTCCTACATGGGTTAGTTTTTTGCAAGGAAGAGCACTTGTGTATCCAAAATGACAATCATGAAACTCAACATAGAATTTGTCAAAGGATATGTTTGAATGGTTTCGTGCTTCCTTGTCTTCAACCACCATTGAGTAGAGACTTGGTGATGTAGAGATCGCTCAAGATGTGAGTGAGTTGCAATCTCATAGATTTAGATTCATCCAAGTACCTACACGGGTTAGATAACATGCAAGATGCAAATATATCCAAGCATAAGATTATCATCATAAGAGAAATTTCAAGGATTAGTCATAGACTCATGTCTTGCATGTATCAAATGGAGTTTCTACTCCAAGTTTGAAGCATCAATGATGTTCAATTCACCTCTCAACCTGCAAAACACTTTCTCTTCAAGTGGTTTGGTGAAAATATCCGCTAATTGCTTATCGGTGCAAACATGTTTAAGATTAATGTCCCCTTTGGCAACATGATCTCGAATGAAATGATGACGAACTTCAATATGCTTAGTTCGAGAGTGTTGCACGGGATTGTGAGCAATCTTGATAGCACTTTCATTATCACAAAGCAATGGAACATGTTTCACATATATCCCATAATCTATAAGAGTTTGGGTCATCCAAAGTAAATGAGCACAACATGAACCAGCGGCAATGTATTATGCTTCAGCGGTGGATAAGGATACCGAGTTTTGTTTCTTGGAAGACCAAGACACAAGAGATCTACCAAGAAATTGACAAGTACCCGAAGTGGACTTTCTATCAACCTTGTCACCGGCATAGTCCGAGTCGGAGTAGCCAACAAGATTAAAAGAGGCCCTCTTTGGATACCAAATGCCAAAATTTGGTGTATGAATTAACTATCTCACTATCCTTTTCATGGCCTTAAGATGACATTCTTTAGGAGTGGCTTGATATCTTGCACACATGCACACACTTAGCATAATATCGGGACGTGAAGCACATAGGTATAATAATGAACCAATCATAGAGTGATAAACCTTTTGATCAACCGATTCACCATCTTTGGTCAAATCAAGATGTCCACTAGTAGGCATGGGTGTAGTCATACCTTTGCATTCTTGCATATTAAACTTCTTGGATAAGTCCTTGGTGTACTTTGTTTGAGAGACAAAGGTACCTTCCTTAGTTTGCTTGATTTGCAAACCAAGAAAGAATTTGAGTTCACTCATCATCGACATCTCAAACTTCTCCGACATTAGCTTTCCAAACTTTTCACTAAAGTGAGGGTTAGTAGAACCAAATATAATATCATCAACATAGATTTGGCATACAAATAGTTCCCCATCTACCCTTTTAGTAAAAAAAGTAGAATAAAATTTTCCAATTTCCAAGCCTTTTTCAATAAGAAACTTGGTCAAGCATTTGTACCACGCTCTAGGAGCTTGTTTAAGACCATAAAGAGCTTTGTGAAGTTTGTAAACATGATTAGGTTTCTTAGGATTAACAAAACCGGGAGGTTGCTTAACATAAACTTCCTCCTCTATTTCACCATTTAGAAAGGCACTTTTAATGTCCATTTGGTACAAGGTGATATCATGGTGATTAGCATAGACAAGTAAGATGCGAATGGACTCAAGTCTAGCAACGGGGGCATATGTCTCACCATAGTCCATACCTTCGACTTGTGTGTAGCCTTGGGCGATGAGACGTGCTTTGTTGCGAACCACTTGTCCATCTTCATCTTGCTTGTTGCGAAACACCCATTTGGTGCCGATGATGTTGTGGTTGTTGTCGGGCTTCTCGACCAATGTCCACACTTGATTTCTTTCAAAGTTGTGTAGCTCTTCATGCATGGCGTTTGTCCAATCCGGATCTTCCAGTGCTTCGTCAACCTTCATAGGTTCAATGCTAGAGATGAATGAATAGTGTTCACAAAAGTTAGCTAAACGAGTTTTAGAGCGAGTGATTCTCTCGGTTTGGATATTGTTGTAGATTTGCTCGACGGGATGATCTTTAGCAATTCTTGCTCGAACTCGTGAAAGCTTTTGCTTGGATCTTGGTTGAACATCTTCTTCATCATGTTCTTGTTCTTGGCCTTCTTCATTGTTGACGTTGTCGTTCTCTTGTCGTGGTGGAGAAGGAGTTTGTTGACGTTCATCTTGATGTACTTCCTCGTTTTCTTTGTCTTGGTGTGTCCCACTTGTGGATGCTTCCGTATCAACTCTTGGTTCACCTTGTCGTGAGATAGAAGCTTCCACTTGGACGAACGAGGTACTCTCCTTCACCTCCGTTGGACGAATCTTGCCAATATACAAGTCTTGGGTTGCTTCCGAGGGGTATTTGTCTCCTACATCAATTGGCAATTGCTCTACTTGCGAGCCGTTAGATTCATCAAACTTCACATCTACCGTCTCTTCAACCATTCGGGTGAAATTGTTGTAGACACGGTAAGTGTGAGAGTTTGAGCCATAACCAAGTAGGAAAGCTTCATGAGACTTAGGAGCAAATTTAGAACGACGATGCTTATCAAGAATGTAGCACTTTGAGCCGAATACCCGAAAGTATCCAACTTGGGGTTTGTTAGCAGTGAGGAGCTTGTATACCGTCTTGCCGAGTAGCTTGTGAAGATATGTCGGTGTACAAAAGTAGGGGCTCTCCTTTTGACCCCTTTACTTGTGCACGGGCAGTCAGAGCCTCCCGCCACGGCCACGCGTAATAGGGCAGAAAGGGGAAGCCGGAGAGAAGCCGAAGCCACAAGGACAAACGAAGCAACAACAAGGACCAAGGCCACAAAGATCATATAGGCGTAGCAGGTTCCCCCGGCAAGGACCCTTGCCGGAGCAGCCTCAGCAGCCCCGACAAGACCCTTGCCAGGGCAGCTCGCCCGCGCCAGCCAAAGTGAGCCACCCTTGAGCCCATCAGCGCTTGACAAACACGTTGGGACAAGGCTCGGGAGGCACCTCTGTGGTGGCATGCAGATCTTTGTGAAGACAAAGAATAGACAAGATCAGATGGGGATAGGAAGGCAACCATCCTCACCGAACAAACCCATGAGAACCCCGGCAAGATCCTTGCCAGGGAAGCCAGCGCACCACGGCAAGACCCTTGCCGGGCCACCCGACAAGGCCCTCGCCAAGCGCACCGGCGGGGCCACTGCCAGGCCCGCGCCAACCAAGTCTTCACCACCGTTCGCATGCAGCTGCCGACCCAACCAGTTGGGCAGGCACCTGCGTGGCAGCATGCAATTCTTCATGGAGGCTCCACCATCGCGCCACCTCAGCTGCATGCCTGCCTACATGGCACCGCATGCATCGCTGGCCAGGGCGCGTGTCGAAGCAAGGAGGAGCGGCGACGAATGGGACGGGCCTCGCCCCCGTCCCCAATAAAGCGAAGGGACACCTAAGCCTCGCATTAAATGCATCTTGTCCTGTAATACTAGCGATAAACTCACAATGTTGTAGCACTTTCCACCTCCTGTGTGCCACTGTGGCAGCCCCTTTCGCCTATAAAAGGAGGCCCATGGCACACAGAGAGAGGATTCAGCTCTTTGGAACCCCACAGCACGCAGAGCTAGTTCAAGAGCTCAAGAACACTAAATACATCCACCAAAGCAGGATCGTAGGGTTTTACGCATCTTTGCGGCCCGAACCTGGGTAAATACCTTTGTGTTGTCTACTAGTCCCGCTCTTCTCACGATCTCCGCACCCCGCGGCCGTAGAAGGGATTCCAGTGATCCCATAGGTGTCGTTTTCCACCGACATCTTTGGCGCGACAGGTAGGGGGCGCTATCGTGAGAATCTGGTCTAGCAGTTGGCCTAGCTGTTCTTCATCGCCATGGCTCCTAAGAAGAAGGCGACCACGGCGATCGGTTCGTCCGGGACCAAGTTGCCAGCACCGGTGCGGACCAGTAGCGGGCCAGTCGCGGAGAGAACCCGTGGCGCGGCCCGCGAACATCCACATCACCCTGGCGGTTCAGGCCTGGCGAGTGGCGCCGTTCGCACGCCAGGCGACGAGCCACCAGTCGTAGGCTCCAGAGACGGAGTCGCCCGCAGCGGCGCGGCCCTTTCAGGCACCACTGCCCCGGCCAGCGGCGGCACGGCGACCTCCAAGACGCCAACACCGGCGCCCATGGCGCGCTCCTCTTAGGTTGTGCGTGATGAGCAGTGTCACCCTGCCGGTGACCCTGCGCGCCGCCCTGGGAAGAGTCCCGTGCGTCCATCACATGAAGAGGAGGGCCAGCATGCGCGCCGAGGTGCTGATGGAGGTGGCGAACGGCTGTGGAGCCGTGACGCAGCTCCTTCTAACATGGTTAGGAGTCGAGGCGCATCACGGTCCACCCAGCTTTCGCCGCCACCCACGCCAGTGGAAGCCCTAGCACGCGCGCAGCTGCTCCTCGATTTTCCTCCCGCCGCGGAGAAGCTTGACGAATGGAGGGCCACCGTCCGGAACCTCGTCGGCATTGCCAACAATGATGGGCTGTGGCCGGCGGAACCCGTCGGCCGCCGCTCCGCCGGGCTGCCACCCGCTAGCGGAGGCCACGCTGGAGGCGACACGACCATGGTGTACTCCCCACCTCCATCCCGACCGCCCCGGGCGTCGGCCCATCGCGGCGACGCTCGTGATGATATCTCCATCGTGTTGTCCGACCCGTGAACCAACCACGATCAGCGCCAAGTCCTTCGGGAGCGGCCTCATGAGGACGCTCGAACTAGGATCGAGCGCCGACGTGACGCGCGCCACCAGTCGGACAGGCAGGCAGGGCCCGCTACAGACCACCCAGCGCCGGGAGGCTGCGGTGGCCTACCTTACGAGGTGGGTTGTCCGGCCTTCACCCGTGAGCTGCGGCAGTTCCAGTGGCCCTCCCACCGTACGTTCAAGCCCGACGTTGGCGAGAAGTACAATGGCAAGACTCACCCATAAGAGTTCCTCAGCATCTACACCATCGCGATGCAAGATGCTGGGGCCCGCGATGATAAGGTGCTTGCTAACTACTTCCCGTTGGCACTCAAGCCTAATGTTATGTCATGGTTGATGCACTTGCTGGTGGATTACTTCTCTTCTTGGGAGGATCTGTGCCATGAGGTTGTTGGCACCTTTACCGGAGGTCACCAAGCTTATGGCCAAGCGAGTGATTTACACATCATCCCCCAGAAGGAAGGAGAAAACCTGCGCAAGTACATCCAAAGGTTCAGCCGGGTGCAGTACAACATCTCCGATGTTCATCCCGCCATTGATCGATGCGTTCCATCAGAACTTGCGCAATCGCAAGATGCGTGAAGAACTGGCGATGAACAAGGTTAAGGATTTGGCCGAGCTCTATGTTCTGGCCAATCGGTGCGCTCGTGCCGAGGAGGGAAGGAAGTACCGGCGAAGATGCGGTGTGGAAACCGACTCCTTTGGCGATACCACCACCCCAAAGAAAGAAAGGCCGACGCCGTAACAGGAAGCGCAAGGGCAAGGCCGTGCTTGCCGTTGAGGGATCCGACGACACCGGCACCACCAAGAAGACCAAGGCAAGCAACCCCGGCAAGGAGGTTGCCGGGTGTGTGCTACATCTTGAGCTTGCGTTGGTTTTCCTTGAAGAGGAAAGGGTGATGCAGCAATAGTAGCGTAAGTATTTCCCTTAGTTTTCTGAGAACCAAGGTATCAATCCAGTAGGAGGCTCCTCACAAGTCCCACGCACCTACACAAACAAACAAAGAACTCGCAACCAACGCAATAAAGGGGTTGTCAATCCCTTCACGGCCACTTCAAGTAAAGTGAGATCTAATAGAGATAGTATGATAAGATAAATATATTTTTGGTATTTTATAATATAGATGCAAAAAAGTAAAGATGCAAATAAAAGTAGATTGGAAGCAATTATGATAAGAGATAGACCCGGGGGCCATACGTTTCACTAGAGGCTTCTCTCAAGATAGCATAAGTATTACGGTGGGTGAACAAATTACTGTCGAGCAATTGATAGAAAAGCGAATAATTATGAGATTATCTAAGCATGATCATGTATATAGGCATCACGTCCGCAACAAGTAGACCGACTCCTGCCTGCATCTACTACTATTACTCCACACATCGACCGACTCCTGCGTGCATCTAGAGTATTAAGTTCATAGAAACAGAGTAACGCATTAAGCAAGATGACATGATGTAGAGGGATAAACTCAAGCAATATGATATAAAACCCATCTTTTTATCATCGATGGCAACAATACAATAAGTGTGTTGCTGCCCCTGCTGTCACTAGGTAAGGACACCGCAAGATTGAACCCAAAGCTAAGCACTTCTCCCATGGAAAGAAAGATCAATCTAGTCGGCCAAACCAAACTGATAATTCGAAGAGACTTGCAAAGATAACTCAATCATACATAAAAGAATCCAGAGGAGATTCAAAATTTCTCATAGATAAACTTGATCATAAACCCACAATTCATCGGATCTCGACAAACACACCGCAAAAAGAGTTTACATCGAATAGATCTCCACAAGAGAGGGGGAGAACATTGTATTGAGATCCAAAAAGAGAGAAGAAGCCATCTAGCTAATAACTATGGACCCAAAGGTCTGTGGTAAACTACTCACAACTCATCGGAGGGGCAAGGATGTTGATGTAGAAGCCCTCCATGGTCGATTCCCCCTCCAGCGGAGTGCCGACGAAGGCTCCAAGATGGGATCTCGCGGATACAGAAGGTTACGGCGGTGGAAATTGTGTTTCGTTTGCTCCCTGGATGTTTTCGGGGTACATAGGCTTATATAGGAGGAAGAAGTACGTCAGTGACCGCCCGAGGGGCCCACGAGACAGGGGGCGCGCCGTGTAGGGGGGGGGGCGCCCTCCTATCTCGTGGAGGCCTCAGCTGCTTCTTGACTTGCACTCCAAGTCCTCTGGATCACGTTCGTTCCTAAAATCACGCTCCCGAAGGTTTCATTCCGTTTGGACTCTGTTTGATATTCCTTTTCTTCGAAATACTAAAATAGGCAAAAAAAAACAGCAATATGGGCTGGGCCTCCGGTTAGTAGGTTAGTCCCAAAAACGATATAAATGTGTAAAATAAAGCCCATAAACATCCAAAAGGGGTAATATAATAGCATGGAACAATCAAAAATTATAGATACGTTGGAGACGTATCAAGCATCCCCAAGCTTAATTCCTGCTCATCCTCGAGTAGGTAAATGATAAAAAAAAGAATTTTTGATGTGGAATGCTACCTAGCATAATTCTCAATGTAATTTTCTTTATTGTGGCATGAATGTTCAGATCCAAATGATACAAAATAAAAGTTCATATTAACATGAAAATGGTGATACTTCAAGCATACTAATCAAAGTAATCATGTCTTCTCAAAATAACATGGCTAAAAAAAAGTTATCCCTACAAAATCATATAGTCTGGCTGTTGCTCTATCTTCATCACACAAAGTATTTAATCATGCACAACCTCGATGACAAGCCACGCAATTGTTTCATACTTTAATAATCTCAAACTCTTTCAACTTTCACGCAGTACATGAGCGTGAGCCATGGACATAGCACTATATGTGGAATAGAATGGTGGTTGTGGAGAAGACAAAAGGGAGAAGATAGTCTCACATCAAATTGGCGTATCAACGGGCTACGAATATGCCCATTAATAGATATCAATGTGAGTGAGTAGGGATTGCCATGCCACGGATGCACTAGAGCTATAAATATATGAAAGCTCAATAAAAGAAACTAAGTGGGTGTGCATCCAACTCGCTTGCTCACGAAGACCTAGGGCATTTTGAGGAAGCCCATCATTGGAATATACAAACCAAGTTCTATAATGAAAAATTCCCACTAGTATATAAAAGTGAAAACATATGAGACTCTCTATCATGAAGATCATGGTGCTACTTTGAAGCACAAGTGTGGAAAAAGAGATAGTAGCATTGTCCCTTCTCTCTTTTTCTCTCATTTTATTTTTTTCTTTTTTCTTTTGCTTTTTTTCTTTGGCCTTCCTTTTTTTCTTTCTTTTTTTCTTTTTGTAAAGTCCGAAGTCTCATCCCGACTTGTGGGGGAATCATAGTCTTCATCATCCTTTCCTCACTAGGACAATGCTCTAATAATGAAAATCATCACAATTTTATGGATTTACAACTCAAGAATTACAACTCAAAGCTAGAACAAGATATGACTCTATATGAATGCCTCCGGCGGTGTACCGGGATATGCCATGAATCAAGAGCGACATGTATGCAAATTATGAAGGTGGCCTTGCCACAAATACGATGTCAACTACATGATCATGCAAAAAGCAATATGACAAAAGTAATGCATGTCATATGAACGGAACGGTGGAAAGTTGCATGGCAATATATCTCGGAATGGCTATGGAAATGCCACGATAGGTAGGTATGGTGGCTGTTTTGAGGAAGGTATATGGTGGGTGTACGGTACCGGCGAAAGTTGCGCGGCACAAGAGAGGCTAGCAATGGTGGAAGGGTGAGGTGTGTATAATCCATGGACTCAACATTAGTCAAAAGAATTCATGTACTTATTGCAAAAATCTAGAAGTCATCAAAAACCAAAGCACTACGCGCATGCTCCTATGGGGGTAGATTGGTAGGAAAAGACCATCGCTCATCCCCGACCGCCACTCATAAGGAAGACAATCAATAAATAAAATTGTGCTCCAACTTCATCACAAAGCGGTTCACCATACGTGCATGCTACGGGAATCACAACCCTTATCACAAGTATTTTTCATAATTACCTCAACTAGCATGACTTTAATATCACTACCTCCATATCTCAAAACAATTATCAAGCATCATATTGATCATAGCATCCAATTCTTTTCTATGATAGTTTTTATTATACCCAACTTGGATGCTCATCATTCTAGGACCAACTTTGTAACCATAGCAAATACCATGCTGTTCTAAAAGACCTCAAAAATATATAAGTGAAGCATGAGAGACTAGCAATTTCTTCAAAATTAAGACACCACCGTGCTCTAAAAAATATAAGTGAAGCACTAGAGCAAAAACTATCAAGCTCAAAAGATATAAGTGAAGCACATAGAGTATTCTAGCAAATCCTAATCAAGTAGGCTTCTCCCAAAAGGTGTGTACAGCAAGGATGATTGTGGTAAACTAAAAAGCAAAGACTAATATAATACACGACGCTCCAAGCAAAACACATATCATGTGGTGAATAAAAATATAGCTCCAAGTAAAGTTACCAATGAACGAAGACGAAGGAGGGGATGCCTTCCCGGGGCATCCCCAAGCTTAGGCTTTTGGATATCCTTGAATATCTTGGGGTGCCATGGGCATCCCCAAGCTTAGGCTCTTGCCACTCCTTATTCCATAGTCCATAAAAGCTTTACACAAAACTTGAAAACTTCACAACACAAAACTCAACAGGAAATCTTATAAGCTCCGTTAGTGAAAGAAAACAAAACCAGCACATAAGGTACTGTAATGAACTCATTATTTATTTATTTTGGTGTTAAACCTACTGTATTCCAACTTCTCTATGGTTTATAAACTATTTTACTATCCATAGATGCATCAAAATAAGCAAACAACACACGAAAAACAGAATCTGTCAAAAACAGAACAGTCTGTAGAAATCTGTAACTAACGCCAACATATGAACCTTAAAAATCCTACCAAAATAGGAAGTCCTGGAAAATTTGTTTATTGATCAGCATCAAAAAGAATCAACGCAAAAGCACGTTTCTGTGATTTAACAAAACTAAATTCGTGCGTGTAATGTTTCTGTTTTTCAGCAGAATCAAATCAACTATCATCATAGGTTATCCTATAGGTTCTACTTGGCACAAACACTAAACAAAATATAAAAACACATCTAAACAGAGGGTAGATGCAAGATTTATTACTAAACAGGAACAAAAACAAAAAACACAAAGAAAATTGGTTTGCCTCCCAACTAGCGCTATCGTTTAACGCCCCTAGCTAGGCATAAAAGCGAAGATAGATCTAAGTAGTGCCATATTTGGCACTAAATTCATAAGTAGCTCGCATGATAGATTCATAAGGTAATTTGACTTTCTTTCTTGGAAAGTGCTCCATGCCTTTCTTTAATGGAAATTGGAATCTAATATTCCCTTCGTTCATATCAATAATCGCGCCAATCGTTCTAAGGAAGGGTCTACCAAGGATAATAGGGCAAGAAAGATTGCAATCTATATCAAGAACGATAAAATCTATGGGCACCAAATTTCTATTTGCAACAATGAGAACATCATTGATCCTTCCCATTGGCTTTTTAATGGCGGAATCCGCAAGGTGCAAATTTAAAGAGCAATCATCAAGATCATGGAAACCTAGAATATCACATAAAGTTTTCGGAATCGTGGAAACACTAGCACCCAAATCACACAAAGCAAAACACTCATGATCTTTAATTCTAATCTTTATAGTAGGTTCCCACTCATCATTAAGTTTTCTAGGTATAGAAACTTCCAAAATTAAGTTTTTCATCATAAGATTGCATCAAGGCATCAACGATATGTTTGGTAAAAGCTTTATTTTGACTGTAAGCATGAGGAGAATTAACAACGGATTGCAACAAGGAAATACAACCTTCTAAAGAACAATAATCATAATCAAATTCCTTGAAATCCGAGATAGTGGGTACAATGCTATTTAAAGTCACAACCTCTCCAATCCTACTTTTACCAAATTTAGCATCAAGATCTAAAGACTCCGAATTTTTGGGACGCCTTCTAGGAAAAGTTGATTCATCATCAGTCCCATAATTATCAAGATTCATATTGCAAAACAAAGATCTAATAGGAGACGCATCAATAACTTTAAGATCTTCATCATTATTTTCATGGAAACTAGAAGAACATGCTTTTATAAAGCAATCTTTATTTGCACGCAATCTAGCGGTTCTTTCCTTGCACTCATCAATGGAAATTCTCATGGCTTTGAGGGACTCATTGATATCATGCTTAGGAGATGAAGATCTAAGTTGAAGAGAATCAACATCAAGCGAAAGTCCATCAATGTTCCTAGCCAAATCATCAACTTTGAGCAATTTTTCTTCAAGAAAAGCATTAAAATTCTTTTGAGAAATCATAAATTCTTTCACACTATTCTCAAAATCAGAGGGCATCTTATTAAAATTACCATAAGAATTATTGTAGGAATTTCCATAATTATTAGAGGAATTACTAGGGAACGGTCTAGCATTAAAGTTTCCTCTATAAGCGTTGTTTCCAAAACTATTCCTACCAACAAAATTCACATCCATAGATTCATTATTATTCTCAATCAAAGTAGACAAAGGCATATCATTGGGATTAAGAGGAGTATTTTTAGTAGCAAATAATTTCATAAGTTCATCCATCTTTCCACCTAAAACATTGATTTCTTCTATAGCATGCACTTTTTTACTAAAAGATCTTTCGGTGTGCCATTGAGAATAATTAGCCATAATATTATCAAGAAGTTTTGTAGCATCTCCTAACGCGATTTCCATAAACGTGCCTCCCGCGTCAATCTAAGAGATTTCTAGAAGCAAAATTCAAACCGCATAAATTTTTGTATGATCATCCATAAATTCAAACCATGAGTAGGGCAATTGTGAATCATCAATTTCATTCTTTCCCAAGATTGGGCAACATGCTCATGGTCAAGTTGTTTAAAATTCATAATATCGTTCCTAAGAGTGATGATCTTAGCGGTGAAAATACTTAGAGATAAAAGCATCTTTGCACTTGTTCCAAGAATCAATACTATTTTTAGGCAAAGACGAAAACCAAACTTTAGCATGATCTCTAAGTGAAAACGGAAATAACTTCAATTTAACAATATCGTTATCCGTATCTTTCTTCTTTTGCATATCACACAAATCAACAAAGTTGTTTAGATGAGTAGCGGCATCTTCACTAGGAAGGCCGGCGAATTGATCTTTCATAACAAGATTAAGCAAAGCAGTATTGATTTCACAAGACTAAACATCATTAAGAGGAGCAATCGGAGTACTAAGGAAATCATTATTATTGGTATTCGAGAAATCACACAATTTGGTATTATCTTGCGCCATGGCAACAAGTAATCCAACACACAAGCAAACAGAAAAAGGCAAGCGAAAGAGAGAGAAGGAGATTGGGAAAGAGAGGGCGAATAAAACGACAAGGGTGAAGTGGGGGAGAGGAAAACGAGAGGAAAATGGCAAATAATGTAAATGTGAGGGAGATGAGTTTGTGATGGGTACTTAGTATGTCTTGACTTGAGTAAAGACCTCCCTGCGGCGCCAGAAATCCTTCTTGCAACGTCTTGAGCTTGCGTTGGTTTTCCTTGAAGAGGAAAGGGTGATGCAGCAATAGTAGCGTAAGTATTTCCCTCAGTTTTTTGAGAACCAAGGTATCAATCCAAAGAGGGAGGCTCCTCAAAAGTCCCACGCACCTACACAAACAAACAAAGAACTACGCAACCAATGCAATAAAGGGGTTGTCAATCCCTTCACGGCCACTTCATGAAAGTGAGATCTAATAGAGATAGTATGATAAGATAAATATATTTTTGGTGTTTTATAATATAGATGCAAAAAGTAAAGATGAAAATAAAAGTAGATTGGAAGCAAATATGATAAGAGATAGACCCGGGGGCCATAGGTTTCACTAGAGGCTTCTCTCAAGATAGCATAAGTATTACGGTGGGTGAACAAATTACTGTCAAGCAATTGATAGAAAAGCGAATAATTATGAGATTATCTAGGCATGATCATGTATATAGGCATCAAGTCCACAACAAGTAGACCGACTCCTGCCTGCATCTACTACTATTACTCCACACATCGACCGACTCCTGCCTGTATCTAGAGTATTATGTTCATAAGAACAGAGTAACGCATTAAGCAAGATGACATGATGTAGAGGGATAAACTCGAGCAATATTATATAAACCCTGTCGGTGTCAAAACCGGTGGATCTCGGGTAGGGGGTCCCGAACTGTGCGTCTAGGCGGATGGTAACAGGAGACAAGGGACACGATGTTTTTACCCAGGTTCGGGCCCTCTCGGTGGAGGTAATACCGTACTCCTGCTTGATTAATATTGATGATATGGGTAGTACAAGAGTAGATCTACCACGAGATCAGAGGGGCTAAACCCTAGAAGCTAGCCTATGGTATGATTGTTGTTCGTCCTACGGACTAAAAGCCTTCGGTTTATATAGACACCGAATAGGGTTAGGGTTACACAGAGTCGGTTACAATGGTAGGAGATCTACATATCCGTATCGCCAAGCTTGCCCTCCACGCCAAGGAAAGTCCTATCCGGACACGGGACAGAGTCTTCAATCTTGTATCTTCATAGTCCAGGAGTCCGGTCGAAGATGATAGTTCGGCTATCCGGACACCCCCTAGTCCAGGACTCCCTCAGTAGCCCCCGAACCAGGCTTCAATGATGATAAGTCCGGCGCGTTGATTGTCTTCGGCATTGCAAGGCGGGTTCTCCTCCGAATCCTGTGTTGAATAGTGTCCGACTTTCTTGTGAATACCGCGCTTCTCGGCTTCCACGCGCAATAATGGCCATCTTCCACGTGTCGAATGAATGTGAAAAGTCAGGGTATCTTTACAGTTACCCCCCTTGCTGTACAAATGAGCCGTCTACAAAAGAGACGGGGATCCAGATCCGGATCACACCATCCCCCCTCCGCGAGCTTTCGTCAGAGCGCCTTTGACAAAAATCCACTCCATCATGGACAGTCGACGCGGCTCCTCCTCTCGCGCTCCCAACCCTCAGCCTGGAGATTGGGGGAGATGTTCAGTCCCGCACAGCGAGTTGGTGGTGCTCCAAACCAAGGGATTCCTTCCCCCGGCCTTTATGGTCCCGGTTTGCTCCGGACTCGCCACCTATAAGGGCGGGAAGCAGGCGGAGAACGTCCCCGATCCCTCTAAGGGAGAGCGGGTATGCTTCGTCTCTTATTTAATGAGAGGACTGGGATTTCCAATCCATCCGTTCCTCCGGGGGCTTCTGGAGTTCTACGGCCTCCAGCTACACAACCTTACACCTGCCTCTATCCTGCATATCACGGGCTTCGTGGCCCTTTGCAAGCTGTTTCTGGGCGTTGAGGCCCATTTCGCTCTGTGGAAGAGACTGTTTTGCCTTGTGCCCCGTTCTCATGAAGGGTCAATATATCAAGTGGGCAGAGCCGAACTATGGCGCATCACCGGGACCGGATACTTATCCGGTACCCCAAAGAAGGCGTCCGAGGACTGGCCCTCAGAATGGTTTTATATGGAGAACGTCCCGCTGCCGGATCCTATTCGGATCTGCCTTCCGGAGTCTAGCAACGCTCCTCTGAAGAAGCGCCTAAGTTGGCGCCTGCGGAGCTCCCAGAGGGAAAATGACCGGGACGTCCTTTACTTGATGAGCCGAATAAGATTGCTGGCTCATGCCGGATTGACCATGATTGGAGTCATGGCAATCTGCATTATGAGGGGAGTGCAGCCACTCCTATATAGGGGCCACCCCATGTGGGATTTCAACGGGGAGGATGATGCCACCCGCCATGGCCGCAAAGGGCCAGGATCGGTCACCGAACGGGTGAAGATCTTGTCCGCTATGTACAAAGGGGAAGAGGAGGATTTTCTCCGTGTCAGTCCACTGAACGGGTTTTCTATGAATAATCCTCGAAGCTGGGTAAGCGAACATCTTTGCGACCTGTCCGATCTGTATTCCCGTGGTTAAATATCTCATTTCATGGTTTCTACACAGGAACTGCGCCGGGCTGTAGACAAGATACACAGCCCGCCTCCACAACCCGAGGATCCGGAACGATCCCTCGATCCGGCCTCCGAAGAGGACCCGGATATAAAGGTGGAGTTGATCGACGGGGTGTTCCATCAACTTAGCATCGATAATGCCTTGGTCGCCATTACGGCCGACTACCCCGAATTATTTCCGGCCTCCCAGGTAACCGTGACCGAAGTCCGGATACTATGACCCACCCGTGGTTATTTCTAATCACCGCGTATCGATGGTGTTTCGCAGGGGGTGCCTTCTGAAAGGGAAGCCGAGCCTGCCGTGGCCGTCCAACAAGGGGCAGCCCGGTCCGGCAGGAGAAAAAGAAGTGCTGTACGAGTCGAGATGTCGCCGCAAAGGTATGGTGTGCCATCGTGTTTTAAGGAAAGACTCCCAGAAGGCATACTGACGCTCATGGTTTTTTCAGGAAAAAGAGCGCTCGCCGGACTGAGTCCGGAGAGGTTGCCAATCGGACCTCTGCCAGTCAGGCTCAAATGCCGAGTCCAGAAGGGGATGCGAACACGGGGCGTGCGCCGGGTGCTCCTCCAACGGAGGATGCCGACAGACTGTTCGCCACCAAGTCGGAGGTGGAGAGCGCCATGAACCATAGGCGCCGCCGGACTATTCTACGTGACGCATGTTTCTCCCAAGAGGCGTTGGACGCCTTTAATTCGGGAGAAGCGCACCTCTGTGCCGCTCAAGATGGCCTAGCCAGAGCCACAGAGCAGTTAAGGACATACAGGTAAGGAATTTTGACAGTTATATATGCCAGTAGCCCCCGAGACTTGAAATAGTTAGAATAACTGATTTAAGGATCATTTGGAATGCAGGTTCTTACCGAAAAGAATACCCGTTTGTCCCAGGAGTTTGAAGAGTGCAAGGCCCAACTTGAGGCCGTACTAGCCGCGACCGGGGCTGCCATGAAGACTCCCCCTGGTAATATATGCCTTTCAAAATAGAATTAGTTTTGCAAAGTGCGGCATGTGTATAAATCTGGCGTTAACATTGCAGATAGCGCCGGGGTGGAT
This sequence comes from Aegilops bicornis, assembly GCA_021605145.1. Classification (NCBI taxonomy): domain Eukaryota; kingdom Viridiplantae; phylum Streptophyta; class Magnoliopsida; order Poales; family Poaceae; genus Aegilops; species Aegilops bicornis. Next base: position 188,739,852 of record CM038671.1, on the reverse strand, counting down.
CCGGACAAGCAACAGCTCTTGCGCCAGCTAAAGGCCGGCGAGAGCGTGCTTACGAGGGTGCGGCAGGAGAAAAATAGCCTCCAAGATGCCAACACCCAGCTGGTGAGGAACTAAAGGATGTTCGTGCCCAGTTGTCTGACTCCGTTAAGGAGAATCGACGGCTTCGTTGCGGCATTTTCAGTAAGTGCTTAAACGAACTTTGAAATAGTCGGCGAGGAAGTCGACTAACATAATCATATATGTAGGTATGCTCACAGGTCGTCCTGAGGAGGAGATGCCCGGTTCTTCAGGTGATCTTTTTCCCGAACTACGTCAGCTGCACGAACGAGTTCGGCAGGTCATGAAAGGCGTCGCCCAGGCCTTGTGGCCGTCTATCTCCCTGCCCGAAGGCGTTGGGGAGCTTGTAGAGCAGCTCCAGGGAGCACGGCGGCGCTTCCGACTATGGAAGATATCGGCCTGCCGTCAAGGTGCCAGGGAGGCCTCGGCCATGGTGAAGACGCGGTACACGAAGGCTGACCCAAACCACATGGCCGAGGTCGCACTGTGGGGCCCGACGGAAGGAGATCCCTCAGTAAGCTTCGCACGGCCAAGTAGAGTTGGCCGCAAAGTATTCCCAGCAAGATTGTAAATTCGACAGCCTATTAGATGGCATTGAGGAGGAATACAATCAGTCAAGTTGACTATGTAATTGAATATGACATATGAAATGCCTTCTAGCCGGATTGTAGATCGTTTGTCATAGCGGACCTTTTCGCTTCGACCTCGGGACCCAATAGTCCGGAGTGTGTCCGAATACCCTCACGGTTATGTAAGAACCGGGGCATGCATGGAGACAAGGCGTAGGGGTCATTATTGCTGTATCATACAAGTGCCCAACTAGTTATGTTATATTACATGGATAGTAAGAAACATCTTCCAGGGAGAATAGTTCCGTTAAGGGTTCCTTTCCACGGGAGGCATGCCTAAAAGTGCATGTCCAAGCTGCTAAGAAAGCAGAAAATCATCCGGGGCAGATGGATAAATAGTTAAAAATCATCTTTCAGTTCACCGACCAAATATTCCCTTAAGAATGCTAGCTTCGGCTTCACCCGATCGAGGTACACATCCGGTGACCAGCAAGAATAATCGCAGAGGTGCTCCCTTTACCACCTAGCCGAACAATCAGAACGAGGGGTAAGCACAGAGCCGTGCAACCCAGCTTGGCCAAAACTTAAGTCATATCGATGCATATAATGGTGAGTAAAAGGTACATGCGGAAGTTTGACACATGTGTTGGGCATAAAGCCCGTATAAATAAGCTTCTGTTAAAGAAGCCCCCAGGTATAATGAGCGTGGGTAGCGCGTCAAGTATATGCGAACTAAGCGCAAGCGTGCCTCTAAAGGCTTCAAGAGGAAGGAGGAGGAAGGAGAGAAATAAAAGACAGCTAAAATATAAAAATTGGACGGAGGAAAGAGACAAACTCAGAGTCCGGCGCTAGGCGTAGAATCTTCGTAGACGGGCTGCGTTCCATGGGTTTGGCTCGAGTCGGTTATCTGATGTGTTTCGCAGACGGTATGCTCCGCCGGTCAGGACCTGGTCGATGATGAAGGGACCTTCCCATTTGGTCTTGAGTTTGTCCTTTTTCTTGTCCGGCAGGCGTAGAACTAGTTCGCCAATGTTGTAAGCTTTGGCCCGTACTTCTCTGCTTTGATATCTTCGAGCCTGCTGTTGATAAAATGCGGAACGAGCTTTTGCCACGTCACGCTCCTCCTCCAAGGCGTCCAAACTGTCCTACCGATCGAGTTCGGCTTCTCTTTCTTCATACATGCGCACGCGAGGTGAGTCATGAATTATGTCGCAGGGCAAGACTGCCTCTGCGCCGTACACCATAAAAATGGTGTGAATCCGGTAGTGCGATTCGGCGTGGTCCGCAGCCCCCAGAGTACGGAGTCGAGCTCCTCTACCCAGTGCGTGTTAGATTCCTTGAGGGACCACACTAGTCTGGGTTTAATGCCGCTCATGATTAGACCGTTTGCCCGCTCGACTTGACCGTTAGTTTGAGAGTGATAGACCGAAGCGTAATCGAGCTTAATGCCCATGTTTTTGCACCATAGTTTGACCTCACCGGCCGTGAAGTTGGTGCCATTGTCAGTGATGATACTGTGGGGGACGCCGTAACGGTGCACTACCCCTGATATGAAGTCTATCACTGGTCCGGATTCGTCCGTTTTAACAGGCTTGGCCTCTATCCATTTGGTGAATTTATCCACCATGACCAATAGGTATTTTTGCTTGTGGGTTCCTCCCTTAAGGGGTCCAACCATGTCAAGCCCCCAGACCGTGAACGGCCAGGTGATGGGTATAGTTTTGAGGGCGGTGGGTGGCATGTGGCTTTGGTTAGCAAAAAGCTGGTAACCGACGCATCGATGGACTAAATCCTGCGCATCTTCCCGGGCCGTTGGCCAATAAAATCCTGTACGGAAGGCCTTGCCTACAAGGGCCCGGGCTGCGGCGTGGTGCCCACCTAGTCCGGCGTGAATTTCAGCCAGGAGGTTCCGCCCTTCCTCTTCGGAGATACACCTTTGAAGGACTCCGGTTGTGCTTTTCTTATAAAGCTCTCCCTCATGGACTTTGTATGCTTTGGATCGCCGTACTATGCAGCGAGCCTCGTTTTGATCTTCGGGAAGTTCCTGCCTAGTTAGGTAGGCTAGGAATGGCTCCGTCCACGGGGCAATGACTGCCATTATTTCATGGGCTGAAGGTGTTATTTCGTTGGCAGAGCCTCCGATTGTGTCAGATTGTTCGGTGTCAGGCAGTGCGGTTGGGTCTGGACTGTTGTTTCCGGACTCCCCTTTCCATAATACGGATGGCTTGAACAGCCGTTCTAGGAAGATGTTAGGAGGGACGGCATTGCGTTTTGCGCCGATGCGTGCCAATACGTCCGCCGCCTGATTATTGTCCCGGGCTATATGATGAAATTCGAGCCCTTCGAACCGTGCTGACATTTTTAGGACCGCATTGCGGTAAGCTGCCATTTTTGGATCTTTGGCGTCAAAGTCTCCGTTTATTTGAGATATTGCAAGGTTCGAATCCCCCGCACCTCTAGGCGTTTAATGCCCATGGAGACTGCCATCTGGAGGCCGTGCAGAAGGGCCTCGTATTTGGCTGCGTTTGTTGGAGTCCGTGTACAATATTTGAAGGACGTATTGGACTGTGTCCCCGGTTGGGGACGCCAGGACGACGCCAGCCCCCAGGTCGGCCAACATTTTGGAGCCGTCGAAGTGCATGATCCAATTAGAATATGTGCCGTACTCTTTAGGGAGTTCGGCTTCAGTCCATTTGGCAACGAAGTCGGCCAAAACTTGCGACTTAATAGCTCGCCGTGGCTTATAGGTTATATCGAATGGAAGGAGCTCTATGGCCCATTTGGCAATCCGGCCCGTCGCGTCGCGGTTGTTTATAATGTCGTTAAGAGGTACTTCAGAGGCTACTGTTATCAAACACTCTTGAAAGTAGTGTCGCATCTTCCGGGATGCCATGAACACCGCGTATGCTATCTTTTGATAATGCGGGTATCGGGACTTGCATGGAGTTAGGACAGTGGACACATAGTAAACGGGTTTTTGAAGATAAAACCTGTGTCCGTCCGTTTCTCGTTCGACGACGAGTACCGCGCTAACCACTTGATGTGTTGCGGCGATATATAATAGCATTGGTTCGCCCATGTTGGGCGCGACCAGGACCGGATTTGTTGCCAATATGGCTTTTATTTCTTCGAGTCCGGCCGTGGCGGCATCCGTCCACTCGAAGTGTTCGGTCTTGGAGGAGGCGGTAAAGGTGTAACGCCTTTTCTCCCAAACGGGAAATAAAGCGGCTTAGAGCCGCCACACATCCAGTCAATTTTTGTATTTGTTTGAGGTCTGTTGGGATATGCAATTGTGACAGAGCTTGGATCTTGGCTGGGTTTGCTTCAATTCCTCTACCGGACACAATGAAGCCCAAGAGCTTTCCGGCTGGAACACCGAAGACGCATTTTTCCGGATTGAGCTTAATGTCGTATTTTCGGAGATTGTCAAATGTGAGCCTCAAGTCGTCTACTAGAGTTTCGACATGCTTGGATTTGACGACCACGTCATCTACATATGCCTCCACTGTTTTGCCGATCTGGTTTGCGGACATGTACGAATCATGCGCCGATATGTTGCCGGCGTTTTTGAGCCCGAAGGGCATTGTGTTGAAGCAGAATGGGCCGTATGGAGTGATGAATGCTGTTGCGGCTTGGTCTGGCTCCGCCATCTTGATTTGGTGGTAGCCGGAGTACGCATCGAGGAAGCACAATGAATCGTGTCCTGCTGTGGCGTCGATAATTTGATCAATGCGAGGGAGGGGGAAGGGGTCCTTTGGGCAAGCTTTATTAAGGTCTTTGAAATCGACACATAGGCGCCAGGATTTGTCCTTCTTTGGTACCATCACCAGATTTGCTAGCCAGTCCGGATGCTTTATATCTCTGATGAATCCGGCTTCCAAAAGTTTGGCTAACTCTTCTCCCATGGCCTATCTCTTGGGTTCGGAAAAACGCCGAAGAGCCTGTTTGACTGGCTTGAATCCTTTTAGGATATTTAGGCTGTGCTCGGCCAGCCGACGTGGGATTCCTGGCATATCTGAAGGGTGCCAGGTGAAAATGTCCCAGTTTTCCCGTAGGAATTCTCGTAGTGCGGCGTCTACATCAGGGTTTTATTGTGCCCCAATGGAGGCCGTCTTTTCAGGGTCCGTTGGGTGGACTTGGAATTTGACTATTTCATCCGCTGGTTTAAAACAGGTGGACTTGGATCTTTTATCAAGTATCACATCGTCCCTGCTCACTGACGGAGCGCATCATGATGAGTTCCTCGGCCGCTAGGGCTTCGGATAGTGCCTCAAGGGCTAGTGCGGTTGTCTTGTTTTGGTGGAGTGCTATGTTCGTATCACTAGCGAGAGTGATGATTCCGTTGGGTCCGGGCATTTTAAGCTTCATGTACCCGTAATTGGGTATAGCTTGAAAAATTGTGAATGCCTCTCGCCCTAATAAAGCGTGATATCCGCTGCTGAACGGGGCCACTTGAAATGTGACCTCCTCGGACCTGTAATTGTCCGTGAGCCGAACACTACGTCGATGTGATTTTTCTGTGCAGCATGCTTCCCGACTAGGGATTATTCCTCTAAAAGTTGTGTTGCTTCGCTCAATGCGGTTCCAGTCTATTTCCATTTTTCGGAGGGTTTCCTCGTAGATGAGGTTTAATCCGCTGCCACCATCCATGAGTACCTTAGTAAGGCGAAGTCATTCCACTATTGGACTGAGGACCAATGCTGCTGGTGCTCGGGCTGTTCGGAATTTAGGTTCATCACTGGCATTAAAGGTAATAGTCGTGTCACTCCATGGATTTATTGTTGCTACTTGGTAGACTTCGGCAAGGTTTCGGAGTGTTCATTTCTGTCACAGCCCCAGAATTGGTTGTAATTAGTGGCATCTGCATCCATGCATCATGTTTAAATTCTATTTAAGTTGAATGGGGATTGACCAAACCCTAGCATCAGAAAGAATTCAACTAGGTTCAAATAAAAATATTCTCAATGAACCCAAAATGCTCTTCAGAAAAGTTCATTATTTTTGGATTGGTCTAGAACCTCTCCCAAAAATGGTGCACATTTTCCTAGGCCATTTTGGACTCTTGAATTAAATTATTATGTATTTGAATTTGGGTATTTAATTGCTATAACAATTTTAAATGCTCAAATAATTCTGAAACTAAATGTGGGTTGTTGGAAATAATTCAATGTGTCCTCACAATTTATTTCAGGATTTTTAGATGTGGTTTAGTATTTTTACTAAATCAAAGAAAACAAAAGGCAAATAGAAAATGAAACAAAAATTAAAATAGAGACAGAGTGTTACACTGCCGCCACTCATGCCCCACTCACCTGGTGGCCCAGCAGATTCGGCCCAGCCCACCAGGGGCGCCTTGGTCTTCTTCCACCTCTGCCAGTAGGCAGAGGCGTGTCGACGCCAGCGTGCCCGAGGCCTCCACCCTCTCCTTCCCAGCCTGCCTGGCTCCTCCTCGATGCCCCAGGCGACTCCACGCAACCCTGGCCCCTCTCACTCTCTCCCTGGACCTCTCTCCCTCCTCTGTCTCGCTCTCTCAAGCTCACCGAGAGCGACCGCCGCCGCCGTTCGCCATAGCCGCGCTCACCGGCCACCCCACTTCTCTCAGCCGTGTCCAGGCGCTCCGCCTCGACGCCATGGAGCACCAGGACAAGCACGCGCATGGACACACCGGCAGCGCCATCGCCTTCATCTCCGTCATCGGCCGCCGGAGATCCCTCACGCCACCCCGCTTGCTCCGGCTCGTCCCCGACTCCTCCGACCCGCTCGTCTGACTCGCCGTGAGCCCCTGCTCCCAACCCCTCTCTTCCCTCTGCCGATTTCCTCCTCTAGCCTTTGGCCACCCCGAAGGCTTCGCCGCCGTTGCTTGCCGCCCGCCGCTAGAGCCCACCTCCGCCGCGTCTGAGAGCGTCACCGTGCTCAGCACGTTTGCAGGAGCACCTAGCACCCCACCCCTCGACCTGCCGTGCACCACAACGCCGATTCCGAGCGCAATCGAACTCCGGCCGCCGCCTGGCTCGACGCCGGCGTCATCTCCGGCCACCCTCAAGACACACCGCATGCACCACTCGACGCCAAGAAGTCCACCAAAGAAGACGTAGCGCCTCCGCTGCCGATTTGGTCGACGGAGGACCAAACTCAAGCCCGGCCACAAGATTCTGCTTCGGGCCGGCGGCTAAACGCCGCGATCACGACCGCTGACCGGGCGTGGGTTGACCCCACTGCCCGGTTTGACTTCCCCCTCTCTCTCACTGACTTGCGGGCCCCGCTCGACTAATTACTCTAGTTAGCACTAATTAACTAGTTAGGTTATTTACTACAGTCACTGACTAGTGGGCCCTGCCCAGTTAGTTAGGGCTAACTAACTTAGTTAGTTGATCGGTCAGCGACTGGGGCCCCACTGGTCAGGTTTGACCTGCTCTACGCCTGTTGACCGGCCGACGTCAGAGTGACGTAGTCTCGACGCAATAAGCTATTTTCTCGGATTAATTTTAATTCAGGAAATTACGTAAAATATCCAAAACTTCAAAAATCATAGAAATTAAACCGTAACTCCAAATGAAACAAATTATATATGAAAAATGATCAGAAAAATTCAATCTATCCATCTGTACCATTTTCATGCATGTTAGAACAACTATAGCTGCTGTTTAGCACAAAACAAATAATGGCATTTGAATATCCACATATGGAGTTTGAATTTGAACTTAGGGTTCAAACCAACTTCATTTAACTTGTTGCTAGTTGCATTAGCTCAAATCACATCATATTGCCATGTCACATGCATGCATCATATTGTCGCATTGCATTGATTGTGTTCTTCCTTGTTTGCCGGTGTTTGTCCCCTCTCAAGAAACGACATCGAGCGATTTATGAGTTCGATGACACCGATGAAGAACTATAATATCTTCAGAAATGCCAGGCAAGCAAAACTCCCTTGTTCATTCCGATATAATCCCACTCTCACGCTCCTGCTCTATTTTACTGCATTAGGACAACAACGACTCATGTGTTACTTGTCATGCGGTAGCTGAACCCCTTTATCCTCTACATGACTGTCATTCCACAAGAATTAGATGAAACCCACTAGCATGAGTAGGAGTTGTTTGAGCCATGATGTGCCTACTCATTCATGCTTGTTTGTCATGCCTGCTATTGCTTAGAGTTGTGTCAGTCCGATTCATCGGGGATGAATTGGAGGTGCGTGAACATGTCCCACTGTGTGAGAGCTAAGTGTGTGAACACGATTTGGTAAAGGTAGCGGTGAGAGGCCATGTAGGAGTACATGGTGGGTTGTCTCATTGAAGCCGTCCTTAGGAACTGAGTTACGTGTTTGTGATCCATGAACAGCCATTACCACACATTGGGCTCCGGCGCCCAAGCTCTCTCGACTTATTAATCAACTTGATCTCTGTCCGTGAGTTGCAACTAGTTTCGGTGTTTGTAGGTAGTGTTAGTAGTCTACCAAGTGGCACCCGATGCAGTGGACTTGGGATGACTAGGCACCTGGGCACGGTGTACCAAGTGGCACCGGTTGCCAGGGCTTGGGAACCTTGCTCACATCGTTTGGGGCCGTGGAGCGACACCCCGGCCGGATCTCCTTGCGGATGGAACCCGAATAGGCGATAAACCCGGACGAGAGACTTGTGTGGTTAGTCGTCGTGGCCGACTCCCTCGCCCGGCTTCCGCTTGAAGGTTGCCGAGGTACATGACGATGTACAGGTGACGATAAGTGGCGAGAGCGTGTGAAGAAGTACACCCCTGCAGGGTTATCATTATCTATTCGAATAGCCGGATTCCTCGGATATGGAAACTTGGACCCCTGGCATAGTTCATAGACAAGTGAAAGTGGATACTCTAAAACTCGCAAGGTAAGCGTGAGTGCTATGGATGGCGTTCTCGTAGGGAGACGGGAGCGGATCCATAGTGGTGTATTGATATGGTGAAATATGTGGACTCGTGTGCGCCACCTCAAAAGAGTTACTTGCAGTCGTAGTTCAGGATAGCCACCGAGTTAAAGCTGGCTTGCTGCAGTCAAACTCCACCACCCCCTTTGTTGATAAAGATGCATATGTAGTTAGTTCTGATGTAAGTCTTGCTGAGTACATTTGTACTCACGTTTGCTTATTTTATGTTTTGCAGAGAGACGTCAGCCTCGCTAATAGTTCCGCGTGGACTTCGACGTTTAGCTTGTTACCTCAGCTACGATCTTGTGCCCTCGGCAGGATCTGGTAGATAGTCAGGCTTCTCAGCCTTTTTCATTTGTAGATGTCTGTACTCACACATGTTAAGCTTCCGTGTGTGTTTTGTTTTGTATGCTCTGAATGTTGGATCATGAGACCCATGTTTGTAATATCTTGCTCCCCGGAGCCTAATGAATAAATATTTGAGTCATAGAGTTATGTTGTGATGCCATGTTGTATTTACACATATTGAGCATATTGTGTGTATGTTTGAAATGCTTGGTATGTGTGGGATCCGACAATCTAGTTGTTTATCCTTGGCAGCCTCTCATATGGGGAAATGTAGTCTAGTGCTTCCTGAGGGATAGTAGTCCGCTACAGCCCGGTTCACCGGAGTCCTGCTAGCCCAGCACTACTGCTCTAGACACTTGACTAGCCGGCATGTGTTTCACTTCGTTCCTATGTCTGTCCCTTCGGGGAAATGTCACGCGGTGACATCGGGAGGCCTGCCTAGCCTGCTACAGCCTGGGTTACCGGAGTCCTGTTAGCCCAGTGCTACAGCCGGAATTCATACGTTGATGACCGACATGCTCGATGTGATTCATGTATGCCTGTCCCCATGGGTTAGTGCCTCTTTGGGTTCACGACTAGCCATGTCGGCCCGGGTTCTCTGTCATATGGATGCTAGCGACACTATCATATACGTGAGCCAAAAGACGCAAACGGTCCCGGTCCATGGTAAGGCGACACCCGTGGGAATACCATGCGTGAGGCCGCAAAGTGATATGAGGTGTTACCGGCTAGATCGATGTGACTCGGAATCGGGGTCCTGACAGCTTTGGTATCAGAGCCTGACTGCCTGTAGGGTTACCAAGCCAAACTGGTCGAAGTTGTGTCTAGAAATGCTTTAGTTATATAAATGAATTGATTGTGGAAGGGAACGTAAGGCTCTTTTTACTCCTTATACCTCATGGCCTTCTAATCTGAGTCATCCTCTTCTCTTCTACGGGGTTTAAGAACTAGGCTTCTCATCTTTCTATCAGGATGACGTGTTACTAATCCATAGACCTTTAAGATTGTTGGATTTAAGCCCCAGTTCAGTTTCTACTATTTCTGTATGTTAACTGTTGATCTCAGAATTTTGTTATGATGTTGTAGAGTGGCTATGCCACCATCCTGCTTAATGTCTCAAATCTTTTTGAGCATTTACAGCCGTTATGCTGTCCGAGTCATCCCAGGTCTCTAGATAGTTTGATGCATTTGCAAATCCTTTCTTTCCATTCCCAATGTCCTTTTGGTCAGAATAAGCACACTAACCGGTGCGTTGAGGTAATCTATTGCCTTGACATATATGTTGGAACTATTATTATGACCCTAGGTGTTTCAGGGAGTCATCTAGTAATCCAGCCATGTTTTGTGTTCCTAGTGTGATGATTCTGGCCACCATTCTCGAAAGCATCCCGTGATGCTATTAGTTAGTAGGTATTCTATTCCTGGGTTCTTTAACCCGAGATTCACCCTACTTACTTCATGTTGATAGTAATTGCTAGCTCCCTTAGGTTATTAGTAACCTTTGCGATAGTCCTCGAGGTCCGTGGTATTTCCTTCTTCCAAATGCTATGAACCGCTTATGGCAGAAGTTCCTCGCTGAACCGAGGGATCACAATCAGAGTACTCTTGAGGAGTTCTCCGTTCATAATTGTGACTCTGCCAGTTCTACTTTCCTGCATGGGTTATCTGGAAGAAACCTGTTGAACTTGATTCGACATACTAACCTATGCATCCACAACTCAGAAAGTTATATGTTCCTTTGAGTTGTCCCTCCTTAGTTGTATTCTGACCCTCGTCTATCAGTTGGTAGTCAGGAGTAGTTGTGCATTCATGTTATCAATGCCTACTACTCATGTGGTCCGTCAAGCCATTCTATTCCGGAATGACTAGGAGAAACAAACTCAAAGACCTCATCCATATCGAGGATTGGGTCAAAGCAGTTGTATTCCGCAGATCAAAATGTCAATTCAGCTTTTGTTACGTTTCTACCTTCGAGTGTTACCATCCTTATGTCAAGAGTGTCATGAGAATTGCACCTTCTCTTATGAATTCTTGATGCAGTGATACTCTCGCCATCATCGTTCATTCCTCGGTCCCTTGTTGTTGCAACCGGAATACCGACAAATGAATTGTGATGTGTGAAATCAATACTCCTAGCAACCTCGTTGCTTGGTAGTAAATGGACAATAATTTCATTCTTAGTGTGTTGGTTATTGAATCATCATCCTAAGATTGATCGTGCTACCTAGTCCTTATTTCCGGTGCACCCTTCGATCTATGAGTCAGGATCTTGTCAAGTCCTCACCCATTTGATCATATCGTCTTGCCTCAAAAGCAAGATTGTTCTCGAGCTTAGTAACATACCGGTGGTTCGTGATTTTCTGAATGTCTTCTCGGGAGTATCACCAGTGTCACACCGACCGCTATGTTGAGTTCGTGATCATGTTGGTTTTCCTCTAAACCACCCATTCTCCAAGGATCCGTGTTGGATATCCACTGAACTAGTTGGTTGAGCTAGACAACAACTTGGAGAGTTGGAAGATAAAGCTTTGCTTAACTTAGATTCGTTCCAAAGGGATATTCTTGTGTAGTGTGTGTTGAAGAAAGATGATATCTTCATCGATTGGTCCCTCGTGATCGATTGCCGGACCTATTGTCTTATCAATCCTCCGATTTGAGTGTGGGCTATCGTCAAATCAAATCAGTACTAACGATGCTCGTAATGTTGTCCTACTCGTGGTTGACCCTCGAGCATACACCATTACATCTTTTGGTCCGACCAATACTATCACCGTGTTCACATGATGGTGGAAGTCCAGTGATATGGAAATTCCGATGAGTTGTTGTTGAGCCCATCGCCAGCATTTTGTCTCCCCATGAATCATGTTGAACATCAACCTAGTGTTGGAAACTTGTAAGCAATGCCTTCGTGTTCCGTTCATGAAGCCTATGCTTGGATGGAAGAAGTGACTTCCTCAATTCATGTGCTTTAGGTGTAAGTTGCCGCCATGAATTTGAGAAAGGTTTGTTTTGTTTCCTCTGGAATCGTCCCAAGTTAGTCATGCACGTGCGAAGTGCCCTATGGTTTGATAGGTTGGCCGCCTCCACTCCATATGTGTTCCTAGCACACCAAGCCACTGATTGACTTGTCCAAGGAGAAGAAGTTCTTCATAAGAGCTAATCATATGACTTATGCAAGGGCTTCGCTCTCCGCAATGATGATTCCCAACCAGAACTTGGTAGTGTTTTATTGTAAGACTACTCTCTGATCATGCTTGTCTTGGACATCATGTTCACATGATTGTAGCAGAACCCGATCATGTTTTGGAGCTTGCTACCTTAGTTCATCCCTCGAGAATCTCGCAACGTCATCTCGTCGGTTTGTGTTGCAAACTTTCTTTTCCGCATATACCGTTCGAAATATCCTGCTTTCAACCAGATCTGAATCTCGGGCAGATATGATGGTTGGAACATTTCCAGCAGTTGCATCTTGTTCCCAGCTTGCACCGCCATTGTGCCAATCCCCCATGGGCTGCCCTTCTCGGTAGTTGCTGTCCAATATTGTCTTCAAAAGTGGACTTACCATGGGTCCCATCCATTTCCGGTGATAAGCAAAAGTCATCCATTGCTTTGTCTTCAACAAGGTAGTCCACATCATCCATCCTAGTCCGGTATGCCATTCCTTGAACTCTTTCAACGATCAATTATAAATTGCCTTAAGCTGGTATGAAGAGTGTCAATGATCTATGGATCAAAAGTAATTCTTTTCGCCACTTAAGGGAGCAGTTCTTCGAGTCACCTTTTTCAAAGTGCCCCGTTACGGGATCGTGGCAATTATTTCCTCGCCATCTGACACAATCCACCATCTTTCTAAGCGTGGAATTGTTGCCCACCAAATAAAACCCCGTCGTTTGTTCTTCCATCCCTCTCGATGTGTTTTGTGTCTCAACTCGAGATGTTCTACGTCTCATTCAGTGAACAGATCTTGAGTGGCTCGATCTTCAAGAAGATTAAATGTAGGGTTTCCCCTCTTTACATTGTCGTGTCGAGTGAAGATCTCAAAAGCAAAGACGCCAAGACCAAGATGATGGAATGAATCAACATCTTCGAGAAGGGCAAATGGATCATGAAGATTGTGATAGTTTGTGACTCCCCTTTTCCTCTTACCTCACGTCTTGAATCTCGGGGCGAGATTCTTGTTTAGTGGGGGTGAGTTGTCACAGCCCCAGAATTGGTTGTAATTAGTGGCATCTGCATCCATGCATCATGTTTAAATTCTATTTAAGTTGAATGGGGATTGACCAAACCTTAGCATCAGAAAGAATTCAACTAGGTTCAAATAAAAATATTCTCAATGAAACCAAAATGCTCTTCTAAAAGTTCATTATTTTGGATTGGTCTAGAACCTCTCCCAAAAATGGTGCACATTTTCCTAGGCCATTTTGGACTCTTGAATTATATTATTTTTTATTTGTATTTGGGTATTTAATTGCTATAACAATTTTAATTGCTGTAATAATTCTGAAACTATATTTGTGTTGTTGGAAATAATTCAACATGTACTAACTATTTATTTCATTATTTTTTGTTGTGGTTTAGTATTTTACTAAATCAAAGAAAACAAAAGGCAAATAGAAAACAGAAACAAAAATTAAAATAGAGACAGAGTGTTACCTGTCACACCACTGGCCCACTCACTGGTGGCCCAGCCAGATTCGGCCCAGCCCACCAGGGGCGCCTTGGTCTTCTTCCACCTCTGCCAGTAGGCAGAGGCGTGTCGACGCCAGCGCGCCCGAGGCCTCCACCTCCTCCTTCCCAGCCTGCCTGGCTCCTCCTCGATGCCCCAGGCGACGCCACGCAACCCTGGCCCCTCTCACTCTCTCCTTGGACCTCTCTCCTCCTCTGTCTCGCTCTCTCGAGATCACCGAGCGGCCCGCCCGCCGTTCGCCATAGCCGCGCTCACTGCCACCCCACTTCTCTCGGCCGTGTCCAGGCGCTCCGCCTCGACGCCATGGAGCACCAGGGCCAAGCACACGCCTGAGGACACCTGAAGCAGCGCCCGTCGCCTTCATCTCCGTCATCGACGCGGAGATCCCAGACGCCGCCCGCTTGCTCCGGCTCGTCCCGACTCCTCCGACCCGCTTCGTCGACTCGCCGTGAGCCCTCGCTCCCAACCCCTCTCTTCCCTCTGTCGATTTCCTCCTCTAGCCCCTTTGGCTACCCCGACCGAAGCTCGCCGCCGTTGCGCTTCGTTGCCGCCGTGGCTAGAGCCCACCTCCGCCGCGTCTGAGAGCGTCACCATGCTTAGCACGTTTGCAGGAGCACCTAGCACCCCACCCCTCGACCTGCCGTGCACCACAACGCCGGTTCCGAGCGCAACCGAACTCCGGCCGCCGCCTGGCTCGACGCCGGCGTCATCTTCGGCCACCCGACACACCGCATGCACCACTCGACGCTAAGTCCACCAAAGAAGACGTAGCGCCTCTCCGCCGTCGATTTGGTCGACGGAGGACCAAACTCAAGCTTCGCCGCAAGATCTCGCTTCGCCGGCTAAACGCCGGTGACCGCTGACCCGTTGACCGGCGTGGTTTGACCCCACTGCCCGGTTTGACTTTCCCCTCTCTCTCACTGACTTGCGGGCCCCGCCCGACTAATTACTCTGGTTAGCACTAATTAGCTAGTTAGGTTAGTTACTACAGTCACTGACTAGTGGGCCCTGCCCAGTTAGTTAGGGCTAACTAACTTAGTTAGTTGACCGGGTCACTGACCAGTGGGCCCCACTGGTCAGGTTTGACCTAGTCTACGCCTGTTGACCGCTGACGTCGTAGTGACGTAGTGCTGACGCAATAAGCTATTTTCTGGATTAATTTTAATTCAGGAAATTCCAGAAAATATCCAAAACTTCAAAAAATCATAGAAATTAAACCGTAACTCCAAATGAAACAAATTATATATGAAAAATGATCAGAAAAATTCAATCTATCCATCTGTACCATTTTCATGCATGTTAGAACAACTATAGCTGCTGTTTAGCACAAAACAAATAATGGCATTTGAATATCCACATATGGAGTTTGAATTTGAACTTAGGGTTCAAACCAACTTCATTTAACCTGTTGCTAGTTGCATTAGCTCAAATCACATCATATTGCCATGTCACATGCATGCATCATATTGTCGCATTGCATTGATTGTGTTCTTCCTTGTTTGCGGTGTTTGTCCCCTCTCGAGAAACGACGTCTGAAGCGATGAGTTCGATGACACCGATGAAGAACTATAATATCTTCAGAAATGCCAGGCAAGCAAAACTCCCTTGTTCATTCCGATATAATCCCACTCTCTCGCTCCTGCTCTATTTTACTGCATTAGGACAACAACGACTCATGTGTTACTTGCTGCGGTAGCTGAACCCCTTTATCCTCTACATGACCTGTCATTCCACAGTAATTAGATGAAACCCACTAGCATGAGTAGGAGTTGTTTGAGCCATGATGTGCCTACTCATTCATGCTTGTTTGTCATGCCTGCTATTGCTTAGAGTTGTGTCAGGTCTGATTCATCGGGGATGAATTGGAGGTGCGTGAACATGTCCTACTGTGTGAGAGCTAAGTGTGTGAACACGATTTGGTAAAGGTAGCGGTGAGAGGCCATGTAGGAGTACATGGTGGGTTGTCTCATTGAAGCCGTCCTTAGGAACTGAGTTACGTGTTTGTGATCCATGAACAGTTACTACCACACATTGGGCTCCGGGCGCCCAAGCTCTCTCGACTTATTAATCAACTTGATCTCTGTCCAGGAGTTGCAACTAGTTTACTGGTGTTTGTAGGTAGTGTTAGTAGTCTACCAAGTGGCACCCAGTGCAGGTGGGCTTGGGACAGACTAGGCCTGATGGCACGGTGTACCAAGTGGCACCGGTTGGTGGGCTTGGGAACCCTGCTCACATCGTTTGGGGCCGTGAGCGACACCCGGCGGATCTCCTTGCGGATGGAACCCGAATAGGCGATAAACCCGGACGAGAGACTTGTGTGGTTAGTCAGGTCGTGGCCGACTCCCTCGCCCGACTTCCGCTTGAAGGTTGCCGAGGTACATGACGATGTACAGGCGATAAGTGGCGAGAGCGTGTGTGAAGAAGTACACCCCTGCAGGGTTATCATTATCTATTCGAATAGCCAGATTCCTCGGATATGGAAACTTGGACCCCTGGCATAGTTCATAGACAAGTGAAAGTGGATACTCTAAAACTCGCAAGATAAGCGTGAGTGCTATGGATGGCGTTCTCGTAGGGAGACGGGAGCGGATCCATAGTGGTGTATTGATATGGTGAATATGTGGACTCGTGTGCGCCACCTCAAAAGAGTTACTTGCAGTCGTAGTTCAGGGTAGCCACCGAGTCAAAGCTGGCTTGCTGCAGTCAAACTCCACCACCCCCCCTTTGTTAATAATGATGCATATGTAGTTAGTTCTGATGTAAGTCTTGCTGAGTACATTTGTACTCACGTTTGCTTATTTTATGTTTTGCAGAGAGACGTCAGTCTCGCTAGTAGTTCCGCGTGGACTTCGACGTTTAGCTTGTTACCTCAGCTACGATCTTGTGCCCTCAGCAGGATCTGGTAGATAGTCAGGCTTCTCAGCCTTTTTAATTTGTAGATGTCTGTACTCAGACATGTTAAGCTTTCGTGTGTGTTTTGTTTTGTATGCTCTGAACGTTGGATCATGAGACCCATGTTTGTAATATCTCGCTCCTCGGAGCCTAATGAATAAATATTTGAGTCGTAGAGTTATGTTGTGATGCCATGTTGTATTTACACATATTGAGCATATTGTGTGTATGTTTGAAATGCTTGGTATGTGTGGGATCCGACAATCTAGTTGTTTATCCTTGGCAGCCTCTCATATGGGGAAATGTAGTCTAGTGCTTCTGAGCGATAGTAGTCCGCTATGCCCGGTTCACCGGAGTCTCGCTAGCCCAAAGACTACCGCTTCCGGACACTTGACTGGCCGGCATGTGTTTCACTTCGTTGCTGTGTCTGTCCCTTCGGGGAAATGTCACGCGGTGACATCCGGAGATCTGCCTAGCCTGCTAGAGTCCTGTTAGCCCAGTGCTACAGCCCAGATTCATACGTTGATGACCGACATGCTCGATGTGATTCATGTATGCCTGTCCCCATGGGTTAGTGCCGCTTTGGGTTCACGACTAGCCATGTCGGCCCGGGTTCTCTGTCATATGGATGCTAGCGACACTATCATATACGTGAGCCAAAAGACGCAAACGGTCCCGGGCCATGGTAAGGCGACACCCGTGGGAATACCGTGCGTGAGGCCGCAAAGTGATATGAGGTGTTACTGGCTAGATCGATGTGACTTGGAATCGGGGTCCTGACAGTTTCCGCATGTTATTTGATGCGAAAGTCTCGAAGACTGTTAATACCGTACTGGTATTGCTGGGGTGGAACTCTGAAGCTAGAAGCTCTTCGCCACTTTTGGCCACCTGCCGTAGTATCCAACATGCTCGAAGGCTATGAGTTGGAGTGGCGCCCTCTGTGCTATGAATTTTGCAGGGTCCATTGAGCCATCCCTCCAGTACGGTTCCATGCCCTTTAGGGGGTTTTTGTCTTTTGGTATTTAACCCAGGTGCTTGGTGATGATGCACCCTTTTATTTCGGACTAGGGCTGTATTCGGGGCCGGATTATCCCAAAATTGACTTTCGGTTTTCCAGGCACTCTCCATCGCACAGTACTTTTGTACTATGGTCACCAAGTCAGCAAAGCGTGTAATTTCACGACGACTTATGGCGTTTAGGATTCCCTTGTCCGTGCAATTATTGCAGAAAAGTGAGATTGCGTCCTCCTCTCGGCAGTCCTTTATCCTGTCCATAACCAGGAGGAATCTGGCCCAGTAATGATGTACTGTTTCAGCGGGCTCTTGCCGAATTCGGGATAGATCGCTAATGTTTGGGTGGGCGGGTGGAGTTGAATCCGGAACCCCATCCGATCTAAGGCTCAGGGGCCGGGAGGTTTCCACACTTGGAAGTTTGGGTTTTTCGGTGCTATCCCATGAATCCAACCCGGCGCCTGACTTTAAGTTCAGGATTTGATCGACGTCCGTCCCTCCGCGGGAATCCGACATGGAGGGGTCGGGAATCCGGACGTAACTAGTCCTTAACATAGAAGAGGAGTTGCCGCATTGTTCCTCTACCACAACAATGTGGTGGGTAGCCTCGGGAGAGTTGATCTCTCTCAGATCGGTTTTAGGCCCAATCTGATCGTAGTCTGTAGCGACTCCCAGGGCGACGATGCGATCCAAGAGCTCGTTTACAGAGGAGAGCTCGATCGGATCCAGCTGCTCGGCTAGTTCCAGTTAACACGAAGATTGGTTTCGATGACCCGAGAAGTCATCGTCGGTGCAGCGGCCGAACTGGCGGTCATAAGAAAACCACCTAGCCGAAGAGTCTGGCAGGTGGCTAAGGCTCCTTTGGCGATAGTGTCGTCTTTAAAGACGGGATGAGGCATTCTTCCTGACGGCGACGGCACAGAGGAACTCTCAATGAAAGCACCAATGTCGGGGTCAAAACCGGCGGATCTCGGGTAGGGGGTCTCGAACTGTGCGTCTAGGCGGATGGTAACAGGAGACAAGGGACACGATGTTTTTACCCAGGTTCGGGCCCTCTCGATGGAGGTAATACCCTACTCCTGCTTGATTAATATTGATGATATGGGTAGTACAAGAGTAGATCTACCACGAGATCATAGAGGCTAAACCCTAGAAGCTAGCCTATGGTATGATTGTTGTTAGATCCACGGACTAAAACCCTTCGGTTTATATAGACACCGAATAGGGTTAGGGTTACACATAGTAGGTTACAATTGTAGGAGATCTACATATCCGTATCGCCAAGCTTGCCCTCCACGCCAAGGAAAGTCCTATCCGGACACGGGAAAGAGTCTTCAATCTTGTATCTTCATAGTCCAGGAGTCCGGCCGAAGATGATAGTTCGGCTATCCGGACACCCTCTAGTCCAGGACTCCCTCAAACCCCATCTTTTTATCCTCGATGGCAACAATACAATACGTGCCTTGCTGCCCCTGCTGTCACCGGGAAAGGACACCGCAAGATTGAACCCAAAGCTAAGCACTTCTCCCATGGCAAGAAAGATCAATCTAGTAGGCCAAACCAAGCTGATAATTCGTAGAGACTTGCAAAGATAACTCAATCATACATAAAAGAATTCTGAGGAGCTTCAAATATTTCTCATAGATAAACTTGATCATAAACCCACAATTCATCGGATCTCGACAAACACACCACAAAAAGAGTTTACATCGAATAGATCTCCACAAGAGATTGGGAGAACATTGTATTGAGATCCAAAAAGAGAGAAGAAGCCTTGTAGCTAATAACTATGGACCCGAAGGTCTGTGGTAAACTACTCACAACTCATCGGAGGGGCAAGGATGTTGATGTAGAAGCTCTCCATGGTCGATTCCCCCTCCGGCGGAGCGCTGGCGAAGTCTCCAAGATGGGATCTCGCGGATACAGAAGGTTACGGCGGTGGAAATTGTGTTTCGTTTGCTCCCTGGATGTTTTCGTGGTACGTAGGCTTATATAGAAGGAAGAAGTACGTCGGTGGCTGCCCGAGGGGCCCATGAGACAGGGGCACGCATACAGCAGGGGCGCCCTCCTATCTCGTGGAGGCCTCGGCTGCTTCTTGACTTGCACTCCAAGTCCTCTGGATCACGTTCGTTCCAAAAATCACGCTCCCGAAGGTTTCATTCCGTTTGGACTCCGTTTGATATTCCTTTTCTTTGAAATACCGAAATAGGCAAAAAAACAACAATATGGGCTGGGCCTCCGGTTAGTAGGTTAGTCCCAAAAATGATATAAATGTGTAAAATAAAGCCCATAAACATCCAAAAGGTGTAATATAATAGCATGGAAAAATAAAAAATTATAGATACGTTGGAGACGTATCAGTGTGACGCTTGCCGGGCCTTGGCGGCTGCCGACAAGCCTGTAGGCTCCGACAAGCAATACTGCAAGATCCACCGCACCAAGGGCCACGATCTCCAAAACTGCCGGTAGGTAGAGCTGCTCGCCGAGAACCAGAAAGCCGAGTATGAGCGGCGGGACAAGGAGAAAGGCCCAGATGGTACTGAGGGATCTGGCAAGAAACGTGGCAGCCAAGGAGGCCGCCACGGGAAAGATAATCTGCAAGAGAGGCCCGCCCGGGGCTGCGACAAGAAGCAGGAAGGCGATGATCATGACGAGGACGACGAGTCCGGCGACCACGAGTTCCAGAAAGCCACAGAGGCCATGTGCGTCGATGGTGGCACCTCGCTGCATACATCCCACCACCAACTCAAGTAGTGGGCGTGTGAGATCACAGCGGTGGAGCCATCGTTTGACGCATGAAAGCCGCTAAAATGGTCCAGCACGCCCATCATCTTCTACACCGAGGACCACCCTGACCGCCCTACTGCGGTCGGGTGCTTGCCATTGTTGGTTTCACCAACAATCCGCAACCTCAAGGTGACAAAGATGTTGGCTGACGGCGGGGCCGGCTTGAACTTGATCTCACCCGTTGTGGTCAGAAGGCTGCAGATCCCTGATGGAGACCTCGAGGAGACGGGTACGTTCCAAGGGGTTAACCCTGGGAGGAGCCAGCCAAAGGGGAAGATTACGCTGCTCGTGACATTCGGAGGCGAGTTGAACCACAGGACGGAGAGGATTGTTTTCGACGTAGCCGAGATCCCCTTGCCTTACAACGGGATCCTCGGCCGCCCGGCGCTAGCCAAGTTCATGGCGGCTTCACACTACGCCTATAACATGCTAAAGATGCCCGGGCCGATGAACATCATCACCGTCCCCTCTGACAAGAAAGATGCACTGATCTGCGCTGACCAACTCTACCAGGAAGCAGTTGCAGCAGCTGCCGCTAAGGCACCTGCTCCTGCCGACGGAGCCCCGGAGGAGAAGAAGACCGGCGAGACCCCTCGCACCCACTCCGGCAAGCGCACCTCTTCGAGGTGTCGCGCTTCCGTTGAGAACGTGCCGGAGAGCTCCACCGATAAGAGCAAGAAGTCCAGGGCTACACCACCAGAGACCAAGAAGGTGCCCGTCAAGAAGGACGGCACGGGAGGAGCTTTTACCATAAGCTCCACCCTCGACGGCAAATAGGAAAGCGAGCTCGTCACCTTCCTACGGGCGAATGTCGATGTGTTTGCATGGCAAGCTTCCGACATCCCTGGCGTTCCCAGGGAGGTGATTGAGCACCACCTTGCTGTCTCATCTCATGCGCCCGTCAGCGTAAGGCTGTGAAGCTAGCTCTAGAGAGGCAAGAGTTCATCACGGAGGAAATCAGAAAGCTAGAGGCGGCGGGCTTGGTGAGGGGAGTACTCCATCCGACGTGGTTGGCCAATCCGGTAGTGGTGCGCAAGGCAAATGGGAAATGGAGGATGTGTATTGACTACACAGACATCAATAAGGCCTGTCCAAAGGACCCTTTCCTGTTGCCGCACATCAACCAAATTGTTGACTCCACGGCTGGGTGTGACCTCTTATCGTTCCTCGACGCCTACTTGGGATACCACATGATCTTCATGACAAAGGAAGACGAGGAAAAGACGACATTCATCACCCCGTGTGGTACGTATTGCTTTTTACGGATGCCTTTCGGGTTGAAACGTGCTGGCTCAACCTTTGCAAGAGCATTCCAAATTGGTTTTGAGCCCCAGCTACATAGAAATATGGAATCTTATATGGATGACATAGTGGTCAAAACCAAGGACAAAGTAACACTTGTGCAAGATCTGGAGGAAACATTCGGGAACCTGCGCAAGATCAACCTCAAATTGAACCCAAAGAAGTGTGTCTTCGGCGTCCCGTCCGGCAAAATTCTCGGGTTCTTTGTGTCCCGGCAAGGGATTGAAGCAAACCCAGATAAGATCAAGGCCATCGAGCAGATTGAGGCACCCAAGCGGATCAAGGACGTGCGTCGGCTCACTGGCTGCATTGCTGCCATGAGCCGGTTCATCTCCAAGTCCGCGGAGCGTGCCCTTCCTTTTTTCAAGATCTTGAAGAAAGCAGGGCCAGTGGAGTGGACCCCAGAAGCCGAGGCAGCGCTGTAGGATTTGAAGAGATACCTCTCCTCTACCCTAGTGCTGGTTGCGCCCAAACCGCAAGAACAGTTGCTGCTCTATCTAGCAGCAACGAATCAGGTGGTTAGCGCCGCACTAGTGGCGTAGAGAGAGGCCGATGAAAAGGCAGCAACAGCGGCAGAGCCAACAGATGGCAGGCCGAAACCCTCTCCGGCAGGGCTCGATCCCGGCAAGATCGAGTCCCCGGCAGGGGCTGACGGCAGCGCGATAGGACCCACGCAACCGGGTGGAGAGGCGCAGAAGAAGAAAATGGTGCAGCACCCAGTGTACTTCGTTAGCTCCCTCTTGCAGGGGGCTAGGTCGAGGTACTCAGGTGTGCAAAACCTGCTCTTCGGCCTCCTCATGGCCTCGAGGAAGCTGCGCCACTACTTCCAAGCGCACGAGATCACAGTGGTCACCCGCCTCCCATTGCAACGGATACTACACAACCCAGATGCAACGGGGAGGATTGTGGAATGGGCCCTGGAGCTGTCAAGTTTCCGTTTGAAGTTTGAAAGTACCTCGACGATTCAGAGCAGAGTCTTGGCGGAGTTTGTTGCGGAATGGACCTCGACGCCCGATGAAGAGGTACAAGAGACCACTCTCCCCGGCAAGGAAGCGAGCTGCAACTGGATCATGTACTTTGATGGTGCCTTCTCGCTGCAAGGCGCCGGTGCTGGTGTGCTGCTTGTCGCACCCACCGGAGAGCACCTCAAGTATGTCATCCAGATGCACTTTCCTCGGGAGATGTCCCGCCGAGTACAAGGGTTTTCTTGCCGGTCTCAGGATCACTGCAGACCTCGGGGTTAAGAAGCTCATTGTCAGGGGCGACTCACAGCTCGTCGTCAGGCAGGTCAACAAAGATTATCAAAGCCCGTTGATGGAAGCTTACGTAGATGAGGTGAGGAAACTAGAGGAGCGCTTTGACGGTATACAAGCGGAGCATGTCCCTCGGGCGGAGAACGACATCGCCGACTACCTATCAAAGCGCCCTGCCCTCAAGCTACCTGTGGAACCAGGTACCTTTGTGCTTCAGTTAACCCAACCATCCGTTGAGCCGTCGACTGGGCTAAACAAGCGGAGGAAGCTAGGCCCCGGCAAGTACTTCCCCACCGAGCTCCCCGGAGCCACCGGCAAAGATGTTGTCGTGGATGCCAATCCTGCTGCAGGGCAACCAACTCCGGCAGGACCTCAGGTCATGGCCGTGGAGGCGGCCGCTCCCGTGGCAGAAGAGATGCCTTTGGTCCTTGCCGTCGAGCCCCAGGCTCTGGCATGGGCGCAGCACACCGTCCGGTTCCTTCAAAAAGGAGAGCTTCCTGAGGAGCAGGAAGAGGCAGAAAGAGTAGCCCACCGGTCTGCTCTGTACCAATTCGTTGATAACATATTGTACAGAAGAAGACCGAATGGGGTGAAATTGATGTGGATCTCCCGGGAGGGAGGACTAAAGCTGTTGGCAGGGATACATGGAGGCATATGTGGCTCCCACATACGGTCAAGGGCCCTTGCCGGCAAGGGTTTCCGGCAAGGTTTCTTCTGGCCCACCGCCCTCCAAGATCGATGGCACTAGTAACCAAGTGTGAAGCGTGCCAGTTCCATTCGAAGAAGCTTCATCAACCAGATCAAGCCCTTCAAACTATCCCTCTCTCTTGGCCCTTCTCGGTCTGGGGGCTCGACATACTGGGCCCTTTCCCCTGTGCCGTCGGGGGCTTTGAGTACTTGTACGTCGCAATCGACAAGTCCACAAAGTGTCCAGAGGTGGAAGCAGTGAGGAAGGTGACAGCGCAATCAACCATCAAGTTCTTCAAGGGGCTAGTGTGTCACTTCGGGGTGCCCAACAGGATCATCACCGACAACGGCACCTAGTTCACAAGCCATGCCTTCATGCAATACATTGAAGATCTCGGCAGTAGTGTCTGTTTTGCTTCTGTGGCACACCCACGGAGCAACGGCCAAGCGGAGAGAGCAAATGCTGAAGTCTTGCAAGGCTTAAGGATGAAAACTTTTGACAGGCTACACAAGAGTGGAAGGCGCTGGATTGATGAGTTGCCGGCAGTTCTTTGGTCGATCAGAACGATGCCAAATCGAGCCACCGGCCAGACACCCTTTGCCCTGGTTTACGGGGAAGAAGCAATTCTCCCCACAGAACTCATATACGGGTCACCTCAAGTGCTCTCTTATGATGAGCTTGAGCAAGAGCGATTGTGGCAAGATGATGCGACGCTCCTTGAGGAAGATCGTCTCCGGGCGGCTGTGAGAGCGACGCTACCAAAGAAGCCTTGCGCCGCTACCATAGCCGCAAGGTTCATGCCCGGAGCTTTGAGGAAGGCGACCTTGTTCTTCGGCACGTTAAGTCGGCCAAGAATTCCAACAAGTTGACGGCAAAGTGGGAAGGTCCTTATCGGCTAACACGAGTCACCAGGCCCAACGCAGTCTGGCTGGAGACCGAAGACGCCATTCCAGTGAGCAACTCCTGGAACATCGAGCATCTTCGCAAGTTTTACCCATAAGGCGCGGCTGCCGGGCCTCCCGGCAAGCCACCCTTTTGTACAAGCCTTGCCGGCAAGGTAACCCTTTGTACAAAGCCAGGCGTAGACCCTGAGCATAAATAAACGAAGCGCTGTCGCCCTAAGTTATAGCATGCATGCTAGATTGAGTCTCTTCCTTGGTTAGGGTTGATAGTGCTTAGCGGCGGCTAACCCCTAGCTTAGAGGTCGAGTGCGCGTCTCTCTGTTCCTCTCTGTCTTCTTTGGTTCGCAGGGCACGTAAGTATTCTTGCCGAGCTGTTTTGGAAGAAAGGGAACGGACCAGCGCCCGGACCCCGGCAAGCCAGAGTTGCCGGGGGCTGCAAGAATAAGGGTCCTTTCGCGGCAAGCCAAGGTCGCCAGGGGCTGCAGATCCAGATAAGTCCTTTATCCTCTATCATGCATTTCGTTATGGATTGGGATACGTGAAACCCCGTTCTATCTCTAAGATGCCGTGCTCCCCCTTTTCGGTACCCAAGGATTATCCCCTGGGTCCGAATTTGGTCGTAGCCATGGCAACAAAGAAGGGGAACGGGGAGCCTAAGCCCACCTCATCCCTGCCTCGGCCAAGAGCGTGAGAAAGGTTGAGCAAGGTGGGGAGACGGCAAGGCCTGTTGCCGGGTGAAAAAGTGTTTGTCTTAAAGATAACAAGGATTCACTCCTTGTCGTGGATTCCTCCCACGAACGAAAATCCCGGCAAACATCCCTTTTTCATTAAAAAACATCCAGTACAGGTACAGTTCATACGAAATGAAAAACATGAACAAGGGGATTACAAGTTCTAAAGCCAACAAAGCCCCGAAGGCTTACAAGACTAAAAAGATATAAGGTGCCCGTAATCCCTTCTTGTCCCTCTCCTCAGGAAATGGAACAAGAAAGCAGAAGGGGAAAAGGGGCGCCTAGGTGAGCTACGAGTGGCAGAAGACACCAAGAGAACATGTTGGTGGCCGTCCAAGGGCTGGATGGTGATGGCGGCGCCGGAGGCAGAGCTCGAAGACGAGGCGGCAGGACGTCAACACGCGACGAAGGCGTCGGAGCCCGTGTACTCCGACTTGACGGCCTTGCCGCCCGTCCTCTTCCCCTTCCGCAGCCTCCCTACGCCAGCCGCCCAAGGAGACGACCCCGAGAAGTTTAAGGAGCCGGCGACACGGATGATGGGGTCGCCGATGCCGCTCGGAGCGGTGCCCGACACCTAGTCGGACCTGTCATCCTGCCGCCTGGTGCCCTCGTCGTCGCTGCCGTTGTCTTCCTCGCCACTCTCGCTTGAGGAGGAATCTTCATTATCGGAGGAGCTCTCCACACAGCACCTCACGCGGGTCTCGAAGTGCTCGAAGATCTTGACGGAGAGGAGGCCACCCTCCATTAGTTTGAAATGGAGAGTGAGCCCATCCGTCAAGCTGTGGAGGCGAGCGAAGGTCTTCCACCCTCGGTGAAGATACATGACGTGAGGGGCGGGGAACTCGACGTCGACCCACGTGCCACTGTTCCCACAACCCCTCATGTGCAGCCGCAGCGCCTGTGGCGGATCCAGCTCCATCTCCCGTGCAAATGGGGTCGGAAGGCGAAGGCGACGGTGCGGCGGATGGCACAGCCTGACAAAGAATTTGCAGGGGTTGTCCCCGGCGTGGCCCTCCATCAGAGGAGGGGCTGCTGGAGGGGGCGAGGCAGATCTGCCACCCCGTCCTCCTCTCCCTCGGGCACCGCGACGGCGTCGACCTCGCCCCCTCCCCCTTCCTCTAGCGACCGGCTCCGCCGCTACGAGCTCTTGGGGAGGAGCGATGAGCTGTCTGGCCGAGACCCTCGCCGCCACTGATGATGCATCACCACGCCCCCTCGCCATGGCAGAAGAAGAAGGGAAGCAGGAATGGGGAGAGGCAGATGGCGAAAGGTTGAGGGACACCGTTCCTCCCGCTCCCCTCTTTATAAAGGGGCGGGGACGAGGCTCGGCCGCCCCCTCTCAGCCAATCCGGCTTCTTGAAGTGACAGCCAGCGGGGCCGTCGACCGGCCTCCCCGCTCCATTGAAGGCGCGAGGGAATCAACCCGCACGCGTGCGACTACCCACGTCCCGTGCGCCTGTCATTCGCTTTGCGTTATGCATGCAGCGAATGTGGCGCAAGGGGCGGGCGTAGTGGGATGCGTGGAATGACGGTTCCCGAACGAGGAAAGTAAATGGGAGGCAGTCCTGCGGTCTCAAAGATACACGCAAGCCGCCTCTTTACTGTCCACCACAAGGTGACGCTAGCATACCCACGCTATGCGCGCGCACGACCCCCACGTCGCGCGTTCAACATGGTCGTTGGGAAGCGCAGCGGACGGGACAAGGGTCATGGTAAAATCCGCCCTAACCGCCACAAGACCGCTTCGGCCTGGCCCAACAATGTGTTGCGCTTATGTATGAACCAGGCCCGGGGGCTCCTGTCGGTGTACAAAAGTAGGGGCTCTCCTTTTGACCCCTTTACTTGTGCACGGCAGTCAGAGCCTCCCGCCACGGCCACACGTAATAGGGAAGAAAGGGGAAGTCGGAGAGAAGCCGAAGCCACAAGGACCAACGAAGAAACAACAAGGAACAAGGCCACACATATCAGATAGGCGTCGTAGGTTCCCCTGGCAAGGACCCTCGCCGGAGTAGCCTCAACAGCCCCGGCAAGACCCTTGCCAGGGCAGCTCGCCCGCGCCAGCCAAAGTGAGCCACCCTTGAGCCCACCAACGCTTGACAAACACGTTGGGACAAGGCTCGGGAGGCACCTCTGTGGTGGCATGCAGATCTTTGTGAAGACAAAGAATAGACAAGATCAGATGAGGATAGGAAGGAAACCATCCTCACCGAAGAAACCCACGAGAACCCCGGGAAGATCCTTGCCAGGGAAGCCAGCGCACCACGCCAAGACCCTTGCCGGGCCACCCGATAAGGCCCTCACCAAGCGCACCGACGGGGCCACTGCCAGGCCCGCGCCAACCAAGTCTTCACCGCCATTCGCATGCCGCTACCGACCCAACCAGCTGGGCAGGCACCTTTGTGGCAGCATGCAATCCTTCGTGGAGGCTCCACCATCGCGCCACCTCAGCCGCCTGTCTGCCTACATGGCACCGCATACATCGCTGGCCAGGGCGCGTGTCGAAGCAAGGAGGAGCGGCGACGGACGGGACGGGCCTCGCCCCCGTCCCCAATAAAGCGAAGGGACACCTAAACCTCGCATTAAATGCATCTTGTCCTGTAATACTAGCGATAAACTCACAATGTTGTAGCACTTTCCACCTCCTGTTTGCCACTATGGCAGCCCCTTTCGCCTATAAAAGGAGGCCCATGGCACACAGAGAGAGGATTCGGCTCTTTGAAACCCCACAACACCCAGAGCTAGTTCAAGAGCTCAAGAACACTAAATACATCCACCAAAGAAGGATCATAGGGTATTACGCATCTTTGCGGCCCGAACCTGGGTAAATCCCTTTGTGTTGTCTACTAGTCCCGCTCTTCTCACGATCTCCGCGCCCCGCGACCGTAGAAGGGATTCCAGTGATCCCATAGGTGTCGTTTTCCACCGACAAGATACAAGCGATTTGTTGCGTGACAAGCTGTCTCAACCGCTTCCGCCCAAAAGTGCTTTGGCGTCTTGTACTCATCAAGCATCGTTCTCGCCATTTCAATGAGTGTCCGGTTCTTCCTCTCAACAAATCCATTTTGTTGAGGTGTGTACATAGCCAAGAACTCATGTGAAATCCCTTCTTCATCAATAAAGGTGTCCACGTTTGTGTTCTTGAACTCCGTTCCGTTGTCGCTGCGAACCTTCTTGATCTTCACTTCAAATTGATTTTGGGCCTTCCTAGCGAAGTTTTTGAAGATCTTTTGGACCTGCAATTTATCATCGAGAAAGAACACCCACATAAATCTTGAAAAATCATCAACTATAACTAGACCAAAAGAATTTCCATCAAGACTTTTATAGGCGTTGGGACCAAAAAGATCCATGTGAAGTAGCTCAAGTGGCCTCCTTGTGGTCATGATGTTCTTCACGGGATGCCTCCCTCCAACCTGTTTACCTGCTTGACAAGCGCTACAAAGTCTATCCTTATCAAATATGACATCGTTAACTCCAAGGATATGATTTCCTTTAATAAGCTTATCAAGGTTTCGCATACCAACATGACCTAGCTGTCTATGCCATAACTAGCCTTTAGAGGATTTAGAAATTAAGCAAGTTCTAGGTTGAGCCTTTTTAGTGAAATCAACAATGTAAAGATCACCTCTACGTACACCGGTAATGACCATTTTATAATTATCTCTACGAAACACTTGGCAATCTACTTCAGCAAATAGGACATTGAAACCGAAATCAACAAGTCTAGACACTGAAAGTAAATTGTATCCAAGAGATTCAATGAGCATGACATTTTGTATGGAGCTATCATGTGATATGGCCACCTTACCGAGGCCAACCACCTTACCCTTTGAGTTGTCATCGAAAGTGACATACTTTCGAGGACCGTCGTTTTCAGCAAGCTCATGAAACGTATCTTTATCTCCGGTCATGTGATCGCTACATCCACTATCAAGAACCCATTCCTTTCCTCCTGCCATATATCCCCGAAGATTTGCCATAAGAACAAAGTGTCTCATTGCATCATCAAGATCAAAGTCACTATCATCATCCTTATCATAGTATCCATGTTCACATCGTCATGTGGTGGATCAAATCCTAGAGAGGGTGATTCGTTAGAGTGAGTTTGACAATGATCTTCTTTATGGATTTTAATAGCTTCGGAAATAATATCACTAATAATTACAACATCTCCTTTGGCACGCATAAGGTTTGTAAGCTCAAATAGACAATCACCAAATATAGGATCATTGGAGTTCATCTTACTCAAGGTAATAGACTTATGGAGAATTTCATCTAGATTTTTCAAGGAATAATTTGGAAAACATTTCTCAAGAAATTTCCATATGGTGTAGGCACACTTAAGAGTAGGCAAACATCCAATCAAGTTTCTAGGCAAGCCTCGATTGATAAGATTAACAATTCTAAGATTGCGAATCATGTCAATTGACTCATCAAGGGTAGGATGCATAGGGTCAACATGAGGTGCACAAGGGCTAGCAATGTACTTGTTCAAATGATATTCATTGAAAATCACAAGCATCTCATTTTTCCACTCATGAAAATACTCTCCGTCAAGTATAGGAACTCTATGTCTAAAACTCCCCAAAGTAGACTCATCCATCTTCCTCCAATGGTGTTTAAACCAAAGCAATGGAGACCAAAGCTCCGATACCAATTGAAAGGATCGAGAAGAGGTGTCTAGAGGGGGGGTGATTAGACACTAAGTGAGAAAAGGTGCAGTTTTTAATTTCTTTAAGTTGAAGTGGAGTTTTGGCACAAGTTTAACAATCACAATACATATCAAGCAAGCATGCAAAGAGTATATGAGCAGCGGAAAGTAAAGCATGCAACTTGCAAGAATGTAAAGGGATGGGATTGGAGTGTGCAAACGCAATTTGGAGACACGGAGATTTTTGAGACGTGGTTCCGATAGGTGGTGCTATCGTACATCCACGTTGATGGAGACGTCAACCCATGAAGGGTAACGGTTGCGTGAGTCCATGGAGGGTCCACCCACGAAGGGTCCACGAAGAAGCAACCTTGTCTATCCCACCATGGCCGTCGCCCACGAAGGACTTGCCTCACTAGGGGTAGATCTTCATGAAGTAGGCGATCTCCTTGCCCTTACAAACTCCTTGGTTCAACTCCACAATCTTGTCGGAGGCTCCCAAGTGACACCTAATCAATCTAGGAGACACCACTCTCCAAAAGGTAATAGATGGTGTGTTGATGATGAACTCCTTGCTTTTGTGCTTCAAATGATAGTCTCCCCAACACTCAACTCACTCTCATAGGATTTGGATTTGGTGGAAAGAAAATTTGAGTGGAAAGCAACTTGGGGAAGGCTAGAGATCAAGATTCATATGGTAGGATTGGAATATCTTGGCCTCAACACAAGTGTAGGTGGTTCTCTCTTAGAAAATGTATGTTGGAAGTGTAGGCATGTTCTGATGGCTCTCTCCATGAATGAAGAATGGGTGGAGGGGTATATATAGCCTCCACACAAAATCTAACAGTTACACACAACTTACCAATCTCGATGGGACCGAATTGAGAAACTCGGTCGGACCGATTTAGCAAATCATGTGACCGTTAGGATTTTTGGTGGGACCGACATGCAACTCGGTAGGACCGATATGGTTAGGGTTAGGGCATAACGTAATCTCGGTGAGACCGATTACACAAACTCGGTGGGACCGATTTTGGTAATAAGCTAACCAGAGAGTTGGTCAGGCAAACTCGGTGGGACCGATTCACTCATCTCTGTTGGACCGAAATGTTATGAAGAGGAACAGAGAGTTTGCATTGTAATCTCGGTAGGACCGATTACACAAACTCGGTGTGACCGATTTTGGTAATGGACATACATAGAGAGATTACAATCCCATCTCGGTGAGACCGAGATCCCTATCAGTGACACCGATTTGCCTAGGGTTTGTGGCAGTGGCTATGACATCTGAACTCGGTGGCACCGGATAGGAAGAATCGGTGGTGCCGATTTGGATTTTTGGTGTAGGTCATATGTGGATATGATAAAGTAGTTGAGGGCTTTGGAGCATATCATTAAGCATTTTGAGCAAGCAAGCCATTAAGAAACACCTCATCCCCTCTTGATAGTATTGGATTTTCCTATAAACTCAATGTGATCTTGGATCACTAAAATAGAAAAAGGTAGAGTTTTGAGCTTGGAGCTTGAGCCAATCCTTTGTCCTTAGCATCTTGAAGGGGTTCCACATCCTCTAGTCCATGCCACTTCATTGTTGAACTTATCTGAAACATACTAGGTAAAAATGTTAGTCCAACAAGAGATATGTTGAAATTAATTACCAAAATCACCCAGGGAGCACTTGTGCTTTCAATATCCCAACCCTGTAGGTGTGACCGAGTGGAACAACTCGGTGGCACCGAGATTGCAGAATCGCAAGTGGTTGCTGCAACTCGGTGTGACCGAAGTGTTCAAATCGGTTGCACCAAGATGAAAACCTAGATCAACTTAGTGAACTCGGTTTGATCGAAAAGGAATTCTCGGTCAGACCGAAATGCACAAAGAGTTTTTGGAAGTTTAAGTCTATGATGAATCGGGGGACTCCAAGTGCTCCTCACACAAAGTGGTTCGAATCTGGCTTGATCAAACTTTGTGATGTAGCATGAATAGAGTTTGAGATGAGAAAAGCATAGATAGCTAGAGAAGGTTCTTATGCATTCTTGTCCATCCACTTGGCAAAAGAAAAAGATCCAAACAATCAAAACAGCAAGTGGATATCCTCGAATGAGTAAAATATGCAACCAACATGCTCACACAATAAAATAGCAAATGAAATATGTGGCAAAACATGCACAACCAATTCTAGCATCTATCAAACAATTTGCGATGACTAGGTCATCTATATATGAGTATATTGACTTAGGAGTCAAATGAGAACATTTGATCATAGGTCATAGTCATTGTTTAAGCACAAGTGGGGTTACCACTTTTACATAAAGCATTGTTGTGTTCACACCGTTAGAGTTGCTTTAGCTCAATTCTTTAGAGTAAAGCTCCCCCTAGATGTGAGATCCCCCTAACAGGGATGAACTAACCTTGGGTTTTGTCAATGATGACTTCATGTAGGTGTTGAAGATGTGGATGCTCAATGTTGTCGATTATTAGGAGCAATCCTTTGGAGTGAGTTGCACTTTCAATACCTACATGGGTTAGTCCCACAAGGAACAAGCAAGAATATCCATAGACATAGAGTGATGCACACACAAGATGATGTCCATGAAAGCATTGGGTTACCTTGTCCCTTGTCTTACCAACAAGAGGGTTTGTGACTCCTTGAACTAGTGCAAGATGTGAAAGTTGATTGCACTTGTCCTTGCCAAAATGATATGAGTGGAGTATATTGGCAGAGTCACCCTCAAGAACTCTCTAGTTCTTATTCTTTGGGATCCACATCATCTTGATGGGAATCCTTGGGGTTGTAGTGGAACTTTATGAAGTAGAGCTTGATGTAGTCTTGGGAACCCACTTGACCAAGGCCTTGGGAGCTTCTTCAAATGCATCGATCTCCTCTTGAAGCTTGTTCTTTCCTTTTTTCTTGTGGTCTTGTGGTGGAAGATCATCTTGAGCTTGTGTCCCTTGGAAAGAAGTAGGATCATAATTCTCTTGTTGGGGAACAAACTTCCTCTTGGGGTATTGATCTTCTTCACACTCAACTCCATTGGCATTGAACTTCCATTCAAAACCAACACCTTGATTCTTCCGGTGCCTTCCTTGCTTGCGTACAATTTCCTCAAATTGCTTACTCCCGGCAAGGATCTTGTAGACACCCTTCTCTATAATTCCCTTCAATAAGCTATTTTCTTGCTCAAGTGTAACTTGTCTAAGAGAATTATTAGTGGAATCAAGACAACTACTAGAAGCAACAACATTGGATTTTGCATGATTATTGTTACTACTAGAAGAAGAATCTTTCTTACTCTTGTTACTACATTTGACTTATGGCATGTAAGTAGATAAGAGTAAACGGTTGGCAATATAAGAAGAACTTTTCTTGCGAAGATCATCATTGATTTCCTTTAAAAACTCATGCTCTTGCTCAAGGTTGAGCTTTTCAAAGCATAACTTATCATGAGTCTTTAAAAGTTCTCGATGATCTTCCAAGATAGTTTAATGAGCTAACATAAGAGTTTTTAGTTCTTTAGTTAGGTGCTCAATATTCTCCTTATCATCGTCATTCGTTTTATCTTGATTAGCATGATTAATTGACGTTTCATCATAGTATTCATCACTAGAGTTGTCAACAAGTAAATCATCATCACCTAACAAGTCATCTTCATCACTATTGAAATCAACATACTCGAGGTGTGATACCTTTGGGCCTTTAGCCATGAAGCATCTTCCAATTCCTTCATTTGGCGAGTCAAATATGTCCTAGGAGTTGGTTGACACAAGTGCTAGACCAGCAACACCTTAATCTTGAGTATATTCGGAGTCAGAGTGATAGCTTCTCTCGGAGTGATTGTCAGAGTCGGAGCCGGATACCCATTCACCAACATGAGCTTGATGTCTTCGCTTTGTGTAGATATTTGATGATTTGTCCTTCCTTTCTGAATCCTTGCTTCTCCGGGAGGTTCTTCGTTCATAACGATCTTCTCTACTCCTCCTTTCTCTTGGTGGTGATTCTTCTCTTCTACTTCTTCTTTTGGGTGAATCTTCTCTCGTTTTGTAAGGAGCTGTACACTCATTGGAATAGTGTCGGGGTCTTCCACAATTGTAGCAATTACGTTCACGACTCGAAGATCTTTTGTCATTGTAGGACCTTGACTTGGAACTCCTTTCCTTGCTTCTACTCTTGTAGAACTTGTTGAAGTTTTTCACCATTGAGCTCAATTCATCATTGAAGGTTTGTTTCTCACTTGATGATGTAGGAGCAACACATGAGGCTTTATAAGCACCACTTGGCTTGTTGTGAAGCTTTCCTTATCCTTGAGTGACATCTCATGAGCAAAAATTCTTCCAATGACTTCCGTTGGCTTGAGATCTTTGTAATTGGGCATCATTTGGATCAATGTGCACACGGTATCATAATTTCCATCCAAGGCTCTTAGGATCTTATCGATGATGAATTTGTCGATCATCTCTTCACTTCCTAAGCCGGGAATCTCATTTGTAATGAGAGCAAGCCTTCGTGCATGTCAATCAAAGTATCCCAAATTTCCTCTGCATACTCAAGGCGACTGATTTTGTTGAATTCTTCGGGGCACAATCCGTTGAAGAGGATATCACAAGCTTGAGCATTGTATTGCAGCATCTTCAATCTTTCGCGGTAGCTTCACGGTTCGGTTCTCTCCCATTAAAGAATTCACCTTGCAAGACAATACACACAATAACCCAAATGGCGGGGTTATGTCCAAGAATATGCATTTTCATCTTATGCTTCCAACTAGCAAAATTAGTACCATCGAAGTAAGGACCCCTACGGTGGTAATTTCCCTCGCTAGACGCCATACTCTCCTAGGTTGTGAAACCAAGGCTATGATCACCAAAAGTTATGGAAATCAAGGCAAATGGAGACCAAAGCTCTGATACCAATTGTAGGATCGAAAGTATGTCTAGAGGGGGGGGGGTGATTAGACAACTTGACCAAATAAAAACCTAACCTTTTCCCAATTTTAGTTCTTGGCAGATTTTAACAACTTAGCACAAGTCAAGCAATCTTATCACAATTCAAGCAAGCATGCAAAGAGTACATCAGCAGCGGAAAGTAAAGCATGCAACTTGCAAGAATGTAAAGGGAAGGGTTTGGAGAGTGCAAACACAATAGGAGACACGGATGTTATTGTCGTGGTTCCGATAGGTGGTGCTATCGTACATCCACGTTGATGGAGACTTCAACCCACGAAGGG
The DNA here is from genome assembly GCA_021605145.1 of Aegilops bicornis. NCBI lineage: Eukaryota > Viridiplantae > Streptophyta > Magnoliopsida > Poales > Poaceae > Aegilops > Aegilops bicornis. The sequence continues at coordinate 188,704,851 of CM038671.1, read as the reverse complement.
TAATGGCTGCGCGAGTCCACAAGGGGCTCCACCCACGAAGGGTCCACGAAGAAGCAACCTTGTCTATCCCACCACGGCCATCGCCCATGAAGGACTTGCCTCACTAGGGTAGATCTTCACGAAGTAGGTGATCTCCTTGCCTTACAAACTCCTTGGTTCAACTCCACAATCTTGTCGGAGGCTCCCAAGTGACACCTAATCAATCTAGGAGACACCACTCTCCAAAAGGTAATAGATGGTGTGTTGATGATGAACTCCTTGCTTTTGTGCTTCAAATGATAGTCTCCCCAACACTCAACTCACTCTCATAGGATTGGATTTGGTGGAAAGATGATTTGAGTGGAAAGCAACTTGGGGAAGGCTAGAGATCAAGATTCATATGGTTGGATTGGAATATCTTGGTCTCAACACATGAGTAGGTGGCTCTCTCTCAGAAAATGGGTAATGGAAGTGTAGGTACGTTCTGATGGCTTCCCTCATGAATGAGGAGAGGATGGAGGGGTATATATAGCCTCCACACAAAATCTAACCATTACACACATTATACCAAACTCGGTGGGGCCGAATCACAAAACTCGGTCGCACCGATCCAGTACATATGTGACCGTTAGACAATTTCGGTGGGACCAACATGTCATCTCGGTGGGACCGATATCGTTAGGGTTAGGGCATAACGTAATCTCGGTTGGACCGATTAGTCAGACTCGGTTGGACCGACTTTGGTAATAAGCTAACCAGAGAGTTGGTCAGGCAAACTCGGTGGGACCGATTCGCTCGTCTCGGTGGGACCGAAGCGTTATGAACAGGAAACAAAGAGTTTGCATTGCAGACTCGGTGGGACCGATCGCTGACCTGGTTAGACTGAAACGTTACGAAGGGAAACAGAGAGTTTGCAACCCCATCTCGGTGAGACCGAGATCCCTATCAGTGAGACCGAAAAGACTAGGGTTTCTGGCAGTGGCTATGTCAAATGAACTCGGTGGCGCCAGATGGATCAAATTGGTGGGGCCGAGTTTGACTTTTTGGTTTGGGATATATGTGGATATGAGAAAGTGGTTGAGGGCTTTTGGAGCATATCACTAAGCATTTTGAGCAAGCAAGCCATTAAGCAACATCTCATCCCCTTTTAATAGTATTGGCTTTCCTATAGACTCAATGCGATCTTGGATCACTAAAATAGAAAATTTAGAGTCTTGGACTTTGAAGCTTGAGCCAATCTTTTGTCCTTAGCATTTTGAGGGGTCCACATTCCTTATCCATGCCATGCCAATCATTGAACTTTCCTGAAATATTTATATTGCAATGGCATTAGTTCAATGAGCTATATGTTGTTAATCATTACCAAAACCACCCAGGGATAGTTGCACTTTCAGGAAGCCTTCCCCTTCTTGGACGCTTTGGCCTCCAGACACGTGGAGCCCGTCCTTTTCTTTCTCCCCCCTCAGGGAGGGGATGGCTTTGTTCTTCGTCCTCTTCCTCGTCGTCGGTGGCGGGAGGGAATGGGTTTCGGCATCTTCAGACGTCATGTTCGAAGTGTCCTTATGGTAGAGACCACCTCTGGTCCCCTTGGCCTTCTTCTTGGCCTTCTTCTCCGGCGCTTGATAGGGCGCCGGAACCAGCAACTTCGCTAGAAGTGGAATTGCTGGGTCTTCGAGCAGCGGAGCCGGACATCAAATCCGCTCCGCCTTCTTTGTCCAGCCCTGAGAGAATCGGTAGGGAGGCTTAGGCGTCTTCCTCTAGTATGCAAGTAAAGGATACACCTTGAAATCATGAAAAAACTTACCGGACTTGCGGGATGGGCCAAGTCGTGCCCATGGTCCTAGGTCGTATCCGGCCACGTCTCGTTGGACTTGAAAAGCACCTTCCAGATGTCTTCGTGCGTAGTGCCAAAGAATTGCAGCAAGGTCTGGTGCTTGGATGGATCGAACTCCCACAAATGGCAAGTCCGACTTTGGCATGGAACGATCCGACGAACAAGAATCACCTGGATCACATTGACAAGCTTGATATTCTTGTCTACCATGCTCTTGATGCGTGTCTGAAGCGCTATCAGCTTGTCCGACGAAGACCAGCCCAGGCCTTCTCTAGCCAGGAGGTGAGCCGCATTGGGGCTCCGGACTAGAATTTGGGAGCCGCGGCCCAGGTGGTGTCGCGCGGCTCTGTGGCATAGAACCACTACTGTTGCTACCCTTTGACGTTCTCCACGGAGGTACCTATTGGCCATGTGACGTTGGGCATCTTGCTCACCATGGTGCCTCCGCACTCTGCGTGTTGACCGCCCACGACCTTCGGCTTCACATTGAAGATCTTTAACCACAATACGAAGTGGGGTGGGACACAGAGGAAGGCCTCGCACACAACAATGAATGTCAAGATGTTGAGGAAGGAGTTGGGGGCCAGATCATGCAAGTCCAGCCCATAGTAGAACATAAGTCCACGGACGAACGGGTGGAGAGGAAATCCCAACACGCGGACGAAGTGGGGGATGAACACTACCCTCTCATGGGGCTCCAGGGTGGGGACGATCTGTCCCTTGGACGGAAGCCGGTGGGTGATTTCCTTGGCCAAATACCCAGCCTCCGGGAGCTTGGTAATGTCCTTCTCCTTGACGGAGGAGGCCATCCACTTGCCCTGCGCTCCGGATCCGGACATGATTGGAGTGCTTTTTTGAGGTGGAGAGGATGAGGACTTGGGCGTTGGAGCTTGAGAATGGATGGGTAGAGAAAGAGAAGGCGTGGGTGAAAAGGGGTGAATCCTTATCTCCTTATAAAGGCAGCGAATATCAAGCTCCTCCCCACTCGCCTTAAAACTCGACTATTCCCCAAGGGCCGTGCAGACTGCACGGTTGGGTTACCCACGCCCGTATTGATGAGAATCCCGTGATAAGGGGACACGATCTCTGCTTCGACAAGACGTGCCAATAAAACCGCATCTCGAAACATGGAGCGGGGGGCTAATAAACGGTTCGAAATAATAACCAGTCTGGGACGTGATCTCAAGCTACAAAAGTTGTTGGCAGATTGGACTCATGAAATACTATACTCTCTGCGTTTGTGTGTGGTACTTGGTTTGCAGAGCCGGACACATTTTCTATGTTCGGAGGATGCTATGGAGTATTCGTAGGAGGAACCAGCTGTCGGTGTTCTGGGAACGGGGGTCCCCAGACTTGCCTACCTGCGGCCTGCGGCGTGGCTCAAGGAGGCCCAGGACAGCCCATCTTCACCAACGCAAGCTCAAGACCCTCGTGAGGGGCCAAGCCTCGCGGGGCGGACGAGAAGGAGCTTCCTCAGGCACGGCCTCGTCAGGCTGGCTCATGAGGAGGCAGAGAGTTCAAGGTAGGGTACCTCGCGAGGTGCCCATGACGCAAGCCATGACGACCAAGGGCGCCAGTCGGGCGCCAGCCCGCGCTGTGTCCTCCTTTCCTCTTTGGTGCAAAGGGAGCAAGCGCAGGCGAGAGCATCAAGCAAAGGCATCCGTTTCGGTGCAACTAGACCAAGACCAGCCCAACGGCCGGAAGGAGTCATCGTGAGCCCAAGCGGCGTCATCACGAGCCTTTGGCGGCGAGGACCAACTTTAGTCAGGATAAGTGTACCCGCTGTTCCCCTTCAAAATGGCCAATTGTTGGCGCCCTTCCCGCTCAATATTTGGGAAGAGGCCCAGGGCCTTCGCCTATAAATAGAAGTAGCCACCCCCAGGGCAGGGGGATCCGAGATCCGAATCCTCATCAAGGAACCAGTAGCTAGAGCGACTGAACCCCATCTAGCAGTTCATCGCACCCGCCAAGAACAGACCCTCGCGAGGCTGTTCTTCCTTGTATTGTTCCTCACCAGCCCAAGAGGCAATCTACCACACCACACACTGGAGTAGGGTATTACACCACAATGGTGGCACGAACGATATAAATCTCGTGTCTCTTGTGCTGTTCCGTTTAGTAGTTTAGGTCCCAGCAATTCGGCGAGGTGTGAGACGGTGGAGGGTTGGATCTCCGCGCGTACCCCAGTGTTCGAACCTCAAGGGTCTACCAGAACCCAAAATCCGACATTTGGCGCGCCAGGTAGAGTGCGGAATCTGCTTCGTCGCCTCGTTCTTCCCGACCACCGCATAACCATGTTCGACGCCCGTCGGGCCCGCGCCGAGCGCCGAGCCGCCCTCGCCTCCCATGTTGCCCAGACAGCTCCCGTCGGCGGGCGCCCTCGTCGTTCCCCGTCACATGCTGTCAACGCCGCCACCGGCCCGGCGGGGAACGAGCAGCAAGCATCATCCAGACCCGTCCATGAGGCGGGGCGGCGCACCGCCACGCCTTTCGCTCACCCCCGCTGGTTTTTCGCCGTCACGCGCGCCCAGCGGCCATGGAGGCCCGAGCTGCACTCATCACGGCAACGAGCTCCTGCGCTACCGCCCCATCGGCAGCGTCACGAAGAATGGCTCGGCGAGTCGCCGAGCTTCGTCCGCGCTGCAGAGGCGCCCGCCTTGTCCGTCTCTGCACCGCACCCGCCCAGCTGACGATGAAACTCGGGCGCCTCGGCCGCCTCCTCAAGAAGGCGCCACAGCCCCAAGGCGCGCCTGGCAGAACCCACTCCGCCAGCGCGCCCGGCTGCAAGAGTAGAGCTGTCAAGAAGTTCCTCGCCCACAAGAAGCTGCCCAGCGCTCCCCACTCCAAAGACGCGTCGGGACCTGCGCTGCCCGAGCAGCACAGGGGAGGTCCACAAGACCAAGCTCTCTGTCGTCCGAGGCCCCCCGCGGCCACGGCGGGCTGCCGCGCCTTCACCTCCGAGCTGCGCAGCGTCGCGTAGTCCGCCAAGTTCAAGCCAGACCTGCCTCCTCGCTATGACGACACAGCTGACCCTACGGAGTTCCTCCAGCTCTACGAGCTAGGCATCAAGGCTGCCAACGGGGATGAAAAGGTCATGGCAAACTGGTTTCCCATGGCGCTCAAGGACGGAGCCCGCACCTGGCTCCTGAATCTGGCCCCAGGCACGATCTCTTCCTGGGCCGAGATGTGCACCCGCTTCATCGCCAACTTCCAAGGTACTCGCGACCGGCCACCCGCCGTAAGCGACATGCGCCGAATCAAGCAGCAGCCAGGGGAAACCCTGCAAAAGTACATCCAGCGCTTCAACAATGCGCGCCTCAAGATCCCTGTGGTAGCGGAGGAGGCCATCATCTACGCCTACTCCGGCCAGGCGTCTGTGACGTCAAGATGAAGGAGGAGCTGGCGATGCATGAAGATCTGTGCACCTCCTTGGAGCTATTCAACTTGGCGACCAAGTGCGCCAGGGCTGAGGAGGGGCGCCTCTCCCTCCTCGAGCTGCCTGCCGCGGATCCCGAAGAAAAGAAGTCCAAGGCCAAGGACGTGAAGCGCAAGGGGGCTGCCGTACTCGCAGCCGAGCCAGACACCAAGAGAGGCAGAGATCAGCCCGAGTCCTCCAAGGGCAGTCGGTACTGCGTGTACCACGACCTTCACACCCACAACACCAATGAATGCCAAGAGCTCCGCGCCGTATGCGAAGGAAGGTTCGGCAGACGCCCCGAGCGCAGCGACCGGGGCTACGGCCGAGGAGGAGGAAGGAATGCAGGACGCTGGGAAGACCGCGGCCCACGCCGAGGGTGGCGCGACCAACCTCGCGAGGACTGTTGGCAAGACCCGCCTCGCGAGGGAGGCTGGAGGGATCAGCCTCGCGAGGATCGCCCGCAGGGGAACGCAGGCCTCCCTCCGCTGCCGCCGCCGAGGAGAATTGAAGACCGTCATCAGGACGAGGGGGCTGGGGGCTTCCAGGAACCGCGTGCGATCGCCTGCATCCTGGGCAGAGCTCAAGCCCCAGCCTCTCAGCGCATCTTCAAGCAGTTCGCCCGTGAAGTAAATGCAGTCCTCCCCAAGCTCGAGGTCACGCGCCCTCTCAGGTGGTCGGCATGCGCCATCACGTTCAGCTCAGCAGACCAGCTCAAGTGCGCAGCCAGAGCCGGAGTTCTCCCGATGCTTTGTTCCCCAATCATCAGCAATGTGCTAGTCACCAAGACCCTCATCGACGGCGGAGAAGGGCCCAACATCCTGTCCGTGGAAACATTCAACAATCTTGAAGTGCCTTACAGTCAGCTTCAGCCAACCAAGCCTTTCTCCGGAGTCACCGACGGCTCCACGGTCCCGATCGGGCAGGTCCGCCTTCCTGTCACCTTCGGGGCTCGCGACAACTGCCACACCGAGCTCATCGATTTCGACGTCGCCCACATTCGCCTGCTGTACAACGCCATCCTCGGGTACCCGGCGCTGGCCAAATTCATGGCCGTAACCCACCACGGCTACAACGTCCTCAAGATGCCAGGAAGCGGCGGGGTCATCACGGTGCCCTATGAAGAGAGAGACGCAGTGTGCTCCCTGGAGCGAGCCTTTCAGGCCGCATCGCTAGAAGACCCAGACCGCAGCAGCAGGAGGCCTCCCGAGGCATCACCCAAGAAGAAGAAGACATCGACCGGCCCGGCTCCTCAAGAGGCAGGCCCCTCAGGGCCCGCGCCGGGCCAGGGGGAGCCTCCTTCCATCGCATAGGAAAGCGCGCCCGATGCCCTCCTCAGGCAGGGCTCGGGGGCTCTCCCCTGGAGGGCCGCCGACCTCGCCAAGGTCACAAGGGAGGCGCTTGGGCACCACGTGGAGGCGTGCTTCGAAGCACGTTTCCCGCAAGCAGGAGCAAGGCAAGGAGGGCCGAACCCTCGGGAGTTTGTCAGCAAGGCCATTCAGGAGCTACAGGAGTCAAGGGTCATGAGGGGCAGCCGCCGCCACTCACGGCTGGCCCCCATCCAGGCGAGGATGGTGGGCTGCGCGTCTGCATCGACATAGCAGGGCTCAACCGAGCCACGTCTCAAGAGTGCCTCTGGCCCTCGCGAGTGAGACGTTGCGAGGGTCCGCCCCACAGCTACGTGCGCATGCCTTATGGCCTGCCAAATGCGGCAGCTGTGCACCAGCGTCTCATGAGGGCCATCCTGGAGGCTCAAGAGGTCAGGCACGCCGCAGGCCTGGCGGAGATGGAGATGGCCCGCGAGGAGCCGCCAGCGCCTTCGGATCCTCCCGAGGCCCACAGTCCTGGGGCTCGTGAGGTCGGCTCCGCAGCCCACCAAGTCTGCTACACCAACACCCCTTCGTCCCCAACATCACCAGTGACATCTTTAAGTTTCGTTTCAGGTGGGGCGCCTTGAGGCCACATTATTCCCGGGTCAGCGTGGGTCCGTCCTGCGGCATGTATCCCTTTATTTCATGTCATTAGCCTATCTGTTGGGGGCGCCTCGGGCTGCATCATCCCCAAGCCGCTCGGGCCTGTCCCAGCGGCATGTATCCTTCCTACGTTTTCCTTAGGATTATGCTCTCGCTCCACCATGCTTGTTATTTGGTGCTTTTTCTTGGGTGACGGAATCTTGCACGTTAAAGGGGGGGTGCCTGAGCATCACGACTTAGGGCTCCTACCGGCTCTCCGGCCCTCACCCTCTGGTCTTGTCCATGGCATCGCGACCTGGCTTGCCAGCGACGGCCGAGACCAGCCCGAGAGCCGGGACCAAGACGTGAGCACCGGCATCCGGCCAAATTTGCGAGGAACACACTCGAAGATAAGGCCCAGAGCCAGGCGCAACCCGCCTTGATGTAGGGCCCCGTGAGCCCTGCGCTGGCTCACGGGTGCCCCAACACACCTCGCGAGGCCTCTCGCGCCTCTCCCAAGCAGCTAATGGCAGAACTAACGATCGCCACGGCGAGCTCTTGTTCCTTTTGTGGTGAACCTGCAGGGTCCCTCCAAGGAGCACGAAACGACCTCGCCACGCAATCTCTCGCCGGCCAAGGCACGGACCTAGCGCCACACCAGGAAGCATTGTCCTGACCCTCGAGATAAGTCACCCTCCGGACACACTAGTTATAGCAACATCCGCCCCAGAACTCTCAAGGTAGGGGACCTCGTGCTCCGACGGGTCCTCTCCAGGGAGGGACTGCATAAGCTCTCTCCCATGTGGGAGGGCCCGTTCAAGGTTGTTCATGTTTCCAGGCCTGGCTCCGTGTGCTTGGAGACTCAAGAGGGAGTACCTATACAGAACGCATGGAACATCCAGCACCTCCGGAGGTTTTACCCCTAAAGAGGCCCAGTGCCTGTGAAGAAGGCAAATGCCTGTGAAGCTCGTTCTTTTTGGAAAAGGCCCAGAGCCTGTGAAGAAGGCAAATGCCTGTGAAGCTCGTTCTTTTTGGAAAAGGCCCAGAGCCTATAAAGAAGGCGAATGCCTGTGAAGCTCATCTTTTTCGAGAAAGGCCCAGAGCCTGTGAAGAAGGCGAATGCCTGTGAAGCTCATCTTTTTCGAGAAAGGCCCAGAGCCTGTGAAGAAGGCGAATGCCTGTGAAGCTCATCTTTTTCGAGAAAGGCCCAGAGCCTATGAAGAAGGCGAATGCCTGTGAAGCTCATCTTTTTCGAGAAAGTCCCAGAGCCTGTGAAGAAGGAGAACGCCTGTGAAGCTGTCGCGTTCTGGAAAGGGCCCGGAGTCCGTGAAGAGGGCGAACGCCCGTGAAGCTCGCTTCCCAGAAGAAAGGCCCGGAGCCTGTGAAGAGGGCAAACGCCCGTGAAGCTTGCTTCCCAGAAGAAAGGCCCGGAGCCTGTGAAGAGGGCCAACGCCTGCGAAGCTCGCCGCCCGTGACACTCTCGAGTAATAATGAGTTGGGGCTGTACACGCCCCAGAGTCTCAGGAGTGCAGGCCTCAGGCCCTGTGGCTCCCTCCCACGCCCAGTGGCAGCACTTAGCTCCGCGCTGGTGAGAAGACGTCGAAGACTAGACTAGGTGCTGGACGCGGCTTTTCATTTGCTTTCTGCAGTTGACTAGTTATTCCCATTTGGAGTTTTTATCGAAACTATCGCCATCTTTTGGTCCGTGGTTCTTCGATCTTTTTCGCTCTCCTGCCTCGATTTCTCTTGCGTGGGGACTCGCGAGGCAGAAGCCTCGGGAGCCCCCGCGAGCGTTCCTGCCCCTATCGCTCAAGTTTTCACGGCCCTGGTCCACAGCTGGAGCACCCCTCCTGACCATGCCTCACGGGCAGCACAACGCGAACACAGGGCCTGGATAGGTCGCCCCTGCGGCCACGACTGGAGTTCACTTGCGAATGGGCGTACAATGAAAGGAACGATGTCGGGATAACAATAGCAGTACAATAATTAACGGCGTTAACCTAAACACGCCCCCACGGGGCCACACATTGTTGCCTTTTTTGCGGAGGAGAAAAGAAAGGAAAAGGACAAAAGCAGGTGATGTGCGCCCCGTGCCGGCCCTCTTGGAAGGCTCGAGCCGTCTCCGGAGCTCAGGCGGACTCCCTCTCGCGCTTCACCGGGGCGCGGCGGCAAGCGGACCTGCTGCCACCCCCCAAGCAGGTGCGGCGGCGTGGGGGCTGGCCGCGGCCGCTGCTGGAAGAATCACCACCCGAAGAAGAGCTGGTGAAGCGCGAGGAGTCACGAGCATTGCCAGCCGCCCGCGTGCTGCCCTCTCCATCCACGCCGGGGCTGAGTCCCCGGCCGCTGATCGCCGTCTTCGTGGCAGCACCCCATGCGGCGACCGTCTTCCCGAACACCCTCACGTAGAGGGTGGCGTCGCCGTCGCATTTGAAGTGCAGGGAACACCGGCGGTGAAGACCACGCGAGCGAACGTCTGCCACCAAGAAGTCAGAACAGTTCCTGTAGCGTAGACCTCCAGAGAAGCCCATGAAGCCCGGCCGCAGCAGCCATCCGCTCGGAGCCAGAGGCCACCCAGGCGCCATCTGGAGCTCACCCAGGAGGAAGCGGTAGCTGAAGCCGGACGCCGGACGGCTCCTCCGCCTCACCATGAACTCCGGCGGTGCTTGGAAGCATGGAGGCGCGGCCTCGGGGGCCAGCGGCCGGCACGCCCGACCGTGGCCCAGCCGCTCGTCGCCACGCTGAGAGCCTCCCCACGGCCACGGGGACCGCCGTGGAGGCCACGGGATGCTTGCGAGGCGACCTCGACCATGCTTAGGCGGAGGAGAGGAAGACTCGACTGACGGCCCTTCCCTTCTCTCGCGCCGAGAACTTCCTTGGTGGAGCCATGGAGAAGAAGGGGAGACAAGAAAGGATAGACTGGAAGGGCGCACGCCGCTCCATACTTATAGCCGGCCAAGGCCAACCGTCGGCCTCCACGATCACCGGTAATCATGACCGACTCTGCATGCAGGGACTTGTCGAATCGGGGTGGTTACCGGGGCATCGTGGGAAGCAAAGGCGACGGCGTCCAATCAACCGCCACGCGTCGCCCAAGGTCATGAGGCTGTTAGGGCCCATGACGCTTCGCACTTGCCCTTTCGCCTCTCTGCTCGGCCAAGTTCGGGCGCGCCGTGGGCCCGGGGGCTACTGTCGGCGTTCTGGGAACAGGGGTCCCTAGACTTGCCTGCCTGCGGCCTGCGGCATGGCTCAAAGGAGGCCCAGGACAGCCCATCTTCATCAACGCAAGCTCAAGACCCTCGCGAGGGACCAAGCCTCATGAGGCGGGCGACAAGGAGCTTCTCGAGCACGGCCTCGTCGGCTGGCTCATGAGGAGGCGGAGAGTTCAAGGCAGGGTACCTCGCGAGGTGCCCATGACGCAAGCCATGACGACCAAAGGGCGCTAGTCGGGCGCCCGACCCGCGCAAAGTGTCCTCCTTTCCTCTTTGGTGCAAAGGGAGCAAGCGCAGCGAGTATCAAGCAAAGGCATCCATTTCGGTGCAACAAGACCAAGACCAGCCCAACGGCCGGAAGGGAGTCATCGTGGAGCCCAAGCAAAGGCGTCATCACCAGAGCCTTTGGCGGCGAGGACCAACTTTAGTCAGGATAAGTGTACCCGTTGTTCCCCTTCAAAATGGCCAATTGTTGGCGCCCTTCCCGCTCAATATTTGGGAAGAGGCCCAGGGCCTTCGCCTATAAATAGAAGTAGCCACCCCTAGGGCAGGGGGATCCGAGATCCGAATCCTCATCAAGGAACCAGTAGCTAGAGCGACTGAACCCCATCTAGCAGTTCATCGCACCCGCCAAGAACAGACCCTCGCGAGGCTATTCTTCCTTGTATTGTTCCTCACCAGCCCAAGAGGCAATCTACCACACCACACACTGGAGTAGGGTATTACACCACAATGGTGGCCTGAACCAGTATAAATCTCGTGTCTGTTGTGCTGTTTCGTTTAGTAGTTTAGGTCCCAGCGATTCGGCGAGGTGCGAGACGGTGGAGGGTTGGATCTCCGCGTGCACCCCAGTGTTCGAACCTCAAGGGTCTGCCGGAACCCGAAATCCGACACCAGCCTTGCAATGCCGAAGACAATTTGCGCGCCAGACAACTCATCATTGATGCCTGGATTAGGGGCTCCTGAGGGAGTCCTGGTGAGGGAGTCCTGGACTAGGGGGTGTCCGGATAGCCGAACTATCATCTTTGGCCGGACTCCTGGACTATGAAGATACAAGATTGAAGACTTCGTCCCGTGTCCGGATAGGACTTTCCTTGGCGTGGAAGGCAAGCTTGGCGATACGGATATGTAGATCTCCTACCATTGTAACCGACTACTGTAACCCTAACCCTATTCGGTGTCTATATAAAGCTGAAGGGTTTTAGTCCGTAGGGATCTAACAACAATCATACCATAGGCTAGCTTCTAGGGTTTAGCCTCTGATCTCGTGGTAGATCTACTCTTGTACTACCCATATCATCAATATTAATCAAGCAGGAGTAGGGTTTTACCTCCAGTGAGAGGGCCCGAACACAGGTAAAAACATCGTGTCCCTTGTCTCCTGTTACCATCCGCCTAGACGCACAGTTCGGGACCCCCTACCCGAGATCCGCCGGTTTTGACACCGACATTGGTGCTTTCATTGAGAGTTCCTCTATGTCGTCACCTATAGGCCCGATGGCTCCATCAATCATCAACAACGACGCGGTCCAGGGTGAGACTTTTCTCCCCGGACAGATCTTCGTATTCGGCAGCTTTGCACTGCGGGCCAATCCGCTAGGCCATCTGGAGCAGATCGAAAGCTACGCCCGTGGCCATCAGGTCAGATTTGGAAGTTTGAACTACACGGCCGACGTCCACGGAGACTTGATCTTCGACGGATTCGAGCCGCAGCCGAGCTTGCCGCACTGTCTCGATGGGTATTATCTAGCTCTGCCGCCGAACAGTGCCCTAGAGGCCGCACCAGTGTCCGCTTCGATCATTAATTCGGATCCGATTTCGCCGATCGAGGATGGGTGGTTGGACACCACCTCGGGGGCTGAGATCTCTACGGCGATCGAGCCGAACACCATCTCTGTCCTTTGCGAAGCTCGTGACTCCTCTCCGGACTCCGACCCTTCCGCGCCCCTACCAGTCGAACCGACTGGGCGCCGGTTATGGAGTTCACCGCCGCGGACATCTTTCAGCACTCGCCCTTCGGTGATATCCTGAAATCACTAAAGTCTCTCTCTTTATCAGGAGAGCCCTGGCCGAACTATGGTAAGGAAGGTTGGGATTCGGACGACGAAGAAATTCAACACCCACCCACCACCCACTTTGTAGCCACTGTCGATGACTTAACCGACATGCTCGACTTCGACTCCGAAGACATCGACGGTATGGACGACGATGCCGGAGACAACCAAGATCTAGCGCCTACAGGGCACTGGAAGGCCACCTCAACTCACGATGTATATATGGTGGACACACCTAAGGGAAGCGATAAAGAGGAACAATGGGACGCTGTGAAGGATAATTCCCTCGGAAAGCAGTCAAAACGGCTGCGTAAGCGCCGCTCAAAACCCCACCTCGACAAAGACAGCGCCCACACAGACCCAGCCATAGAGCAGGGTGAACCGGCCGACGACGCCGTTGAGCAACCATCCGAACAGACTGACTTGGACAAACAACCCGTCCCCGGCAAAGATAACAGTCCGGACGATCTCACGCCGGACACATCATTGGAACAGAAGAACCACCGCAAAGAGCTCGTCGCCACTGCACGTAGCTTGAAAAAGCAGAAACAGAGGCTCAGAACAGCGGAAGACACACTCCGAATGAGATGGAGTAAAGTACTCAACACCGCAGACAAATATGGAGACAGCCGCCAAACAAAGAGCTACCCAAAGCGCAAACTACTGCCCGAATTCGACGAGGGGGCTGTAGAGCCCCCACGATCAAAAACCAAAGAGGCCGCCCGGTCGGATAGACGACCACACGGCAAACATAGAACGACAAGCGGCGCCGCACACAAGCCGGCACGCGATCCGCACAAGGAATCGCACCAAAAGGATGGCCCAGTCAGGTCTATCTATGGGCCAAGAAAGCAAGCTCTAGAAAGCAACACAACACGTCGAGTATTCGAACATCACGGCACACCCAAATACAGGGGCGCCGCAGATGCCCTATGTTTCACCGATGAGATGCTGGATCACGAATTTCCAGCGGGATTCAAGCCCGTAAACATAGAGGCATACGACGGAACAACATACCCTGGAGTCTGGATTGAGGATTACATCCTGCACATACACATGGCCAGAGGAGATGACCTCCACGCCATAAAATAATTACCCCTCAAGCTCAAAGGGCCAGCCCGGCATTGGCTTAAAAGCCTTCCCGAAAACACCATTGGAAGTTGGGAAGAGCTTGAGGATGCGTTTCGGGCAAATTTTCAGGGGATTTATGTCCGCCCTCCGGATGCGCATTTATCTAAGTCACATAACTCAACAGCCCGGAGAGTCAGCCCGAAATGCAGAACAGGTTCCTTACCAAAAAGAACCAAATAGTCGACTGTCCGGATGCCGAAGCCTTAGCAGCTTTCAAACACAACATCCGAGACGAATGGCTCGCCAGACACCTCGGCCAAGAAAAGCCGAGAACAATGGCCGCATTAACAAGCCTCATGACCTTCTTTTGCACGGGAGAGGATAGCTGGCTAGCAAGATGCAGCACCAGCGACCCAAGCACATCCGAGGTCAGGGATGGAAATGGGAAACCATGACGCAACAAGGACCAGTGCCGGACCAGGTGAAACAGTCCGAAGAGCACAACAGTCAACGCCGGATTCAAAATCTCTCGGCAGAATAACAAAAAACCGCCCCTCAAGGATAATAGCGACGAGTTATCCAATTTAACAAAATCTTGGACAAGATATGCCAAATCCACAGTACTCCCGGGAAGCCTGCAAACCATACCCACAGAGATTGTTGGGTCTTCAAGCAGTCCGGCCGACTTAACGCTGAACACAAGGGGCTTGACACACCAAGTGAGGATGATGACGAACCCCACAAGCAGACCACCAGAAAACAAAAGAATTTCCCACAAGAGGTCAAAACAGTAAACTCACTTCAAGTGACAAAAGGGAAAAATAGAGCGGCGCCCATTGAAATACGCGTCACACAGTCTACCCCAGCGGAGTCCCAACACTGGTTGTCAAAACCAATCACCTTCGACCATCAGGACTACTCCGAAAGTATCCGGAACGCAGGATGGACTGCTTTTATATTAGATCCTATAATCAACGGACTCCAATTTACACAAGTCCTAATGGACGGCGGCAGTGATTTAAACCTGCTATACGAGGACACAATCCACAGTATGGGGATAGACCCAACCAAAATTAGCCATAGCAACACTTCCTTTCAAGGAATAATGCCAGGCACATATGCCCATTGTACGGGCTCCCTAACATTAGAAGTTATGTTTGGCTCATCTGACAACTTCCGTCGCAAAAAGTTAGTCTTCCACATCGCCCATTTAAAAGTAGCCATCAAGCACTACTGGGACGCGAAGCTTTCGCCCGCTTTAACGCAATACTGCATTACGCATCTCTTACACTTAAAATGCCCGGTCCACGAGGCATCATTTCATTAAAGGGAAACTTCGAGTGTCCCTCGAGTACGAAAGAATGCGAGACTGCCTTGACAGCCTCACACTAATCCGACTTTGCTGGTCAAAGCATCTAAGCAGGTCATTCAGATCCCGGACACGGTTAGGTGAGTCCGGCATAAATAAACAAGGGGCTTACTAGCCGCGTACCCCCCTTACAAGGGGGTCCACGCATGTACAACAAGAGACAATAAAGCTCAATTTTATCCATTTTTTTAATCGTACTCTGTTTTTTTCAAAATACATTTTTTGCACGATCTTTTTCAACTAAAGTTCCTATCTTTTACAGATGAACGCCGTGCTATACCCGTCCAGGATACGACACAACGGAGACACAGGTGCAGACGTGCAGCAGGGACCCGTTGCAAGGATTCTTTTTAGATTAAGACCCTGCGTAAACCTTTTTCACTGTCTCCTATTGTTACACATCCCCCGGTCTCTTGTTATAACCGAGGAGGAGGCTGGCGTTTTGGCATCGGCCGCGTCAGAATTTTGCACGTACCTGGACACCAGGGGCTTGTTACCAAGGGCATTGTTCGGCCCGCTTTATAAAAGAACGAATACCTTAGGGAGTGTTCGGCGTCTCGAGTTAGGCCTTATATGCATCAGCTCCGAATCATGTCTTTGGTCAAATGTTGGGTTTGCCCGGCTCCTGTGTTTTGCTGCCTTACGTTCCGTTCTATCGGCTAACGCGGCACCAGGAGAACTACTGCGATTGTGCCCCGGTTCGTCCTGGTGAGCACCTCGAGAGAAAGCCAAAACCGGCTGTCATGATATAGCGAGACTGGTCAACCACTCGATGACCCACTGTAATGTTTAGAATTCCTCCGCATTAACGAAGGACCGTTTTCCGGTCAGGCACATACGCACCCCGAATTCGGGAGAGTGCGGTGCCCCCAGGGGCTATATAGTAGCCCCACCATCGAACTCCTATGGCTAAGTGAAAGTGATAAAGCATTATAGTCCGGTTGCCTAGTTTGTTACGCTAGCACCTCTTTTATAGGACCAAGACGTTGGATTAAGTGTGAAAATGCGCCTTCTTTGCAAACACCCCCGCACTATGTGCGTGGGGGCTGAAGCCGAAGACTGCCATCTTTCAGGTTATATACACATATACATTAACGGGCCGCAGTGAGGTAGTTTGCTACTTGAACGCACAAGTATAAAAAGCTCTTATATTATATTGAAACATTGTTTCATAAATCATACATGTCATTCAAACATAACATCCTTCGAGCACTGCGTCTCTATTAAACGAGCGCCCGGAAGAACTTCCTCAAAATAGCGCTCGACTGGTACTCGGCTTCCGTCCGAATCCAGGGATGCAATGTCGATGGCCTTCATCTCTGCCCAGTATGTCTTGACATGGGCAAGAGCCATCCGCGCACCCTCAATGCACGCGGACCACTTCATTGCGTCGATACGCGGCACTGCACCAAGGAACTGCTGCACTAAGCCAAAATAACTCTTTGGCTCAGGTCCTCCCGGCCACAAATGAGTCATGACATGCTTCATGGCAAGTCCGGACAATCGATTCAGCTCGGCCCATTCGGCCAACCGATCGGTTAACGGAAGAGGACGCTCCGGACTATGGAACTGCGACCAAAATAGCTCCTCCCTTCTGTGCCCCTTCTGGCCTCGGAAGTGCTCGATCACGTCCGCGGCACTCGCCGCTAAGTCCAGATAAACATCCTCCGCACCCCACAGCCGGTCCAACTGAGCATACTTCGGATCCATGAACTTCCTCCGCAGCAAAAAAGGCTTTCCAGCCGCAATATCCCTGGCCTGACGTTGCTCCTCCTTTGCAGCTCTCATTGCGGAGCGGGCATCCTTGGCTTCGGCGGTGGCCTTTTTTAGGTCCTCTTGCTTCGCTTGACGTTCTTTTTCAAGAACCCCGCAACGGTCGGTAGCATTCTTTAATTTCAGGGCCATATCGGCCATTTCCTCTTTGCTTCGGCAGTGAGCAGCCCGTTCGGCCTTTAGCTCTTCGGCCGCCCTTAAAGCGGCCACATTACTATTTCTGGCTTGCTCCTTAGCTCGGGCGAGTTCCGCCCGAAGCTTCTCCAGAGCAGCGGCACCATCTGCATTAAAGCATACAAGTAGTAAGGCACGGGGGTCAAGCTCCCTTACCAGGTGTCCGCGGAGAAGTCGCATACCTTGTGACTCGTTAAACCGCTTATTGACAAGCGCGATGTCTGCATCCGCCTCGTCAAGTTGCCGCTTCAATTCAGCAAATTCATCAGTCCGGCTGGCCACCGGACGTCCCGCCACCTACATAGGAACGGCGACATGTTATAACTGACATTATGATCCTCGGCACGCTGTCACTTTCGACAACATACTGAGTCTCAGGGGCTACTATCTATACAAGGCGCATTCTATATGCATAAATGTCAGAAGGTACATCATTTTTGCGTACCTCAAACCCCGTCAGTAAACTTCTGACAGCTTCATGCAATCCGCTCTCAGCGGATGCAATCCTTTCAATCACCATACCCATTAGCGCATGGTGATCTTCTGAGATAGACGCTCGCCTGAGCAGATCCTTCAGCTCCTCCGACTGCACACCAGTTGGCGTCGGACCGTCCGACCCCACCGGACTCGGGGAAACCCTCCGCGACGACACCTCAGGGTCATCCGCCTCGCATGAAGGTGCGACAGGTGGAGGCTTTTCACTCTCCATCATCTCCGGACGAAGATCCCCCGAAGACGAGCTCTGCTAAGAAGGGCTGAGATCCGAACTACAAGGTAAAATTTCGGTTATCTTCAGAAATAAATACAGGGATGTCCCTTATTACAAGACCCCCTTTTTTTACTTACGGCTCGCTGGAGGGCTGATCCCCTTGAGGAAATAGTGCGGCTGGGGTACTTCCCAATGCCGGACTCTCTGACGAAGATTTCTTTCCCCGCTTTGAGGCCTTGGCCTCCGGATCTTCAGAGGCAGTCCTCTTCTCCCCCTGGAGGGTGGGATTCTCGATCCCTCCTTCCTTGAAAGCCTCCTTCACGGAGGCAGTTGCTTCCCTGCTCCCCCCTTCGCCTTCTTCAAAAGGCGCGACCTTCAGCATCTTGGTCAGCACGGGATCCGGCGTGGTCTCTGGGAGGGGGACGGACACCTTATTAATTTTGCCTTTGCTATCCACTCCTGTTCAAGAAACAACTCCTTTAAGGGCAAGTTTGTGATAAATGAACGGATAGCATGTCCAGGTACATGACTACTTACTTGAGTATCTGGGCGATTGCAGCTTAGACCTGCGTCCTCTGTCAAGTCCGGACACTTCTCTTGTGATCCGAAGAACAGTTTATACATCTCCACGGGCGTCGCACCCATAAAATGTTGGAGAGCTCGTGGTCCCTCCGGATTAATTTCCCACAGACGAAGGGGGCGACGTTTGCAGGGCAGAAGGCGCCGAATCAGCATAACATGCGCCGCTATGACCAGATTGATCTCTCTTTTTTGGAGGTCTCGGATACGGCCCTGCAACAGAGGAACGTCCTTGGACGGCCCCCAGTCGAGCCCCTTGTTGACCCATGACGCCAGCCGCTATGGTGGACCTGAGCGGAAGGCAGGTGGTGCCACCCATTTGGTGCCCTTGGGAGCTATGATATAGAACCACTCCCGTTGCCACAAATTAAGCTCCTCCTGAAAAGAGCCCTCGGGCCACGGAGCGTCAGCGCACTTTCTTATGACAGCCCCTCCACACTCTGCCTGCTGCCCCTTGATCATCTTCGGCTCCACCTTGAAGGTCTTGAGCCACAATCCGAAGTGAGGGGTAATGCGGAGGAAGGCTTCGCATATGACAATGAACGACGAGATGTGGAGGATGGACTCCGGATTCAAATCATGGAATTCCAGCCCATAATAAAACATGAGCCCCCGCACAAAGGGATCCGTCGGGAAGCCTAAACCCCGGAGGAAGTGAGACACGAACACCACGCTCTCGCCGGGCTCGGGAGTGGGGGCAGGTAGCCTATGCGAAATCTCGCCGGTTAGATACCTGGCATCTCACAACTTTAGCACATCTTCTTCCGTGACGGAAGAAGGCATCCACCGGCCGTGCTGGTCAGAGCTGGACATCGCCGAAGGTCCGAAGCGCCTGAACCTAAAGCTTTGGGTGTTGGAACTCGATGCGAGAGGCGGATTCGATTGAGATTGAAAAAAAGAAGAGGGCCTCGGTCTCGTTATAAAGAGGTTGAATACCAAGATCCCTCCCCGTGATCGATTGGGACTCGCCTTCGATAGAGGAGGCGTGCCAACGGGCGCGGTTGGGTTACCCACGCCCGTATTGATGAGAATCCCGGAATAAGGGGCCACGTTCTCCGCTTTGATAAGACGTGCCAAGGAAACCGCCTTGCTAAACGCGCTGAGGTGGGACAGTAAGAAACGATTCGAATAAAGACCTGGCCATGGTGTGATGTCACGTCGCGGGACACGTCAACAGATCTGTGCAAAAAATATTCTCTCTACGGTGGTATGTGGAACTTGTTTTGCAGAGCCGGACACTATCCTTGTGTTCAAAACCTTCTATGAAGTATTCGGAGGAGGAGCCCGCCTTGCAATGCGGAAGACAATATGCACGCCGGACTCATCGTCATTGAAGCCTGGTTCAGGGGCTACTGAGGGAGTCCTGGACTAGGGGGTGTCCGGATAGCCGAACTATCATCTTTGGCCGGACTCCTGGACTATGAAGATACAAGATTGAAGACTTCGTTCCGTGTCCAGATAGGACTTTCCTTGGCGTGGAAGGCAAGCTTGGCGTCTGGATATGTAGATCTCCTACCATTGTAACCGACTACTGTAACCCTAACCCTATTCGGTGTCTATATAAACCGAAGGGTTTTAGTCCGTAGAGACGAACAACAATCATACCATAGGCTAGCTTCTAGGGTTTAGCCTCTCCGATCTCGTGGTAGATCTACTCTTGTACTACCCATATCATCAATATTAATCAAGAAGGAGTAGGGTTTTACCTCCATCGAGAGGGCCCGAACCTGGGTAAAAACATCGTGTCCCTTGTCTCCTGTTACCATCCGCCTAGACGCACAGTTCGGGACCCCCTACCCGAGATCCGCCGGTTTTGATACCGACACCTGGATTAAGGGGTCCTCGGCCATCCGGCCTATGTGACGTGGGCTGGACTGATGGGCTATGAAGATACAAGACATAAGATCTTCCCGTGTCCGGATTGGACTCTCCTTTACGTGGATGGCAAGCTTGGCGTTCGGATATGTAGATTCCTTTCACTGTAACTGACTTTGTATAACCCTAGTCCCCTCCCGTGTCTATATAAACCGGAGGGTTTAGTCCGTAGAGGCAATCACAATCATACATGCTAGACTTATAGGGTTTAGCCATTACGATCTCGTGGTAGATCAACTCTTGTAATACTCATATTCATCAAGATCAATCAAGCAGGAAGTAGGGTATTAACTCCATAGAGAGGGCCCGAACCTGGGTAAACATCGTGTCCCCCATCTCCTGTTATCATCGACCTTAGACGCACAGTTCGGGACCCCCTACCAGAGATCCGCCGGTTTTGGCACTGACATTCCGTCTCCTGTTACCATCGACCCTAGACGCACAGTTCGGGATCTCCTACCCGAGATCCGCCGATTTTGACACTGACATTGGTGCTTTCATTGAGAGTTCCGCTATTTCGTCACCAGAAGGTTCGATGGATCCATCAATCATCTACAACAATGCTGCCCCGCGGAAGGATTTTCTCCCTGGCCAGCTCTTCGTATTCGGCGGCTTCACACTGCGGGCCAACTCGCTTAGCCATCTAGAGTAGATCGACAGCTATGCCCCAGGTCACCAGATTAGTTTTGGAAATCTGGATTATGTCACTGATATCCGAGGAGACATGATCTTCCAAGGGTTCACGACCCCAACCTCCACTCTGGCTTTAGGTCCGGAGCGCGTCGCCATGTCCGAAGGCGGGATTACTGAACCCGCCGGACTATCTGCGGCCGTTAAGCCCAACACGGGAGAACTGGAGGAAGTAGTATTGCTGGCAACCGTCATGAAGCCGGACCCTTCTCTGGACACTAGCTCTGAACCCTCGGAGTTAGCATCATGTGAGCCCGGCCAAGGAGTTTCCCTCCCATCGTACTCCCTGGATTTGCTTCCCCCTGGTCAAACCTCGCCTTTAAGCGAGGCTATGAACTTGATGCGATCCCTCGTCATTACAGAGGAGCAATATCCAAACTACGCCCATCCCGTACTAGGGGCTGAGAGCTGGGAATTTTACGTCCCACCCACCACCCACTTCATAGCCATCGTCGAGGACTTAACTCACATGCTCGACTACGGCTCCGACATCGACGGTATGGACGATGATGCCGGAGAGGAGCAGGCTGAAAACCCACCGTTTATCGGACGTTGGACGGCCACCTCTTCGTATGACGTGTACATGGTGGACACACCCAAAGAGGGTAGCGGTGATGATAAACAAAATCCAATCGAGAATAAACCTCCTGAGATCCAACCAAAGCACCAACTTCAGTGACGCCGCTCTAAATCACGCCGTGGAAAAGATAGCAATACCTGCATGAGAAACAACACTCTTAGACGATGCCGAAGACGAAGAAAAACCTGATGAGCCAACCTCCGAATAGGACGATCGGGAAGATGGTCAAGTTAGCCCTGATGAACAGGCTGTAAACAAAGGCTCGGAGGACATCAGTTATCTTCCACTCTCCGACACTACAAAAAAATACACTTCCGTGATGATACGTGTTTGTCACAGTAGGTCGCGTTTTTTGTCATGCATGTACATCCATGACAAATTTATGACAGAATCAAGATAGTCATACCTGTCAGTCGTAGAAGTGTTCCATGACATTACTAAAATTATCATCAAGGAAGTGTCCACTTCCATGACGATAAATCGCGTCCGCGAAGTGCTTTTCGTCAAGGGTGACCGACACGTGGCATCCACCGTAACGGAACACCGTTAAGCTATCGGGTCGGGTTTTGGATCCGATAACCCTTTAACAGCCCGACCAATGGGGATTTTCCACGTGTAAAATCATCATTGGCTGGAGGAAAACTGCGATGTCGGCTCATCGTTGGGACAGATGTCATCCACTCATTGGATAGAAGGCGCCTATGATACGTCGACACGTGGCACAGCCAATCAAGTTTAAATGGGCCGGCCCAACTAAAGGCCCACAAGATCTTGCGGCTCATAATGGGCCGGCCCAGTTAAAGGCCCACGAGATTTTGCGGACTATAACGGGCTGGCCTAGCTAAAGGCCCACAAGTTTTCGTGGGCCATAATAGGCCGGCCCAGGTAAAGGCCCACAAGATTTTTGTGTGCCATAATGGGCCGACCCAGGTAAAGGCCCACAAAATTCTTGCGGATCATAATGGGCCAGACCAGCTAAAGGCCCATGAGATTTCGCCGACATTAATGGGCCGGCCCAGCTGTAGGCCAACAAGATTTTGAGGACCCTAGTAGGCCAGCCCATTAACTTGTTGCCATGTTTTGGGCCAAATGCCGGCCCATAATTGATCCGGTCCATTAACGGCCTGCCACGTTCCGGGCCTAATAATGGCCCATATAAGATCCGACCCGTTAAAAGCCTCCCACTTTCTGGGCCAAATCACGGCCCAGATAAGGTCCGGCCCTTTAAGAGGCTTTGGGCTCAATTATGGCCCATATCAGATTCGGCCCGTTGACTGGACGCTATGCTTTTGGGCCCACTTGCTAAAGGCCCAATTAGTAATTCGGCCTGATATTAGTTTCGGCCTGTTAAGGGCCCATTTAACATTTCGACCCTGTTTTAATTTCGTCCTGTTAAAAGCCCGTGTGATATAGTTGGGCCTAACTACAGCCGGTTTGCATCCGGCCTGCTCGCAGCCGATATCTGATTGGGCCAAAAAAGGACCGAGACAACTTTGGCCTATTTAAAGCCAGTGAATTGATTCACACAATCATGGGCCGGGGTCCATTTCGGGCTGCCGCCGGCCCGTGAGCTATTCGGCACGTTTCAGGCCCAGCCTACTTCTCAGCCTCCTAAAAGCCCATTGAGTTTTCTTGCGAAAAGAGGACCGGGGGTTACTTGGCCTATTAAAGGCCTGAATCTACTAGTGGGCCAGTTTGACGGGGCCCATGATGCGGATCATACATCGTGATTGCATGACGGCCCGATTATGTACCGTAATTTTACGGTTTGGCCGGTTTACTGCGAAGACAGGATATATATATAGTAAAATAACTGCAACATCGTGAATAAGAAAAAACCTAGACTATACAATAAAGAAATTATGGCATATTACATCCACTGGGCATCAAAGTTCACCACTATGATAATAAAGCACAAGCAGACAACAGATTACATACACTGGGCATCAAAGATCGCCACCAGTGCAAATAAACACGCCAACAAAATAATATACAAAACCGACAGCACTTCAATAGAGTTCAAGAAAGGTTAACCTCATTGGGAGCTGCAGTATAAGCCGAAAGCAAGATGATGAGACTGCACTTGTTCAACACTTATATCTTCCTCCCTCCGAAAGATAAACAAGCGAACGGATGACAGGGTTTTGCACATAAAAGTATCAAGGTCTTGACAATTCATCACATTTCTTCTTGTGAATAAAGTGACACAGTTTAAAATAGCATTAACACAATATGGTATTGTGCAGGTCAAGACATGGCAGGAAATGACATTGTGAAGGAGTTGGCAGCTTCACGACACCACTGGATTACAGATCAAGAACTCATAAGTATCAATGGTTAGTGTGCTGTCAATTTATCCCATTTCAGATTGGCAGATAAAGAGACGTTTAAATAATAGTAGAATGATATGACATTGTTCATAGTTAAGACATTGCGGAATATGGCATTGTGCTATAGTGGGTAGGTTCACCACACCACTGGATTACGGATGAAGAATGAAGCATACATGCAAGGTGCAAAAGAAGATCACTTGCTCTGTATAGTTTAATTTACATGGTATGAAGAAGGAACTTGGTTGTACAACTGAAAACTTAAATTGAGAAGGACAAAATTTTGTTTATGAACTACATAATAAACTTTAAACATGCAATTTGATGCAAACACCAAAAGTAAACAGCTGTTGCAGTCATGCCTAACCAAATATACACAACAAAGTTTGAAGGCTTGAGAAGGACAAACTTACAGTATAGGTGAAGGCAGGCTCTATAAAGCCCTTGTCCATGCTTGATGGGGGGGCAATTCAAGAAGTTTGGCACAGAATCTTCTTCATAATCATTGCCTTTATTCTACATTTTGTTAAGAGTAAATATAGATGTGATAATATACGAAAAAATGGAGAATATTTAAGATAAGATGAAGAGTGATGCTACATAACCAAGTAGCTATAAATGTATGTGCAGCGATACGGGCAAAAGGCACAGCCAAGAGCAATGCACAACTGAACTTCTTCAAGACCAACCTTATGGTAAGAGTAAATATAGATCCGATGTGTAGAAAATGGAGGGCAAAGGAAAATAAGCTGCAGAGTGGTGGTACATGAACAACTACTGTCAATATAAGTACAATCGATAAAGGACATCATGTACTTACAAGAACAATGCAGAGCTAAAAAATTCATTGGCATTGGATATATTCTACACTAATGTAACCATTCATACAGATCGAGATAATTTGAGCGAACAATTGATAAGCAAGCTATCATGCATACTGCTGTCACATAATGAACCAGGTATGTATGCAAGTACAGTGATACAGGACAACATGTACTAACAAGAGCAAAGCAGCGGGCAACATATTTGCGATATCCTATCATTCTTTTCAAACCGGAATTCTTCTTCGAGCTGATTTCCTGCAAAAAAGATCCGTAAGGCACATGCGGAAAAGTAGAAGTTCAAATTGTCATGTGATTTCATAGGCGATTACCTCATCACAGGAACGAGACCAGTGCATAACAAGGTTTTTCCATTCAATGTCTTCTAAATTTAGAACAGGGACTTCACCAGAAATTCATTTATAGACTTGCCATCAAAGTGTGATTTCCTCAGGTAACACCGATACTGCTGCAATGCTTCCTTGAAAAGCACAAGCAAGCTTTGCTCGTCATGACTATCCAGATTGACCCTCACCTAGTTACAACAATGTAATGTAAATCATTGATGTGTTCGATCAGCAGAAAACAGGAAAATAATAACCATGAATAATAGCACTTATACGTAAGTTGGACAGGAAGATGTGAAAATGGTGTTTGTCTTCACTATAATCTTCCCATGATGGGAATATATGCACGCAGTCCCTAACAACATTGAAAGCATTGTCTTTTAAACTGGGAATAAATGGAATGGGGTTCCAATCTGCAGGAATTGGCCGTCTCTGCAGCTTGGGATAGGTCTTGGACGGTGGACTTCTTTGTACTTTTTCTTTGAGTGGGATTTTTACGTGAATACCGGTTGGTGCTATGGCAAATGAAATCGGTATACCTTGTGCTGGAGTGCAGGTCCTGTGTGGTGGGGCTAGTGGTGTGGCCAGTGAAGTATGGGTACAGTATGCTGGAGTCGGTCATATGTTTTGTGTCACTGGTTGTACAACCAATATAAGTGGGGCGCTGTCTGATTTCTCCGGTACCACCACGTTTTTCAAGGACTTTGCTTGTGCTCCTTCAGGTTCGGCAATCACCCTCTTCCTTTTTGATGTCTGATGCACAAGTACAACATTTGAGTGGAAAAACATGGTATGACGACAGATGGAATATGTATTGATAATGGATGGGCATGGCATCTCGAGTTATATGATGAGCATGGTTTTCACTTTCAGTGGGATTTCGATGAAATTCACTGAATTTCATTAATTTCAGCAGACACTGAAATATTACGTTTCGGCCAAAATATTTCGGCAATTTCAGTAGTACACATAAATTCAAATGTTTTTCAAAATATTTTTCAAATGTTTTTAAAATTTTAATTGAACTCAAGTGAATATTTCAGCCCTTTGACTGAAATGAAAATTGAAATCACTGAAATTAACTGAATTTCGGTTGGTGCTGAAATTTTTGTGAAACTGAAATTGAAAACCATGATGATGAGTAAACTAAGCAGATGGTGGTGCAACAAAGTAGAAGAAATGCAAGACAACATATGCAAGATACGCGCAACCAATAAAACCTTGCCAAATTAGAACATGCACCTTGATGGGTGAACAGGACAGGCCATCTGTCTTTGACTCCTCGAGGTTAGAATAGTCATTAGGATGATACTCTGAACAAGAATCAACAGGTGGGGAGCGTACGAGTTTCATTGCTTCCATAATGGCACTCAATGCCTTGGTGCCAATTTTGTAAGTCATTGCAGTGTTCCACAATATTCTTACGATGCGCCGGATTACGATATTCACTGTAATTGCGTATAATTCTGAGAACCATGAAAACATAAATAGTTGTGAGATTATCTTTGTAATGTAGATGATATTCTAATATAGGGGCGCCCCTGTAAACATTTATGTGCTATCACTTGATTCTGATGAGAGAGCTCGTGTGTGCTGTAATATCGTGTGTGCATTTATATAATCTGGCACAAGTACACAAAAAATAGGCTCCAGAAGTAAGGATAGCTGGCAGATGTTAGGTTCATAATATACTGTATAGGGAGTTTATTGCCAAACCATGATAACAAGAGCACACAACAACTAGGCAGATCATAGTGTACATAACAGGGGTACACCATAACCACGATATTAAATCATGATAATGGAACTGGCTTGAAAATACGGTGTAGTATTGCCGCTAGTAATTGAAAGCCTATCGATCACGTACATGCCAGCACTATCGAATATGGTAAAGAAGAGCAAGCAGATTTTGGATAATAAAATGTTGGATGCGCAGTGCCCACAAAAGATGAACCAGAGCGCATTAAGAATGCAACTCCCAGCTGTCTGTCGACCATTTCAGGCGGTTGGATGAAGATCCTACGTCTCCTAACCCTTCTTCTTCCTCGTCTCTTAATTCTTCCCATACAGAACACCCTTGCAGACCGCCGGCCGGACCATCGGCCCCCACCGCCTGTGTTCCTCCGCCACCCCCACCCCCCACCCACGTCGAGTTTTCTTCGTTCAGCGAGGCCCCACAACCACCCGAGTCCCTTGGATCGCACCGGCGAACTCCGGCGAGCTCTGAAAAATCGACTGACCCAATTTTGAAATTTAGTCTACTGTGATTTAACTAGTGTGGAATATAAATGGGGAAAACCATAAGCATTGGGAGTATAGTGTTGAGCGTGCCATGGCGGATCTGAAGGTGCAAACCGGACAAAGGCAACTTCGCAACCAAGACAAGAAATTAGAGTAAAGCAGTGGCGATCTATTTTCTTGCTGCGATAAATAAGTTGAGCATATACGAAAGAGTACCGCCTCTGGTGCGGCGCTGTGTATGCATCTGGTGAGAATTTGACGGTGTTGCGGTAGCGATGGCTGTCGGCGGCATGGAAGCAGATCTAGGAGGGTAGACGGTGGCGGTGGGGCGCGGTGGACGAGACGATCGTAGGAGCGGCGCCGGCAAGGTGGACGACGGCGGGGATGAAGCGAGAGGACGGGATGCAAGGATCGGTCGAAGGCGTGGATGAGAGAGGTCGATCTCTTGTAATGGACGACGGCATCGGGGTATCAGCTCCGGCATGGTGGAGGAGGACGGCGGTGGATGGGGTGGCGGACGGCGGCGAACGGAGGAGGGTGGGGTGGAGAGGGTGTTTTGGCGCCCACGGAGTACGAATGGGGAAAAGGGAGGTAGAGAGGAAGGGGGGAACCATGTATTCAGGGCACACTTGTCTCAAATGCGAGGAAATTTACAAACTTAGCCCCCGTTTCAAATTTCTACTACATCACAGCAACATTAGTCGGTTCGGGATAGGACGCTAATCTCGCATACACCGAATATTTGCCGATGAGAGTTTGTTTTTGGCGCCCACCGTGTATGAGTATGAATCGGGGAGGGAGTCGATTTCGGCCGAGGACACACTATGTTTTGGCGCCCACCATGTATGAATCCGGGTGAGAGGCGGTTACGTCACGTTTGGGTGAAATTACAAACCTACCCCTATCGAAACCTATAGAAATCCAGCAGATAGGCTTTGCGCAGCAGGGATAGGCAGTAGTGATTTCCATCTCGCAGATTTTGGTTTGGTGATTCTGCGACTTTCCCGCTTCGTTCAAATTTTGCACGATTACGCCATCGTGCCAACTCAATTCGAACCCCGTTTGTATTCTACTATTTTTTCGGGCGGGATCCATTTTCAATTGCAATTACATTCTATGTACATCATTTTTTTATATATACTTTCAAAAGCACAACACCAATTATACATAAATATGGTTTACAAATGGCATGATCTCAGATTCATAAGGTTGTATCCATCAATTTGGATTTTCAAATATTTGAAACCACTTTTGTCGGTGCGAACGACACCTATGGGATCACAAGAATCCCTACTACGGTTGCGGGGCACGGGGCTGTGAGAAGAGCGGATCAAACAGGTAGCACGCGGTTCCTTTATCCAGATTCGGGCCGCGAGTATGCGTAAAACCCTACTCCTGCTTTGGTGGTTTGTTTATCTGTGTTCTTGAACTAGCTATGGGGCGTGAGGAGCTCCAAAAAGCCGAATCCCCCTCCTGGTGGCCTTGGGCCTCCTTTTATAGAGAAAGGGGTTGCCACAGTGGCACACAGGAGGTGGAAAGGGAATAGTGATGCGAGTTTATCCCTCGCATTACATGACAAGGCGCATTTAATGCGCTTCGCTTAGGTGTCCTTGCTTATCGGGGACGGGGGAGAGCCCCGTCCCGTCTGTTGCTGCTCCCTCTCGCGTTGACACGCGCCCTGGCCAGCGGTGCCTGCGATGCCACGTAGGCAGGCAGGCAGCTGAGGTGGCGCAATGGTGGGTCTTCACGAGGATCCGCATGCAGCCACGCAGGTGCCCGCCCAACTGGTTGGGTCGGCAGCTGCATGCGAACGGTGGTGGAGGTTTGACTGACAGTGGTCCTATGGGTGCTCGTGGCAAGGGCCTCATCGTAGCCTCGGCAAGGGTCTTGCCGGGGCCCCGGCAAGGTTCTTGCTGTGGCGCCTGCTGTCACCCCCGGCAAGGCTCTTGCCGGGGGCCTCGTGGTCCTCCTTGGCTGGGATCCCGCCAAGGGTCATCATCTTCTGTAGTGTGTATCTGATCTTGAATGTCTTCACAAAGATCTTCATGCCACCATGGGGATGTCTCCCGAATCCTTGCCCCATGGGGGCAGTGGACTCAAAGGTGACTCGCTCCGTAGGCGTGGGGCGAGCCGCCACGGCAAGGGTCTTGCCGGGTTTGCTAAAACCGCCTCCCGGCAAGGATCTTGCCGGGGGGGGGGGGGGGGTTCGCTTCGTTCCCCTTGCTCTTTGTGGCCTTGGTCTTGGCGTCATTCTGCTCCTTTCGAGCTCTGGTCTTACCTTGGCTCACTTCCCTTGCCCTGCCCAGCGTGGTGGTGCCCGTGGCTCAGACTGTCCGTGCACAGTTATAGCGGTGCAAAAAGTGTACCCTCTTTTTGTACACCGACAGGAGCCCCCGGGCCTGGGCCACACATGAGCACAATCGCGTCGTTGGGCTAGGCCCAAAAAACGATGCGTGGGCAGGTGGGGCGGTGTTTACCGTGGTTTTCTTCGCGCGTTGCGCTTCCTATGCTTCCTGCGCGTGGCTCGGAGTTGGGAGGCGGGCGTGACGTGGGCGGCATGCGTGGGACTGAGCTCTGCGCGCATGCGTCACGTCGTAGTAAAGGTGGCGGTTCGCGTCTTCCGATAAACGGAGGGAAGGAATCCTGGCCCTTCAACAGTGGCGTCAAGGGTCGCTGCTCGACAACGCGTTCCTCCTTCTCCCGTACCTGCGGTGGCGGAGCCGGCCGTGAGGGGAAGGGGAAGGGGGCGAGGCCGTGGGCGAGGCCGAGGCGCCCGGGGAAGAGGAGGACGGGGCGGCGCGTCGGCCTCGCCTCCGCCCGTAGCTCCTCCTCCCATGGAGGGCCATGTTGGGGGCGACCCTCGCGAGTTCTTCGCCAGGCTGCGCCGGCCGACTCGCCGGCGTCTTCGTCTCCCGACTCCATTCGCGCAGGAGATGGAGCTGGATCCGCCGGAGTCATTGCGGCTGCACATGAGGGGCTGTGGGAACAGCGGTACGCGAGTTCGCGTCGACTTCCCAGCCCCTCACGTGATGTATCCCCGTCAGGGATGGAAGACGTTTGCCCGTATCCACAGCTTGACGGAGGGGCTCACTCTCCATTTCAAGCTAATGGAGGGTGGCCTCCTCTCCGTCAAAGTCTTTGGGCTCTTCGGGACTCGGGCAAGGTGCTGCGTGGAGAGCTCTTCTGAGTGGTGAGGAGGACAGCGGCAGCGACGACGAGGGTAGCAGGCGGCAGGATGACGGGTCCGACTACGTGTCGGACGCTACTTCGTGCGGCACCGGCGACCCCATCATCCGTGTCGCCGGCTTCCTGAACTTCTCGGGGTCGTCTCCTTAGGCGGCTAGCGTTGGGAGGCTGCGGAAGAGGAAGAGGGCGGGCGGCAAGGCCGTAAAGTCGGAGTACGCGGGCTCCGACGCCTTCGACGTGTGCTGACATCCTGCCGCCTCGTCTTCGAGCTCTGCTTCCGGCGCTGCCATCACCATCCAGCCTTTGGACGGCCACCGATATGTTCTCTTGGTGTCTTCTGCCACCCGTAGCTCACCTAGGCGCCCCTTTTGCCCTTTTCGCCTCCTGGACCTGCCTCCTGAGGAGAGGGACAAGAAAGGGATTACGGGCATCTTATCTTTTTTCAGTTTGTAAGCCTTTGGGCCTTATCTGAATTTAGAACTTGTAATCTCATCATTCATGTTTTTCATTCCCCATGGGCTGTACCTGAATGGAATGTTTTTAATGAAGAAGGGATGCTTGCCGGGCCATTTGTTTGCGGGTAAAACCCACGACAAGGAGTAAATCCTTGATATCTCTAAGATAAACATTTCCTTGCCCGGCAACAAGCCTTGTCGTCTTCCCACTTTTCTCGACCTTTCTCACGCTTTCGGCGGAGGCAGGGATGAGGTGGGTTCTGGCCCCTCGTTTCATCCTTTTGCTGCCGCGACTATGACTAAACCTGGCCCTGGGAACGAGCCCTAGGGCCTAGAGTTTTTAGGGGAGCACGGTAGCTTTAGGGAAAAACGGGGTTTCACATACCTCAGTCCATAAGGGAATGCATGACAAGGGATGAAGAACTTATCTGGAGTTGTAGCCCCCGGCAACTCTGGTTTGCCGTGGGTGAATCTTTGCACTTGCAGCCCCCGGCAGGACTGGCTTGCCGGGGTTTAGACGCTGGTCTATCCCTTTTCTCCTTTTCATTTCCAAGTGATCCGGCGAGGATATTTGCCCTGCCAACCAAAGAAAACAAAAGAATGGCAAAGAGACGCACACTCGACCTCTAAGCTAGGGGTTAGTCGCCGCCAAGCACAATCAACCCTAACCTAGGACGAGACTCGATCTAGCATGCATGCTATAACTTAGGGCGCCAACGCTTCATTTATTTATGCTCAGGGTCTACGCCTGGCTTTGTACAAAGGGTTACATGCATCATCGGCAATGCTTGTACAAAAGGTGGCTTGCCGGGGGGCCCGGCAAGCCGCGCCTCACGGGTAAAACTTACGAAGATGCTCAATGTTCCAGGAATTACTCACTGGAATGGCATCTTCGGTCTCCAGGCGGACTGCACCGGGCCTGGTGACTCGTGTTACCCGACAAGGGCCTTCCCACTTTGGCGTCAACTTGTTGGAATTCTTGGCCGATTGAACGCGCCGAAGGATAAGGTCGCCTTCCTCAAAGCTTCGGGCATGAACCTTGCGGCTATGATAGAAGGCTTGCTGGTAGCGTGCTGCTCTCACAGCCGCTTGAAGACAATCTTCCTCAAGGAGCATTGCGTCATCATGTCGCAATTGCTCTTGCTCAAGCTCGTCATAAGCGAGCACTCGACGTGACCCGTATATGAGTTCAGTGGGGAGAACTGCTTCTGCCCCGTACACTAGGGCAAAAGGTGTCTGGCCGGTGGCTCGATTTGGCGTCGTTCTGATCGACCAAAGAACCGCCGGCAACTCATCAATCCAGCGCCTTCCACTCTTGTGAAGCCTGTCAAAGGTCTTGGTCCTTAAGCCTCGCAGTACTTCAGCATTTGCCCTCTCAGCTTGACCATTGCTTCGTGGTTGAGCAACGGAAGCGAAACAGACTTTGCTGCCGAGGTCTTGGGTATACTGCATGAAGGTGTGGCTTGTGAACTGCGTGCCGTTGTCGGTGATAAAACGGCACACTAGTCCCTTGAAGAACTTGACGGCTGACTGGGCGGTGACCTTCCTCACTGCTTCCACCTCTGGCCACTTTGTGAACTTGTCGATTGCAACGTACAAGTACTCAAAGCCCCCGACAGTGCGGGGGAAGGAGCCCAGTATATCGAGCCCCCAGACCGAGAAGGGCCAGGAGAGAGGAATGGTTTGAAGGGCTTGAGCTGGCTGATGAAGCTTCTTTGAATGGAATTGACACGCTTCACACCTAGTGACTAGTGTCGTCGCATCCTGGAGGGCGGTGGGCCAGAAGAAACCTTGTCGGAACACCTTGCCGGCAAGGGCCCTCGACCCTACGTGGGATCCACATATGCCTCCGTGTATCTCCGCCAACAGCTCCAGTCCTTCCTCTCGAGGGACACACTTCAATTTCACACCGTTCGGCCTCTTTCTGTACATGACGTCATCGACGAACTGGTACATGGCAGAGCGACGGGATACTTTCTCCGCTTCTTCCTGCTCCTCAGGAAGTTCCCTTGTTCGAAGGAATCAGACGGTATGCTGCGCCCATGCTGGAGCCTGGGGCTCGACGGCGAGGACTAAAGGCATTTCCTCCGCCATAGGAGAGGCTGTCTCGACGGCAAGAGCTTGACGCTCCGCCGGAGCCAGTCGTCCCGTGGCGGGCTCAGTATCCCCGG
Organism: Aegilops bicornis; assembly: GCA_021605145.1. Lineage (NCBI taxonomy): Eukaryota > Viridiplantae > Streptophyta > Magnoliopsida > Poales > Poaceae > Aegilops > Aegilops bicornis. The sequence continues at coordinate 188,672,037 of CM038671.1, read as the reverse complement.
CAACATCCTTGCCGGCGGCTCCGGGGGGCTCGGCGGGAAAGTACTTGCCGGGCCCTGATTTCCTCCTCTTATTCTGCTCAGTTGATGGATCAGCGGATGGCTGAGTTAGTTGAAGCACAAAGGTACCTAGTTCCACAGGTAGCTTGAGGGCAGCGCGTTTTGAGAGGTAATCGGCGATATCGTTCTCCGCTCGGGGAACGTGTTCAGCCTGTATGCCGTCGAAACGCTCTTCCAGCTTTCTCACTTCATCGACGTAGGCCTTCATCAACGGGCCCTGGTAGTCCTTGTTGACTTGCTTGACGACAAGCTGCGAGTCTCTCCTGACGATGAGTCTCCTGATTCCGAGGTCCGCCACGATCCTAAGACCGGCAAGCAGCCCTTCGTACTCTGCTGTGTTGTTCGTTGACACCTCCCTGGGAAAGTGCATCTAGATCACGTACTTGAGGTGCTCTCCTGTGGGCGCGACAAGCAGTACGCCAGCTCCAGCGCCTTGTAAGGAGAAAGCTCCGTCAAAGTACATGATCCAATCACAACTTGCCTCCTTGCCGGGGAGGGTAGTCTCTTGGGCTTCTTCGCCAGGCGTCGCGGTCCATTCTACAATGAACTCCGCTAGGACTCGGCTCTGAATCGTCGAAGTACTTTCAAACTTGAGGCCAAAACTGGACAGCTCCAGTGCCCATTCCACAACCCTTCCCGTTGCATCCGGATTGTGCAGTATCCTTTGCAGTGGGAGGCGAGTGACGACAATGATCTCGTGCGCCTGGAAGTAGTGACGCAGCTTCCTCGAGGCCATAAGAAGGCCGAAGAGCAGTTTCTGCACAGCGGAATACCTTGATCTAGCCCCCTACAGGAGGGAGCTAACAAAGTAGACCGGGCACTGCATCACTTTCTTCTTTGGCGGCCCTTCAACTGGTTGCGTCGTCTCTGCGTTGGTGGTTTCGGGCTCTGCCGCTGCCATTACCTCCTCGTCAACCTCTCTCTGCGCCACTAGTGCGGCGCTGACCACCTGGTTCGTTGCCTCTAGGTATAGCAACAACGGCTCCTGTGGCCTAGGCGCAACTAGTATTGGCGCGGAGGAGAGGTACTTCTTGAAATCTCGCAACGCTGCTTCGGCTTCTGGCGTCCACTCCATCGGGCCCGCCTTTTTCAGGATCTTGAAGAAGGGAAGGGCGCGCTCGTGAACTTTGGAAATGAACCTGCCCATGGCGGTAACGCAACGACAAGCCGACGCACATCCTTGATTCGCTTGGGTGCTTCAATCTGCTCTATAGCTTTGATTTTTTCTGGATTGGCCTCTATCCCGCGCCGTGACACCAAGAACCCGAGAAGCTTGCCGGACGGGACCCCGAAGACGCACTTCTCAGGGTTCAGCTTGAGATTGATCTTGCGCAAGTTTGCAAATGTCTCTTGTAGATCTGGTATGAGGGTTGCCCTATCCTTGGTTTTGACCACTATGTCATCCATATAAGCTTCCATATTTCTATGGAGCTGGGGTTCAAAACCAATCTGGACCGCCCTTGCGATTGTTGAACCAGCACTCTTCAACCTGAAAGGCATCCGCATGAAACAATACGTACCGCACGGGGTGATGAATGCTGTTTTCTCTTCGTCTTCTTTTGTCATGAAGATCTGGTGGTAGCCGGAATGACAACAGGTCACACCCAGCCGTGGAGTCAACAATCTGGTCGATGCGCGGCAACGGGAAGGGGTCTTTAGGGCAAGCCTTATTGATATCTGTGTAGTCAATACACAGTCTCCACTTCCCGTTTGCCTTGCGCACCACGACCGGATTGGCCAACCACGTCGGATGGAGTACTCCTCTTACCGCACCAGCCGCTTCCGGTTTCCGGATCTCTTCCGTGATGAACTCTTGTTGTTCCAAAGCTTGCTTTCGACCTTCCGCTTGACGGGCCGCATATGAGGGCAGACATAACAAGGTGGTGCTCAATCACCTCCCTGGGAACACCGGGGATGTCGGAAGCTTGCCATGCAAACACATCGACATTCGCTCGCAGGAAGGTGACGAGCGCATCTTCCTATTTGTCGTCAAGGGCAGAGCTTATGGTGAAAGCTCCTCCCCGTGCCGTCCTCATTGACAGAAACTTTCTTGGTTCCCGGCGGCATGGCCCTGGGCTTCTTGTTTCCGCCGGTGGAGCTCTCTGGCACGTCCTCGATGGCAGCGCTACACTCCGGAGAGGTGCGCTTGCCGGAGTGGGTGTCCGAGGTATCACCGGCCTTCTTCTTCTTCCTCTTCCCTCCCGGGATCCCAGCGGCAGGAGCGGGTGCCCTAGTGGCGGCAGCGGCTGCAACTGCTTGCTGGTATAGTTGGTCAGCGCAGATCAGCGCATCTTTCTTGTCGGAGGGGATGGTGATGATCGTCACGGGTCCTGGCATCTTCAGGGTGTTGTAGGCGTAGTGTGACGCCGCCATGAACTTGGCCAGCGCTGGGTGGCCAAGGATCCCGTTGTAGGGCAAGGGGATCTTGGCAACATCAAACACAATCCTCTCCGTCCTGTAATTCAGGTCGCTTCCAAAAGTCACGGGCAGCGTGAATTTTCCCTTGGGTTGGCTTCTTCCCGGGTTGACCCCCTGAAACGTGCCCGTCTCTTCGAGGTCTCCATCAGGAATCTGCAGCTTCTCGATCACGGCAGGCGAAATCAAGTTCAGACCGGCCCCGCCATCGACTAGCATCTTTGTCACCTTGAGGTTGTGTATTGTTGGCGAAACCAACAATGGCAAGCACCCAACCGCAGTAGTGCGATCAGGGTGATCCTCAATGTAAAAAATGATAGGTGTGCTGGACCACTTTAGCGGCCTTTGGGGATCAAACGACGGCTCTGCCGCTGTAATCTCTCGCGCCCACTGTTTGAGCCGGCGGCGAGAGGTATGCAGCGAGGCGCCGCCGTCGACGCACATGGCCTCTGTAGCTTTCTGAAACTCTTGGTCGCCGGATTCGTCGTCTTCATCGTGATCGTCGTCTTCTGGCTTTTTATCACGGCCCCGGGCGGGCCTCTCCTGTTGCTTATCCTTGCCGCGACGGCCCACCTGGTCGTCACGCTTCTTGCCGGACCCCTCAGCACCGTCTGGGCCCTTCTCCTTGTCCCGTCTCTCAAATTCAGCCCTCTGCTTCTCAGCGAGGAGCTCAACCTGTCGGCAGTCTTGGAGAGCATGGCCTTTGGTGCGATGGATCTTGCAGTATCGCTTGTCGGAGTTTCCTGGCTTCTCTGCAGCCGCCAAGGCCAGGCAGGCGGCACATCCGGCAACTTCCTTGCCGGGGTCATCTGCATTGGTTTTCTTGGTGGAGCCGGTGTCGTCAGATCCCTCGACGGCAAGCACGGCTTTACCCTTGCGCTTCCTGTTACGGCGCCGGCCTTTCTTCGCCGGGGCGGCAACATCTTCATCTGAGGAGTCGGTTTCCACGCCGGCATCTTCGCCGGGGTACTTCCTTCCCTCTTCAGCTCGGGCACATCTGTCAGCAAGAACATAGAGTTCTGCTACATCTTTCACCTTGTTCATTGCCAGCTCTTGGCGCATCTTGCGATTACGCGCGTTCGATGGAACACGCCGATGATGGCGGTAGGGTGAACATCAGGGATATTATCTTGTACCGGCTGAACCTCTGTATGTACTTGCGGAGACTCTCGCCTCTCTTCTGGGGAATGACGTGCAGGTCGCTTGCTTGGCCATGGGCTTGGTGGCCCCCAGTAAATGCGCCCACGAACTCATGGCACAACTCCGACCAGGAGGAAATAGAGTCTACCGGCAGGTGCATCAACCATGACATGGCGTTGGGTTTAAGAGCCAACGGAAAGTAATTCGCAAGCACCTTATCGTTGCGGGCTTCGGCAGCCTGCATCGCGATGGTGTAGATACTGAGGAACTCAGACGGGTGGGTCTTGCCGCTGTACTTCTCACCCACGTCAGGTTTGAAGGTGCGGTGAGTGGGCCACTGGAACTGCCGTAGCTCACGGGTAAAAGCCGGACAGCCTACCTTGTAAGGCAGGCCTCCAGGGTTCTCCGGTGCCGGGTGGCTCACAGCAGGCCCTGCTTGCCTGTCTGATTGGCGGCGCGCTCCGCGCCGGCGCTCGATAGTGGTTCGAGCGTCTTCATGTTCTCGTTCCCGCAGAACTTGACGCTGGTCACAGTGGGTCCGTGGGTCGGACGACGCTATGGAGATTTCGTCGCCCATAACGTCGCGATGGACTGGCGTCCGCGGCATAGGACGAGGAGGAGGCGAGTGCACCGTGGTCGCGGCACCGCCGGCTTTCCTGTCACTGGTGCGCGGGACTCCGTCGGAGCGTCGACCCGAGGGCTCCACCGGACTCGGTTCGTCTTGGTTGGCCACCGCAACAAGGCTTTGGATGGTGGCTCTCCATTCGTCGAGTTTCCCCATAGCGGGAGGGAAATAGAGGAGCAACTGCGCGCGTGCCAGGGCCTCTGCTGGCGTTGGCGGCGGTGAAACCTACACGGATCGCGATGCACTTCGACTTCTGACCATGTCAGAAGGAGCTCTATCGCGACCTCGCGGTCGCATGCCATCTTCACCAGCGCCTCGGCGAGCGGGCAGGACTTTTACATCCCGGGAATGGCGCTTGGGGCTCTTTCCGCGGCGGCGCCCGGCGTCCTCGGCGTGATTACGCCGTTTGTCGCGCGGTGCTTGAGAGGAGCGCGCCGTCGGCGCCGGCGTGGGAGTCTTGGAAGCCCTCGTGTCGCCTTCAGGCGGGGCGGCAGCGATCTTGGAAGGCCCTGCGACACCCGCGGAGGGCCTGGCACCGTCTTTGGATTTGGCGGCGTGCGGCCCGTTACCAGGCGCACGGACATCGCCGCCTCCCAAACTCCGGCTGCTGGGACGGTGCTGGTGTTCGCGAACAGCGCCCCGGGTCCTTTCTGCGACCGGTCCGCTGCTCGCCCGCGTCAGGGCGGGATGCCCGTCCTCCGACGGGCCAACCGCCACCGTCGTCTTCTTCTTGGGCGCCATGACGATGAAGAAACGTCGAACTAACTGCTAGAGCCGATTCTCACAACTGCGCCCCCTACCTGGCGCGCCAAAGATGTGGGTGCGAACGACACCTATGGGATCACAAGAATCCCTACTACGGTTGCGGGGCACGGGGTCGTGAAAAGAGCGGATCAAACACGCAGCACGCGGTTCCTTTATCCAGGTTCGAGCCGCGAGTATGCGTAAAACCCTACTCCTGCTTTGGTGGTTTGTTTATCTGTGTTCTTGAACTAGCTATGGGGCGTGAGGAGCTCCAAAGAGCCGAATGCCCCTCCTGGTCGCCTTGGGCCTCCTTTTATAGAGAAAGGGGTTGCCAAAGTGGCACACAGGAGGTGGAAAGGGTACAATGATGCGAGTTTATCCCTCGCATTACATGACAAGGCGCATTTAATGCGCTTCGCTTAGGTGTCCTTGCTTTATCGGGGATGGGGGAGAGCCCCCTCCCGTCCGTTGCCGCTCCCTCTCGCGTTGACACGCGCCCTGGCCAGCGGTGCCTGCGATGCCACGTAGGCAGGCAGGCAGCTGAGGTGGCGCAATGGTGGGTCTTCACGAGGATCCGCCTGCAGCCACGCAGGTGCCCGCCCAACTGGTTGGGTCGGCAGCTGCATGCGAACGGTGGTGGAGGTTTGACTGGCGGTGGTCCTATGGGTGCTCGTGGCAAGGGCCTCATCATAGCCTCGGCAAGGGTCTTGCCGGGGCCCCGGCAAGGTTCTTGTCGTGGCGCCTGCTGTCACCCATGACAAGGCTCTTTCCAGGGGCCTCGTGGTCCTCCTTGGCTGGGATCCCGCCAAGGGTCATCATCTTCTGTAGTGTGTATCTGATCTTGAATGTCTTCACAAAGATCTGCATGCCACCACGGGGATGTCTCCCGAATCCTTGCCCCATGGGGGCAGTGGACTCAAAGGTGACTCGCTCCGTATGCGTGGGGCGAGCCACCACGGCAAGGGTCTTTCCGGGTTTGCTAAAACCGCCTCCTGGCAAGGATCTTGCCGGGGGGGGGGTCCGCTTCGTTCCCCTTGCTCTTTGTGGTCTTGGTCTTGGCGTCATTCTGCTCCTTTCGACCTCTGGTCTTACCTTGGCTCACTTCCCTTGCCCTGCCCAGCGTGGTGGTGCCCGCGGCTCAGACTGCCCGTGCACAGTTATAGGGGTGTAAAAAGCGTACCGCTCTTTTTGTACACCGACACTTTATGTTGAAATCCAATGTATGCATTCCTCGCTAACTGTCTCCAATTAATGTGTGTTTCATGCGGGTTTTTTTAACTTCTCAAACATGTATAATGTGTTTCACACACGCAACATATAGTGTAATCCCGTTTAGACATTAATTGCATATAAACCATGCATTGTTTGTAATTGAAGAATCTATGGATCACCAATATTGATAAACTTTATAACATTACACGTGTGCCCAAATTCAAATGAATATGCATGTTTGATACACCAATTTGCGTTATGATATTATCGATGTCGTGATCTCCAGTTTAAATATTTGAATCCCCTTTAATCCAGATATTCGTCTCATATAGCTATCACTCATGCTTATATAGGACTATCTCTCCGGACCTATCTGGCGTTCATCGTCTCTCGTGCATCTCTTGTGCTACTGTATTTCGACAATGATCTTTTATCTTCGTAACACCTTGTGGTACTCTCTCCCTCGACCTTCATCACTCTATCTCTCTCTAAGTATATCTCGCTCCCTGCTATGTGTCTCTAGCTATGATTCTCCATGTGGAATCTCTTTCTCTCACACAAACACAAAACTTTATCTCCCGGGGTCTCATTTCTCTCAACTATTCCCATGTGTGCCACTCGCACACCCCTCATCTGAGAGATGTCTTTCGCTCCTTAGATATGAGAACCCACGACTCTTCCTCTTCAATATCTCTTTCTCACACACAAACACAAACTCTGTCTCCTGTGGTCTCATATTTCTCCATTGTTCTCTTGTATGTCGCTCAAACACACCCTCTTTCCCTAGAGATATCTTGCGTTCCCTCATATGTCTCTCTAGCTATCACTCTCGTTGTGAAATATCTTTCTCTCTCGCAGACACAAAACTCCGTCTCTCTGCATCTCATTTCTCTCTGATATCTGTTTGTATGTGACTCACATGCACCCTCTCTCTATCTCTCTCACAATCACACACAAAACCCAGCCTTCTGATCCACTCGACTCCTATCTCTAGCACACACTAGCCAGCATCTTTATCTTTCTATTTATCTGTTTCTCCATCAACCTTCTTTCTCGCCCTCACTCTTGATTCCTATCACGCACACTACATATGTTTCTCTCTACATGCAGTCAAGTGCCCTCTCACACACATATATAACTTCATCCTTTGAACCACCCGACGGTCATCTCCGACACCCAAACTAACGGATGTCTCTCTAGCTACCATCTCCATCTCTGTATCTATCTGTAGTTTCTCCGTCAACGTTTATTTCTCGCACGGAGTCTTGCTTCCTATCACCCACACTATATATGTCTTTCCATACATATGCATTTATAGGTTGATCTCTTTTGCACAATCGTTGCGCCTCACCCCCTCTGTTCGCCATAGATGCATGCTCCAGCCCATGCCACTATCTCTTAAGACAAAAACACATGCTCAATTGTCGGGCCTTCTTCCCTGCATTCTCACATGCATGCATATTGTCATACCGATCCGTCTCTCCCATGTCGTTGATCTTAGGACTTATGTCTTCTTTCTTTTATATCGATCATGCGCGCGCGCACACACACACATCCCACGCATACAAGTATACCTCTCACACATGCACGTTCAAGGTCTCTATGTCTCCATACGTAGTTAATTACCCTCAATCCTAACTCCACATCGAATCGTTCTCCTCTTTTGTGCACATAACTTCCACTTTGGATGGGCAAAACACACACTCACACTTAACAAGCTCCTTCTAGCTACCCCCCCCCACGCCTCTCACTCTTCCCCTATATCCCCGAAACCAATAAGAACAGCCCTTTGTTTAATTCCCGCCTACATGCACCATCGATATATAGTAGTCTTCCTTGGTGTTTCTCGAACAAACACGCTCTCGATGTCGACTCCTCTCACATGCACACACCTTATCTTCCCTCCCTACGGGCATTTTCTCTCTCGCACCCATTGTTGGTGGCCTCTGCCATACACATCACCTCTCTATGATGAAGCCATGCACACTTAAATTACATCCGCCACAGAGGACCCCACGACACACACACACACACACACACACACACACACACACGCACGCACGCACACACGTGTACCCCCCCCCCCCCACACTAAGACTCCATCTCTCTCTCTCTCTCTCACACACACACACAAACACACACACACACACACACACGCACCCCCCACACACACACTTAGACTCCATCTCTCTCTCTCACACACACACACACATACTAAGACTCCATCTCTCTCTCTCACACACACACACACACAATCTAAGACTCCATATATCTCTCTCTCTCCTCTCTCTCTCTCTCTCACACACACACATGTACACACACACCACACACACACTAAGACTCCATCTCACACACACATGCTCTAGGCGGAGCATTTGTTCCTACCACCCTTCATCCAACCTTACCCGTATGATAAACAATCACCTTTATTTACTTGCATAACATGGACAGATTCCACTTTACTTTAGTAGTCAGCAAACTTATCATCTGTACCCTTATAAAAAAACGAGTTGGCGATGATGGTGTGCCTGCCATCTTGTAATACAGGCCGTATGATCTATATCTGACGGATAGGAAGCAAACTATGATAATTTTACAAAAGATACCCACACCTCTCTCCACATCATTATATCCCGCAACCTCCTTGCTCACCAACTAAAAAAGGAATAAGTCTCTGGAACAATCTAGCATGGATGGTGGCCGCTGCCGCCTGCCGGCGCCGTCCATCCCCATGCCTCCGCCCATTCCGACCACGAGTCACCACCACGCTCCAGTCCTCCTCGCCTTATCTCTCATCTTTCATTTTTTCGATGACATTCTCGAGATACCAGTTTTCCGATAAAATTCTCGAGATATCATTAGTGTTTACACATGGGATTACTCCTGCATGGGTCAATCACAACAGGTGTTTTGCAAAAAAAATGCATATTGATGTTCCGTGCAATGCACGAGAATCTTGCTTGTAATTATATAACGCAAATCACGAGCAGGAAGTGACATTTTTTTGACACAACCACTTTAACATGGCCACGTAAATCACGAGCAGGAAGGAGAAGGGAAGCAGGCTGTGGAGTAACGTTTTTTACCACAATTTCTTAGGAAACTGATTGCAATAATTGAGTAGTTTTGCAAACTACCATTACTACTACACCTGAAACAGTTCAAAACCTACTCCCTTGCCAGCGCGCGCTTCTCGCGTGAAACGGTCAGCGTCGTCCTAGAGCTTCAGTGCCGCATTAATGCCTGGCCAGAGCGAAGGCGACCTCTCACTGGCACCGGCTTTGAAGTGGCGCGACGGCTAAGAGAGCGCCGCTTCCCGGTGCACGCGACTGCTCCGCGTCGAGACTGGCCAAAGGCCCTGTTTGGATCCATGGGTTAGAGTTAGTTTGAGCTAGTTGGGGCTCAAATAGCCCTAAAGTATCCAAGCATGAGGGTTTAAATTGGAGCAAGTTGCACGAACCCACCAAAAAAACTATCCCACCCAAGAGGTGCTAACTGGAGATAGTTCTCATTGTGACCACTGAAAAATCACTTTTCTCTCTCCATGAAGTGCATTTGTTGTCAATCTAACTCTGTCACCCAAACACCTCTTTGGCTACAGTTAGTTTAGGGTTAGTCATGAGTTAGTCTAACCTCTAGCTAAGTTAGAGTATCAAATAGGAGCAGTATAGGACATGCAAGTTGCTCAAAGCATACAGGCAAATTAAATGCACGTGAAAGGATTTTTTCTTTTTGAAAATGGAACGTGAAAGGAATTTTTTAGAATGCTCTTGGCATGTCGCTAACATGTGATAGTTAACCGACCTCAATAGACGGGCGTAAACGCCAGCACCGCACTTTGATAGAGACGAGGAGGGAGAAGCGATACATGCTGCTAGATTACTAGAGATAGGTGTCGCACGGAAGCCAAGAAATATGGTGATAGCGTGGGTTAGCCATGTACTAGTATGATGTAACCACACTGGGCTGCCGTGTTTCGTACTCTTCCAGTCCACTCTAGAGATGATTGGTTAATTTTATATCGCTGAATAATATTAAATATTATGAGTGCAGACACGCCACCACGAGGTTCCTTGCTCCTTCTCGGTCGTCCGGAATCTATGTTCTTCCACTCTATTTTTTTACGTGAGCTTTGTTCGTCCTTTTGCCAACACGCGAGACATCTAGCATCAAGGCGCACGTGTTATGCAACGATCGTTCCATCTATATGAAGAACACATGGCACTGGAACTACGAGACGGACATGTACCCGTGGAGTGGACGTCTGAACCTGAGTAATGTAAGCGCGATGAAGTGAAGTAGAAAGGCACAAATGGTATGAACATGCATGGCATACAGGTGTATTTGGTTGCGTTCTCGTCTCAAAGCATAGTTGTTCCCTCTTCATGCATGCTCAACTCAACACCCCTCTTCATGCATGCTCTCTTCATGCATGCTTCTAGTGTATTTGTGCTAAACTAGTGTGGACTCATGCACCCTCCATACACTCTACCAAACACCCAAAAGTAGGTGGAGAAGGGAACTCTTGGGCGGCATTTGTCTCTTACTACGTACTACCACCAAATGTTGTACGTGCAATTCACGGTGATGTTATGGAGTACGTGCCTAAGTACTCTACTACTACTACTATATTAGTTGGAGGCACATACTAAATTTTATATTTGTTTACGTGTATGCCCCGAGACCTTCCAACTAGACGTGTCTTTCTCTCCAGGTCGCACTTTGTATCGTTCATACCACTAAGTACTACTACGTGTGGTCTCCGACCCAGAAGTGGAAGAAGTGGAGACGCTCTACCACGCTGGTTTTTACTGTTTGGGCTCTACCACGCTGTTCATGTCCCACTCCTTTCACCGACGTGTGGGACATCCAAAGACGCGTCCGTGTTTGGCACCCTTCGTCGTAAGAGTTGAAACACTAGCATTCATCAGAAATAAAAAATAATTATAAATCGGCAGTGATACTATTTTTTTGCGAACCAATCAGCAGTGATACTATACCACACGGTTTCCTTGCTCTTCAATATCGGAAAGAATACATGTGGGACGTCGACCATCTTGGTCCACTTGCCATGCACGCAAAAACTCCAAGGGAGAGTCACCCAGGTCGTCGCGCCACAGTAACAATGACTAATGAGCCATCAAATCACGGGCCCACTTCCCACTTTGAAGTTGCTCGGACGAAGGAACCATCATGACTTTGTTGAATTCCGCTTGAAGAAAACTACTGTATCAGCGATCGCTAGCTACGATTTACTCCAACAGAGGCCTCCTTTCGTTCATATGATAGGAATATGAAAATCATAGGAAGTGAGATGACATGCATCTCAATTCCTATAGAGAAAGAGATGCCATTTGATGCATAGGATAGGAATTTTTCCATTTAGTCTAGGCTAATGTACTGTTAGTTTGCTCTAATAACTACTGTAGTAACTAGTAGTACTGGTACATGCTCGTAATCAGACACAGACACACACACACACTAACTACTAGTACTACTACTTCTCACATGCTGGCCAGACGCCGTCGTTCTCTTTCCCGGCTTTGTCGGGGACACCCCACCGTGCTTGGATCTCCGCCGACCTCTCCGTGGCAGTGCGTGCGTCCTTTTCTTTCTTGCGGCGGAGGGCCTCTCTTTTCTTGAGTGCTTTCTGACTTTTCCGTTCCCTCTGTGCGGCTTTGGCCGCCTCTTGCTCTACTGCCCATTCGGCCTTGGCATCTTCAAATTCCTCCCACATAGTTGTGAGGTCGCGAGCAGCGATGAACTCGGCACGGTGGGATGCCATCGCTTCCCTACCATTTTGTGTGCGTGTCAGGCGGCGAGGAACTCGGCGCGGCGGGATGCCATCGCTGCCTTACGGTTAGTGTGCCGCGGTGGCATGAACGACGCTAGGTGAGAGCTCTGGGGTGGAGTGGCCGGACAACCGTATAGTGCATTGGTTTTTCAAGAGCTCAAGGACAGAAGACGAAGCAAATTAGGGTTCCCCTTCAATCCTAGTCATTTGTTACCGAGTAAAATGCATTGGCGGTCATCGAACTTGTCTTGATAGCTCACTTTGATCATTGTATACGAGATATGGTGATTATACGGTCGCTGGCTCAGCGTATAGCTTAGTATTTGTATGGTTGACCAGTCAAACAGTCCGCATGCACCTCATCAGCTCGTGTTCTTTATCTATCTACGCGGGCCTACCTGTGAATGGAGAAAGAAATACTGTAAAAACCAAAATTATGCGTATGTGGGGAATCAAACCACGGACTCGCCGCTGCAACGCACCCTCGTCAGCCAAATGAAAATGAAATACTTCGCGTCAGACACTCATGCTCACGCTGTCAAAGCATGCTAATGCATGCACGTCGCCCTCTAAATCAAAGTCCTGCTCATGGCGCAACGCAAACGGCGAGCCCATCACCGCCGCGCTTCGGTGCTCGACATTACTGTTTAGACGCGTTTGGTGGAGGCTCACGCTAACGCCGAGCATGTATTCACCTGGCTCAACACCAACGGTCATACTCGGACCGCCTTGCTCATGTATATCGTCCATCACAATGACAATCTATAAAACAGCCTAAGCTAGAGAGGGTACTATGGTAGTATGGTACGAAGTATGTTCTATCGTGAGCGACCAATCTTAGTGCCACTGCACACCGAAACCCCTTCCATCGCTAGCGCGCGCTTCCCGCCTGAAACGGTCACCGTCTCTCTAGAATGTCAATGCCGCATTCACCAGACTTAACTGCAGGTGCAATTGGTGTGTCACTGACATGCGGGTCAGGCGCCCATTGGGCCCACATGTCAGTAACCCAAACGCATCTGCAGTTAAGTCACTGAAGCAGCGTCCGCATTCACGCCCGACGAACCTACTCCGGTGCCAGTTGTCCATCCGTCTGCGCGGCTCATTGCCAGTCGCCCACTATATTAACTTGAGCCCCAGCTCCCAGCCATAGCCATAGACCCACACTTATTCTCCTCCGGTCCCTTCCTTCTGTCGGCACCACTTCAACCATGGCCTCCTGGCGCTCCGAAGCTCTCTTGGACGTACTGTCGCAGGTGCAGACGAGGGACATCGGCGGCTCTGCTCCGGGCGCGCTCCAAAGCTCTCTTCGACGTACTGTCGCAGGAGCAAACGAAGGAGATCGCCGGCACCCCCGGGCCTCCCTCCGCCGACGCGACCACGAAGCCGGCGCGCGTGCGCGGGCGCAGCCGGCAGCGAGGAAGAGTAGTACACGGTAGGTCGCCGCCGCTTTGGTCCCGGGAAGGCCACCGCTACTCCACTCAGTCGACGCCAAGCTTGGTGGGGTAAAACATCGGTGGCCGATTAGCCGCTTGATGGCGACGTGGAGGCGGAAATCTTCATAACCTTGTGCTCCGGCCGGAGGAGGAGGTTATCAAGGCGGATGAGGAGGAGGCAAAGGCAATGGCAGGCTTTCTCCGGTTCATGGCCGGACATGGTGGTCGGGCGCCGGCAATCGTTTAGATTAGTATTACAGTAGGTTTAGTACGGTTTGTGCGAAATATGTAATGAATTTTGTCCAGTTTGTAGGAAAAGTTTTCGAAATGTAATGAATTTCATCCGTTTAATTTGAAATTTGCTTTGTTTGCACGAATTTCGTCCGGTTAGTTCATATAGTTGTCGAAAAGTATGCGGGCAGCATCGGATGGCATCCATCAGTGTCCTCGGACAGATGCCGGTGTAATTTTTTTGGCCAGCGTTGGAGATGCCCTAACTATCATGCTATAATCGCTAACAATCCTCCATTATTTTTTTGAGCCAAATCCTCCATTATTTGGCAGGGAACAGTTATCCCTCGATCAAAATCAGATCCACGGTGTTTCGCACTCCTCCCGCGTAAGAGTGTAAACTCTTGCTTACATAAAAATGGAGCAAGTGGACGACACTGTAGCACGTCATATCACTCGAACTAGCCCGCCTAACGAGCGGGAAAGCACCGCCCTCGTCATTTTGTTCTGGATTTCTATCGATCGATCGCGCGTTCTAAAGGAAAAGGCGGCACACTTACGACTCGTACGCGTCGCAACCCCGATAGTCCGGCTCGCACGCCGCTCACCAGAGGGGACATGCGTTGTCTTGCAATTTCACTGACATGTGGGACCGTAATTGAATAAACCGTCAATAGACGAAATCTAATCGCTCGGCGGGCGTCGGCTGAGAAGAGAGAAACGGGGGAGGGAGAATAGATCGCCCGCCCGCCGCGCACGGACTCCAAGAAATATATGGTGATAATGTGAGGTGGGCCATGTTGGAGTCCGGACCGCTTCCGGAGCCCGCTCTCACTGCCCTGGCCCCTCAAGACGCCAGCTGCCCGCTGCATGCATAGCAAGTAGCCCCCGCTTATGTGAAGCAGAGAGAGGCATTGACAAAGTCAAGGAGTAACAGTGGAGACAATAGCTTTCATAAAAAATAAACAATGAATACTCGTTGCTCGTCATCTATATCGGAAAGAATGCTTTCATTCGCCGACATGTGGGATGTCGACCATCCTGGTCCATCTGCCATGCACAAAATTATCCTGGTCTACCCCGGTCGTATCGCAGGCCCAACCTTTCCCACTGTAAGTTGTTCGGACGAAGGAACCATCATGACTTTGTTGAATTCCGCTTCTTCAAGAAAACTTACTGTACCGGCAATACTGCTACCACACGCGAAAACTGGATGGCGCTGTACCACGTCATATCACTGAAACCCACTAGGCCAAACTAGCCCGCCTAGGTCATCTATTTTGGAACGGAGGGAGTACGTCTCTGCACTGCTATGATTTTGTGTTGCACGTTCTCTGTACTTTTGCTACGATTTTCCTACCCTATGAACCAAATGAGGCCTGAATGTATGTCGACTATTGTCTGATCGATCGCTAAGCCTACAATTTTAGGAGCTCGGGCTATTGGTCGATCGACGAGGGATAAGTATAAGCGTACCACGAGCTCATCAGCCCCAACGTTTCTCTTCGATGAGTGTTTTGCAAGTACTATAGCTCGCACAAAGAGCTAGCCTACTAACACCAAGAATCATCAAATAAGCCCTCGCGATATGATAAACAGTTCAAACTTACATCTAAGCATGCCATATATTACATCAAAAGCTGGTGAGGATACATCTGTTTCCATAACTCGGAGAGGGTTCGCATGACTCATCGCATGATTCACTATCAAACAAAAGTAGCAAGATCCTCCCACACAAGACAGTGCACTAGCCCTAAGATGGTTTGATAACACGCATCGTTCTGGTAATTAAACATGGCGATGCAAACTACCCTGAAGGATTAGCGCGACCAACTATTTCTTGTCATCGATCTCTCGGGCAATGACCACAACACGGACAAAGGGCATGGGAATCGATTGGGCGATGTCCATAGGACTGATCGCGACATCGAGAATCGATCTTCGGGCGATGTCCACAGGATGGACAGCCGCATCAGAATCGATCTCGGGCGATGCCAACAGACGGGCCACGACATCGGAATCATCAAGGACAACCACCTGCACCTGCAGAACACTAACATATTAGCAAGCACATTGCAAATAATCAAAAAGCAAGCACATTGCAAATAATCAAAAACCACAACTATGGTAATAAGCCGTTATTTTTTACCTTGTGCAGCTCATCGGGGGATCTCATCCCTCCGGGGGCCATCTCCTCGTCCTCGATGGGGGCCATCACCTTGCCAGGGGAATACTGCTTCTCAACGGTGACTATCTCCTCAAACTCGGTCTTGAGCCTCACATAGGTGGCAATTCGAGCTCCTGGGGTAGGCAGCCCACGTATGCGCCTTTATTTAGATTCTAACTAAATATTGTACTGAACTTTATCCGGAAGAACACCAACGGCGAAAGCACTAGCTGGGCCGACACTGACACTGAGAGACGACGATCGCGAAATCAAAGAAATCTTTCACCTCACTTCTAAGATGAGCTAGCGACACTTGTCCGACTGTTGCTAAGCAGTTTTGGGATACTAAACAGACCTCCCTAGATGGTAATCTTAAAGTGGCCGATTTACCCTCCTACTTCTTTTTTACTTATTATTTATGTAAAAACAGTTAGCCAAAATAATTAATTGGAATTCCAATTAATCATTGAAGAAATTAAAAAGGGATTAAATAAAAAAAATCCAAGTCTTAAATGAAAGGATCTGGTTGGAATCTTAAAGTGTGGAGAAGGGCAATCACTCGTTCTTAAAACTAGCATTCTTAAGATCAAAGAGTCGGGCGGAAAAAGGGGAGAGCTCCCCGTTCCTGGTTCTCTTGTAACTGGATTCCCCGGAACCACAAGAATCCTTAGAATGGGATTCCAACTCAGCACCTTTTGTTTTGAGATTTTGAGAAGAGTTGCCCCCGAGATATTATTACTACGAAAGATAACCAAAGATCAAAAGGTCTGGTTCAAAACTATATTGCTTCATCGGACCCGGGGATCCACATTCTAGGAACGGTCATGCAAATGAGAAAAAGGCATAGGTTTCTTACTCCACTGAGCACACTACATTAGGGAAAAGCACTGACCAATGATATCTCAGAAGAGAGAAAGACTTCTATAACTTGCCAATGAATTCTAGTGGGCACTACTGAACCTGTGCATACTGTACTTGACCACCCTACTTTGCTTTGTCCCTATTAGGCGAAATCAATACTTACTTTCAATTGGTAGAGAGGAAGAAGAGAACTGACACTAGTAATAGGTTGATGACTTCTCTTAACAGAACTGACACTAGTGGGCTTACATAACGGAAATAGTGTAACAAATAGAAATAGGTATAGTATAGGAAATCCGTAAAATATCAGATATTAGTTATTAATCTTAGCTATTAACTAGTTCTAAATTTGAAG